>CM020182.1:11906350-11924053 GCA_009805545.1 Oryza longistaminata | reverse complement strand
AAAAAAAAAAAATCGACAGCAACCGCCTCAGTTAACAGCCGCGGTTGAACGCAAAATGTCAACGGGTTTTGGCACATTCCCCCATGGTCTTCTTCTTCTTCTTCGCTCATCCAATCCATGGGCGCACGCACGACAACAATTTTTCAACCCCAGAGGTGGCAACCAAGGGAGATCATCGGGGGCAAATCCATGGCCGACGCGGAGATCGATCGATCCCGCCGCGCGCGCGCCGTCGCCCTCGCCCTTGCCGGCCGGAGATCGGCGGCGGGTAGCGTTGGTGAGATGAGATCGATCGATTCCCTAGTGATGCCTCGTCCGCCACGCCGTCGCGTTGGTCTGTGTTCTTCTTCTTCTTCCTCTTGTTGCTTCCCTTTCCCCTGTGTCCTCCTGTTTGATGTGGCGGGAAAGCTTTCATTCAGTTCAGAGTTTCAACTGAAGAGCCCCCCAATTGCTCTTCTCCCACCGTCTAATATATCGTGAGATTAGGTCTTTGGTTATTGTGGGATCTCGTTTTACTATTCCGCTGGGTTGTCTGAATCGACTAGATACCTAGATCCATCTCAGGCCTCTCGATTATACTCCATCGGATTTGGTAGTGATTTTCCTAACCAAATTCTAGAAGGGAAGTACACTCCTATATGTGCTTTTCACAACGAGCAAGGTTTGCAAGGTGTGCTCTCAGCAATAGCTCGCTTTGAAATTGGGTCCGTACTTTCTTTTGTTGTCATTCGGAAGTAGTAGAGGGGTTAGGTCCTGAAAGTTACTTGCACGAATCAACACCGGCCACACACCAGTATACTAGTGCATGACAGTGACAAAACCTGATAAATTTCAGAGAGCCAGTAGGTTTTCGATTGCCATTGACGATTCTGTGTCGAGCAGAGTTGGTATTTCTTGGTCACCAAAGAACACCTGCTGTTTTTTGGGATCAGATCTTGCAACCTTCAAGGAGATCGCCAAGAAAAATCATGCTTCCGCGGAGTCTTCTTTAACTCTGGTCTTCCATGCATCAGGTTTGTTGTTTCAGTATTTCTGTCTATAAGTTTCCATCGAGTTTCTTTCATCTTGTCAGATGAGGGTGACTGATTTACAATTTACCATGGCAGCCTGGCAGGATGAGATTTGAGTTCCAGGGTGCATCTTTCTGATGTGTTCATCCTTTCTTGAACAGTTCCACCTTCAGTAGTTCCTTGCAGGGTAGAAAAAAAAATCTCCAAGGAAAGGGAAAATACGAGTAAACACATGAGAGGTAACCATAATCATTATCTATTTGATATCTATGATCCGTGTTACATATATATATGAATTAATATATATGTTAAGGACCAACTTGTTGCATTTACATTTGGTCCTTACTATCTGTATAGCCTTTCCCTCTTGGCTATAAGCAGTTATGTATGCCATCAAAAGAGGAACAAAGACTAGCACCTGCAGAATTATTGCAGTGTGTGCCAGTTCTGTTAATATATGTTCAGCAGACACTTGCAGGAGCCTTACTACCGGCGGCTATGAAGAAGCTGCTGAATGAAGGGCGACGAGGGAGGCGTAGGCGCCATCCTTGATGTTCATCAAGGTATCGTGCTTTCCCTTCTCGATGATCACTCCATTCTTGACGACTGCGATCAAATCCGCGTTTTGTATTGTAGACAAACGGTGAGCAACGATCACGGTTGTCCGGTTGACCATCACTCTGTCCAGCGCGTCTTGAACCACCCTTTCGGATTCAGCATCCAGTGCACTGGTTGCTTCATCCAGCAGAAGGATCTTGGGATCCTTCACAATCGCACGCGCGATCGCGATACGCTGCTTTTGGCCTCCAGACAACTGAGCTCCCCGCTCTCCAACCGTTGTGTCATACCCCTACAAATTTTCAGGTAACACAAATCTTTGAGAAGAATGCTTCTAGCATTTAATCATAATAGCAAACACCAATGAAAAGAAAGAAACCTGATGCGATGAACTAATGAACTTGTGGGCATTTGCCAATTTGGCTGCTTCAATGATTTCTGATTCTGTTGCTTCTCCCTCCTTCCCATAAGCAATATTTGCTCGTACTGTGTCGTTGAAGAGGGCAGGTTCTTGACTCACCAGACCCATTTGTTGCCTCAGCCACTTTAGCTGAAACTTCTGAATGTCCACACCATCTAGCAGTATATGTCCTACGTCAGGATCATAAAACCTCTGAAGCAATGAAATTGCCGTTGATTTGCCACTACCACTCTCCCCAACAAGTGCAACGGTCTGATAAAAAAGATTTGGATAGTTAGCTTTAGCAAGCATAAACATTTTGAATGTAAAGAGGTTCTTGTATGGATGGTTTCTTACCTTCCCAGAATGAATTGTCAAGCACAAGTCTCGGAATATCTCAACATCTGGCCTGGTTGGATATCTGAAGCTAACATGCTGGAACTCAATATTGCCGTGTAGTGTTTCGACAGTTACCCCTGCATCCTCACTTGGGTCTATCCTAGATTTACGATCCACAATTGCAAATATCGAAGACACAGCTGATTTTGCTTTGGAAGAATCTGATGTAAGGGTACTTGATTGCGACACCCCAATCGCTGCCATAGCAAGAGCAAGAAAAACCTGCATTGAGATGGCAGAAAAATTGAGTTCTTCATTTCAAAAATATGTGAGCGGTGTTAAAAGTTTATATATGAAGTAGCTGAAGTTTAAATTCTACTACCACTGCCGGAGTACAGAATACTTACCCTGAAAACTTTAGGAAAAGTTGTCTTGTTTTCCTCAACAAGCCGAGCACCAGCATAAAAGCTAGCTGCATATACACCAAACAGCAAGAAAAATGAAACACCAAAGCCAATTCCACTTATAATCCCTGTTCTAATCCCTGTCCTTAGGGGGCCTTCACATTTCTTCTTGTACAAATCCATAACCTTTTCTTCTGCTGAGAAGGAGACTACGGTTCTTATACTGCTTACTGCATCATTTGCCACTTGACTTGCCTCCTCATACATCATCTGCATAAACAAGTAAAGAAGTCAAGTTTTGCAGAAGTAATAATTCAGCAAAACAAACATTTCAGTAGAGGACAAACCTTTGCATCTGCACTGAAACCCTGAATGAATTTCATCTGGATCCATCCATTTAGACCAATGAGTGGTATTAAAGCTAAGATGATGAGTGATAACTCCCAGTTTGATACAAAGGCAATGACTAAACCAGCAATCAAGGTTGTTGTGTTTTGTACAACTAATTGAAGTGCATCACCCACAAGCCCCCTAACTTTAGCTGCATCAGCTGATAGCCTTGCACCAATTGCTCCACTTGAGTTTTCTGGGTGATCAAACCATTCGATCTCCATATTTACCACCTTCTCAAATGTCATCAATCTGATCCTTTTGATCAACCTGCACCCAGCTATAGAGAAAAGGTACGAACTAACTGGAAGTGACAAAAAGTATACTGCGCCAAACACCAAGAACATGGATGACCAGAACTGCGAATCTTTCCTCAGCAGATGTGGGGGTTCATAGAATGCTTTGATCACATTTGACAGCAGTATAGCAAAGATTGGGAAGATTACTCCGCTGATGACAGATGCTATGGAACCTAGTATGAGCACTGGAATTTCTGGCTTGTTCAGAGACGCAAGACGACTTAGAGGCACATCCTGTGGCATCCCATCACATAGTTTATCAGAGGAACCATCCTGGATATCAATC
Source organism: Oryza longistaminata (assembly GCA_009805545.1). NCBI lineage: Eukaryota > Viridiplantae > Streptophyta > Magnoliopsida > Poales > Poaceae > Oryza > Oryza longistaminata. The sequence goes on along the minus strand of CM020182.1, from coordinate 11,920,367 downwards.
CCTAGGGGCATACCAAATGGTACAGAGAATGAATGGTGGCTGTTATCACGGGATGACCTCCGGCTGCGGCTAGCAGACTGATTTATTGACAATTGTTTGCCTGAACGAGCTCCAGAGTCACCCTTTCGGTCAGACTTGTCCTGCCGGTTTGCTTCCTGCAGCTTTATCAGTTGGCTGTAAGCTCCTTCAGGATCCTTCAGAAGCTCATGGTGTGGACCTGACAAAAAATGTTAAATGTTTAAGGAAAGATGCAATGGGCAACTGAGAGCTCATAAAATGGATGATTTTGATCATTGATATGAGCCTTTTGGGAATTTACCTTTTTCCACTAATGTTCCTTGGTGAATGACAGCGATGGTGTCAGCATTTCTAACTGTACTCAAGCGGTGCGCAACTATGACAGTTGTTCTGTTAGTCATGACCCTGTCAAGAGCCTCCTGCACAATCCTCTCAGACTCGGCATCCAGAGCGCTTGTAGCTTCATCTAGCAGTAGGATCCTTGGATCTTTTAGAATTGCTCTTGCTATGGCAATTCTTTGCTTCTGCCCACCAGAAAGCTGAGTCCCATGTTCACCAACTGAAGTATCAAGGCCCTGGCAAGGAGAAGGAAGAAATCTCAGTATGTTATGCCCAATGATCTAAAAATTCTGAATACTGGAAACACAAAACTTGCATATAGAGTAGACTTCTAACCTGAGGCATTTTATCTATGAATTTAGAGGCATTCGCAAGCTCAGCTGCAGCTCTAATTTCTTGATCCGTTGCATTGTCTTTGCCATAAGCTATGTTTTCCTTTATGCTAGCAGCAAATAGGACTGGTTCTTGGCTGACAAGGCCAATTTTACTTCTGATCCACCTAAGCTGGAATTCCTTGAGATTCACACCATCTATGAGAACATCACCAAGCTGAGGGTCGTAAAACCTTTCGATTAGGCTGATAACCGTTGATTTACCACTCCCACTCTGACCGACCAATGCAACTGTTGTTCCACTAGGTATGGAAAGGGAGAAACCTCTGAATATTTGCTCATCAGGCCTAGTTGGATAGGAGAAATATACATCCCTGAACTCAATATCCCCTCGAATGTCATCGGGCTTCATTCCTGTGGTGCTGTATGCATCGATCTCTGGTTTTCTGTTTATTGTCTCGAACATTTTGTATGCAGCAGCCTGCCCACCTGCAAAAGCTTTCATGCTTGGTGATGCCTGCCCTAGTGCTCTGTTAAATATGATAACAAAATAAGTCAGCATCTGGTATTATAATCAGTTTGCTTGGTCAATTTAACTGAAATACAAACTGGCTACCATCACTAAAATGGAAGCAAAAAGGTACAAAAAGACTAAAAAAAAACAGTGTACGAACCAATAATTTTTCACAGCAAAAACCTATTTCATTTATTTTATAAATTGGAGTAAATTCTTCAATTCCATTAGCATCATCTATTTTGTTGACCATGAAAAGCATCCTGGATGCTACCTGAGGCTGCTGGTGGGAGTTGGTAGTTAGGTAGTACAAAACTTGGAACAAAAGGGAGATGAATCTACCAAATCACTTGCCAATGTGCCAAACACCCAAAATCCGTTAAGCTATTTACCCATGATAAGTGCTATCACCATCACTAAAAAAAAGGGGCATGCACCTTAGTTTGTGCTTGTAGCCTAACACGTCGAAATCATCATAATCACAAAACTTTAGCTGTTGTAACTTCCCTTATCCCCATCCCAAAAAGAGGAATTTGGAACTTTGAAGTACATATGTGTACTAAACATTCTAATCGTCGGCCTAATCCTTTCCCACCTACCAACTGCTGTAATTTAGGAGCATGCCTTGAAGGTTGGAATCATGACTTAACTATATTTCCAAAAAATGAAACTGGGAACTGAAGCAGAAGCTTCAAGCATTGAGGACACAACACAAGGTAGTGCTTTTCCAAGCAATTGGTAAAAATCAAGCATAAATATTACTGAAACTATATATGCACAAAAATAACCCGAAACAAGACTTACAGAGATCCTGTTAGCACTGCAAAGATGACATTCATGACCTTGGCGCCGGTATATCCCTTGAGCAAGATGAGCTTGGCACCATACCATATTCCCAGCGAGTAGCCGCAGAAGAGGAGCACCATGACCGTGCCCATGCCGAGCCCCGCAGCGAGGCCCTCCCGGACGCCCGATTTGTAGGCGCTTTTCAGGGACTTGTTGTACTTCTCCACTGCCTGCTTCTCCCCGGTGAAAGATGCAACCTGAGGTGTCAAACATTGCCGCATTAGTGGGGGGTTCTTTCAGCTCTATGATAGTGGCACAACAATCCTGTGTCTATTTCTGTGCTCCTTTTCATCGATCACTTTGCTGCTGGTGATGCTTACTGTTCTGATGGATCCGATGGTCTGCTCCACCACCACCGACGACTCGGCGTAGGCCGCCTGGCCGAGGGACGCCATCTTTGCCACCACGTTGGACATGACGGCCCCCGCGACGACGAGCGGCGGGATGGTCGCCATCATCACCAGGGTGAGGAGCCACCCCTGCGCGAAGGCGACGATGAATCCGCCCAAGAACGTCACCACCAGCTGAATGAACTTGCCAACCTGAGGCCGACGTTGACATGGGGGGGAATGGTTAGCTGCCTACAGCTTCAGAGAGCAAATTGAGCATGTGGAGGAGTGTGTCCTGGTGGCTCAGCTCACCTTCTCGCCCATGGCGTCCTGGATGAGCACGGTGTCGCCGGACATCCTGCCGACGACCTCGCCGGTGTTGGTGTACTTGTCGAAGAAGGCGATCTCCTGCCTCAGGATGGTCTTGAGGTACAGGTTCCGTATCCTCGCCGCCTGCCGCTCTCCGGTGATCATCCAGCATGTCACCTCTGGCCACAAGATCATCCAACAACAAGTTCAGCTTTGCAATCTTTGCGGCGAGACAGTAGAGTACAGTGGTGTGTTCCAGCACTTACGGACGAAGGAGGCGACGGCGGAGGCGATGGCGAGGTAGATGAACTCGAGGGAGACCATGGACACCCGGTTGACGACGTCGTGGATGCCCATCGCGCCGCCGAAGGCGTCGATGAGGTTGCCGAAGAGCACCGTCATGAACGGCAGCGCGGCGCCGTTCGCCACCGCGCCCAGCGTCCCCAGCGCCATCAGCGCCACGTCAGTCTTGTCCGCGAACGCGAACAGCTTGTGGAAGTGGAACGGCACCCACGCCGACACCGACGCCGCTGACGCCGCGCGCTCTCCCCTTGCCGTGGCGCCGCCACCACCCTTGCCATTCCCCGGGCTTGAGTCCGCCGCGGCGACGGAGGCCGACGACGACGGCGCGGCCGCTGAGGCGTTCGCCTCCGCGTCTCTCCAAGACTCCGGCATGGCCTCCTACTCTCGCGTCTCTCACTGCTCTTCTTCAAGAATCGATTAATCCCACTGAGCTCCTGCATACAGCGCCGAGCTGCTCTTCTTCAAGAATCGATTAATCCCACCGAGCTCCTGCATACCAGCACCCCACCTGCCACAAAACCCCAATAATTGCTCCCACATTAGCCGGATTCATCCACCTCGGCAACTCAAACCAAAGCAAGAACAACTAATCAAGAAACCAACCATACACACACACACACGGTCAGAACTCAGAACGAACAGGGAGCAAGCAAGCACAGAAGCACTACGAATCTGAATCTAAGCAACTGATCAGTCACTTGAGAGCAACACCCTCCTCCAATCCAATCTACCCAGGAAAGAGAGAAAACCACGAGCCGCTGATTTTATAGGAGGTTGGAGTTGGAGGGGGGATTGGGGAGAGCTGCAAAAGAGTACTCCAGCTAGCTAAGTTGGAGAAGGAACAACAACCAACCGAGCGCAAAGTTGGCAGCTTTCGCATTTGCCGCCGCACAAAGAAGCAGCAGATGCCACTACGAGCAGCAGTGGGAAAAGATAGAAGCCGGTGAAAAAAAAGGGAACAAATAAAAAAACCAAATTAAAAAAAAAAAAGATCCAGGGAGAGTGGGAGCAAGCAAGGAGGAGCTCGGCAACTACTACTGCTACTGTGACCCTGTACTCCACTACAACACTACACAAAACAACACCAAAGCTGACGACGAGCTGTACAAGAAGATGGCTCTCAGCTCAGCTCAGCTCGAGCTCGAGCTCGAGCTCACCATGGCAGAGGCAGGATCAATCAGTTTCCATTGGGTGGTGCTCTCCAGCAGGCAGCGTGCGTGCCCAGTGGTGGTTGCCCTGCGAATTATGATGATGGCAGGCAGGGACTGTGGTTCCTTCCGGGTATATATAGATAACTGGGATTTTTGGGGGAGTTTCAGGGGCCCCGGGCCTCACTGTCATCAAGCAAAGCGCACATTTTTATACTGTATAATCCACAGGAGAAACTCCCCAAAAAAAAAATCGCCTGTTAAAACGTACGTATACGTTGGGTACTTGTGCTAGTAGTACACAGTTACAGAAAAAGAAAACTCTGAGATGAGAACAGTATCTGCATTGCTGATTGAAAACGACCCGTCCGAGATTAAATTTAGATTAACACATAATACTAGTACGATGCCGTTTTGTTACATCCGAATTACAACAATTCAAACGTGGTGGTAGTACAATTAAGGCGGCGCCCATTTTTTAAGAATTTTAGATTTCGATAAGCGACCAGTAAGAATACGAAGAAACTGAGAAAACTCAGTTTTTGACTTTTAGTTTATGTGTTTGGATACTGTAACTAAAGTTGATCAGAATCTAGATTCTATTTGGAAGAGATTTTAAATTACTGAGAGAAACTATAGCTGTCATAAGTTGTTCAGGTGCGAACATATGATGCCATGACAGTATTTGATCAACAGACGCTCGCATGCAGTGATTTTGTCATGAGCAGCGCGTGTGTCGGTCCGAAAGACGTACTCGTACCAGTAGTGGTTGCTAGTTGGGGACCCTTGGAGCTTGCATTTAGTAGTAGCAGCAGCAGTATCAACTAGTAGCATTATTATGTGTATGGATATACGTGAGCTAATCTTCTCCTAGCTGTCTACGGTCCGTGGCACGGTCCTTCGTTTGCATCTACACCGACGACGACGATATACAAATACACGTATTTTTTTGTTAGGCAATCCGAGATCCGGGCAAATGCGACCATTGACGAAACGCATGGTCGTGTCGTGTCATGTCCGTGCAGTGCACGCCCTCGTTAACTCACGTGGCCGAGGCGGCATCTCATCTCCTGATCTCCCCCACCACATGGAGCCCATCCAAATCCACCCCCATCGGCATCCGACACAACCACCGCCGCGACGCGCGAGCCACAGCCGCTGTGCGCGTGACTGTGAGCGACATGGCGCACACGCATCGTCGCGTGGTGCGTGCGTGCGGTCGGGCGGGGCGTGTGTCGGCGCCGCGCGCGGTGAGGAGGAGAGGCGCATCGCGTGAATCGCGTCGAATGCAGCCGCGCGCGCGCGGGGCTCCGCGCTTGCGCTTGGCGGCTTTGGTTGGTTGGTTGGGTTGGTTTTGCTTCGGGGTCACGCACGCGCGCGAGCGCGAGGCCGTGGATAGGCCCCCCACCACCACCTGCCTTTTCTCTCTCGTCGTGGCGTTTGTTTTCCACGGGAGTCAAAGGCGCGCAGGCAGGAGGAGAGAGCAAGAGGACGATTGGATCGTCGTCCGGATCGGACGAGGCCGCTAACCCAACCACCCCGACCACGACGCCTCCCTCCTTCCTTTTTTTTTTTTGCAGTTTTGCGTCGCAACCACGGCTCTAATAACGACGCTCACTCCATGCCTCCATGGATTTGTTAATGTTGTACTCTGTTTTCACTTCAACCATGATTAGAGCAGGGACAATAGCAGACTATAAACCAACTATAAACATAATTCTAGAAGATAAAAGAAGAGAGAAGAGCAGCGGACTGCAGATTTATAGCCAGCTGCAGCACGGACTCCAAGATGCATATGTGTATGATAGGCGGGACCAGATATTAATTGTGTAGTATATGTTTATAGGTAACTATTATATGAATTGGCTATTAAGTTGACTATAGATGGTTTGGAGCCAACAATTGGCTATACTATTAAACTTGCTCTTAGTCCAACTGAAGTTTTCACTCGCCTCTGCCTCGCTGCGGCTTGAGTTCTTTGCCTAGTTTTCCGAGCTCACCTCCCTCGTTTTTCACGTGCATGCTTTTCAAATGGCTAAACGGTGTATTTTTTTTAAAAAGTTTCTATACGGAAGTTGCTTAAAAAAACATATTAATCCATTTTTTTTAAAAAAATAGTTAATACTTAATTAATCACACGTTAATGGAGCGTTCCGTTTTCTGGGCGTAAGAGATGGGTTCCCAACCCAGATCAACTAAAACAGACATGTCTCTGTTTGTCACATACAACAAAATTCTCTCCAAAAACCACAAGTACCAACCAATGAGTGTACCGTATTTTGTATAGATGCGACGCAGTACCAGACGGAGCTATCGGTCAACCATGCGTCACGAGCGAGCTCTTCTACTCCTACCGAAAAAACAGTAAAATAATCAAACCGTTCTGTCCGAATCGACGAGGGGATTTACCCGCGGGAGGAAACCTCCAAGGAGATCGAGAGATCGTACATGAGACCCACACGAGCAACTAACTTGGTAACTAACTAACACCCCGAGAAAAAGCCACCAACTTTTGTTCCCCAATCGATCATCGTCATCTTCCATGTATCTCTCTTCCCTTATTTTGCAACAACATCTCTGAACCACCGCTAGTACGTGTTACGTGTACCACTCCAAAAGCCTTAGCTTCCTTTCAGTTTCAGGTACAAATGCAATCGTCCTCCTCTCCCAATTTAACACCTGAGTGACCATCATTGTTATGTTAGGTTATGACCGTAGTCACTGTACCTGAACTGTACTATTATCCCTGGTGTTACCATGTATCCATCCATCTGCATTTTCTTGGCCTCAAAATCCAGCCACCAAAGGACAAAACACACAGCAACTCCACATCACTCCATCAGTAGAGTTGTTGGTCAACAGGAGAAGTACTACTACTAATACTACTACTAGAATTATGATAAGGGTCACATTACCATTATACCATATGATAAATGCTTATTATTCCACTTGCTGGGATTCTTAATTGGCGAGGTACGCATCTGCTAGCTTGTTTCCATCTAATTAATTTACTAGTGACTAATTAATTATGCACGCCTTGTTTTTTGTTTACGGTTGATTTGGTTTCCTGGACTCCATGATGATGATGCGTCTCGCCAAAAGGTGTGTCCGGGAAACAATATTGAGTGGTTCGATCATATCGATCCATCGTTAGGCAAATAATCCTCTGTCTCACAATTATTAGGGACAGCTCGAAATTGCACAGAGAGGCTTGGTTAGTATAGCTCCTTTTCATTTTCCACCTGTATATATAATATACCCCGTATCCATGATCAAAGATCGAATTGGGGGTTTGATATGATGGACCTTTCCTTAATTCTCAGTCGCTTTTGAGTTATCAAGGGCGAGCATGAACTAAAAGCCATGCATTTTTGTAACAAACAGTGATGGATTAGCTAACTCAATGATCAAATGATCAATCGATCATATATCTCTCTGTCCTTCAGACCTTCATTCAAAGTCGTTGCATGCATGCATGCATGCGAGGAAAAGTCCATTAGGTGCATCGCTGTTCACTACAAGTAGTAGTATATTCGAAATTGAGCAACGAAAATTTGTCAAAACCAAAATTTATTTCGGTCTTCTGACTGATGACAGTCGATCGATGGAGATACTCGGCGGCGACCTTATCTTATCCCGTTATCCGAGTCCATGTCACCAAATCCTGGATCGAGCTAGCCTTTCATATAAAAAAAAACTATACTTATTAATATTTATCTACTTTAAAAAAAAATTGGAGATAGTCATATGCACAGCTGCTTGCTGTAGCGACACGATCGATCGACCACGAGATTCCAATGCGGAATTAATAAGGCCGTCAACTGCTTCCTACTCACCCCCGAGTCAAGTCTCACTCATTGAGACGCTTGCATCAGCAAATTCAACATCTAAGATTTTAATTTCTTCCCGTAAAAAAAAAGAGTACCAGTTCACATCTTCCTCTACAAGGAAATAATAATAAAAAAAGAAGTGTATAATATGCATGGTTCAGATGCAGTATTGTGTGTGGCCGTAGTTAGGTACGCACGTAACGTGGCCAATGTGTCATCGAGCAGAAAACAACCATGTCGACGATCGATCGATGTTGTCACGTTGATGAAGACGATAACTAACAATCTGTCTCCACTGCGTCCAGACGAAACATCGTGTGTGTGTGAGTGTGTGAGTGAGTGCGCTACTTTTCAGATTTTCAAAATTGGGCTGGAGATAAAAAAAAAGGCAGCAGATGCAAAACATTTTCAACGATTTTTCAGTTTACATCTGTGCAAGTTTATTAATATATAAGTGTGTTGCTAGTTTGTTACGGTGGAGGAGTACCAGAAATGGTCCCATGCATACAAACACCATCCGACGCACTTTGTCCACCGATCCCCACTTATCTGTTCTTAAGCCTACTTCTCCGACTTCACATCTCTCGTCTTTCACATGTAAGTTTTTAAACTGCTAAACATTATTTTTTTAAACAATTCTATAAAAAGAGTTGTTTTAAAAATTATATTAATTCACTTCCATAATATTTTAGCTAATAGAGTAATACTCCCTCCATCCAATAATATAAGGGATTTTGAGTTTTTGCTTGCATTGTTTGATCACTCGTCTTATTAAAAAAAATTTAGAATTATTATTTATTTATTTACTTACTTTATTATCCAAAGTACTTTAAGCATAACTTTTCGTTTATTATATTTGCACAAAATTTTTAATAAACTTTAGGTGTATAAACTTTAGAGTTTATTAAAAAATTTGTGCAAATATAAAAAACGAAAAGTTGTGGTTAAAGTACTTTGTATAATAAAGTAAGTCAAAAAAATAAATATTAATTTCAAAATTTTTTAAGTAAGACGAGTGATCAAACTGTGTAAAAAAAACTCAAAATTCCTTAGGGGATGGAGGGAGTTACAGATAAGTCGTGCACTAATGCGTGCTTCGTTTTAAACACAGCCGTACGCCTTTTCGTCCGTCGCTGACAGGTGGACCCGCATGGCATCGCGAGGTGACCGGGACGGACGACGGGATCACGTGACACGGTGAGTGGCTGCTGCTACCATTTCACGCGAAAAGGAAAGGCGCGTGCATGTGGGGTGGGTGAGTGGAGCCACTCGCGACGCGAGGTGAGGTTAGCCGCCCGCCCGCCCGCCCGGCGGCGGCCACTCGGGCAGGGCAGCACATGCATGCATGCGCCGGAAACGTGAGATTTCACCACGATTTCATCGTCGTTTTCGCCTCATTCGATCGCTGCGCACCCAGGTAGCCAAGCCATTGCATCTGCGCATCCACTAGGAAGGAGATAGTTGTATGTAGTAGTTAGGGCCAGTTTAGTTCCCAAAAATTTTCCCCTTCACCTATCACATCGAATCTTTGGACACATGCATGAAGCATTAAATGTGGAAAAAAGAAAAACCAATTGCACAGTTTAGCTATAAATCGCGAGACGAATCTTTTGAGCCTAATTAGGCCATGATTAGCCATAAGTGCTACAGTAACCCACATGTGCTAATGACGGCCTAAGTAGGCTCAAAAGATTCGTCTCGCGGTTTCCAGGCGAGTTCTGAAATTAGTTTTTTCATTTATGTCCGAAAACCCCTTCCGACATTCAGTCAAACGTATGATGTGACACCCAAAAATTTCCTCTTCCCCAACTAAACACAGTGGCGATCGGTCGAGATATTTTTGTTTGGTTTTATCTCTTTAATTTGGTTAGATTATTATTAATTACTACCTGCACGAGCACGAACCTGTCATTTCGCGGGTAGGGTACGGTACGTAGTGGCCTCTGATGATAGTCATATAAGAGCACCCGCAATGGTAAAGTAATGTGCTATCTATAAAACATATACATCTCAGTAATAGACTAGATTAATAGTAAACCACTTCAATGGTATGTCTACATGGTATCTATAACTCTCTAATCCATTGCCTCGTTTTTCTCTATAGACTATCTCCATGTTAGTAGATAGCTTTGCTCTCTCTCTCTTCATTTAATCTCTTCCAAGTAGAAAAATATGCTGACATGGATATCTTATAGAGAGCTTATCGATAACCATTGTGGGTGCCCTAATGATTTCCTCAGCCTTCACATTGGCTGATCACGAGTTGTTTTTATTAATTAATCGGGAGGATTTGCCGCATGCAGCGGTTAATTTCAGTCAGCTTAATTAGTGTACTACTTCATCAGTTCTACCATTAACTTTATTGTTACACCAGACAAGATACATCATAATACAGAAATGTTGTATGTCTTAAATTTATAGTACGTTTTATATCTAACTCTTTGTTATATTTTGGGACATAGATAGTATCGATTGTGAACGAATCGATGGCCTCACCATTATTCAGAGATGAGCAGATTCGACACGCTCCTTCGCCCAAGCTTAATTAGTCTTTCTTTTTTTTTTTATAACGATATCTAGTTAATGAAAACGAGACGTGCAGACGCACCCACGATTACGAACGCGGTGCTGTGAATTGTCAATTGTGTACATATATATGGACATGCATTCCACTACTACGACCATCAGTAATTAATATGGCTGCACCGGCCGAGCGTGTGGGACGACGGTCAGTCAATCTAGGCTGTGTTTAGTTGGATCCAAAGTTTAGATTTTGGTTGAAATTAAAGATGATATGACTAAAAAATTGTGTGTGTATAACAGGTTGATGTGATGGAAAAGGACTAAAGTTTGGATCTAAACTTTGGATCTAACCACAGCCCTAATGCCGGAGTACGCACGCACGTGTTTGTTCACAGTGTTGTTATCGAGTCAATCGGTCGGAACGTACTCGGAAGTAAACGCACGCACGCAATTCTACTACTGACGTTCATCTTTTGACGACGCACTTCTGCCTTACAAATGGAGACCGAGACCCCATGTTGCGTTGACCGTTCACACTATGGGTTCATCTAGGAGTAGTTTCTTAAAACAACGAATTAACTTTAATTTAATTAGGTCCGTCACTGCCTTCAGACTCTTTCGAAGCTAAGGAGAACTAACTATACAAAAACGATATAAAATTCATGCTTTCTAAAGGAGATCGAGCCTATAGCGGAAAAGATCGATTAGATAACACTGTGATATTCGGAAGTGTGTTATTTTGTTGCACTTCCTCAAAGAGTGTACATGAAGTTTGTAAAAGCAGAATGCAAGTATTACTGAAAGCTAGTAATGCAGGAATATGCTGCATATATTTATACTCCCTCTGTTTCAGAATATAAACACTTTTGGATTTTTTAATAGGGATTAAGAAGAGCAGTGCTGAAATGGGATGGAGGGTGGTTATTATTGGTTGGGATAAAGAAGCAGGTGTAGAAATTATGTGAAAGATAGTGATTGATTAAGATGAGAAAGTATGTACAGAAGTTGTTGTATTTTGGAAAAAAATTGATTTTAGGACGCCAGTAGTTTATGCTTAAGCCACTCAAAATTCCCACATTTGACATACCTAATATGGGCATTATTGCTAATTACACTTTGTTCTTTACTTATATATATATATAAGGCTGCATAGGTCACAATACATACATATACGACTAACTAAACAGTACTTAAATATATTTTGTGTGTGTTATTAACCTAAACATTACCTGATCATTGAGGCCAACTTCCAAAATATATATATCATCATCAATACATCATGACGCACACAATTCATAATTCACCAACCAATCACCAATTAATATATTAGCAGCATAAATATGTCAATAAAATTTCAATTTTGTGAGAGTCATCATACATAAGTTGAGGTGAGCTATGTTTAGACTGAACCCTCTGTGTTTTTTGACCGGTGGTTGGTGATGGCACTAATTCCACAAACTTAGAATTTCAAATTTGCCGACAGCTAAAGTTTGATGTTGCCCTAAACCAGATAACTACTTTAAACAGAACTCACTACCAGGTTACGACAAATTAATTAAGCTCAATCGAACTTAAAATCGGAGTAGCCCTTTCTCAAAAACAAAAAGAGAAACTAAGAAACCAGAGTGTTTTTCTTTTCTTTTTTGTGTAAGTACATTCTAAACTTGACATTATACCTAACTGCTCTGACTTATGATGCCACCAATCATCGTTGCCATCATCAGGGGGTGACGAATCTAACAAGGACACATTCGATCATCATCACCGTTGGATCACGATCCAACGGCAGGATTCCAAACACAGGTTAGCATCACTGCAATGCCAATGTGAAAAGCTTAAAGATTGAGCAACAGCAAAGTACAATGTTCCGAACAGGATGATCAGTAGGAACTGATGGGATAACCAATGCCTAATTTAGTCTCTAATAGTATAATTAGCGTCCAAGTGACAAGATGACATCGTTTTTGGACGTCATTTTCTCCTCTAACCGTGTTATGGTTTTTTTAGTTAGTAACCATGATCAATCTCTCCTCCTCAGTGCAGTTCATAACTGCATATGAATGTGCCCAAAACAGTTTGCGTGTTAGGTTGGAGAGGAAAAGGACAATCGAGATGACACATTACGTTGTTGCATTGCACCCGTGAGTCAAAAAAAGTAGCTTTCCTATCAATTCGGTACTAGTACTACTAGCTTGGATGGATCGGAAACCTTACCTTATAGTAGTATTTATATATATTCCTATTGTTTCTTTACTTAAAAAAATATATATATCCCTATTGTTTCACGAGATAGTAGCATATAGATATATATACTAGTAATGTTTAAAGTAGTAAATGCTTAAACTTTGTCAACTACCAACTTATTATAATTATTACGAATAAAAGTTATATATATACTAGAAGTTCTTATATTATATATAAACTGAGAGTACAATATAGATAATAGATATACTTAAGTGCTGTTCAAACGTTGTCAACTACCAACTTCTAATTGCTGCGAACGGAAGTTATACTACTGGCCTGGATGTTTGATCTTCGACTTATAAGCCATATTCAATTTTAAATCTAAAACTTACTTTTAAATTAATTTAGGAGTTAGTCCCTAGTACTTCTCAGAGAGCTCCCACGCTAATCAACAACGATCAAGCCATTGTTTAGATGGATTATACGATCATGACTATTACTTATAAAACTGTTAGTCAATTATAAAACTATTAGTCAATGTTAAAAAATTCATGGACTCTAATACAATAATTATAAAACTATTAATTAATAAATATGTGCAATTTAATTGGTACTTTATTAATTTAATTATGAAATATAAAATCAATACTCCCTTCTTCCCAAAATATAAATACATATAATTTTTCTAAGAGAAATTAATGATGAAAAAGACTATAATGTCCCTCATAATAAGGGGTGTTTGGAGAGTAAGAGGGTGATTGGTGATCGTAAGTAATGTTGGCTTTTTTAACTCTAAGCAGCATATTTAGCATAATATTAGAATTTCAATATTTATAGTATTAGATCGTGCACAGCGGTATCGTCAGTCAAAAAGCGGAAATGCTACTGAGCGAGCGATCGCCCAGAGCGATCGGTTCCCTCCCCCTCCCCCTCTCCACCTAGTTTCCTTTTTTGGCACCGCATTACTTTGCTATTTTAGTAAATTTATACACCTAAAGTTTATACACCTTAAGTTTACACATCTAAAGTTTAGAGACCAAAAGTTTATATATCCGATTCAAATTTGACTTTGAATTCAAATACTTTTTATATATAGTATTTCTATACATCCAAAGTTTATACACCTAAAGTTTATATATCCGATTCAAATTTGAATTTGGATTATGTCCGATTCAAATTTGAATTTGAATTCAAATATCCGATTCAAATTTGAATTTAAATTCAAATATTTTTCATATATAGTATTTCTATACATCTAAAGTTTATACACCTAAAGTTTATACACCTAAAGTTTATATACCCGATTTCAAATTTGAATTTGAATTATATCTGATTCAAATTT
>CM020182.1:11878551-11904436 GCA_009805545.1 Oryza longistaminata | reverse complement strand
GAGCTGAAACTGTTTGGCTGAGCTCCTGGAACAGGCCCTAAACATGCATAGTCACTTTTTCATACATATGGAAGGATCGCCTAGCGTCAGCCATCAGGTGTATATAGAAATGCCAATTATCCCATACAGGTACCGCAATAAAGTGAAAAATAAAACCTACTTTTGCATAGGGGCATACTAAGTCACCCGCATGCAAAATAATTACAGAAACCCTAGCCCCGATCCACTAGCGAGATCCGCTGCTACCCCACCGCCGCCAGCTGAAGCCAGAGGATCCATCGCTTCAATGCTGCCGCTGGCGGACCTACTCATCTCGGGACCACCTCTGGCAAATCCGGCCACCGTGGAGCCACCAGCGGTAGAGGAGGAGGAGCTGAGGGAGAAGACATCGTAGGGACGCCGACACTGGATTCGACCGCCGCGAGGCAATCGGCGGTGGAGGAGGAGGTGTTGAGGTGCACGCTGGCCGCTCTTGTCACGGGCGCTTCATCAGTGATGCTGCTGTCGTGGGTGCTCCATCGTTGGCCGCTGGGTGAGAGAAGTGATGGGGGAGAAAGAGGAAATGAGGGAGAGTGGAAGGGTGAAGATGGGGAGGAGAGGTGGTGGGTGAGAGAGGACTGAGAAGAAGGAGAGGATCACTTCAGGACTTGCCACTGAGAGAAAAGGAGAAGAAAACAATGTCTCCTTTTCTCATGTGGACGAAAATTCACTAATTATGAAAATTCTATTTTCACACGTGGGCCTGTTAGCCTTTTAGCATGCCCGTCTATAAAAATAAACATATTTTCATATATACACCTGTTAAGTAGTTCTTTTGTGAAAATTAATTTTCGTATATGGGTCACTCCTAAATCTTTTTACATACTAGTTTTCTTTTAGCCTGTTTGTAAAAAGAAAGAAGATGTTTGTGAAGATGAAAACGTAGTCGTAGTGCAACCAAGTTAACATGGCATGATTAATTATCATGCAAGATGATTGCTTTCTACTGTTCTATTTGGCACAACTCTATATCTTATGTCCATGCTAGATTTGATATGTTAAATTATAGTGGTTTGATATTTTAAATTTTATCTAAAATAGAAATAAAATGATTCATCCAAATGTTATTAACATAATAAAAAAATAGATATATAGATTTATAAAGCTAGGAATACTCGGCTTCAAAATTTTTTGAGTCCGAAGCTATACTAAATAGGACCTAATTTGTAAAAACCAGCACACACACCAATCGATCATGCCATCCTTTGTTCTTCTCATCTTCAATACCCAAAGGCCGGCTCTGGCCAGTGTAGCTCAAGATGAAAAAAAAAAGAACTCTTTTGTCGATCAGCCGGCGTCTCTAAAGGAGATAGATACTACTAGGCAAATTTTGCTACAAGACATCGTGACTTCGCGGTTTTAACTATAGGACACCGTACGAAGTGACTTTTGGAAAAGACACTCTATAAACGTTGTAATTTGCTAGCGGATACCGCACCCATTAAAATAATAATTTCCGGTAGAAGGGGAGAGAAAATTACGTGAAATGTCATAAATACCCCTGGACCCACATGTCAGCGCTCTCATCTCTTTTCTCTCTCACCCATCGCAATTTATAACTCGAACCCTAATTGTTTCTTTATTTGCATATAAGTCTAGGGTCCCACGAGTAAGTGTTTCGGTCATTTGTATTAGGAACCCTGGGCTTTACGCTATTTACAAAAAGGTCCCTTTCTTCTTCCTTCCAACCGAGAGATGGAAGGTGAGCGCGCGCGACGACTCGGCACGAGCCCACCGGTGACGGGTGTGTCATATGATTTAAGGAATGAAAAAGCATGCAGCTAGCTTAACTACTTATTTATCAAGCATCAGATCTAGATGATTCTGTTTCGGGGAAACTCCTTATTTGGATGATTTTGTTTTTTTCTTTAGACATGTTTAACTGTAATTAAAAATAAATCTGTTCATGCGTTAGTTTTTTTTTCTTTAGACAGCAACGCACAGGATATATTTTTTCTAGTTTCCTTCTCTTAAACTGGCCTACCGCTTACCAAATAAAATCACGGAAATTCCTAATATGCTACACACACATGATCCAAAATGCAGGTTAGGAAATCTAGGAGGATTTTTCCTTTTGCAAGTTAGAACAGTATAAACATTCATCTTTTGCAACTCACCAATGCCTAATCCCATCATACCAAGGGCAAGGAGGTTACCGTTTTCGTTGAACCGATAGTATTTAACGCACTAATCCATCAGATTCATACACTAAGTTGTCCATAAAAGCAACTTAAAACTACCCACTACTGATCATTAAGTGGTTATTCCCAGTCAAAATTAAACATGAGTCCTAGCATGGCCATAGGATTTGAGAGAAAACACAACTTACTTACTATAAATAGAGTACAATAATGTCACAACTTAAATCCCCAGTGAATTGTCCAAAAGGTGGCATTGGGTCTAACAGAATACATAACAGCACTCGGTTGTCTCCGTAGCAGTAGCAGTCCTTTCTGCCTGGCAATATCAATATGACCATACACCTGCAAGTAGAATAATACTGCAATTAGGTCTTTCAAGTACCACACATAGCATGAAAACAAGACAAATTTGCAATCTTACTACTGCTACATACACAAATAGTACAGTTGGGAGGATTGCTTTCATAATTCGGTGGTAAAGAATGCAGAAGCCTTAGATCGAGCATCTTCATCAATCCTCTATAAAGGGAATATCAAACTTACAGACGAATATCTTAAAACTGAAGTCTCACTAAAGCCCCGTGTGGCACAAAAAGAAAACAATAAAAAAAACAATGTTGATGCTTGGCTTACAATGGATTCAGTATTCAGAATGTCCTTCTGTGCTTACAGCCATTGGACTAGGGAGTTACATAAATGTTCCATGACAAAACCAAATTAAAAGTAAATATCCATTATTTCTTGACCATTCAAATTTGCTAACTCAGTTACTTACAACTTGTTTGTATTCATTTGAGGAGAAAATATAGTGTGTATCAAACCGGCACTTGCGTAAAGTTCATGAACCAATATCGATATTCTGACAGCACATAAAACAATATTCTGACAGCATTAAACCAGTGATGAAAAACTTCAAAACAGAAACCAAAATTCTAATGAAACTGTGAGACTGCATTGATGCCAAAATGAGGTACTAAAAACAAGAATGAATGATGTAGCTCAGAGTGGAATGAAAACTACAATAACAACACCAACCTAGTCTAGTTTTGTGTACAATAGGAGAGGAACACAGTCATACCACACAGAAAGAGGAAAGAAACTAAAATAGATCAATGTCATTCACCTTCTTTGGCACAATAAATATTCCAGGCTTGCAACAAAATATGCCAAAATAATAAATTTTAAGCGTGTCAACTAAAAATGCGCTTCAAACTTACCAAAGTATACAACTGATAAACAGCTTCAAAGGAATTCATATTTCCTCATCACGGCATCTACAGAACAATCTATCAAAGGGATCATCTGTAGTCAAATCACTGATGTGCTTCACGTGTACCAAACTATCCACCCCATAATCAGCTTGAAAATCAAGTGTAACGCCTCGTGAAGCTCTGGAATAAAGTTGTAGCCTCTGATGTTGTGTTTGAATCCATTTTGCGTCACATTTGTCATGACAGGCTACAAACTTTATACATTCTAGCACTCGAGCATTTAACACGAAGAACTTGATGAAGTTCAAATCTGATAAGTTTCCATGATAGTTAATAAATTCCACCATCTTGAGATGTAGATCAAGGCACTCAAGTGAAACATATCGCCGTACATTCTTGAAGTTTCCCTGATTTAATGCCTGACAAGGAGAAAAGAGAGTTGAAAGAAACATGATATAACCATAGATTCAAGAAGAGGGCCGATGGCATGGCACAATAGAACAAAATGAGTGTGTACTCACTGAATTTAACAAAGAAAAAACTCTCACCACGATGTATAGCTTCTCCACGCACGGAAAGAATTTTAGGAAGTCAATAACAACATCCAGATCAGGAGCGGTGTGAAGGGCTAAAATTTTCATAGCGCGCATCACATTGGATAGACTAACAGGCACCAGTTTCTGAAATAGATATGGTGAATGAAATGTTGTGAAGAAATAACATATCAAGAGAAAGAAATGCCTGCAGTATATGTGTATGAAGCTACCTGGAAAACCATGTTTCCAAGCTGAAGTGTGGAAATTTTCTGGCTTAGATAACCCAATGTCTTCAGTTTTGGTGCCTGAATAACCCGAATAACAAAGCCTTCATGCCATATAACTGGTGGTGTAAGCCTTTCCAGGAGTGGGGCATCCTCGATAATGACTTCCTCCAGCATTCCCTCTACAGAGAAATAAGTATCTGACACACCAAGGCTTCGAAGGGTCAAGGAGCTGATACAGAGACGACTACAACCCCTGTTCGCATCCAGCACCAAGCTCTCCAAGACAGTGCATCGTGAAAGAATACCATGGAGAGTGCTATCTGCGATGTTGACTTGGGATAAGGTGAGCTCCTTGAGGTGTGGGAAATTGAGCGTGCAAGCAGTCTCCGTGGGAAACTGAAGTGTGTCGCACGTTGAAAGAATCCTGAGAACACGGAGAGTAGGAGATAGACGGAGTACCGACGGTGGAACTGGAGGATTTTGAACGCCAACGCTATCATAGAACAGTTCAAACTCCTGGAGGTGATCGAGCCTGGGGGATCCAACAATGGAAGCGGCGACGGGAAAGTGACCATTACAGTCGTCACATCCCCAGTTGAGGGAGAATCGACGGACCGGACCACTGTGGGTTAGCAGCGTGCTATAGATGGTGGCCACATCCTTTCCCAACGTGCAGCCATTGACCCTGGCCTCAAGATTGAGAGGCGCAGATTGCTAGAGAGGGCGCCACCGCCGCGAGAGCATTTGTGTGCAGGCGCCATCCTTGGTAGGGAGGAGGGTGATGATGCCGGCGAGGATATTTTTCGGGAGGCGGCTTATCAGGTCTTCTCCTCCTCGAGGCGCCAGTTGTGGGTTGCTGGATTCCTCATCCAGCCTCCTCTTCTTGCCCCTTGTCACCACACCCATCTGCTTACCACCTCCTCTTTGCCACTCAACGAATCTGTTTATCCTTCTACGGAATTTGGATCATGCGCAGAATCTAACCAAGAACCTCTTCAGAATCTAACCAAGAACCCGTGACTCATATCCAATGCAGACACTAAACCCCTGGTTTGGAAATGCAAGAATGTGTCAAATGGGGCAAACTAAACAAATTTCTACGGCATTAGAGGGAAAAGAAAATTCTCTCGATCCATGAGATGATTAGAAGCAAAAGGGAAAGATGGGGGAAACCCTAACTAGGAAATCGCTTCCCTTGAGCAACGGTGCCCACCACGAGTCCACGACGAGCTGCCAAAGGCTGGGACTTCACCCAACACACGACCTTGGCTTCTCCGCTCGCTCCGCCGCTGCAGGACGCCCACCGCCGTGCCTCCGCCTCCGCCGCCGCCGATGTGGGGGGAGAGAAAGCGACAGCGTCGGGAAGAAATCGTCCGTTCGGCGGTGGGGATTCCGGAATCCGGAGGGAAGAGAGGGTCGGCCCACTGGCCCAGGAGACAGGAAAACGTAAAAAATAAAAAAAAATGCACTACTGCACATAGACCGCGAAACTCCTAGTTGGCGAATGATCGCAAGGAGCGATCGGTTTCCCCCTCTCCCCCACGTGAGATATTTAACCATTTGCCACATTTAGATGTGGCAATTAACTTTTTGCCACTGGGCCCACATGTCATAGGCACATGTGGACCCATATGTCATTGAGATAGGGGTGGCAAATAGTTATTTGTCAAATCTAAAAGTGGCAAATAGTTAAAAGCCCCCCTCCACGTGGTTTCCTTTTTTTGACACCGCATTACTTTCTATTTTAGTAAATTTATACACCTAAAGTTTATACACCTCAAGTTTACGCATCTAAAGTTTACAGACCCATAGTTTATAAATCAAAAGTTTATATATCCGATTCAAATTTGAATTTGAATTCAAATATTTTTTATATATTGTATTTCTATACATCTAAAGTTTATACACCTAAAATTTATAGACCCAAAGTTTATAAGTCAAAAGTTTATATACCCGATTTCAAATTTGAATTTGAATTATATCTGATTCAAATTTAAATTTGAATTCAAATTTCCGATTTAAATTTGAATTTAAATTCAAATATTTTTCATATATAGTATTTCTATACCTTTAAAGTTTATACACCTAAAGTTTATAGACCTAAAGTTTATAGATCCAAAGTTTATAAGTCAAAAGTTTACGTATCCGATTCAAATTTAAATTTGAATTCAAATTTTTTATACATAAATTTTTCTAACTTTTGTTTTTTTTTAAATTTTTGTGTGGTGTACTGTAATAGGAAAAGAAGGGGAGGAGGAAGGAGAGAAAGGAGGGGGGCGGGACCGATCGCTGGATCGCTCGTTGAGCGATCAATCGCCCATCAGGCGCCCCCATAAAAAAGAGTAGCAGGTTAGCTAGTACTTAATCAATTATGAGCTAATGGGTCGTTACATTTTCCGTGTGGACCACCTCCTGAACACAGAGTATGCCCGTATAGGTAGGTGGTCAATTAGCATAGTACTATAGCTTTATGCATGCCAAGTAAATTTGCTAGGCACCAAATCAGTACTAGTAGAGCATGTATACTTTGGTCCGTCATTATTCCGGTTAATATGTACTACTCCCTCCATCCCATCATAATATAAGAGGTTGTCTGAGGACATATCACATCCATCCAAAATCCCTTATATTATAGAGCGGAGGGAGTATATTATATACTCTCTCTTCCTGTGAATATAAGAATAGGATTTGTTTGATCTTTTAGAGACTACTACCCTCATCTCTAAATAAATTAATTTCTATATATATAAAGGTTATTTTTTTAGGACAAAACAAGTAAGATTATATAAAAATCATATGAATGGAGGTGAGACCGTGGAGGCTCGTTAGAGTAGAAAGGGGAGAAAAGTAAGGAGTGGTTAGTGAAATAAGGATGTGTTCTTTCCCTTTTATCCCACCTCATCTATCTATTTTTCCGTGCGCACGTTTTTTAAACCGTTAATAGTTTCTTTTTAAAAAGTTTTCTATAGAAAAGTTGCTTTAAAAATCATATTAATTTATTTTTCAAATTTTTATGGCTAATGGAGTACTTAATTAATTATGTGTTAATGGTAACATCGTTTTCCATGCGGGAACCTTGCCTGAGTAGTATTTTTTTTTGAATATTTATATTTTCAAATACATTTTAAATGCTTGGATTCATGGACGAAGGCAGTAGTATAATGCTAATTTGATGTACTTTGGACTTCTACACTCTACTCACGCTAAAAAATTCCCATGTCTTCAATCTAGTATCAGATGAATGGACAAAAATCTTGACATTTGGTCTTTTGTAAAATTTGTTTCGCGAATAGACTCCACTAAAAATTAATTGTAGCTAGTCATGCACCCCGTCATTGTCAGAACTGTGTCGTCGTTGAGGTCGTAATCTAGCTATTTTGGAATTAGTTTACACATAATCTATTTATAAAATGATTTTTTAAAAAGGGACTAAAGCGTTAAAATTCAGAACAGTTCTAGTATTATTACTACATGCCAGATCTGATCTACTAGCATTATGTAAGACACACGTCAGAAAGGTATAGATAATTCGTACGAATATGACAAATTATCTTGGTTAGTGAGACATGTTTCTTCTTTGGTCATCTGACGAGATGATTGGATCAGACCGCGCATCTAGTCACATTCTAGAGTCAACTTCTGCTCATTTTATACGAGCACTTGTCTGTCTTGATTTCTGTGTACAGTTGAATACGGAGAACCTACCTGCTGGCTTCCACTGGAGCACAACTTTTAGATGAGCACAAGTTCTTGATCTCCTTTCCTTTTTTCCCCTTAAGCTTCATTGCTGGAGCAGAGAGTAATATAATGAATGACTCAACGCTGCTTCTACTATTACTACATAAATGCTTTTTCTAAGGGCATGTTTGGTACAGCTCCAACTCCTAAATTTAGCTTCAGGAGTTGAGTCTGCAGTGGAGTTGTGGAGCTGCCTAAACCCAGCTCCACAACTCTAGTTCATTTTGTGAGAGAGCTCCACCCAGCTCCACTCCTAGTTTTGGTGGAGCTGAAACTGTTTGGCTGAGCTCCTGGAACAGGCCCTAAACATGCATAGTCACTTTTTCATACATATGGAAGGATCGCCTAGCGTCAGCCATCAGGTGTATATAGAAATGCCAATTATCCCATATGGGTACCGCAACCAAGTGAAAAATAAAACCTACTTTTGCATAGGGGCATACTAAGTCACCCGCATGCAAAATAATTACAGAAACCCTAGCCCCGATCCACTAGCCAGATCCGCTGCTACCCCACCGCCGTCAGCTGAAGCCAGAGGATCCATCGCTTCAATGCTGCCGCTGGCGGACCTGCTCGTCTCGGGACCACCTCTGGCAAATCCGGCCACCGCGGAGCCACCAGCGGTAGAGGAGGAGGAGCTGAGGGAGAAGACATCGTAGGGACGCCGACACTGGATTCGACCGCCGCGAGGCAATCGGCGGTGGAGGAGGAGGTGTTGAGGTGCACGCTGGCCGCTCTTGTCACGGGCGCTTCATCATGCTCCTTTCGTGGGTGCTCCATCGTTGGCCGCTGGGTGAGAGAAGTGATGGGGGAGAAAGAGGAAATGAGGGAGAGTGGAAGGGTGAAGATGGGGAGGAGAGGTGGTGGGTGAGAGAGGACTGAGAAGAAGGAGAGGATCACTTCAGGACTTGCCACTGAGAGAAAAGGAGAAGAAAACAATGTCTCCTTTTCTCATGTGGACGAAAATTCACTAATTATGAAAATTCTATTTTCACACGTGGGCCTGTTAGCCTTTTAGCATGCCCGTCTATAAAAATAAACATATTTTCATATATACACCTGTTAAGTAGTTCTTTTGTGAAAATTAATTTTCGTATATGGGTCACTCCTAAATCTTTTTACATACTAGTTTTCTTTTAGCCTGTTTGTAAAAAGAAAGAAGATGTTTGTGAAGATGAAAACGTAGTCGTAGTGCAACCAAGTTAACATGGCATGATTAATTATCATGCAAGATGATTGCTTTCTACTGTTCT
Organism: Oryza longistaminata; assembly: GCA_009805545.1. Classification (NCBI taxonomy): domain Eukaryota; kingdom Viridiplantae; phylum Streptophyta; class Magnoliopsida; order Poales; family Poaceae; genus Oryza; species Oryza longistaminata. The sequence goes on along the minus strand of CM020182.1, from coordinate 11,895,291 downwards.
ATTTGGCACAACTCTATATCTTATGTCCATGCTAGATTTGATATGTTAAATTATAGTGGTTTGATATTTTAAATTTTATCTAAAATAGAAATAAAATGATTCATCCAAATGTTATTAACATAATAAAAAAATAGATATATAGATTTATAAAGCTAGGAATACTCGGCTTCAAAATTTTTTGAGTCCGAAGCTATACTAAATAGGACCTAATTTGTAAAAACCAGCACACACACCAATCGATCATGCCATCCTTTGTTCTTCTCATCTTCAATACCCAAAGGCCGGCTCTGGCCAGTGTAGCTCAAGATGAAAAAAAAAAGAACTCTTTTGTCGATCAGCCGGCGTCTCTAAAGGAGATAGATACTACTAGGCAAATTTTGCTACAAGACATCGTGACTTCGCGGTTTTAACTATAGGACACCGTACGAAGTGACTTTTGGAAAAGACACTCTATAAACGTTGTAATTTGCTAGCGGATACCGCACCCATTAAAATAATAATTTCCGGTAGAAGGGGAGAGAAAATTACGTGAAATGTCATAAATACCCCTGGACCCACATGTCAGCGCTCTCATCTCTTTTCTCTCTCACCCATCGCAATTTATAACTCGAACCCTAATTGTTTCTTTATTTGCATATAAGTCTAGGGTCCCACGAGTAAGTGTTTCGGTCATTTGTATTAGGAACCCTGGGCTTTACGCTATTTACAAAAAGGTCCCTTTCTTCTTCCTTCCAACCGAGAGATGGAAGGTGAGCGCGCGCGACGACTCGGCACGAGCCCACCGGTGACGGGTGGTGGAGGGGGTGGCTCGGCCGAAGGCCAGGACGGATAGAGTGGGTCCTCCCGCACCTTCCAGAGGCGGCGACGCGGCCTAGGGTGGCTAGAGGCAGCGAGTGCCATGGGCCAGCGGTGGCAGTGGGTTCGGGACGGCGGTGGTGATATGGCTATGGTGGATGGCGGCTCAATGAAAGGAGAAGGGAGGGCCTATGGACTATGGGGTGGCTTACCACGTGCTTGGTTCGGGCGGAGGCAACATGGAGCTGCATGGTGATGGAGCCTGGCGATGGCGCTCATTTGGGCGTCAAACTTGCTGAACCGACTCGCGCAGGTGCCGTCACTGTTGATCCTATGCACCGCCAGCACGACGCTGTCGCCTAGCACCGCCATGAACACGATATTGTTGCCCGCTGTGCCCAGGATGTACACTGACGCCTTCCACCGTGAACACTGCGGCGGCGCCGGTCTTGGTGTGGTGTGGAAGGAGGAGACAGAGAGAGAAGAGAGATGGGAGAGCTGACATGTGGGTATTTCTGACATTTCACGTGATTTCTCTCTCTTCTTTAACGGAAAATTATTATTTTAATGGGTTCGGTGTCCGTTGGTAAATTACCACATTTATAGAGTGTATTCCCCAAAAGTCACTTCGTGCAATGCCCTGCAGCTAAAACCGCGAAGTCACAATTTCCTGTAGTAAAATTTCCCATACTACTAATAGAACTAGTTTAGATCCAGGGATGTAAAGTTTTGGCATGTCATATGTAGGGTGCCGCATGGGGTGCTCGGACACTAATAAAATAACTAATTACAGAATCCGTTAGTAGTAAACAGCGAGATGAATTTATTAAGCCTAATTAATCCGTTATTAGCAAATGTTTACTGTAGCACCATATTGTCAAATCATGAATCAATTAGGTTTAAAAGATTCGTCTCATAAATTAGTCGCAATCTGTACAATTAATTATTTTTTAGCCTATATTTAATACTTTATACATGTGTTCAAACGTTCGATATGACAGGATGAAAAATTTTAAAGTGAGATCTAAACAGAGGTCTAATGATTCAACCGGACTCTATTTCGACTTTCCGAGTCTCGGAGGACGGTGGTCGTAGTCAGCGATTTATTAGTCCAGAACTTTCGTCTCCAATGATTTCACCAGATTTTGAGATTCTGATAGGCATGGGGGCCATGCGTTCGTTGGTAGTAGGTGAGTACTATACAGTACATGTTCCCCATACGGAACGGACGAGTTCATCACGCAACGGCGGCTTGCAAAGCTGCAATTTGCTGAATGCTGAGACGTTGATGGCTAGAATTCTTACTCCGTTCAGAGTTCGTAGTGACATCGCGTGGTCTTCTTCTTCTTGTTTTTTTTTTTAACACAACCTGAGGTGTACTATTCATAACCAACTGCAAGAACAGGCAGTTTTATGTGGTGTTTGGATCCAGGGACTTAACTTTAGTCCCTGTCTTTAGATACTAATTTAGAGTATTAAATATAGACTACTTACAAAACTAATTATATAAATGAAAGCTAATTCACGAGACAAATTTTTTAAGCCTAATTAATCCATAATTAGAGAATATTTACTGTAGCACCACATAGGCTAATCATGGATTAGTTAGCCTCAATAGATTCATCTCGCGAATTAGTCCAAGATTATGGATGGGTTTTATTAATAGTCTACGTTTAATATTTATAATTAATATTCAAACATCCGATGTGATAGGGACTTAAAAGTTTTAGTCCCATCTAAACAGGGCCTTACAAAGAGTCCTCCTTCGAGATGGGCAAATTGCATTAAGTCTTGAAAGTAATAAAGAAGGACTCCTATAATAAAAAGTTAAAAAAAAAAAGCAATCCTGTCCTTCTCTTTTGGCCTCATCGTTTTACTTATTCGGGAAATAAGCGAAACAACATATTTAAAAAAAATAATTTGTGAATAAAACTTTTATATATGTGTTTTTAGCGACCTAAAAGTAAAGGCTAAAAAAAATAAATTTTTTCGAAAAAAAAACCCTAAAATCAAATCCAAATTTAAGGTTAAAAAATTTAAATTTTGGCTGATAAGTATAAGTATAAGCGAAAAGATAGACCCTTTGCTTCTTGCGCATGGCTGAAGATCAGATCGATGACAACAGCACCGGCGATGAAGAAATCATGACCAGTGCTGTAATATAAGATACCATGATGCATATACAAAAGGGGCCTCTTGGTTGGAGATTGAGGTTACCTTAGTGAAACCAGGATAACTTAGATGCCCCTTGAATAACCACCACCGAAGACATGGAAGGAGATCAGTATCCCTGCGAACTGCGATTAGGTCGCCGGAGATGAAGCCAATGGCCGGCGCAACCTCTTGTCGTATATAACTGCCCCACTCGCAGACTCCCGGTTGAAGGTATTTGTAGATAATCCGAAAACCATTCTGTGGAAGATCGTCACTGGAGATACTTCCAGCCATGGCTTCCATGGATTGTGGCAACCGGAACAAGGGAGGAAACGCCTAAAACTCTCTTGCACTTTAATCGTGTGATCGGTCGGTCGATCTTTTAACAATTTATACATTTGGACAGATTGATTATTGTCGCAGATTATTTGTAAAATCCGTATAAATATGTTTTATTAAAAGCAATTCTCTTCTTCTACTGTATTGCTTATTAGGGCATGTACAAAGGTAGAGTCTAATATGAGCTCTCCATATTAATTAATGTCACTGGAGACTATCCTCTTACAGTAGTAGAGACAATAAGATTTCAAAACCATTAGTGCACTAAATAATTTTTTATTATTCTTCTTTCCTTTTCTCTACCCTCGTGTAACAAATTTTCCGTTAATGAATGTTAAGAGTCGACTTTGAGCTGTTGTCATGCGTAGCAGCGATGTTTCTCATTCCTTCCCTCTCTTTCTTCCACGTCACCAAATTTACTTGCATGACAATGAAGAGAACCCGTTATTAGACACCATTATACATGCCCTTAATTATATGTTTGGTTCAAACTTATTCATTTAGTTTATTTATTAAAGTAGTATTTAATTTATATATGTATAATAGTGTAGATAATTCACTACACTAATATTAATAATCCACTTAAAAGTGGGCCATGATACGATGTGCTACTTCATTGACTCGATCGCATATATGCGGTGTGCCATTGTTTTGAGCAAGCTAAGCCAGCAAGACCGTGAAAAGCGACCGAAAACATGCATGAATATATTTGGATTGCTTAAATGGAACGAAAACCACTTGAATTGATGATGAAACCCACGCAACTTTGTGTGCTAACACGCTCTACGCTTGGGCTTTGCCAAACTCACCATGAGCTCGCACCGGAAGCAAATAACTACTTAAAAAAGCATTTTCCGATCAAAACCTATTTTTCCTATGTGGTTGGATAGCCTGTCTGCCGAAAAAGTATGTGGTAATAGCGATTTTTCTATATGGGAGTGCTTATATCGAACCTATTTTTCCTATGTGGTTGGATAGCCTGTCTGCCGAAAAAGTATGTGGTAATAGCGATTTTTCTATACGGGAGTGCTTATATCGTCTGCACAAAAAATAAAAATCCAAAAGAAAAGTCTCAAAAAAAATAAAAAATCGAAACCCTAGCTCCCCAATGGCGGCGGCGGCGAATCGGGCTGCCTTGTCGACGGCGGAGGCGGCGCCTGTTCCGGCCGCCTCCTCGTCGTCATCGGTGGCGGCAGTGCCAGACAGGGACGAGGCCGCTCCTCGTTGGCTGCGGTGGTAGTGCCGCCCGAGGTCGCCGAGCCAGCCGCCGCCCGCTCCCGCTCGGAGGAGAGGAAGAGAGAAAGGAAAGGAGAAGAAATTAATATGAGGAGAGGGGAGGAAGAGGATATAAGGATGATAAAATTTGAAGTATTGATTGAGAAAAGAAAGTGGATGGGAGAAAAAAATATATGCAGGAGAGGGGTATTTTCGTATGCGGATTACTTAAATGGCTTGTATGTGAAAATATGTTTATTTTTGCATGCGGCCCCTTAAGAGGACCGCTTGCAAAAATACATTTTTTTCATGTGGAATTCTTAAGGAGCCGTATGAGAAAATGGAGGTCGATTTTTGAAGGCGCGACCAGTTACGATCTGCCTACAATCTATAGGGTTCTCGTACAGAAAAAACCGTTTCTGTAATAGTAATATATGTCCGCGATCATATTTACGTGCACATGACATATGCCACAATCAGATTGAATATGCTCTAGCCGTTTAAGCCATGAACCATGGTCCACGCTATCGTGTGGTTTCATGGCACCATGTCGAAAGCGAGCCCGCGTGGAGCAGAGAGAGGGGTTGTGTCTTGCAGGGGTGTCATAGTGTCCTACAGAAGACACGGTAGCCATAGGAAGAGAGCGTGGTCTAGGCTTGAAACTACGTGAAGCGGACAGAGGAAATCACACCACGATCCAATCTGATGAACACGACCTCCTTGATCAGCAAGAGAAATGGAATGGCAAAAGAAATGGGTCTGTCCATTGCGTTAACTCCAGATTCTATTACAATGTCCCATTGTATTAATGCAGTTGGATACGACGTGTCCAAAAGTCTCTCTTTCATATGGACTTGGATATGTATGGTGAACGAAAAGATTGTGAGACTGCTAACGGTTCTAGTGTGACGTCGTAGAAACCGTCTGCTGCTACATGCAAATGTGTGTGACGCTCGAAGGGCTTAGCTCAAGCTTATAATTAGTACAATGTTTTTTTTTTCTCTTGGCGGAGAGAGAGGAGAGCCGAATGGTGTAAAAACCCATTCTAAGATCCTTGGGCTGGCTTCTAGAAATCAGCAAGAACTAGGCTAGCTTTCTTGAGAGTTCTTAGCTTTCATACGAACATTTTTTAATAGTGATATAGACATGAGTATACTTGTTATCAACTATAGACTTGCTTTGCTTTGCATTCTTTGCTCCCAAACACTTCTAGGCAATTGAGTTGACCCAGAACCCCTGGTCGATTATAGACTCGTGGTTTCTCACATCCATTGGGGCTCATAACCAATTATAACCTATCCCAATCATTCTATTTACTTTCTTAATATCCATATATAATAAAAAAATACTTATATGTTAAGATGGATACAGTGGTAATCGTTTTCAGCATTCAACGCGACACACGATATCGACTGACGTCGGACGGAGTGAGGTGACCTCCAACAGTTAAGTACACGAAACATACTATACGTTTTGCTCACGTTTCATTGTTATGCTTCCTGAGATTTCATTGTTTTAAAACTTACGGAAAACCGATCCAACTGTTCTGCGACGGCAGCCGGCCGTGGTGGTGGGCAGCCGTCAGTTCCGCCTCCTACCACGTGCCCCTGCCTCCGGCAAGGTCGTGTGGTGGGGACGGCTTGCTGCCTGCAATGTCGTCGGTGGGCTGCGACGTCGCCTGTTGCCGGTGCCCAGATCCACCTTCCCCTTGGCAGCATGGCCGGAATTGGTCAGCTCAGCGGCGACCGACAACGCTGCTGACTTTGCCGATGTCTGCTCCATTTTCTTTTCTTCTTGTCTACCCGGCGGTTGGAAGCATTTTGAGCTTTGCCACGATCAGCTCAGCCCAAACCTGCATGTCTAGGAGTTTGCTGGTGCCTCGGCCGCTCTAAATCTCCTAAATCTCCTCAATTCTAGCATGCTTCTCCTTGGCTCGCTTGGGTTTGCCTATTGGTTGGAACATGTGCTTCTCCGGCGGTCGTGATGCTCCCGATCTTTGTTCTCTTCTGTTGATGTTTCATCCATCTGTAGATCCCCATCTCTTTCATTTCTCTTTTGTTCAGTCCCCTGATTGCCCTTCACCCTCTCTGCTTGGGTGTCCCTGACTGCAATGTTTAGCGGCCCTTCCTCCTTTGGGGCTTCCTTCCCCCGAAGGGCGTTGAAGGGCGTTGAACTGGCTAGCAATTTGATAAAGCTCGATTGAAGACGGCTTGATGCGGGTGGCCTATGGCCTCAACTTTCAGTGGCCCTCCCTCTTTTGGGGCTTCCTTCCCCCAATAGACGTCGGGGTGCATTGATTCAAGTAGCAACATGACTTAAGTCGTACTTCTGACGGCTTGATGCGGGTGGTCTTCGATAACCACAGTCTTTCGACTGCCAGAGAACCAAGCCGGTATGCGCGTGGCACTGAGGCCCTCCGGCACCTTCGATTCTTGGTGTTTCAAGTCTGCATGCGAAGTGGATGATGTTCAATTAGGGTTCTAGCATTAGTTTGATTTGGAATTTGGTCGGGTGTTTTTGCAAGTGGCAAACGTCAAAGCTTCTCAGTTTATCTCTGTGCCTCTGTGTGCGTGGTAGGGAGGTTGTGATGCGTCTGTATTCTCTTCTCTGTATACCCCCGTGTATTCTTTCTTATTATCCTCCAGGGCTCCTGTATTTACGCAGGTGAAACCTGCCCTGTGTAAGATCGTTGGAAGTAATATATTCAGGTGGGCATTTCGCCCCCCGGTGACCAGTCTAAAAAAAAAATCCAGTATTAGGACTTCTTCAAGTCTTCTAAACTTATCTTTATTTTTTTCTTAAAAAAAATATCGTCAACATGCTGAGCCTATTGAAACTGTCATGCTTCGATCCACTAAACCTGAAAGTTCTACTGTGACTGAAATTTCACTGTATGACAGCTTCAAATCATATAAACCCACACGCATACACAACCTGCCACTGCCACTCCTACTTGCTTCGGCTCAGTAAACTGAAAACGAGATTCCATCAATTTGACAGGGATCGATTGGTCACTAACACCATGGCTTGCTTAGCTACCGACCGAGAGATTACAAACTGAAAAGCCTCAGACTTTTGAATGACTGCATCTCCAAATCACACCATCCAATCCAAAATCCAACCAACAAATCGTTCAAAAAAATCCAACCAACAAATCACCGGTCTTCGTTCAGCGACATAATCCACACGAATTTTCCTGTTGCGAGTGCGACATGGCCGGATCGGTGACCTATACCTACCAAAATTAGAGTCACTGTTGTCTCTAGACTGTCATATATATCGCCATTTTGTGTTCGCGTTTTAATTTAGTAGTCAATAAAGTTGGAGCTGCTTTTTGAGGCCAAGAACAAAACTGTCACTGCTCAGCATTGACCTAGCCGCATCAGCCGCTGAATCGTCTGAACCCTGGAGCTAGCTATTCATGTAGGTAGGCGAAAGCCATTAATCAGAATGAGATTGGCGACCCTAGTTAGTCCTAATAGCGTTGTGAATGTGTGATTACGACTTGAGCTAGCTGCAAACTAATTGTGCTGTTAGTAGTCAGCCAAAGAGCGAGACTTTTGTGAGTGAATAATAATCTACCTACCACTCTCTAATGATTTGAGAGATGTTAGCATTGCTTTTCTTTCTTCCTCTTCCTGATGATATATGCATATGTCCTCTCTTTTTTCCCTTTTTTTTCAGTTTCTCTGCTCTGCTTTAGGTACAGTACACACATGTAGCTTGGATATATGCAGGGTGGTTGGTTGCATGCAAATGCAGCTAACGACCTTAGTGTGGACCAATATAATCAAGCTAGCATGCGCAACAGAAAAAAAAAAGCCATGAACATATGCATGCCGATCGATCAGGGCAATCAGTGTCCGACGAGTAGTTGCGTTCCATTCCATGCATACACGTACGTACGATTGATTGTTGCTTCTGAGCAACTCAAGCTAGATCAGAATGGTGATGATCATCTTTTCATTCATTTGGTTTGGTATGCCATGCTGAAAACTTCAGCAACAAAAATTGAAGCACCGGATCGATGCTGACTTGCTGTCCGTGTTGCGTTGTAGCAAGATGGGGGAAACCAAGCAAATCGATAAATCGACAATGGACGCGATTAACACGATCAATTGTCGTTGTGAGCAGCATCGTGCGGGTCGTTTTCGTTTGTCCCGTCTAGTCTTGATCATGTTGATCATTCCACATTTCCACGCCCATAGATTGTCTAGTGGAAAATGCTAGTAGCTAATTTGTTGATGCATATGGACGTGTGCAAAGTAACTGGATTTGATATCAAATTCGACGTCAATATCCTTAGTGCGTCTAGCTACTTACATGTACTCCTATATAGCTTTCACCAATAGTGCAAGGAATGTAAACAGGTTGGATATTACATACATATATCCAATCTGATTGGACAAGATATGATAAGGGGACAAGATATGATAAGGTCTTTTCCCCTCTGTATTTCCGTGGTTGTGGATGCATATTTTTATGATTCCACCCATTTCATATTATAAGTTATTTTGGATTTATCCCAAGTTATAAATTTAATTTATAGTAAAATATAACAATATTTCTAACACAAAATATTTTAGATAATGGATATGAGTCCAACGCCTATATCCACATACGTATGTACACAATAGTAGTAAGTTATCGTAATAGAGGAACACCAAATCACAAAAAAAATAAAATACTAAAAGAAGATAGCTCCAAATCCTTTTCGGACTATTCAAACTTGCACCATCAATCTAGCATATCACTCGCCTATTTACACTACTACAGAACAATAATAGGTGTCAGTTGGGAACCCCACATAAGTACCAAATTTTCCATCAACACCTCTTAGGTGGTTACTGATTGAGAAAATTAAAGATGTCGATTGAAACAGATACAGTTTAAGGTTCCACGAAAAAAAGAAAAACTTAGCACCCACAGACCATGCCACATTGAAAAACACCTTCATGATTTATCCACATAGCATCATTGATCCATCCAACAAAACATCCCCGCACAAATCACACAACACAAATCACCATCATCCATCCAACAAGAACACCCCCACCAAAATAAAAAAATCATAACATCACAATTTACATAAATTGATTACAAATTTGGCACAAATGAATAGTTCCATCACTTCCAATTAGAAGTCTACCCGATCTCCGACAATGGAGTCATGCTAGCTGGATCTGATGACCATCGTGATTTGGTTGGCCGAGGAGGAGGAGGGCGCGTCGGCCGCGGTGGTCGGGGGAGAAGAAGAGGCGGATTGCCACCACGCGCGCAGAGGAGGAAGAGGGGGGCGGCAATGGATTTGTTGTCCTGAGCTTGTGGTGCGGAAATGATCATCCCGGGGCGTGGCGTGCTGCGAAGTGGCGGGATGGGCCCGAGCGCGAGAGGGGCTGGAGGGAGAGGAAGATGTAGCCGCTGACGCGCCATGCCATGCCGAGAAGATGAACAGAGACGGAAGATGCAGAGCTAAGGAGATGGAGTGACCGAGGGGATAAGGACGCTATGGGAGGATAAGGACGCCTACTTCACGCACGCTTGATATTGGCATCGGCTTGGCTTAGCTCCCACTAAAAGTATGTTTTTTTTTTAAAAAAAGGGCACTTATCCTATCTTACTATAAAGTTATAACCCACTAACTCCTAAAGCTTAACATACAAAGATGCCACATCATCATCCATTAACAAGTTGACACATCATCATTCACTAACAATCAATACATTTAATATCACATGCAAACATGCTATATTATTTATAATTTAAAATTTATTACATTTTAGAGCTTTTAAAATAAAAGCATGTTAAATCATCATCCCACATAATTCACATAATATTTCAATATATATCTTTATTATTTTTTATAATCTTATGTACCTATGTAAGTTCATCCTCACTTGGTTAATGCTATTTCTCTCTTCTCTAATTAAGCCATATCACATTAATTGATTTTAGTGCTTATGTAAGTTTATGTTGTTTAGCTATATTACACATTATTTTTACTTATTGTTATCATATTGAACTCCCGCAGCAACGCACGGAGTTTCACCTAGTATCTCAAAGTATACATGCATGTTTATTAAAAAAAACGACGACACTTATTGTTAGTGCCATTTTTCTATTTTAGGCCCGCTTGAGGGTCGGAATGATGGAAAAAGCCTCGTATGTGCTGTATGAACTGTCACGTTTGAGTATGTCCCCTATTTGTGATTTTGTATTAGTGTTAGAAACAAACTTTGATGCAAGAATTGTAATACTAAAGAACGGTCTTCTACTACCTGGTTATCCCTGCCGCGCAAAAACCCATGTGAAGACGATCTTCAAAAAGCCCAAACTATTGCGACCATCCCTTGCTAAACAAGGCCCGAAGTGACTGTTCCATCCATCAATCTGACTAAAATTAGTCAGTTGGTAGCCAAACAAACACATGAAAGAATCTTAATGGCGACATCACCAAGAACAACACTAATGTCAAGCACACCGCCCTCGCCCCCGCCTCCGCCCATCCGTCCAGACAGAATTGTGTTTTCGTCTTTGCGGTTAGATGGACCTTTCGAACGAGGCATGGCTGAGAGGAGGAGAGGGCTTGGTGTCGGCAATGGGTACGTGTTGCCAAGTGAGAGAGCTCAATCACCACTTCAACACAGAACAAATATATTACAAAAATATATATTCATGGTGACTTTAATGAAACTAATTTGATGTTATAAATGTGGCTACGTTTTTCATACAATAAACTTGATTTAATTTAAAGAAATTTACTTAGAATAAACACAAAATAACCTATAATATACATAACGGGCGGAGTAGTTGTTGGATGGGATCCCTTGTTGGATACAGATATAGCTACGACCTCCAAACATCTGCCCTAACTATCTGATATTTTGAGCTGATCGATAATAATCTGGGAAGAATATAATTCGGATATTCTAATAAGTTCCCAAAGCATCAAAGTCTAACTGGGTTGCTGGGCTTCTAGCTACTGATGCAGCTCCTGCGCTCTGCTTGCTTCTGCTATGATTGGGCTGCTAACTGATAATCTTGTTGGTCTGCTCGGGCCCAATGGTTCATACTGAATGGTGTATTGCTAGCGTTGCTGCTGCTGCTGCCGCCCAAGGATATCTACATGACTTCAGTCGGTTATACTCCTATATTTTCTGATTACGTAGAGAGCGACGCATGTGTACACAGCACACTCACACGCCCATGACTACGACCATAAATTCTGGCTAAGAGACAACGGTAAATCTCTAGCCTCGTTAAGATACAGAGACCACTTGGCTTCCAATATTCATGCACCAATAATTCAATATACGTCTTGTTATCACACCATACTTTGCAGCTTGTACATCTCCTGTTTTTGCAAAGATCTCCCTCTTTGTAAGAATGACAACATTTCGTATAAGAATATTAAGAAATAATCATGCATCCTCTCGCCCATCACCCCTCCAAAACCAAAAGAGTCCTAATGTATTGATTTTGTGGTGTAATCTCCACTTTTGTTCACGGGCCAAGTTAAGTAACCGTAGCTATGCACAGTCCAGGCCCACGGGCCACGGTTCATCTTACCCAGCTTACAATCTAGCCCTTTCCACGTGGGCCAGAGCCAAGGCTTATTTAATGGAATAAGTTCACCGGAGGTCCCTTAAATTGACACCGAGATTTTTTAAGGTCCCTAAACTAGAATACCAGAAATGTGTACCCCTAAAATTACTAAATCCGTCCGTAGAAGGTCCCTCGGCAGTATTGACTCAGTTTTTGCCCCACTTCAACACAGAACAAATATATTACAAAAATATATATTCATGGTGACTTTAATGAAACTAATTTGATGTTATAAATGTGGCTACGTTTTTCATACAATAAACTTGATTTAATTTAAAGAAATTTACTTAGAATAAACACAAAATAACCTATAATACGCATAACGGGCGGAGTAGTTGGATGGGATCCCTTGTTGGATACAGATATAGATACCTCCAAACATCTGCCCTAACTATCTGATATTTTGAGCCGATCGATAATAATCTGGGAAGAATATATTCGGATATTCTAATAAGTTCCCAAAGCATCAAAGTTCATCTGGGCTGCTGGGCTACTAGCTAGCTACTGATGCAGCTCCTGCCCTCTGCTTGCTTCTGCTATGATTGGGCTGCTAACTGGTAATCTTGTTGGTCTGCTCGGGCCCAATGGCTGATACTGAAAGGTGTATTGCTAGCGTTGCTGCTGCTGCTGCTGCTCACGGATGTCTACATGACTTCAGTCGGTTATATACTTATATATTTTCTGATTACGTAGAGAGCGACGCATATGTGTACACAGCACACTCACACGCCCATCACTACGACCATATATTCTGTCTAAGAGACAACGGTAAATCTCTAGCCTCATTAAGATACAGAGACCACTTTGGCTTCCAATATTCATGCATCAATATACGTCTTGTTATCACACCATACTTTGCAGCTTGTACATCTCGTGTTTTTGCAAAGATCTCCCTGACTCCCTCTTTTTAAGAATGACAACATTTCGTATATAAGAATATTAAGAAATAATCATGCATCCTCTCACCCTTCACCCCTCCAAAACCAAAAGAGTCCTATGTATGGATTTTGTGGTGTAATCTCCACTTTTGTTCACCGGCCAAGTTAAGTAACCGTAGCTATGCACAATCCAGGCCCACGGGCCACGGTTCATCTTACCCAGCTTACAATCTAGCCCTTTCCACGTGGGCCAGAGCCAAGGCTTACAATCTATAGCATCAAGTCCATTAACCTGCCTAGTCTTTTTTGGGCCTCATAGGCGGCCCAATATTTCACCGTGAGCCACAAAAGGACAATAAGATATTCTTGTTAACAAATCCGTGTACTACTTTACAATTAATCCACGATTCCATTAATCCATGATGGACCATCTTATTACAACTAGGCCTCCACCAAATCCCTTTTGACCAATCGTGTAGGCCCATACACACACAAACCAAAAGCAAAAAAAGCCCATTGAGCAACGAGCCCATAGAAGTAGTAACAATAACAAGTTCACATTTCACAAGCATTTTACTCGTCGAAGGCCTTGATCTCCTCCTTGAACGCCGGCAGGTGGTCGTCCTCGACGCACTGCGTCATGATCCGGGCGCCGGTCTTGGGCACCGGCGGCGCGCCGATGATGGCGACGGCCATGAACGGGTAGTACGCGAAGGGTATGACGTGCGACGGCGGCCCCCACCCGTAGTCCGCCTCCAGGAACCCCAGCCGCGTCCAGTCGGAGACGAACAGGGAATCGTACGTGAAGCTCAGCTCGTAGGGGTCCTCCCTGAAGTCGGCCACCGCCCACCGCGCGAAGTCCGCCGGCAGCCTCGCCTTCGCCTCCCGTATCATCCCCACCACCCCGGCCACGTCCGCCGCCTCCACCGCCCCGCTCTCCGCCACCACCGACACCGGGTAGAAGCAGTTGCCGTAGAACCCATTGCCGCCATTGCCGGCGGCGGCGGGGGCGGGCCAGGCGGCGGCGTTGGCCATGAGGTGGCGGGTGTTGGCGAAGAAGCAGAGGTTGACGCGGGAGGTGGGGTCGGGGAGGCGGAGGGCGCGGGTGCGCGCCTGCCACGTCTTGGCGATGGCGACGTCGAAGGTGGAGCAGCGGTGGCCGGTGGCGGCGAAGTAGGCGGACTTGGCCTTGGTGATGCTGTCCAGGCTCAGGTCGGCGGTGACGTGGCGGAGCTGGAACATCTTCAGCTCCGGCGGCGGGCCCGGGGGCAGCTTGGGCGGGCTCGGGATGGCCTCGCGGGCCCAGATCGGGCTCACCCTCGGCCTGTCCAGCCCGCGGGCGTAGTCGCCCACCGCGTTGATGAACTGCCCGGCCCCAAGCCCGTCCGCCATCGTGTGCACCGAGATCAGGCCCACCACGAACCCTCCGCAACTGAACTCCGTCACCTGATCATCATAAAATGATTATAAATTTTAAGCTTTTATATCCACGGAGAAATATATATAAACACGCCGAAATTCATATATATTTTTAGAGCTTTGCATGCTTCAACTACTACCCTAAGTTAGAGTATCTACAATTCAGATTTATCAAAATTAATATTAGTTTTATTCGATCCACAAATTTGAAAGTTTTATTCCTTTTTAATACTTATATACCTATAGATCCACCAAATGTATTACGGAGTATTTTGTTATTGATAGGGGCACTTTGATCTTTTACGCTCACCACTAGATTCTGGTTAGACATACGTATACACTCTGTATAAGGGGAGTGGTGAAGTGCAAGGTGATATGCTCTAGCTACCAAATAATCCATTCGAAGGGACGTCTTGCTAGCAAGTGAGTTGTTGATTAGGGGGAATGATCACTTGGCCCATAAGCACAATGATTAGCTATGTTTGAGAGTGCTTACATCCATGACCTGATCCTGAATCCCTGATGGATATATTTATATATCTTCCTAATTAATTAATTAATTAATTTTCCAATTTGCACTTGTGGGTTTGGTCAAGTCAATCATCGAAATGGGCGGGCATGCAGTAATAATGATGGAGCAGGGTCGATGTCAAACTGCCATATCAATAGCTAACAATTGATAGTGTGTCAAATATTAGTGTTAAGTCAGGCAGAATAAGACATGGAAAGCATAGTGTGCTCGACAGAAATCAATCAATGGCCCCAGTTTACATGCCTAATTGCCCTGCTGCAATTGATGACAAGCTCATCCCGTCATGCTATCGTCAGATATCAGTGTCAAATCTTAGTGTTCCGACTCATGTATAAAAGTTATTTTATTTTTAAAGATAGATGAGGTATATATCTACACATATCTAAAAGCGTGCACATGCATCCACTCAAATACTACTACTTTTGAAAAGATGAAATTTCTTAAAAATTGGATAACACGGTTAGAATACATGTATATACAATATAAATTGTGTGTTGTATATGTATTTTGTATTATGAGTTCTCTGGTTAGTGTGGTCCTACGCCAACGCAACTGCTTTCACTTCCACAGATGCTTCATTCTGTCCAATCTTCGGAGTTGGTGAGCTTACCTACCTGACAGGATCAACTTCACCTAGTGCAAATTAACTAATTTTACTTTGAAAATTGCAGTGCACGCTCCAACTAGTTTATGTTGAGCACTAAGCTCTAGCTAGCTCATCATCCTATCTAGTACATATATAGCTCGGTCTTATCTTGAATCCTACTGTACTTTATGTAAAATAAATCGGTGTGATTATTGTACTTAAATAGAACTTAACACAAGCATGACTACAGTATGAGAGTCATACATATATTAGTACCTAATTTCTAGAAAGTTATAATTGACTAGAATATAATCCAGGACACTAATGATTGTGTACATGCATGTAATGGCACATATGTACGTACGCGTAGGTTCTATTCATGCCTGTGTTTTTGTTCGTATATATTTCTACTTGGGCAAACATATATAGTTTTGCTCTTATAGTTACATAATTCTTTGGGCACTTTTGTAATTAATTCGTCAGCAACAATTAATACCATAGATCGAGTTCGTCCACATATTAAAATCTTCACGGGTTTGAATGTGTTCGTCCTCGTACATGTGTGCACACCCACACAAGTGAAAAATTAAAGGTATCATCCGAGATGTCAGCATTCTCCGTACGTATACGTACCAACAGTAATGCTGCGTTTAGAGGTGGAGGTTAGAAACTATACCTCCCACACACAAAACAGAATGATCCGTTAGCGCATGTTTATTTAACTATTAGCTAAAATAAACTTAAAAATAGATTAGTATGATTTTAAAATCATTTATATATAATTTTTTTATAATACGCACAGTTTAGTAGTTGGAAAATGTCCGCAACGAGGGAGTACCAGTTAGGAAGATGTGATAAAACACACACCCTTAATAATCACTTAATTAGCCGGACAGTTTTAATTAATTAAGATAATTTGAATTAGTTGTAAGCATAACCGGATGGTTAATTGTTGTTACCGATTTTATTTGTTTTTGTGTGCCTGCAAGTATAGCACGTACGTACGTACGTACGTATACGGGTAGTATTATACCTGCATCATGAGGGGGAGGTCGAGGGGGTGGACGCCGGGGGCGGCGTCGGGGAGGAGGTCGTCCTCGGGGATCATGAGCGGGTGGTCGAGGCGGTTCACGTCGTCGAGGCTGCAGCCGGCGGCGGCCTCCACGAACCAGGCGCCCTCGCCGGTGCACTCCACGCGGGCGCTCCCCGGCCCGCCG
>CM020182.1:11849412-11878526 GCA_009805545.1 Oryza longistaminata | reverse complement strand
CGCCCGCCCGGCGCCGTCCACGAACCTCCCCGCGAACGGGTAGTAGTCCACCAGCGCCTTCCCCAGCGCCTCCTTGATCACCCGTGCCGGCGACGGCTTGGCGTCGCCGTCGCCGCGCCGCTCGGGGCGGCGGCGGCGAAGATGTGCAGCGACCGCACCAGGTGGCGGAGCCCCACCACGCGGTCGATGATGGACAGCTCCAGCAGCTCGCCGGACGACGGCGGCGTCGCCGCGCTCGGCCGCACGAACTCCCGGCTCGTCCTCACACACCGCGAACCCCATGCTGACTCGATCAGCTATAGCTACCAGCTCCTCCTCGCCGTCGTCGCCGCCGCCGCCGGAGATGGAGCGCAACACCTTCGAGGTGGTGGTGGTGGGGTGGTGCTGGAGGCGGGGGTATATATAGGCCGGCGACGTGGATCAGCTTTTAATTATTAATTAATTAGCGAGTGGATTAATTAGTTTGGTGGCTAGCTAGGTAGATGGTGATCCAATGTGTGGATTATTAATTTTTGTTGGAGTCGCTTTCGATCGAGCAAAATGGACTCGTTGATTTGTTGGAGGAGTTGGTATGTAGATGACGAGCGTATTATTTTTTTTTGTGTGTACAACTGTTCAAATTAACATATATATCCCTGTTTCATCCGGAGATTTTTAACAGATTAAAATTGTAGTTGATGATTGACTAAAAGCCTACCAGCTACGAGTACTTTCTTTCTATGGGCTACTTTCTTTCATTTTTTTAACGCTTCCTAATATTTAAACGGTGATTTTTCTAATAAAAATAATTATAGTACGTAATTAAAAGTTCTTAAGAGAAAATATATCTATTTTCCAATTTATAATAATTAATATGTAATCATGTATTTCCTCCATTTTAAAATAAATGATACCGTTGACGTTTCGCATAAAGATTGATTATTTCGTATTTTTTTTTAAAAAAATATATAATTTATTTTGTAATGACTTTTTTTTATCATCAAATAAAATATAATCTTAACTTATATTTATATATTTTTACTAAATTTTTAAATAAAAATCAAATATTATGAAAAAAATTCAAGGGCGTCACATATTTTAAAAAGAAGGTACTAGTACTAACTAATGATCTACAAAAACAATTAATCATCTCAGCTTGTTTTGCACAATGGAATCTAAAGAGTATTCGACGTGGTTTTTCTGCAATACGCTGGTACAGTGCAGTAACAGACGTACTATGGAAGTCGTACAAATGATCCACTTCCAAGCTGTATTTTGTAATTGGCGCCGATCGATGCCGGCAGGTAGTTGGATCCGTTCAGGCCCAATCATCGAGTTAGAGAGAGATTCCGTATTTGTCCCCGTGAGGCACGCATGATAGAATAAGCATCTTGAGTACATACTTGTTTAATTACATAGTATATTCAATGATATTAATACTACGACTAATTGTGCTTGATTGCCAGCTGAGTGTTTAGCACTGCACTGGCTCAGCTGGTACATGAGCATGACATCAGTGCCGATAACTGTTTTATAAATGTTCGATACAACATTCTCAAATAAGACATGAAACATCACTGCGAAAAATGTATAACATTTGTGTAGAAGTGTGGAATGTACAGATATCCGTTGCAAGATAATTGATGCAACATCCAAACAAAGGGGGTGAAACACGCAACAGTGAAACAGTAAAATGCAGCACGTACAACGAATTGTCGGAAAGATATGTAACAGAGACTACAGTTTAATTAGAATTTATTTTCTTAGCCTTGGATAATAACTTGTCAACATTATTCTTACCATCGAATAGATCAAATAGATTGTGAGTAAGCGGTGGTGGGGTGAGAAGTAAGGATTGGAAAGAGACGCGTAACTAGAAAAGTTACAGGGTGAAAGCCTATATATAGGGAATAATGTCAAGCATCATAATCGGCACAAGTAGCATCACCGTTGTGGTTGCCAAATAATTGCTATGGCAATTTCCTGAACTGTATTCATCATTGACTTAATTCATTGCCTCCCACATACTGATACGATTGTTAGCATTTGTGTCATATATGCATATAAAATCGGTTAGAAATTAAGACTAAGAGTTGTAATAGATATAAGATGAAACGAGTCAGCCTCCTTTCTTGTGACATTAGCACAGGTGAGCGAATGACTGGCTGATGGCCTAGTTGATTTGGAAGGAGCACACCCGTATTCAATGCTATAGAAATATAGGCTTTGGTTGAACCCGTTATAAATACCGTGTTTCAAATATATAATTAATATTGGATCTTTCTATAATGTTCTTCCTGTTTGGTTATGGAGGTTTATATCGGTGTTGGTTCGCAAGCTCAACAATACATCATCTGCTTTTATCTATGAGAGGAAAGAGATGTAGCAATGGAAGAGATCAATTGTGCAGTTTAGATGTCGTTACTATTGTGTATAGTATTAGCATGTGAACTCTGGAGTGGGAAATACAGCGTTACAGAGACGTATCATGTTGGATGCCCGACCTAAAGCTAATATATATGTTTATTTTGTTGCAGTCGCTTTCAATCGAGCTATGGAATTTGTTGGAATAGTAGGGAGATGAGAGTGTTATTGTTTGTCTGGTATATACAAATGTGTAGATTTTTATGATATTAATTGCACCAGTTCAAATAAATATCCAGCCATTCAGAAATTGCACTTTGATGATGACAAATGCCTACTTAGCTAGACTGATGACACTATGGTGTAAAGTGTACTAACATGCAGCTCGGCAAATAAATAATTGTGTTCGGTTTGACAATTGGCGATGCCGGCGGTCGATCCCCTGATGGGCCAACATGGAGTTTGAGAGAAATAATGAATATTGTTAGCGTGAGCCAAGCAAGAATATTAGGATAAAGCATCTCGAGTTCATTTTTAGTTACACATTCAGTAACAAATCTATACCTAATATATAATTATAACCACAAAACACCTAAAGTTTAACATATACAAACATAACTAATATATCCTAAAGCTTAACATGCAAGTGTAGTAATTACATATACAATATATTATATTCTCAAGCTAAACATAAATGTATGCTAAATCATTATTTCTCATGTTATTTTTACAATATTTCAACTCAAATTCATCCATTATTTTATATAATATTTATATATACTATATTTTTTAATAGATGACGGTGTTGACTTTTTTATAACACGTTTGACTATTCGTTTTTATTAAAAAAATTTACCTAATTATAATTTATTCTGTCATGAGCTGTTTTTATCACCCAAAGTATTTTAAGCTTGATTTATATTCTTATACATTTTCATAAATTTTTGAATAAGATGATAATCAACATATGTTTAATTAAAAATCAAATGGCTTCGTCTATTAGAAAACAGCGGGAGTATATCCATTAATATATTTCCCGCAAAGCATGGACGTTCGTCTGGTTAATATGGTTAAATTCCCTGATTGCCTCAGTGTTTCGTGGTTTAGCTTGTCCATGAGCATGCAAAACCATATCTTACTTGATGTCTGATTCTCTAATTACGTTGTTGCATGCCTCAACCGAGCTCAGTTGCTACTCTATGAATTGATTAATGTGACCGATCTAGCGTCAATAACGGTGGTCAAAAGCTATGTATCCAAGGGGATGTTGGATCGATGTCATTCGGGCACGAGGTAAACATAAGAGATCGGAG
Source organism: Oryza longistaminata (assembly GCA_009805545.1). NCBI lineage: Eukaryota > Viridiplantae > Streptophyta > Magnoliopsida > Poales > Poaceae > Oryza > Oryza longistaminata. The sequence continues at coordinate 11,874,870 of CM020182.1, read as the reverse complement.
ACTTGAATTGATGTTTCACTGATCAGAGTGTATGGCGTCCTGGGTTAGCTGAATGCAAACGTAGAGGCGACTAGCGTGGGCGGCGGTGGTGACGGCGGTGTCACGAGGCGGGCCGCCTCGCCGGAGACGTGGTTTTCTCCTCGCCGGCGACCTCGTGGAGGGAGCGGGTTCTGGACGTCTCACTAGCGGGAGGCGGGGCTGGGATACCCAGGGTGTTCGAGCCCAGAGTAAGCCCACAACTGCTCAGTGCGGGTTGGCGGTTTCAGGGTGGAGGGATCCGACATGGTGGTCCATGCGGGATTGCTTCCGAATCCGATTGAGGAGGTTGCTATAACCGCGAGGTGGGTCTGGGTCCCCAAGGGGAGGTCTCTGAGAGTCCGCAGCTAGGGTTTCCAGCTACCAAGCGTGAATAGGGCGATTTGGGGAGAAGGCGACGCGGATTTGGAGGATCCCGGCGAAGCTGGTTGACGGGAGATCCTTCCTTGAAGTCGCTAAGGGGAGTGGAGAGATGGGATCGAAGCCTCAGGCTCAGCGCCCGAAGCAATGGGTGTCCAACAAGAGGAGGGCTTTGAGGAGGAGGGGGGAATTGGGGGAATCGAAACTTTCAAGATAGGGAGGAGCGAGAGTTTGCGGTCTCGTTTGATGCGGGCAGCCAACAGCAGCGCGAGGGAGGAGGGATGGCAGCAAGTTGACAGGAGGGGGGGGGGAACAGATCTTGGCAAGGGAGAGAACAGAGATGGAGATGCCTGGGAAGGTGGTGATAGAAGATTTTTTCAGAGGAAAGGAGAGGTGGGTGAAGGAGGAGAGCAGGAGCGATGCAGAAGGAAGAGATCAAATGTTTCAATTTGGGGAAAGTGGACATCATCAGGGTGAATTGTCAGAACCCCCTCTATGCTATGTGTGTAAGAATCCGGGGCATATCTCATCTCATTGTCCTGTTCATGGTGGGGGGGTAGTGCTAGTGATGGGAATAGAGTGGCTGTTAAGTTGAAGGGTTTTTGGTATTCCTGAGCAGGGTTTTTTTCAGCTTGAAAGTCGATATTCCTGACATGGAGAAAGGGGCTCAGTTCAGAGGGATTCTTACTGTTGAAAAAGGTACTGGTCTGTTCAGAAGGTGGCTACTGAAATGTCTCATTTTGTTCAAGGAAAAGAAATGGGATTGGAATGTAAAACAAATCAGTAGCAATGATTTCCTGATTGATTTCCCTAGTGAGGATGCTAGGAGGCAAGTGACCAAATTTCAGGGGTTTTGTGTTTTAAGACTTCATCCATTAAGGCTAGTGTGATAGAGTCAAAAATGACAGACAGTGCAGTGGATGAGCTGTTTGTAGTCTGGGTTAAAGTGAATGGTCTACCAAGCTTTGCTAAGAAACATGAGATTGTTAGGGCCATTCTGACATTGTGGGGGAGTTAAAGAGATTGATGAGGAATCTTGAAGGAGAAGGGCAGTAAGGGTAAAGGTGGGATGTTCTGGATCCAATGCCATCATTACTCAGTGGATTATCTACATAAATATTATTGGATAAAGATTAAATGGGAGCAGAGGTTGACCATGATGGTATACTGGCTCAAGTAGAAGGGGTGGATGAGGATGATGATAATGCTGATTGATCTGATGATGACTACCCTCCTGGGAGGGGGGGGGTTAAGAGGATGGTAAAGAGAAAAAGGACAGTCCAAGAAGAAGGAATCACCTAAAGGCACAGATAGTAAGGGAAAGGAGGGTGGCAAGGTTCAATCTGGCTCTCCTGCTATAAGGAGAGCCACAAGAGACCATGCAGAAAGCCTTAGGGTTGTTTGGATCGGTGACTCAACTTGCCACAACTCAACTTAGCCATGCATAACTAGTTAGCCTAGTGTTTTGTTAGACTAACGCACCTTAGGCTGCCAAAAGAAAATTTTGCAGCTCTCAAGTACATTGCAGTAGCATTTTGCGCCAGACTTCGTGGCGCTGAATTCGTTCGCCTCACTTCGGCTTACTTGTGGTGTGAAAGGTGAGACCTGTAAAAGCTGGTGTTATGCTCACCTGCCCAAAGAAAATGGCGCGAAGCAGTGCGCGAAATGAGAAAAAAAGGCGGGAGTCTCCTGGAAAAAGCATCTGACACCAACAGTGCTCTCTCTCTCTCTCTCTCTTTTATCATCTCTACTCCACATGCCTCTCTCTTCTCTCTCCCCAGATTTTTTCTCTCGAAGCAACTCAAGCATCAGGAGCATCAGGCAAGTATTCCATTCTCTTTCCTCTTTATCCTCTTCCATATATCTCATGCATATACCATTTAGGTCCTCAACTTTTTTCTCGAAATCCTAACGCTAAATATGTTCCATTGAGAAGTGTTGCGCCCGAAAGTTTTTTTCTAAAAATCGCCCCTCCTCTTCATTCCATTTTTGATTTGATATGTATTTCCTTTCCTTTAATCCCATATTCTTATTTAATTTTGCTCCTTTCATCAGGCTTGAGTCATGGTCTAGCTGCAATTGCAAGTTCATATTGGTGAGGAGTCGTTGGTGTGGCTAGAATAGGAATTGGGACCATCACGGTAAGCACACTGCATACCTGCTTATTCTGTTCTTCTTTAAAGGGATTGGGGGATTGTTTCATTTTTCCTGTCCTGGACCTTAGAGGTTGCTCTGTGACTCATTATTGCAAATCCTTTTAGCTTTGATTGGCTAGATGTGGATTCCAAAACTATGAAACCGATAAATTTATTACAAATGGTATGTGAAAAAAATGTTGATTGTTCTATGTAATTATTGTATGGTAGTTTTGTTGTTTTATTCTGAATATTTATTAATGTAGGATCTCTTAATTATTTAGATGGACCGAAGGAAACAAATATATTTACAGTACTACTTCAGCTACTACTAGCAATATTACATATGGAGGAGAAGGTTGCTTGTTGCTATTGCCATATGTGTAGCTAGTTACTCATATTTGCTTGACATGAGAAAAAGGCAGCGAGAAGGGTGTAAGATATTTTCCCATGCTTCTTAGAGATGTGGAGCGAGATGCACGGCTAAATCGTTTGTTAATGGTACCGAGGCCAATTTGTTTCTGAGCTACGATGCGAAAAGCCATTTTTCATAAGCTTTGTGGTCATTTCAGATCGCGTGGTTTTTTAGGACACCTTGCATGTAACAGTGGAAGAACAGATTGCAATGTTCATGCATAAGTGGGACATAAATGGTGTAATAGGTCAGGTTGGTTTGAGTTTTTTATCGATGGGTGAGACAGTCAGTAGGTACTTCAACGCTGTTCTGTATTCACTTGTTTCAATTTCTTAAGGAAATATACATCAGAAGCACTGAAACACATCCAAAGATCACAAGTAGCCCAGGAAGATTCCACCCGTATTTTGAGGTAACACAACACAAGTTTCTTTTGTAGAAAACCTAACCATATAATCCATCTGCTTGATAGACTAATTGGGGCAATTCATTATTTTCCTTTTCTTAGGGTGTGCATAGGAGCTTTGGATGGTATCATGTACCAGCATCTGTCCCTGCACATATGCAGGACAGATTTAGGGGTAGAAGAAATCTCCCACTCAAATGTCCTTGCGGCTTGATTTTGACTTGCGATTTATTTATGTCCTTGCTGGATTGGAGGGATCAGCCCATGATTCACATGTGCTTCAAGATGCTCTAAGCGCCCTAGTGGTCTAAAAATACCGAAGGTAGGACTTTAATTAGATCATGTACATCAACCTAGTATGTGCTTAAGTCCGCCCTAGTGGTCTGAAGTATTGCTTAAATTCCTAGTATGTGTTCTCCTAGATTCTTGCCTTGCAGCAAAGTTCTTTGTGCCACATCAGATTTATGTATGAAACATCTTTTATTATTTGTGAGATGCATGCTATTTTATCTTGCTGATATGTTACTTTATTATACTTTATCAACTTGTCATAGCTGGAATAAATGGGGAAGCCAAGGAAAGGGGAAGGTTGAGACTGAAGGGTCTTCTCGTGAGAGATCCATTAGTTGGGATGATGAACAAAACTAAGTTCAGGCTTGTTTGGTACATCGAGTACAAGAAGACCAACATGCAAACTTCGAAATCTCGAGCACCATATGAAATGTGCTGATGCCTTAAACAAAGAGTTTGCTATGGGTTGTAACGTCTGCCCAAGTGACCCGTCACTATAGCGACTACAAGAGAGCTGGAAGATAGTTGAAAACGGCTTTTAAACAAAGTGGCAATGGTTTTGTTGCTATTAATGTAAACTGACCATATTCAGAGTCTGAAAAAGGCTACTCCAAGAGTGGTGGCTATAAACATTCTTAATTTTTTTTTGCCATTAGTTCTATAGAGTCAACTGGTTTTGGGATTTTATCAATATATACTTTCGTATGTGTAAATGGATGAGTTTGATTGCTCATGAATAAGTGCCCAATTTCTGATAGTAAAAAATGTATTGCCATGCTTTTGTACGAGAAGTAGCAAGATAATTATAACACAATACTTCTGCTCACATTTAATTTAGCTTTCTTGAGAATTATTAGATTCTTCCATGGTTTGCCTTTTACTAAATTCTATCAACATGCCAGGATAGGATAGGCGGTTGCTTTTTCTAGCCAATAAAATACTTTCATGAGATGCAAGAGCTTTCTCAGGTAGTAACGCGATGGTCTCTGCCATGGACACAAAAACATGTTGTGACGTTGATAACAAATCTGATAGAATAATGACGACGAAGGATTGAATGTATTTCCAGTATGCACGTCCTATCGCATGTCTGCAGAAGACTCGGACACATTACCATCTCCCACATTGTGCAGATAATGGCTTCTGTTCTGGTACATCTCGAGCGGTGTAAAAGAGACCTAAGAAGGTTCGAAAGTCCCGCAAGTAAGAAGTAGACCAACTAAGAATTTATCACAATACTACTGGAAACAACACAATGGGACCTTTGTGGATCAGCTTTGGGTAAATCCTCTTATATTTGTGGAGGAGGGTGTATTGATTGGCTGGTACACGCGGAGTGGGAGTGAATCAATTCTTCCCCTCCTTTTTTTTTTTTTCCCGCACCCCGCGCCAGCGCCGCGCTCGGCACGCCCAGCTCCCTCGCCACCCTCCTCCCCTCCTCCGACCTCTGGGATCACCAGATGGACCTACTCCTCCTCGACGACCCCGTCGCCGGCTTCCCCAAGGCCCACCAGCTGACCCGCCTCCATCCGCCGCCGGAGCCGCCGCGGCCCGATCCTCCCGCCGCCGACGACGCCGTTCTCCCGCGGCCGCCGGAGCCGGATCCCACCCAGGTCGGTTCTTCTCCCGTGTCTCTTGAGTCTTGACATCCAAGAACTTGTTCCTGTGTAGTAGGTGACTTACTAGGAGGTTAATCTGCACGGTTTTACTGGTCAATTTGTACTTGTCGCATGCAATTCAGCTTTAGGTGGGACGGATGACTAGCAGCAGTGGCTTATATGCAGTTAGTTGCTTATCTATATCTGTAGTATGTATGCTTCGAATGTTTGATCTCTTAGTTTGGTTTTTTTTGTTCATGTAAAATGCATTGGGCGACTTGGGCAAGGTTTCTTGGCAAGAAACGGAACATATCTACTGCAAGCAGTGCAGAATTGCGTTGGCGGTAGCTTCCGTGCTTTGCGGATATCTTTCAATCTTTGCTCGTGGAGTCATTTAACTTTTAGGCATCAAAATCATAGTACCCATCTGTTTCTCATCTTGACTACGCTTCAGTTTCTTTTAACTTCGAATTTACTGAGATAACACATCGAAATAGCCTTTGTCTGTTAAAGTAGATGGCCTACTAGTTCTACTTGTACAAATCGAAAACCTTTCACGTAGTGGTGAAAGCATTAATCAATACGAATTATACCATCTTTTGAAGATATCTTCCAGTTGACAGTTGACCTGTACATAAAGGAGATAAAGATTGTTGTTGCTCCATTGCCTGATCAAATTGATGTATTTAATCTAGCACCAACCAGCAGTTTTCTGTCACATTCTTGAATTGACATGTATACTCCCAATGTAGGTGGACAGCCTTGATGACAATCATGTATTTGATGATATGGTTCAAGAGATGGAACATATTCTTCTCAATTCAGGGGAGCCCCATGAAAGTGCATCTTTTACAGATTATCGCGCAAATAATTCTTCCCAAGCTCATCATTTCAGAGATGGAAGCACCACTGCCTCTACTTCTGGTACAGATGATGCTTATGTATATCCCCTTCCTCACCATCCTTCAAAAATTGATTGGGTGGAGGTTGTGGGAGCAAAGCAAAGAACAGGAGATGTTTCTTTTGGTGAGCGAATGGTTGGGGTCAGAGAATATACTGTTTATTTGTTAAAAGTGAAGAGCGGAGAAGATGACTGGGAAATTGAGAGGCGGTACCGTGAATTTTATGCTCTATACCAACAACTCAAGCTCTTGTTTGCTGAGAAAGGTTTCAGTCTGCCTCCTGCATGGAGAAACGTTGAAAAAGAATCAAGTAAATTATTTGGGAATGCATCCCCAGACGTCGTCAATGAGAGAAGTAGTCTAATTCAAGACTGTTTGTGTTCTTTGCTTGTCTCTAGTTATCCATTTGGAACACCCGCTCCTCTGGTTAGTTTTTTGTCAGCATGGAGTCCTGCTTATGAGTATAGCTTGTTAAAAACTCTTATCCCAAGATCTTTGCAAAGGCTAAGCAGTGATTCACATTCCAAAGGCTCAAGCTGCAATGGAACTTCACACAAAGATTCTGCCTCAATGGGCAAGACTATATCACTTGTTGTGGAGGATAGGCCTCGGAAGTCCACTAGACAGTTGTTGGAGTTACAACACTACAATTGTGCTGGATGCCATAGGCATTTGGATGCTGGGCGAACAATGCTGCAAGAAATTGTCCAAACAATCGGATGGAACAAGCCTCGGTTTTGTGCTTACACTGGCCAATTGTTTTGTGCTTCTTGTCACACAAATGATACTGCAGTTCTGCCAGCAAAAGTGCTACACCACTGGGATTTCTCTTTATATCCAATTTCCCAGTTAGCAAAAGCATATTTGGATTCCATCTATGACCAGGTAATGATATATTAACTGCATAAGTTTCTTTATGTACAGAGTTTTCTTGGATTGCATCATAAAATAGAGTTTTGACACTCATATTTCACACTGCAACCTTATAGTAATTGGTTATTCATTTTTCAGCCTATGCTCTGTGTAAGTGCTGTCAATCCTTTCCTCTTTGCAAAAGTGCCAGCTCTGCTTAATATTATGAGTATTCGGAAGAAAATAGCAGCTATGCTTCCATGTGTCCAATGTCCTTTCCGGAATTCCATATTTAGAGGACTAGGAGCTCGAAGATACCTTCTTGATGGGAATGACTTCTTTGCGCTCCGTGACCTTGTTGATCTTTCGAAAGGGGCTTTTGCAGGTACGCTCATTTAGGAATTTGTGCATGATTTATAAATACATTATCAATGATCATAGTGTCAAATGCTCTTGCTGTTGTACAATTTTCTGTTGTTAACGCTAATTGAAATGCATCAGCTTGTGTTTCCAGTCTTCTGTTCTTTGCATGCTAGGCATCTAAATCCCATTAATATCTGCTTTTAAATTACAAACATGTCTGATGACCAAAGCATATTTGGAAAAGTATGTCCCTTCATGTTTATTGCAGAACAAATAGATCCCTTCATGTTTTTTATCTATGGAACACTAGTAGTGATGATACTGCACCACTATTAAGTGGAAACTGCAGTCTATTTCGAATCATCAAAGTGAGGAGACTGCTGTATCTGCTTTTCTCTTCCACATCTGCTTTCACAAACATGCATGTATTTCCTCTCTAGGAATAAAAAAAAAAGAGAGAATCTATTCTATAACAAAGGATAGTGAATGCTCATGCTTCAGCTCCCACCAAAACATGCCTGCAGTTTCCTCCACAGAAAGAAAATGATAGTTCATTAGGATTCTAGATGTCCTTTTTTCCCATTTGCTGGCCCTGTGTTTATTGTTCAGGAATGAGTAGTGTCTTGTGACTGAAAAAGATGTACTGAAATTATAAGCCATTAAATGAGGATTTGAGCAGCTGATACAAGTTTTCTCTGCTTGAAACAGCGCTTCCCGTTAAGGTGCAAACAATATCAAATCGGATACTTGTACACATCACAGAACAATGCCTTGTGTGCTACGACTCTGGCGTTCCTTGTGCTGCTCGGCAAGCTTGTGATGATCCGCTAGCACTCATATTTCCGTTTCAGGTGCGCTGCCAAGTCTTTGTTTTCTAATTTCTATGCATCTTTATCTTCGTCACTGAGGATATTAATTTTATGGTAATTGCAGGAGGATGAAGCTACAAAGTGTGGTTCGTGTGGATCAATCTTCCATAAACAATGCTTCAGGAAAATTAGCGTATGTCCTTGCGGTAAGGGTGCTGCCAGCAAAGGCAGGAAAATCATTGCGCTTGAACAAGCTGTGCGTGACGATGCAAGCAGACCATCAACTCAGTTGATCCAACCCCCATCGTTCTCCTCATCATCTGGTTTTTTCTCCGATATCATCTCAAAGGCTAGGCCAGATAAACTTTGGAAACCAAGAAATAGCAGCCCTGTAATTCTTATGGGTTCTTTGCCAGATACGTCTACATGAGCTCAGTTGTATGTTCATGTTCCATTTATATTGTTGTGTTTTTCGCCACATAAAGTGTGTGCCTTTGAGATTGTAAGAGATGCCGTGGAGCTTTTTTAATTCATATTGTTTTGTACGTAATAAAATGTAGCATTTTTGTGCGTTTGTTTGCATCAAACGCTTCAAAGGATTCAGTGCTTTTTTTTGATCTAGAGAATTACTTAACGCAACCTTCAACTTTACACTAGGACCCAGGAAAGTGACTCGGAGGCGACATGCAGGTGGTAAACTGCGGCGGCGCAATTCAAAAGGCGACGACGACGATGACGCAGTGATCTCCCCTCTGGCGGTCACCCTATCACCGGTTAGTTTCTCTCTTCCATTCCCTCTCCTCTCCTGTGTGGCCGCACCCTAGGGTTTCTTGGGCCATCTCCTGTGCTTGCGGCGACGGCAATGGTGGGCGTCGGTGCACGAATCCATGGCGTGGCAGCCGTGCTGCACCGGTATCATGCCTCCTAGGTCGCAGCACCTGCGCTGGCTAAGCCCTGCTTGTGCTATGTGTTGTGAAAAGTTGAAAGTTTGAAGAAAAAAATTGTAACTAAACTCGGCCTCACATACAGATTCACAAATCGATCGACAGGTAGCGGATTATAGCTTGTGCAGCTGCAGGTTGCAGAGATGAGAGAGAGATCAAATGCAGATGAATGATGCAGGCACAGCTCAGCTCGTCGGCCGCTGCAGCGCATGCATGCGCACGCACGCGTGCATGCATGCGAGCTCTCAGAGCTAAGCGAGCTAGCTAGCTGGCTGGCCGGCCATGTCGATTGATCGATTTAATTCAGGTTTCAGTGTTTACTCCTCACTGATGTACTAGTAGCTACTACCTCCTGCTCTCCTGCTCCTGCTGCTTGAATTATTCGATCTCTGTGCCTGGAATTTGATCGATCTCAATTGATTGATGATCAGATCGATCAGAATTGGATCCGTGCAGATCGATACATGCGATTTCCATTTCTCCACGATCGTATCAGGGGGCCGGGTAGGCGAGAGCACAATTAATTTGGGTAGCTAGCTAAGGTTTCAAGTCGTAACAAACAACGATCATCGATCGACATCGATCTGCAGAGATCGAGGTACATTCAGAGAACAGAGGCTGCAGGTAGCAGCATGTATACGCATGCATGCTACTGATCAGTGGTGACAGTCAGTGTAGATCGATCTATCGCTACATACTCCCGATCTGTCCCCAATCCGATCCCAGCATGATTTCAGCCTAGCTAACAACAACAACAACAACAACAACAAGTGGTAGTAGCAGTTAGAATGGGCATGCATTTGCATGCATGCGTGAGCTATAGCTTTGCATTGGCCACACACAGTAATCAGCTGTACTTGCTATAGCTGCATCTGCAGCTGGTTGGCTGGTTGCTGTTGCTGCTAGCTGCATAGTATATGCTTCAGGTTACTGTAGCTAGCTAGTAGTAATTCCGCTATGCAAATGTAGTTGTGCAGAGAGAAAAAACAAAGGCAGAAAAGCTGCATGCATGCCGGTGCTATTCAGCTGCAGATGAGTGCTGACCGATCGATTGATCCCTTGATTGGCTAATCTATGTATGTCGTCTTGGATTTGAACGTCGTCTCTCGCATGCGTTTGTACATGTGGGGGCAAGCGTTAGGTGACGAATTTACAGCAGATATTGGGAGAGTGTACTCCCTCCGCACTGGTAAAGGAAGTCGTTTTGGACAGTGACACGGTCTCTAAAACACAACTTTCACTTCTCGTTTCTATAAAAATATTTATTGAAAAGTGATATATATATGTATACTTTTATGAAATTATTTTTCAAGATAAATCTATTCATATAACTTTTACATTTTCAAACTCAACAACTTGAGAGTTATTCGTGATTTATATTCCCAAGGTTTGACTTAAACATTGTCCTAAACGACTTCCTTTACGAGTACGGAGGTAGTATTCATCCCTCGACAAGACATCAACTCCTTTTTCTACGTGTCACTTAAAAAATATTCATTTATTTAAAAATAATTGTTAAATATAGCTGTGAATGTATGTTCAGTTTAATTTTTTATATAACTTGTAAAAATCTTTTGATTTGGCATTCTTGTTTTTGGAGTTTGGAGATTGGAGACAACTCACCAACCAACCAACCAACCAGCCTTTCTTTGGGGCTTTAAGCTATGCCAGGTCTTTGATTTGGATGTAGTGGCAACTACTAATAACTTATAGATTGACTTACAAGGATGGATGGATGCATATATGGGGCCCTTTGGTGCCTTCCAGGGAAGAAATGGTACACTTTTACTCTCTTATGGTAAGTGTTTTAAGCTCCTGAGGACATGTGTCCTTGTTTCTTTATGTGGTTCAAGTAATTAATTAGAAAAAGAAAAACTAAAATGAGAAATAGAAAACGTATATAATTAATTGTGTCATATATGTCCTTTCACTTGGAAGATTAAATTTTATCTATGTTTTTTTAAAAACAAAGGTAAAAGCTTTGCCCTTATTTCGTTGGTAGAGAAGATAAAACGACAACCCAACAAAGGGTAAATGCCTGAATACCAATCCAGCAGATAACACTTTACGAACACCCCCAAACTAAACTAAACCGGACTAAAAGGCACTGAAACATACCGGATACCAAAGCACCTAAAATTGACCTATGTATGTAGAAACGAAATAAAGTGCTGTTGCATTTACAATTGGATCTCTGTTTCCTGCACTCCTACGACCCACATGCGCATGTAATTTATACTTGTAACAATGCATTTTATAGTAATTTTGGACAAAACTGAGGTTGGGATGTCATGTGTGATGATTTATATTTCGATTGTACAATGGGGTACATTACGAGTACTCCAATTAATCCAGCTGATATGATTATGTGAGGAGGTTAATAAGTCGTCATTTTTTTTCCCCAAAAACTGCTTTTGGGTTTGTCATGCGTTCACGACAATGCAGGCTGCGTTTTGGGTAAAAATTTTGGTCCGCCTGCATAGTAAAATGGGTATCGCCTGCGAAAATCGTTATTCTAGTAGTTATTTAACTTTAATCAGAATTCTAAAGGGCATCCCTGTTTTTATTTCGGGTTATTAAGAACAGATTATTCTCTCTATGTTTCGAAAATACGTTTTCTAAAAAGCTTTCTTCTACTTGTATTGTTTAGGCCACTTGAAACTATCTATTAAGTTTAATTTTCAAAAATATTTAATGTATTCTTATAATCAAGTAGACAATTTTGGTAATAATTCACTCCATTATTAATAACAAACACATTTGGAAATCTGATTGGTTTTTTCTCGCAATACAGCTGACCCGTCATGACAATTAAGTATTCTATTAGACACTACTGATTTGATTTAGCAGACTCCTATAGTTCATGCTCTGGGGTGAGGAAAAAAAGTCTCCTCTTTAAATCGCTTCTATAATTCTGCTTATAATTACTAACAGTAAAAACTTTCTTTCACGCCACAAACACTATTTAAGCAAGCTCCGTAAGAAAAGAAAAAGGTGAAAGGAAATTAAAAGTGAAATGGAAACGGTCAGAGCAAACCTTGCGGGTAATCACAAGTCAGTGGTCTCCTATCCTAAGCTTTGCTCAGCTCTGACCTTTCTTATATGCAGGCGTGTGCATCCAAACCTTGCGGCAAGAAAACAAACTATGAGGTCATGAGGAGACGTTAACCATGCTGTTCAATATATACTCCCTCTTTACTCGTAAAGGAAGTCGTTTCGGACAGCGACACGGTCTCCAAAACACAACTTTGACTTCTTGTTTCAATAAAAATATTTATTGAAAAGTGATATATGTATACTTTTATGAAAGTATTTTTCAAGACAAATCTATTCATATAATTTTTACATTTGCAAACTCAACAACTTGAGAATTATTCATGATTTATATTCTAAGTTTTAACTTAAATATTGTCCTAAACGACTTCCTTTATGAGTACGGAGGGAGTATTCCCTCGGTTGATTCTCTGTTTATCTTTAATCATTGTCTTTGCTCAAATTTATATAAAAGAATAATATCAAAATATCAAATGAGTATCATTAGATCCATTATGAAATATATTTTCATATTTTACCTCTTTTATTGTGGTAGATGTTAATACTTGTTAATACTCTTCTCAACAAAATTTGATCAACATTACTAAGAAAAAACAAAAATCCCTTAAATTTTAGGAGGGAGGAAATTAAAGTACCTAACAATAGCTAATTAAAATATGAAAGAAGCTGTAAGCCGCTTCTAGCCATGCTGCTGGAGATGCCGAATTCAGACCTTGGTGCACGCTCGATGCCTCGCCGTCGCCATGACAGTATGAAGATAGGAGATTAATTAGGGACACAAAAGGAATTGTTGCTATGAGATTCGTCAGGATATATGTTTCATGCATTTATTTATGTATGAAGTCTTTATACCAAATATTTTATGTATAAATTTTTTATATATAAGCTTTACTATGTACAAAGTTTACATGTATAATTTTTTTTTAGGCTAACCTAGAAAAAACAAGTGGGCTTTTTCCCCTCATTCGCATATGGGCCAAACAGGGGATAGTGGCATCTAATGGGCTTTTTTTTTTATCGGATTGCGTCCCACACGTTGGAGCACGGTAGACCTATCCATGGATTTTTTCCCCCTTTTTGGGGAAAAAGTACGCCGAAGGTCCCTCAACTTGTCATTGAATTACAAAATCGTCCTTAAATCGCAAAACCGGATATAACGCGTCCCCCAACTTACAAAACCAGTGTACTAGGTCCCTCGGCGGTTTTGACTCCGGTTTTGTCCGACGTGGCAGCTGACTCAGTGTGGGTCCCACATGTCAGCCCCTTTTTCCCCTCCCCTCTCTTCCTCTCTCATCCCTAAACCGGTGGGGGAGAAGCGGCGGCGGCGGTGATCGCCGCGGTCGTTGCGGCCTTGGGAGAGAGGAAGAAGCGGAGTCCGAAGGCAGCGGGGTCGGTGGACGGCAGCAGCGGCCGGCGCCCCTCCCGGACGTAGAGCTCCACGGTGGCGGCAACCATGTCGACCACGCGCCACTCGGCGCACGCCATCACGTGCAGTGGCCACATGCTCGACGAGCAGGTCAGGCTGCGTCCGTGGCCGCTGCTTCAACAGCGAGTGTCGTTGCTCCGACCACTTCATCAGCCGCTGCCGAGGGACCTAGTCAAAACCGCCGAGGGACCTAGTCTACACTAGTTTTATAAGTTGGGGACACATTGTATCCAGTTTTGCGGTTTAAGGATGATTTTATAATTCGATGACAAGTTGAGGGACCTTCGATGTACTTTTTCCTTTTTTGGGTGGATGGGTTGTGAGTGAGTTTGTGGGTTTGATACCCCCTAAGATTGTAGGCAACAGGAGAAGCGGGAGAGAACTGGGTTGAAGGGTCTGGGTTCATATTGGCCCGGACCACGTTCAAAAAGTTTGCCAACTTCTTTTTTACAAAACAACCCGACACAAACAAACTAAAACATCTTTCGATTTCCAAGTGTTACATATTCTATGTGCACTTGAAATGAGTTTGCAATATTAGAACATATTAAAACTTCCCTAAAACTTTCTACTCAGAAATTCAAAATTTCAAGTTTGTACCCACGAATTTTCTACTCGGTAACTTCTACACGAGTGTAAAAAGTTCATATGTAGAGAATTTTGTACATCGGAAGTCTTCTTTTGAATGTTTGATCCGCCTCGTAGTTGGATTTTTCGCGCACCCTTGTTCACGCATTAGCCATTTCCAGGTTTGCTATTACTTCTGATAAGTTCTTTATTGAAAAGGTAAAAGACATATTATAAGTCTATCTTTTTATATTTTAAGTCGCTTTAAATTTTTTTCTAATTAAATTTCTTTGAGTTTGATCAAATTTATAGAAAAATATAATAATATTTTTAACACAAGAAATATATTAACAAATACTTGTAATGCTACGTTTAATAAAACTAATTTGGTAGTACAGATATTGCTAAAAAATTGACGTTTGATTGGAAAAAAATTAAAGCGGAGGGAATACTAGTCAATTACTGTAAAAATGTGTATTTACCGAGGGAGAGAGAGAGAGAGAGAGAGAGAGAAATCCTGCACACGCCCACGCCAACGAGAAATGGGCCGAGACTAAGGCCTGCCAAACAAGGCCCAAAACGTAAAATGCAAGTTGCACATCAGACGGCACACAGACGCAAATCTCTAATACCGAATTCCATGCGGATTCGCGTGCAAATAGCCCCTCCACGTGGCGTTGTGCGATTTCATCTTTCGTCCCTCTCCCCAGCCGTCAGATCGCGGATCGATGGATGGATATCACTGCGGTGGACCTTATTGTAAAAAACGAAGTTTGAGGGGTTTTTATGCAAAAGCGCTCAATCTCTCCTCTTGCCCTGGCCATCCTCGGCTCCTCCTCCTGGTCGGCTGGTCCTCGCCGCCAGCCTCCTCACCTCTCCTCCCCGGTCCGGCGCTCCCCTCTCCTCTTTCCCTCTCCGCCGACGGTAATAGCTCGGG
This sequence comes from Oryza longistaminata, assembly GCA_009805545.1. NCBI lineage: Eukaryota > Viridiplantae > Streptophyta > Magnoliopsida > Poales > Poaceae > Oryza > Oryza longistaminata. The sequence continues at coordinate 11,859,775 of CM020182.1, read as the reverse complement.
ACGGCGCCGCTCAATAGCTCGGCAGGGCGACGCGCGAGGACGATCTCGACGGCGGCGGCCTTTCCTCCACCACTATCCTCTCCCAACTCGCCGGTGAGGCGCTCTCCTCCCTCCCTCCCATCTGCCGGCGAGGCCCTCTCCTCCCACGCGCCGGCGCGCCGCCCTCTTCCCTTCCGCATCCTCCTCCTCGTCTCTGGATGGGGCGAAGAGCTCGGTGGCGGCGTGCGTGGATTAGGAGTAGTTCGGTGTCGGTGACGAGCTCTGGCGACGCCGCCACCTCTACCCTCAAGCTCGGCGGCGTCTGCGCCTCGCCGCCCGTCCATCTCCCTCCTTGCCGATGCGCTCGACCCGGTGGGCCAGAGGTCGAGCTTGGCGCCGCGCTCGACCCGGGCGCGGGCCGGGGCTCGTCTTCGATGTCAAGGTGCTCGATCCGCCGGCGTAGCCGTCCCGTACCTCACGCCCTCACCACCGCCACCTCCATTCCCCCCACCTCCCCCACCGTCGCGCCACCACATCCATTCCCCCCACCGTCGCGCGATGACGACCAGCGCAAACAAGAAATATGGCAGGGATGCGACTAGCTAAAAGCCACAACAACGGGAAGGAAGTAGTAGAGGTGAGGTAGCTCTGCTCGTCATAGTGTCCTTGAAGAAACCAAGATGAACGGAATAGGAGGCTGCTGCTTGTCGTCCGATGTCCATCCGCAACCTACTTGCTTGGAGCAGCCACCGCCGCCGCTACGATATGCTCACTGCTTGTCGTTACCGCCTTACCGGTAAGCAGTTCTGTAAGGGGAGGGCAGACTGCTGTGTAGAGTAAGGTGAGAGAGGTTTCAGATGTTTTGAAGGCAAGCGATTGATGAATCCGGTGGCTGGGAGGACCGATCTACTGCAGAAGATGTGGACCTGACACTGGGAGCAGGACTACTGAGCTGGGAGGACCGATCTACTGCAGAAGATGTGGACCTGACACTGGGAGCAGGACTACTGAGCTGGGAGGACCGATCTACTGCAGAAGATGTGGACCTGACACTGGGAGCAGGACTACTGAGCTGGGAGGACCGATCTACTGCAGAAGATGTGGACCTGACACTGGGAGCAGGACTACTGAGCTGGGAGGACCGATCTACTGCAGAAGATGTGGACCTGACACTGGGAGCAGGACTACTGAGCTGGGAGGACCGATCTACTGCAGAAGATGTGGACCTGACACTGGGAGCAGGACTACTGAGCTGGGAGGACCGATCTACTGCAGAAGATGTGGACCTGACACTGGGAGCAGGACTACTGAGCTGGGAGGACCGATCTACTGCAGAAGATGTGGACCTGACACTGGGAGCAGGACTACTGAGCTGGGAGGACCGATCTACTGCAGAAGATGTTGGTAGCCTTAAGGTATTTTTACTTCTACACTTAAATACTACCAATATGATGCCATGCCAATCCATGAACAAAAACATTAACATGTAAATGACTGAAGCACCTGTGTTTGGTTGCCCTGCTTGTCTAATTGTGCTTCTCCCTCAGTTTTGTGCTTGCCCTGGGCTACTTGCTGTTCCTAATGCTACTGCTTTTTTGTACTTTACTGCTGCTAGATTGCTCATTTGCTCATCTTAAAGATCACTGAAGTAACAAAAGCAAGTACTTTTTAGTTCTTAACAATACAGCACTCTGCATGTAAAATGGCATTGGATTTTTCCTGTTCCCCTAATTTTTTTTTGTTCGGAACTGTTGATGCATGCACTTTTCTTCCAATTGCTTTCCTGTTCTGACATAGAGAACTGGCCTTGCAAGCTGCGGTGCTGGTTTACAATTCGTTAATACTACGTTGGACGGTTGGAGTAAGAAACTGGTGGTTCACATCAATGTCAATGGGGGAGAACACTTTATTTGATTTTAGGAATACTTTCTTTCCTGTTTTTATTTAAGTGAGTACAAATCAGGCAACATGTATTTATTCTGAAACGCCAACAACTAAACATATATAAAACACTATGAGATGGTAGAAGTCCTGAAGCTATTTGTAGACCACACCAAATGAGGAAGATGGTATTCGTAGAACAAGTTTATTATTGTTCCAAGGAGATCAATATATGACACTTGCCCACAAGCCTTGTTCCCCTGGCCCTGGCCTAGGTTGATAAGCTTGCGAGAGCGGGACAAACAGGGCATGGACTTTCTATGCTTGTTTGAGCATATCCTTCAGTACTCCATTATTTTTTTTAGGGGATAGTACAACATTATGAGGCTAATATATATGAGAATGGTCCGAAAAATGTATCTTCCATTTTATCATTACTTTTTTCTCGGAAACATAATCTGAACAGACCTATTAGATATTGGAGATGGGACTGTCGAAAAAGAAATATGCCGGTATCGGGTGAAAGGTGAAAATTCGTATCAGAAACAGTAAATGTCAGTTCTGCAACAAAGAGGAAAGTATAGAGCATCTTTTCTTTCATTGTAGCATTGCTAGGTTTGTATTTGGAACGCTTTCAATAGTGTTTTTGACTGCAGGATTGCTGAAGGCATACAAAATTCGTATCACAAAAAAACATCCGGGGCTTTTTTGTGATTGTTGCTGAAAATAAATTACTAACAAAATAAATTATAGACATGTGGAGGGATAAAATGAAGATAAGTACTTTCATTACTTTGGCTCATTGGAATTTAGAATTTGTGCGCACATATTCGACTTTCAACTTATGTCCATGAACTCATTTTCTTGCAGCCTTCAATTGATCTGAATAAAGCTTATGCCCGAAACTATGTCATATCTTAGAGCAATTAGATATTGTAAGTAAATTAAATTCATATTACAGAGAGCAGAAATTGGTACTAGATTTGTTATGTCGTTAGCATTATTTACTCTACATTACATATTGTTTCTGCATTTTCTTAGCATAGAAGTGGAAAATTAAATCTGGAAATGCATGCATCGTTTTGTAATTTTAATAAATTTGTAAACTAATAATTAACCTATGGAGAGCTTCGTCATACATTGTAGTGCCGTCAAAAGTCAAAACTCAAGTACGGTTGAATTTGTACCATGCTTAATCGTAGTTTCATGCACCTTTTTTTTTTTATTTTGGCAATGGTCTCTATGCGTACTCTTCTATTCATGCAATGACATGATACTGAATATTGAACATTGAATTCTGAAGCTGAATTGGCATTATTTTGAAGAAAAAAATAAAGATAAGTAAAAAATCCCAATCATGTTATCTTATTAAGCAACAAGATCAGTGATCAGGGTTCAAGTTGATATGGAACCATATTATTAAATGTTTAATTTTGATTATTTTCCTAGCCAGGTACTGAAGTATTGTCTAATTAATGACCCTGGAATTTGCAATTTGAGCTCTTTGAAGTACTTGACTTTTGAATTTTTTCTACCTTTGCCATGACGGTTTTGTAAGGTTGCTTTTTATGATACCTGTACAATTAGATGCAATATTTAACCAATCGAAGTAGACGTTTTTGTGTATTTTTAATATATATTTTTTTTTTGCTTTTCAGAAATCCAGAAGAAACACAAATTGGAATTGCAAAACTCGACGCTAACAAAGCATCCATTCAGGGCATTATATTTTTTTTCATGTTAGCAAATAGCAATGGTGTAATTAATACTCACCTTCTAAATACATAAATTCCTTGGCAATGCTACTACCGAGTCATTTTTCTTGCTCGTGTGCAATATTTTATTTTTCTCTTCTGATCTGAAGTCCCAACCCCTATTAATTTATTTCTTTAGGTTTCTGCTTCAACGTGTTAAGAAATATAAAAACATTGATCCTAAACAAGGCTATTGACAAAGCAGATTAGCCTAATCTAAATTGGGCGCGGCCTTGCCGCGCGTCGTTTCTAGTGCAAGACACGGTGATCCGTGGGTTCGTTCGGAGTAACGTCCATGGTTTTTGCACGCATGTATTGACAAACCCAGCGGTTCAATTCCTTCCACCAGCCGCTTCCAGCGAGTCTCCTACTCCTACCATGTTTTGTTTAAAGCGTCTGCACAAGTGTCTATGACAGTTAATTATAGTTAATTCCATAGTAGCCAATGGATTCAGATCACCAGCAATGTACAATCTCATGTCCTTGTCTAATTAACCATTAGACTCGGCTATCTACCACGGTACCAAATGGTGCTCCATCTGTTATAAAATATAAGAAATATCTAACATTTTAAATTTATTTTAAAGTATAACATTTTTTCCTATATTCATTTCTTAACAATCACAATATTCCACCATTTAAATTTTGCATCTATTTACTTCATACTCCTCCGTCCCATTTTAAGTGCATTTCTGGGTTTTGTGTCCAATGTTTAATCATCATCTTATTTGATAAAATTATAAAAGGTTAAAAAAATAAGTCACACGTAAAGTATTATTCATGTTTTATCATCTGGTAACATATAAATACTAATCATAAAAAAAATCAAATAAGATGGACGGTAAAAACTCACACATGTACTTAAAATGGAACGGAGGAAGCACCCATATTCAATCCTACAAATAATTGCATTATAGGATGGAGGTGGCACGTGTTAACTACAAGCTCCGCCTTACACCTTTCAAACTGATATCTCGTTTTTAAATACTTGATGTTGTTGGTTTAAAACATTATTAAAGAAAATTTAGGCATGAATTATAATTTTGTATGTTTTGGTGTTTCTCTAAACAAGGCGAATGATTGTTATTTCCAAGAGTCAACCACGCCATATATTTGAAAATGGAATAATTAATTAAATAGAGGTCAAAACATCGAACTCCTCCCTCCGTATTTTAATATATGATGCCGTTAACTTTTCGATCAATGTTTGACCATTCGTCTTATTCAACAAATTTATGTAATTATTATTTATTTTATTGTGAATTGATTTATCATTAAATGTTCTTTAAGCATGGTATAAATATTTTTATATTTTAAAAAAAAATGAAAAAGACGAATGGTTAAACGTTAGAAAAAAACCAACGGCGTCATACATTAAAATACAGAGAGAGTATTAATTAAGGAATTAAATTAAGCTAAGGCAAATCCTGCTCTCCAATTCGGCATGTCTACCTGATCGATAATCGATCGTTGTGTTCTCGAGCATTTCCCATCGAGAGCTCACAAATCCGTCTCCAGTTTACGGTGCGGCGACGGCGCCGACGATCGATGGATCCCAGGCTGCTCAGTGCCGCGCGCCGCGGCGACCGCGAGTGGCTGGAGGCCGTTCTTGGCGCCGCCGCACTGGCGCCAGACCAAGGCGCCGTCGACTTCGCGGGGTCGCCGGACCCGGGACAACAAGCGCCCGCTCAGCCGCCACCGCCACCACCCTCCACGGCGGCACTGCTCCTGGACGTGGCGACAACGCCGCGGGGGGACTCCGCGCTGCACGTCGTGGCGGCCTCCGGCGACAGCGACGACTTCCTCCGCTGCGCACGCACGATCTACCACGGCGCCGAGGGCCTCCTGGGTCGCACCAATGCGACGCGTGACACGCCGCTGCACTGCGCCGCCAGGGCGGGGAACGCAGGGAAAGGAGGGACGACGGAGGGAGGTGCGCGATCCGGGTGGGGAGGGAGGGAGGTGTGGCGCCGTCGGATCAACCTCATCAGTTGATTTTTGATCGATGGATATGTCACACGATCGATGAATGAGTTAAACAACTTGTTTAACTATATGGTAGACGTGTTTATGCATGTGTGGTCATCGATCCTATGGTTACCGTCGACATCCCAAACTTGTCGTCATTATCGTGTACTTTGTGCAAGTTCGCTAGCTATGCCCGCAGCGAAACGACAACAGGCTGGTCCGCTGGCTTTATGCGTCGATGGCATCGACAGCGGGTGACGTTGCTTGGTCGTCAACTGCGTTGGCTGGCGAATGGTCTGGTGGCTCCATATAGGGGTGGACAGGAAGCTCGTGGCTCGTTATCTCGCTCCGGGAGACGGCCCTGCACGACGCCGTCAGGCTCGGCGACGAGCGGATCGTCGGCCACCTGATGGCGGTGCATCCGCGGCTCGCCCGTCTCCCCGGCGGCGACGGGATGTCGCCGCTGTACCTGGCGGTCTCCTTGGGGCACGACCGCATCGCGGAGCTCCTGCATCAGCAAGGGGGCGACATCTCCTACGCTGGACCTGCTGGCCAAACTGCCCTGCACGCTGCTGTCCTACGCGGCGCAGGTATGTCCGTACATACCACATATTCACTGGTATTTTATATTACTAGAAAAAATATCCGTGCGCTGCAACGGGTGAACGCTATTTTAATTTTATTATTGTTATACGGTTTAATCAAGGTGAAATATACTGTGGATAATTCGCTTGGATATATATTTTGTTTTTAGAAAATCATAAGCTGCAATTAGAAATCCATCGTCTCAAGTTAGCATATAAGTTTTTTTAAGAGATTTTTAAAAGCAAACGAACTTATAAAACAAACTTAAAAACCTACTCATACACTTTAAATTCACTTTTATAAACCGACTTAAAAACCGATATTTTCCCAATATATCATAATATGGCATTCTAATAACATTTAATTTGCCTACGAGGAGTAGAGCTCTAGCCCTACTCCTAGGCCTAAAAATCCATTGAATTTACACTTAAAATTCTTAAGGAATGGAAGCTAAAATGCAAACTTCATTAACATTATACTAGTGCGCCGTACGCATGAGAAAATTTTGATTCCGTCACTCTGCACTTAAGTACTTCTAGACAAATTTACGTACCATGAACGTAATTTACTTATTGGTTTTCTTTTTTTTTTCTCTGTAAATTGTAGAAACGACGGAAAAGATACTGCAGTGGAACAAAGGGATCTCCGGCGAAGCTGACACGTCCGGCAGCACGGCACTCCACTTCGCAGCGTCAGCGGAGGGTCCAGAGATCGACATCGAGAACAGTTTACTCCTCCGGTGGCTCCGGTTGCGGTGGCCGTGCCATGGACGCCGCCGCCGGACATCAACTCAAGTTCTCCTGGAAGCCGACCCGTCCTTAGCATACCGGCCGGACAACAGTGGGCAGTACCCCATTCACGTCGCCGCGTCCATGGGCAACCTGAATCTCGTGGCCCTCCTGCTCCGCAGCTGCCCGGAGTGCGCCAGCCTTCGCGACGCCCGCGGGAGAACCTTCCTCCACGTCGCCGTCGGCCGGAGGCGGGAGGCGGTGGTGGAATTCGCCACCGACGGCGGGCGGACGTCTCGGCTGGCGGGCGTCCTCAACGCGCAGGACGACGACGGCAACACCGCGCTGCACCTGGCGGTCGCCAACGGGGTCCTGAAAATGTTCTGCTACCTGATACGGAATAGCAAGGTCCGCTTGGATCTTGCCAACAACGACGGCCTCACTCCGTTAGACCTCTCTAGGAGTACCATTCCGGCTGGGCTTTACTACAAGACGGTAAATCACTTTCACTTTCACTTGTTCCTGACGAGCTATGATCGTTTGGTAGAGCTCCAACTTCTATATTGAATTTCACGAGTTGGATCTAGAGTAGAGTTCTGAAGCAGCCTAAACCTAGCTCCTTCACCTCTCTAGTTCATTTTGTGGGAGCGCTCCACATAGCTTCACTCTTATATTAGGTGGAGCTGAAACTGTTTGGCTGGGCTTTAACTCCAGGAGAGGTGAAGGCGTGGAGCTGGAGCTAGAGTTGTGCCAAATAAGCCCTTATTATTAACTGCAAAACATACGAGTATACCGTATCCGTATATTACATAAGTCGTAGGATAGAACGTATACCTTAACCGTAACCATGGCAGTAGTCTTCGACTTCAACTCAAATGAGTAGTCATTCTTATATCAAGACTTCACGGTCTACGATGTCGTGCTCACTTGGTCATTCTTGATGAATATTGAGAAGACAAGAAGCATGCGACATAATTAAAAAAAGATCAACGGTCACTAAACGAATTTGAATTAAAGTTTCAACAACTACCATAAACGGTCCCAGCCCCACGGGGAAATTGACAGCCGTAGTCATGCAGGGGAGGGGGAGAGCAATATCTTTTTTTTTCTGTTGGTAGTTTAAGATGGACCCACTTTTTATTTTTAGGAGTCAATTTTTAGATACTTTATTGAGAGGGAATTTTATTCACACATTAAAATTTGATTAGGGATCTAAAAACAGAATTTTAAAGATTAATTTGGGTCTTACTGTTGTTATGTTCTTGGCTTCTTGCAGAACGCGCGAATGTGGATGCTTTGGTCTCTGGTAGCAGCCAACGCTCGCGGCGGCATCATCCGGCGTGATCACTTCCACGAGCAGTACGTGCCCGAGCTAGACGAGAGCGCCGAGTCCAAGAAAATGACGGACTCTACGCAGATCATGGGCATCGGCTCCGTCCTCGTCGCCACCGTGGCTTTCGCCGTGGCCTTCTCCCCGCCAGGTGGCTACGCGGCTGGCGGCGTCGACGGCAACGGCAACGGCAACATCGGCTCGCCCGCGCTGGCGGGGCGGTACGCCTTCGACGCGTTCATCTACGCCGTGGCGGTGGCCTTCACCTGCTCCATGCTCGCCACCTTCAGCCTGATCTACGCCGGCACGGCGGCGGTGGAGTGGAAGATCCGGCACAGGTACTTCAAGCAGTCGCTGTCGTGGATGCGCAAGTCGACGATGAGCCTGCTGGTGGCCTTCGCGCTCGGGGTGTACCTGGTGCTGGCCCCGGTGTCCCGCGCCACCGCCGTCGGCGTCTGCGTCCTCACCGCCGGCGCGCTCCTCTTCAGGAACAGGGAGGTGGTGCGGATGCTGATCTGCGCGTACGTGCTGGAGGAGAGGATGGGGATCATGGTGGTGCTCAAGGTCGGGCTCCCGATCGCCTTCGTCCTGCTGCAATCCAGCCTCGTCTACTTTGTCATCTTCGGTGGGCCATTGTGGACTCCGCTATGCGTCCTGCTTTTCCTTGGGACAATAGTTCGTGACCTGCTGAAAATCGCTAAATATATCCACAGAAAAAGAATATGATGCAAAGAGTGTCACGAAATAGAGTAGGTGGCACTTACTTATTTTTACTCTGGTTTCGACTAAATTTAAATTGATACGGATGCCTAAATTTATGTTTAAGGAATACGCAAGGATGAAAATAGATTTCTTTTTTTGAACGATTCGCACGTGATAGTGCGAAGTTCTATTGATTGAGCTGGAAAAAATTACAAGATTACAACCATGAAAGGTCGTAACCAGGAAAAAGGAAAAAAAATATACCGGCACCCACAGACCGACAACGCCAACACACAGGTCCGGGAGAAGGCTAGCACCGAACAAGCCGCCGCTAGACCAACAAAGGAATATAGACGAGATTGCCCAAAAAACGCCCTCACAACCAACACAAAGCCCAACTCTATCTAGAGCGTGCTTGCACCAATTGTTCGAGTGGTTTCGGCTAGGGGATGCCAAAACGACGTCTCCAAGAAGAGAAGCGACGGAAAACCACCGTCGCTGTCCATCGGGGCTCAAAAGAGCCAAGACTGGGCTTTCGCCCGGCAATCACCCTTGAGGCCTTGAGGGATAAGACGGCACGACAAACGCCCTCAGGAGGGTGAATGAACCATCATTGTCGGTCCGGCCAAGGCCGGGCTGGGTTTTCACCTGCCGCTCACCACTTGCGAGTCCACGGCTGACGCACCGATGCTCCACCACCGCTCAACCTCTGCCGACATGTGGGACCATTGCACCGGCGCCCCCCGCCCGCCAGCCTTCGTGCGCCGAAGACCGCGCCACACCCACCGGCAGCTTCTCCTCGTACCGTGGTCGCCTCCTACACCGTCGGCCGCGCCTCTCGCACTGCTGTTGATGCGAAAAACACACACTGGCCTAGGAGATCTGCTTAGCTCTAGTGCATATCCAAAGGTTGATGAGATGCGGGCGTACCAGTCAAATTGATCCTGCAACTGACAAGATATACAAACAACAGAGCCGTGCCGGCCTCCTCCACCAGACACGCCTCTTGCGCCAATCCGTCCTCCCGCCATCGGCCGCGCCTCTCGCGCCAAGCCGGCCTCCATCTCTGTCGGCGGCACCTCTCACGCCGTGCCGGCCTCCGCTACCATCGGCTGCGCCTCTCTATGCCAATCCGGCCTCTGACCCCTCCTCCAATAGTTACTGCGCCGACCAGATGTGACCGTCTTCCACGCCCCCGGCTAGCCTTCTGAGACCGCCGTGCCTCCTCCCATCGCAGCCACGACCACGGTCGCCATAGCCACCACCGCTAGTGCTAGGCCGCCGTCGAGGCCGTCCTCAAGGTCGACCCTGTCATGTAGGTCTCCTCTGAGGCAGCCGCCGCCGCCCAGGCCACCCCACCGCTCCGGGCCTACGACATCCGCCACGTCGCCAAGGACGTCGAGGCCGACGCTGCCGCCAACCCGCTCCGCGTCGCG
>CM020182.1:11825881-11849201 GCA_009805545.1 Oryza longistaminata | reverse complement strand
GCCGGACACCTCTCCGTGCCGCACAGCACCGGCCGCCCGCCGTCGCCTTCACTGGCCGCACGCCGGCCGCGTCTCCGGCCTCCACTCCGGCACAGCGACGGTGGAATGGAAGATCCGGCACAACTATTTCAAGCACTCGCTCTCGTGGATGCGCAAGTCGACGAGGAGCTTGCTCGTGGCCTTCGCACTCAGGGTGTACCTAGTGCTGGCCCCGGCGTCCCAGGCCACTGCTATGGGCGTCTGCGTCCTCACCGCCAGCACGCTGCTCTTCAGGAACAAGGAGGTGGTGCGGATGCTGATCTGCGCGTACGTGCTGAAGGAGAGGATGGGGATCATGGTGGTGCTGAAAATTGGGTTCCCGATCGCTTTCGTCCTGATGAAGTCCAACCTCGTCTACTTTGTCATATTCGGTGGGCCATTGTGGACTCCGCTATGCGTCCTGCTTTTCCTTGGGAAGATAGTACGTGACCTGCTGAAAATCGCAAAATATATCCACAGAAAAAGAATATGATGCAAAGAGTGTATTAATAAGTCACAAGCCGGCGGAGCTAAAACGAAATAGAGAATGTGCCACTTAATTATTTTTACTCTGGTTTTGACTAAATTTAAATTGATATGTTAAAGGAATACACAAGGATGAAAATAGATGAACTATCACTATGCACAGAAGAGTTAACAACAAAGCGAAAAAATATATCGTGCAAACTATATATATATAGTGTAAACTTAAAAACTACCGTAGAGTTAATAAATGACAAATCTCATACGTTCACTTTTTATACCATGGGAGTTTTCAAGTCGCACTGCATATCTTTCCTTGGCAAAGCAGGTGCGTATAGGAGTCGTTTGCCCATTGGAATACTGCACTTCATTTGCAGTACACTTGTGGCACAGCCCGGAATTTTATCCCGTGGAATTCAATACCATTGTTTGCTATTTTAGTGGGAAAAAAATCATGAATTTACATGTAAAATTGAAGAGTTACGAGGATGTTTGTGAAAAAATTGTATGTTAGATTGCTTTGAAAAAATTGTGGGTGACGGTCACAACCTTAATACGTAGCTCTGCCACTTGTACTGATTGCTTATTTGGTTAGGAGGATATGCACAGGAAACTATACTAAGTTTCTATATTTTAATGTTTCATTTGAACCTAAATTTTCATTTTTGCAAAATTCTATGGGTATTACCGTATTAGTGTAACATGTTTGTCGAAGAAATCGTTCTTACATTTATCTAAATAGAAATAGCACGTATAACACAATGACTAGGACATCGCTTGACTCATCTTTATTTTATTTTCATATATTAACAATTAGTATAAAAGATATCATGCAATATTTACACGTTTAAAACAAACGATAATATCTACGAGCGGGCTATATTTATCGGCGCGCCAGAAACAGCAACTATTCCCCCTCACTCTTCATCTCCCTCTTGGCAAAATCTGGCGTTGGAGCTGTCAAACATGTTAGCCGTCAGGTCCCGTCTCCTCCATGCCTACAGCCACAAGCATCCATGTCCTCTCCTACTCACTGCACATCAATAACAGTTTCAGAATAGTAATATTGTGGTGAAAAGGATGCTCACTGCTCAGGCGATCAGTGTACAAACCTTGTTTAGAGCTCATCCTTGAGAGGCTCGGCTGGCGCCGACTCTGCCTTCTCCTTCGCCTGACCGGCGGTTTCCTTGTTCTTCTTAATGAAGTCGATGATCTCGTCGGCTGTCCTGCCGCTTTCGTAGGGAACCATCTTTCCACTGGGGGTGACGAAGTACAGGGTGGGGTAACCTTGCACATCGAACTCGCTTGGCACATCGTTCGCGGTTGCATCCTGCATACAAGGTAGCAAAATAGTAGTTAGATGAACTGTACTTGTGATAGGAAAGAATGGATGGATAATGCACTCAAAACTAATGGCACCACCCAGATAGAAAGGAAATTACCATCTTAGCGATGACAACATCCTCGTCGCTTTTAAGCGTCGTAGCTGCCTCATCCAAGATTGGAGCCAGCTTCTTGCAGTGTCCGCACCATGGTGCATAGAATTCAACAAGGACTGAAACAGAAAACAGCAAATAAATGAGAGGTGCAAATCAAATAGAGGCTTTGCCAGCACTGGTAACTGAAGAGGCTACAAAAAAATAGCAAACTTGCTTTTGACCAGGGAGGAATCAGTCGCTCACAATACTAATATAAGAACTAAAAATCATCTCACTGAAAAGATTATAGGGGACAACAGTATGTACCGTTTTTGCCAGACTTGAAGACAAAATCATGGACATTATCAGCGACCACAACCTTAACAGGCTCGTCGTTGACCTCAGGAATAGGTTCAGACTTCCTGAATGGAGACAATTTACCATCCTAAAAATACAGAGGTTTTGTGAGCATTGTGCAGGTAAACAAATATCCTAAAATTACATTAAATAGAAACAAATAATCACAATTATATTTTACAAGTATAAAAGACTACTTACAAAGTATTGCTTCAACCAAGAAACAATTTGGTCAGGCTCAACGTGTGCCTTCAAAAATTTCTTGGAATCACCATCCTGGATGATGATGAGTGGTACCTGATCCTCCCTCAGCCCAAAGTACTGTACAGTGATAGATTTAAAGTTAGCATCAAGTACATTAAATTGTTTGAAAAATAAATATAAGAAAGTGAGGAAACAAACCTGGAAGGCACCTTGACTGGCCTCAAGGTCACCAATGAGGAACTTAATTTCCTTGTCCTTGAACTCCTCAGCAGCGCCATAATAAACTGACTTGAAAGATTCAAACGGTCCAGTGGAGAAGTTCAAAAATAGCATAGCCTGCATATAATTTGGTATCGTTAAGTGTCAGTCATCAACAACTGAAAATTACTGGCATAATGATATACGGAATATTAAAGAACAATATTTGAATCACCGCATTTAATAGTGAGAACTTGCAAATATATGAATGGAGAAGGGTATCAGATATTACAGTCTAAGCAAAGTCTATTTGAAACACGAGAAATACACATTTAAATTGACTATTAACATACAGTATCAATCAACTACTGCCAGCCGTTATTAAAAGAATTGAGCTTTTCAGAGAGCAAGGAATGCCAAGCGCTTACCTTGGCAGCTGAGCTTTGGAAAAATTTCAGGAGGTAAGGATGGTTGTCAGGGTTCTTGTCAAAAGTAACAACTTTAGGGGTGCTGCTAGCATCAATGAACTTCTCCAAAGCAGTAACATCAAAATCCTGAAGAGATATGCAAACAACACATTATTGACAATTAACCAAAATAGTGCCAGCCAATAAAGGCTGTGACAAGTTGTACGAAACATAGTGGCCAAATGAATAGTTAAAACAATGAAGTTTGATATTTGAAGGAGTTATAACCTTGCTGTCAACAACAAGCTCATCAAAGGGCTTGAATAGCCTAACCAATGGTCTCTCAACTGCAGCATCACCGCGTGGAAGGTGGTTGGCATGCAAGGTGTGGCCAAAGTCATAATCAGATCTCAGCTTCTCAGCAACCTCTATGAAGTTTGTATACTCAGTGCCACTTAATTCTGAGAAGATTCCAACCTATTTCAATTGCTCATTCAAATCAGCAGTCAACTTTAAAGCATGAACAATCGGAACAGAAAATATAAGTTGGAGAATGCATCATATTGAATCGAGGTCTTACAATGTAGATTTTCTTGTCATCAATAAGGTTGGTTGCATCTTCTGGTGACTTGATCTCCTTGGAAGCAGGACCAACCTGCTTCTTCAAGTATTCAACAATGCCCTCAGCCTCCCTCGGGCCCTTGTATTCCTGAATGTTCTTGCCCTGGTTCCTGAATATCTTGAGGGTCGGGAAACCCTGGATCTCATACTTGGTAGCAAGTGGCTTGTTCTTCTCGTCGTTGGCATCAACCTTAGCAAGAACAATCGGTGGATCGTGCTTGCTTAGCTCTTGTGCAGCTTTCTCATACTGAAACAGACACGCAAAGAAAATTAATACATGGGATCAAAACATTTAGTCTAAAATGTGAAAATGTGCTGTTAAGGAAGTGATCCAACTATACAGAAGCATACCTCTGGAGCAAGCTTCTTGCAGTGTCCACACCTGCAAATTGGGTTTGTCCAGTTAGATACATTTAGATTTTCTGAAACTTGACTATACAGTCGACCTGAAAATGCATGTCGTACCCTTTCTTCCATTTGATCAATCTTGCGTCCAACAAGTAGGTTTCTCACAACTGGTGAGCTAGACAGAGCAAACATGACCATAGTTTTGTATCCCAACTCTTGATAGTCTTCTAGTTCAGGAAATTGACCTACTACTCCTCCATCGGTGGAGCTTCTAAGGGATTTCTGGCTCGCACTCTTGAGTGCCCATGTTCTCTCCCCATACTTGATGATTCCAGAAATAAAAGCAAAGATGGCTGAGACTACAAACTGATTGCCTGCTGCTGATTTCCAAAACACATACAAGGCCAAGCAAACTTGGACTAGAAGATTGAGCAGGTGCCTGAGCCACAGTTCATTGTCCTCGACAGAGAACGCAGTGATTGTGTCCTGCCCACCAAGATGAATGAGAAGGAAAGGCGTCCAGAAGAATGCAAACTTGTGAGGTTGCCCAGCTTCACTTGCATCTGTTTTTTGCCGTGATAGCTGCCCAAGGGCATAGACTGCAATGAAATCAGCCACCAAATATGCTAACCAAACCAGAATCCTCAATGCCGAGTTGGTGCTGCGCTGTCGAAGACCACCGGAAAAGAAGACGAACACTTGCAACATGAAGCTTAAAAGCACCAGCACCTGTAACTCCCAATCATTCCATAGTTGGATCAACGCTGCCATCTTTACATGCGTTTCAAGTTTCGACAATGCTCAATTCAGTTTCTGCAGTCCTGTATGAAACCAGTGTTTACTCAAGATAATCAATCCAAGAGATATTATGCAAGAAGATCATTTGTTTCATCCAACACTGCTAGCCTGTAACAAGCATTTGTGTGTTCAAAGCCAGTTTGTTTCTTCATTAGAAATATGCTACTAGTGTTGTTCATATTAAAATAATATCTCAGAAACATTAGAAATCTGGACATTCTGAAAGTACTTCAAATGATGCAGAAAGAGTAGACAAAAAGAACCTACAATATAGCATAAGTGCATAACTTGAAGTTAATTTGTCCAATTGGAACCATTTGTATATCAGCATATGGAAAACTGATAGTTTGCAGCTACTCATATTGGTGCTGTTCAATTTGATATGCCTCATGTCCTATTTTGTAACACCACAAAATTTCCAGTTTGGTAAAAATGCCCTTTGTTTATTGTGTAGTTATTGCTGGACAGCAACATTATTTATTTCTACGCTTTCTTAATTCTTGTGAGTACTTCTCTAAGATGATCTACAGTTGGAATCAGAGGTAGCGACAGTTATTTATCCCTAATTGCAAATACATGCCTCTACATTATTTTGGGAAGCATTTTCATCCTATAAGTTACTCAAATTGGTCAGGCAAACATGGCATTCCAGTCATTCATGGAGGTGCCAATTTTGAGAAACAACTCTGGGGTTGATGCCTTGATAGGAATGGAGCGACCAAATACTGAACTATATAACTCTGTGTATTAATCCTCATTCAAAAACCCCATAGTTGTATAATCTTTTCCATTTTGCATGCAGTATTTCGAATTTGGGGGATTCAAACAATAACTGTTTTTAGAATTTAGTATATGTATAATGTTTATTTGAGATCCGCTGCAACTGAAAGAAAAGGGCTTTGTTCTAGTTGCTACAAATAACCCAGCACAATTAGTTCAAATAAACCTGAGCAATTATCTAAAAGATTATTGCTGGGATTTGGATGTAGTCCCTCCGTTCCGAAATAAATAAATAAATAAATCTAATATAGAATTTGATAGATCCTAGTAGAACAAATTTAAATATACAGTTGGTACTAGGTTTGTTTATTCGGACGGAGTGAGTAGGCTACATTGGCGGCAGAGGACGCCGAGATGTGGACAGAGCAGATGGCTGGAGATGTCAAGTCTCGTCGAGAAAGAGGAGCAGAGGGAGCTTACAGAATATAAACCAGCAGGTGAGAGGAATCGTTGATTTGGTGCCGCCGGCCGTCGCTCACCGGCGCCCGTGGCCGCTCAAGCCGCGGCCGGCCATAGCAGTGCTCGTGCTTAGCTGTTCGAACCGACCTCCGGCCGCCCGGCCGTCGACCCTGGACGGGATGGGAGCGGAAGGAGCACAACGACTAACAAAGTTGACCATAGGCTAGTGTATCGTCCGTCATATATAGAACTATGAAATTTTGAGACCGTAACCGGAGTCATTATTTATTCCGTGTGGATCACATGGCTTCCCTAGGCTTTGGAATGAGGCCCTGTTCATATCCCACCTAAAAAATTTTCGTCATTTCATATCGAACGTTTGAACACCTGTATAAAGTATTAAATATAGGCTAAAAAAATAACTAATTGCACATATTGCGGCTAATTTGCGAGACGAATCTTTTAAGCATAATTGCTCCATGATTTGAGTGCTACAGTAAATATTTGTTAATGACAGATTAATTACGCTTAATAAATTTGTCTAATGATGGATTAATTAGGCTTAATAAATTTGCCTCATGGTTTACTGATGGATTTTGTAATTAGTTTTTTTATTAGTGCCCGAATACTCCCATGCAACACCCTATATAATATCCGATATGACACGCTAAAACTTTACACCCCTGAATCTAAACACCCCCTGTATCCTGCCTAGCTAGCCTAGGCGTTGTTTGGTCATAGAGCAACTATGACCGACCCTCATCGAGACAATGACGGTGCACCACATCAAAGAGATGCCTCTGGTCAAGAGGGTTGAGCTTTGGAATTCATATTAGTCCAAGAGAAGTAACTAAACCTGGGTACACGTTTTTTAGATAATAGATTAAATAAAATCCGGCCACTACATCCTTAAGGATGTACACAGCCACAACCTGGGTACATGTGAGAGTTTTTTATAGTTCTCATACAACTGAGTTTTTTTTTCTGGGAGTAAATTACATCAACGATATACGAACTTAACATGGTGCAATTTAATACACAAATTTGCAAAACGCTCGTTTCAGTACATGAACTTGTTTAATACGTGAAACAAGATCATAGCGACAGACAATAACTAATAATTATAAGTTAGAGTCTACTTAGAATGGTATGAGCACACATAAGGGGTCATGATACATGCTACATGTGCGAATAGCCTCTATTTGATATTTAATTTTGTTCTACCAATGTTTTCAATTCATTGCATCCTTCATCTATATTTTATATTACTCAGGTCCCTTATTATACATTTGGCTGAGTACATACATATCTAGATAGTCTTATCATATCTTGTGCCTATATGATATCCTGATGAACATTCAACTAAGTACTAATAATCATAGCATGCTCATTTGGCTTAGGTTCACACAATCACACGTACCAGATAAGTTTGTGCACCAAAACAAGTGTTTTTGCAAGTTTATGTATCAGATTATACCTATATCGTAAATTTGTGTACCGTCAGTGTAATTTACGCTTTTTTTTGGTTTGCTAGGTGAAAGCATCATGCAACTAATTGTGAAACCAGCTCACGACATCGACGATCACCCCATCGACGACGAGGACGCGCCGGACGACTGGTATCCCGACGACCCCACCGCCGACCCCGCATCGGGTGCCCCGTCCCCCATCGCCTCGTCGTAGCGCCGCGCCCCCCGTCCCCTATCGCTGCGCTGTCCTCGTCGTCGCGCCTCTCCCCTCCCCCATCTCCCGCCGTCCGCCTCCCCTTTCCCTCCTCCTGTCGTGGCTCTCGAGGCAACAGGGAGAGAGGGAGTAGTTGGCGGCAGAGGGGAGAGGGGTGACCGGCGGTGGAGCGGGGGCGACGGGAGAGGGGAAGAGAGCCGGCCAGCGCGACGGTGGCGGCGGGAGAAAAGGAGAGGAGGCGGCCGGCGCGACGGCAGCGGTGGGAGAGGAGGAGAGAGCCGGCCGGCGCGACGGTGGCGGCGGGAGAAAAGGACCGGCGGAGGCCGAGTTGGTGGCGGAGGTGAGCTCAAGCTCCGCGTCGAGGAGCGCCGCGACGTCGTCGTTGTCGCTCTGGCACTCGAGAAGAGAAGAGAGAAGAGAGAAAAGAGAAGAGGAGAATAAAAAAAAGTGCAGCTGACATGTGGGCCCTACATACTTTTAAATTTTTTTTGCTGACTAGGATGCCACGTCAGTGAAACCGGGTGGCTATACTGCCTGGGGATCTTTTTTGGACGGTTTTAGTAAGTTTAGGGGTAGACATTTCTGGTTTTCTGGATAAGGGACCTCAAAAAATCTCGTTGTTAAGTCGAGGGACCTCTGGTGAACTTATTCCTTTTGTCGAGAAGGTGGCGGGTTGAAGAGTATGGAAGGAGCAATTACCATATTTTAAGGCTCAACTCTATTCTAAAATTGTAAGGCTCAACCGATATTTTTTTAATGTTTCATAATACAAGGCACGTGCACGGTGCATGCGTTTATTAACTAGTCCCTCCTTCTTCTTTGAATTTGTTTTTTTAATCCTCCACTTTTAATATTTTTAATTTAATTGGAGCATGCATAGTATTTATTAAGGTGATCCAAACAAGAAAGTAAAATAAATATTTTTGGTCTTTGTGTTTGTAGTGATTATACCTTATATTTTTGGGATGAAGTACTAGTAGGGATAAAAGAAGAGGAGTGAAGAGAGGAGGATTGGAGAGGGAAATGGAGATTTTGATCAATTTTCACCATGTACTTTGGCTAGAGGGCACATACTACCAGGATCCATAGAGTCATGAAATTTTTGAAACTTGATCTAAATTTGCAGAACCTGACTATAAATTTGCAGATAGGTTTGCAATTGCAACCAGAGTTTTCATTATGAAATTTATTTTCGATTGGGCATGTTTATGCAATCATGCTATTGTATAAGTCACGGATTCTAATATAGATAAGGGGGTTGATATACAACGGGATATCGTTTGGATGTGATAATACCTGTGAGGTATTAAGTTCTAATACAAGTGAATATCAAGTTCTGATACCGATGAGTACCAGGTGATTCCTGTGATACCAATGAGTATCAGGTGATTCTTGTGAGCTATCATGTGATACTTGCGAGGTATCAACCGATACTTGTGATATAAATTTCTGATAACAGTGGGTATCGGATGATTACTGCGATGTATCAGGTGATGCTTGCAGGGTATCACGTGATACTTGTGATATCACGTTCTGATACCGGTGGGCATAAGATAATTCCTGTAAGGTACCACACGATTCTTATGATATCGGGTTCTCATACTGATAGGTATGATATGATTCATGCGAGGTATCAAATGATACTTGTGAGGGATTAGATGATACTCCCCATGGGCGGTAATGTAGCTGACGAGGAGCAGGTCCTCTACCACCGCTAGCCCATGTTGGAGGTCATCGCCAGTGGTTGTGTCCTCCGTGTTGAGCATGTCCTCCACCGTCCACCACCCACACCGGAGGACGTCGCCCGTGGCTGCGAATTCTGCGTTGAGCAGATCCTCCACCATCCACACCCCACGCCAGAAGTCATTGTCGGCAGCCGCATCCTCCACGTTGAGCAGGTCCTCTGTTGTCCACGCCTCACACTGGAGTTCGTCACCGCTGCCGCGTCCTTCTCGCTAAGCAGGTCCTCCATGGATGAGCTAGAGGTCATCCCCGGTGGTCATCTCCTCCTCGTTGCTCAGCTCTCGCCCGCAACTTTCTTGGATGAGCAGAGGACGGGATTTCGACAGGACGACGATTTCCGTATAGATAATGGTGAATAATGATCCAGATTTAGTTATATTATTATGTACTCTCTCCATACTTATAAAAGAAGTCGTTTAGGACAATGTTTAAGTGAAACATTGGAAATATAAATCATTAATAACTCTTAAATTGTTGAGTTTGAAAATTCAAAAATTATATGAATAGATTTGTCTGGAAAAATACTTTCATAAAAGTATACGTATATCACTTTTCAATAAATATTTTTATAGAAAAAAGAAGTCAAAGTTGTGTTTTGGAGACCGTGTCGCTGTCTAAAACGACTTCCTTTACAAGTACGAGGGAGTATCTTTTCGCTTAGTAATAAAACTGAGGTTAGTGAAAAGAGTCGTATTATTTTTTAGTGTTGCCTTACCAATGACACGAGATTGTTCGTCTTTTTGGCGTGCAATGCAACACGAAATACACTTGTAACTCAGGAAAAAAAAACAAATCCACACGAAATGTCGGCCTCGCTGAAGTGAACCCGAACGGCTGAACCCAATCCAAAGCATTCTGTCTGCCGCTCTCTTCCCGTCGCCATGGCCACCTCCGCCGCCGCGGCAGCAGCAGCGGCGCTCTCCTTCCCCAGAGCGCTCCCCTGTCCACTCCAACCTCGCCGCCGCCGCCGCCGGCCCAGCGCCGAGCCACCCGCCTGCGCGCGAGCTCCGCGCGGGGTCACCTTCGACCCGGGCTCCGCATTCTAACGCAGCGACAGGCGCCGCGGGCCGCGACCTCGCCGTCCTCGCGCCACCCTCCACCGCCGCGCGCCGCCGCGCCGACGGCCCCTCCGCCCCGTTCCTCTGCCTCGACGCCATGTGCGGCTGCGGCGTCCGCGCGCTCCGCTACCTGGCGCAGGTCGGCGCCGACTTCGTCTGGGCCAACGACGCCTCCGAGGCGCTCCGCCCCGTCATCGTCGGCAACCTCTCCCGCTTCGAGCGGGCGCCGGACAGGAGGTGGGCGGTGTCGCACCTCGACGCCACCAGGCTGCTCTCGGAGCGCTACCTCCGCCGCGAGTACTTCGACGTCATCGACGTGGACTCGTTCGGCGGCGACGCAGCGTACATCAGGGCGGCGTTGCTGGCGCTCAGAATCGGGGGCCTACTGTACCTGACATCCACCGATTGGCGGTCCGCGAGAGGATATGGCTCAAGAAGGTGAGTTCCTGGTCCATTTCCGCATGACGCATCTCTGGTAGTATCATCCAATTTGTAATGCCTTCGCCTTAGCTTCTTAAAGCTTGTGCTAATTCATCAAGCATTTCCTATCTTTTGTCAATTATTAGAATTGTTCTGTTTATTGTGTTCAGATTATGTTGATTTATATTTGCTCAATTGAAACTGGAGTGTCTGCTACACTTCTGCATTGAATTGCTTCTTATAGCTCAACTGACGGTTGTAATCTTTGTATTCTGAAAATGTACATAGTTTTACATGTTCAAATGCTGGCCTTTTAGTTGTTCAGTAGGTGTACTAGAAACTGCTAAATAACGTATGGCAAATAATGTCAATTATTAGAGAGCATGAAACGTATGTTTACCTAGGAAAATCCATGTCAGATGGACAAACGGTGTGAGTGAAGTTAGAAAGCAGATTTTAGAATGACTATGAACATCAAATCAGTAATTCTGTTTGTAGTATAATTAGACACAGTGAATGCAAATTAGATTGTTGAGTACGACAGTGTACACTTCGTACATGCATATCATCATTTCTTTGGTAGAGTGTGCCAATGCTCCTGTTATAATAGTCAATTCCTTTTGGTAATGCACACTAGGCTGCACTACAGATTAGTTTTTGCGTGTGGAACTTGACCAGGTTTGTTTTGTATTGGGCATTATAGCATCCATGCTTCTTTCATGTGAACCTTGTAACATTATGTTTTCTTTAGCTCTTTGTCATCATATGGAGCATATATACGTCCAGTGCCATATCCGAATGAGGTCGGTTTGCGAATGCTTATAGGTGGTGCTGCGCGGGAAGCTGCTATTCTGGGATTTCACATTACTCCATTGTTCTCGTACTATGCATATCATGGCCCTATTTTTCGAGTCATGGTACAGTTACATAATGGAAAACAAGATGGCATCAGGTTAGTCATTGTTCTTTTGTTGCTGGTCATTCTATGACGATATGAACAGTTAGTCCATAGAATGGGAAGTTGCTAACAATTTCTATTTTGGCAGTAATTATGGTTTCATTTGCCATTGCAAAAGTTGTGGCCAGTCACGGACTTTTGGATTTGATGAGTTGGGGCAGATTACTTGTGGTTGTGCAGACAAAATTGTAGGTACATGAGTCTGTGGTGGTATAATAATGTGAAAGGCATCATAAGCAAATCATAGTTTGTCCCATTTTTTTACTGTATTGATGCGAAAGATTTCTTTGTTGAAATCAAATCATGTGTGATCGCTTGGAGTGGTAAAGCTCCCGGATACATGATTCACTCTAGAGTCAGGCTTACTGGGTAGTGGATACTCCCAGATCAGCCATAGCTGCCAACCCAGGCTTTGCTATGATATAGTTAGCAAGTGTTGGACCATATTAAATATTTTTAGCAGGTCTGAAAAGTAGATCAATACTTCTTAAGGTTAAGTAAGGGCTATTAGAGTATGTTAGCACAATACAAAAGGTTATCTGACTACTTTGTTTCAAATAGAACACCCCAAAGGTAATAAACCAAATATTATCACTTTGCTAGCATACAAACATGCCCATTTAATAAATTGAGAACCATATGCCACATGCTACTAATGAATATGTCTCCATCACATAAGTTCATCACCTAAGTTGAGAACTGTATGCCATACGCAAGAAATCTCATCAAGCCATTCTTACTGTTAAATACTTGGGTAAGGAACTGTGCTATTATGTGGTTACATTTTCTTTTACAGGATCCCGATTCGATCACTGTTGTAGGACCACTTTGGACAGGTCCTCTCCATGATACCACCTTCCTAACTGAAATGTTAAGCTTGGCAACAGAATGGGGATGGGCAAACACAATTGAGAATGGTGTCTCATTAGAAAAACTTCTTGACACAATGATTGAGGAAAGCGACTCAAGGTTGCCCCCTGGATATATCAGACTTGATGAGGTATATTTTGCAGTTCCTTATTAACTTGTTCAGAAATATGTGATGTACCATTCAAGGCTTACTATCAGAAATCTTCCAGCAAAACTAATTTGTTGCATGTGGTTCTAGATTGCTAGCCGTGCAAAAGTAAACTCTCCACCACTTGGCACCCTCATAAACTCGCTGCGAAAGGTATTTCGCTTGTCTGTAATATCAATGTTCAGTTAACATGCAAATTCCTAGCTAACTCAGCACCCATCTTTTCTTAATTTTTGCTTCTTATGTGATATGTATCAGTCAGTTCTTCTTAATAAGTATTTACCTAATGAAGCATCTTTAATTAACCTTTTGACTTTTTAATAAGCATATATTGGTATACCTTTGCAATCTGACTATCTGAGCACCCTCTGAATGTGTGAGCAGGAAGGGTATGCTGCTTGTAGATCACATATAGGCGCCAATGCAATCAAGACCAACTGTCCCATTGAGTGTTGCTTAGACGTCGCGCAGGAGATCCGGAATTTGCGATAACAGCAACCTATGGCCTATGTGGTTGACGAAGCAGACAAGATCGTTGCAGTTGAAGAGCACACAAGTGTATTTGGGATGAGCAGCCCATCAAGGTTTCCTGTGAGCATTTGCTCCCAAAACTAGTGGAGAGCTCTCACACAAGAAGTAATCTGAAATAGGTTCACCCATCCATCCTGCACTACACAGGCAGCAATTTTTGCTTTGTTGCTTTGCAAGTGGGAGGCAGCAATGTCAGCTATGTTGTTGAGGCATTTTAGCACTATTAATTGTTTCTCTTTGTTATTCTGTTTGTTAAGAGGTTAGTAGCATCACTCTTGGAAACTCAAGAGTGCTTACCATGTACAAACATTGTTCCTGATCTTCAATTTTGTACCTATATCTTATAGATCAGTTTCTCGTGCCTTTTCCAAATGTAAATCTCACAAAATAAAAAGGACTACTTCGTTGATGCTATCACTTTGCTTGTTTCAGATAAACTAACAACATGTGCAACTGTTATCATTCATGAACAGAAGACTAAGCATACACCTGAAATAAAGGCAGAAACAGTACAGTTGTTTAAGACGATTCATAATTTCATATAATCAGATATAATACAAGACACATGTACAGCATAACTTAGCTGCAAGCTAATCAATGGTTTTAAGTACATCAAAGGCTTGAGAGCAAGCAACTGATGAGATCATTGTCAGAGCATAGATCCCAATCTTACAAGAAACCTACAGAGCTTTACAGACACCATTGATGGATCATGCTATTCTTTTGAGGAAGAAGCCGAGCTTCTGTAGCAGGCCGCCGCCGCCGCGCCGATGCAGGCTGTGCCGAGATTTCACCGGGCTGACGATGTACTGCGCATCGCCGGAGATCCCGAGCTGCTTCATGACTCTCGGATCGATGCTGTCGAAGACCGGCCGCGCCGTCCTCTCCATCTCCTGCAGCTGCTCGCGCGCCATCTTCCTCTCGAGCTCACGCGCCGTCTTCCTCTCGAGCTCACGCCGGAGTCTCTGCCTCTCCTGGGCCCTGGCGATCAGCTCCTGCATCTCGGTGTTCGGAGATGCTGCTCTCTCGGCGATCAGCTTCTTGTCTTGTTCCGCGACCTCATGTTGCTCCAATGGCTGAAGCTTCGGCGCCTCAGCTTCAGTGGGATGATCTGCGGTGTCTGGCTTGCTGCTCGCACTGTCGCCGTCGTCGTCGGAGTCACTTTCCGACGAGGAGGAGGACGAACCGCTGCTGGAAGAGACATATAGTTTTACATATTTCACAAAATTTTTTGAATAAGACGAACGGTCAAACATGTGCTACAAAGTCAACGGTGTCAAACATTTTGAAACGGAGGGAGTATTATGCAACTTCAAGGCACCTGTTTTCCTGCTATAGTTGAACGAAAATTTGGTTCAATTTCATATCATTGTGGACCCATATTAAAAAGAATCTCTTAACCATCGGTATCAATCTTTATTCCATCCTTATACTCCATCCTCACTCGCATGACGACACCAATGACTACAAGTCGTTTTTTAATTTTTAGCTTTGACTCTTTTCTAGAGTTTAATTTTTCTTCCATGACAACAATAGTCGATGGCTGCAGTGTGCTATGTTCGGATTTTTCGTGCATTGTTTGATTTTACGTGCGCAATGGAGCTGCTCTTAGGAAATGAACTGTGTCATTGTTTAGAGAATAAATATCTGAGTATTTGAACTCGAAATATATTAATTGATGCAAGCTTTGGGATAACTCAATATTAATTTGATGAAGTTGTCCGACATAATACCATTTTCTATTATCAATTCTACATTATTCAGAAATGCTTCATGTCAAGTGTCCAAAACACCAGCGCATGTATACTGCTATGCCCTCCTCCATCTTCTTCTCTCCCCCATTTTCCCTCTCTCTCCAACACATTCCAAACAACAACTGCGAAGTGAACCAAGCCCTCTAGCTAGAGGAAGATGCTGTCGCCAGAGAAAGCCCTGAACTCGCCAGAACCCTAACTCATCAATGGTGTCGCCACGAGGAGGACATGCAACCATAATCGATGAGGACTCCAAGCTCGTTAGCATCGGCGGCAACGTTGCGAGGAGGTGCAGCAATCGCTAGAGAGAACTATGAGCTCGCCGGCAAAGGTGAGGCTAGCAGGAGTGCGAGCTCAAGGAGGACATACCTCACCTTCCCCTCGAGGTGTTGCATGTCCTTCTTGTGGCGGCGAGCTCATGGTTTGCTAGAGACATGCCTCACCTCAACATGAGGCACACCATGCTTTTTTAAGGGTTAATTGAATCCATGTCATTATAAACATGCAAGTTTAAAAAAATCATTACTATTCACGAAATTGAAAGCATGCCATTACAATTTAACATGCCTTCGAGATATACCACTACTTACCCCTTTGTTGAAATTTCTAAACTTTTCTGACCAAATTACCCAGATATAATACAAGACACATGTACAGCATAACTTAGCTGCAAGCTAATCAATGGTTTTAAGTACATCAAAGGCTTGAGAGCAAGCAACTGATGAGATCATTGTCAGAGCATAGATCCCAATCTTACAAGAAACCTACAGAGCTTTACAGACACCATTGATGGATCATCCTATTCTTTGAGGAAGAAGCCGAGCTTCTGTAGCAGGCCGCCGCCGCCGCGCCGATGCAGGCTGTGCCGAGATTTCACCGGGCTGACGATGTACTGCGCATCGCCGGAGATCCCGAGCTGCTTCATGACTCTGGGATCGATGCTGTCGAAGACCGGCCGCGCCGTCCTCCTCATCTCCTGCAGCTGCTCGCGCGCCATCTTCCTCTCGAGCTCACGCGCCGTCTTCCTCTCGAGCTCACGCCGGAGTCTCTGCCTCTCCTGGGCCCTGGCGATCAGCTCCTGCATCTCGGTGTTCGGAGATGCTGCTCTCTCGGCGATCAGCTTCTTGTCTTGTTCCGCGACCTCATGTTGCTCCAATGGCTGAAGCTTCGGCGCCTCAGCTTCAGTGGGATGATCTGCGGTGTCTGGCTTGCTGCTCGCACTGTCGCCGTCGTCGTCGGAGTCACTTTCCGACGAGGAGGAGGACGAACCGCTGCTGGAAGAGGAGGAAGAGCCACTGCTGCTCGAGCGAGGAGAATCTGGGAACTTGTTGACTGATACAGGGGAGACGCCGCCACTGACGTCGATCAACTCGTCATCCTCTTGTTGCTTCGGAAGCGGCGAGAGCTCATCGATCAGGGGAGAGACGCCGCCGCAGACTGTGACCTGCTGCTGCTCCAATGGCTTCGCTGCAGCTTCAGCGGGAAGTTGAGAGTTATCAGGGTGGCTGCTCGCACTGTCTCCATCATCGTCAGAGTCGCTGCCTGAAGAGGAGGAACCGCTTCCAGATGAGCCACCGCTCGATGATGAAGATGATGACGATCCAGAAGAGGAGCCAGCGCTCGAGCCAGGAGATTCAGTTTGAGGGAACTTGTCAACTGCAACAGGGGAGGCATCGCGGACGAGTTCTTCCTCTTGCTGCTTGGCAGGCGGCGATTGGAGAGAGAAGCCGCCGCCGCCGCCGCTGGTGTTGATCAACTCATCATCCTCTTCTTGCTTCGGAAGGGGAGAGACGCCGCCGCAGATGTCCATGTCCATGTCCGCGCCCTCATCGGCGATCTCGCCGTCCTCCATCAGTTGGCAGATCGACGACGAGCGGCTGGTGGCGTCGGGTGCCTCGATCTTGGGCGGTTCTTGGTCCTCCGACAGCCGTGGCTGAATCTTGGTGGTCTGCTGTTGAGCGAATTCCTCGAGCAGGTTGAGCAGCTGGAACAAGGCGGCATCCTTCGCGGAGCCGAGATCCACATCCATCTCTTCGCCGTTAGGGTCCGCGACGCAGCAGCATTGGCTTCGCATCATATCGACGATGTGCGGCGGCAATGGCATCTCCGCCGACAGCGAGGCGAGGAGGCCGTAGAGGCGGTCCCTCTGCGCCTTGGGCATGGTCGGCTCGATCACCTCCACCTCCACCTCCACGATCGGGCTCGCGGCGGTCGTCTTCCTCCTCTTCTTGGGGGAGGCAGCGCCGTCCGTCGCGGCGGTGGCCTCCGGGCGCAAGAAACGGTCGCTCTTCTTGCCGCGGCGAGGGAGAGCGGAGGCCTCGGAGTTCCGCGCCGCCACTGCCGCCGCCACGCCGCCATTGACGTCCTTGCGGCTGCTGGCCACCAAGGCCTCCGCCTTCTTGAGGAGGCCGCGCACCACCTGTCGCTCCGACTGGATCCGCTCCCTCAGCTGGCGGCTCTTGCAGGGCATCGCCGCCGTGGGAGGCGCCGTCCCGACGGCCATGTCGCGCCCCGGAGAGCTGCAGCGAGAGTAACTAGGGCTGAGAGACGGAATCGAGTGATGGAGAGGGGAGCGGAGCTAGGGCTGAGACCGAATCGAGTATTGATGAGGGGAGCAGAGGAGAGGAAGCGAGGAGCGAGCGATCGAATCGAGAGATCGAAAAGGGAGGGAATGAAGAGAGGAGCGAGATATTTATCCTGGGCTTTAGGAAATCGACTCGGAGTCGGATTGTCTTTTTCTTTTCTTTTTTTTCTGTTTTCTTTCTTATTGTTTTTTTTTTCTGATAGTGGAATCGGAGTCCGACTCTTTCAGAATCAACGATTGTTATAATATGATAAATTATTACTATATTTCTTTTCGGAGTCCTATAATCCCTTTCTTTTTTTTCGAATGGTAAAACTACTCTATATAATATATAATATGATGAAATTATTTTTCATGATCAATCTACATATATCATCACGAAGGTCCTACAGATCGGACGTCCGATCATGTGGAAATCGTCGGACGGTGTTGCACTGTGTTATTGAGAAATGCTTCACATGTTTCATCTTTTCCATATCAGGAGGCTGCTACGGATCGGGCGTCCGATCCTGTGGAAATCGTCGGACAGTGTTGCACCGTGTTGTTGACAAATGTTTCACATGTTTCATCTCTTGTTAAAAATTGTTTCAATAAAAATGTTCCAAATGTTTCACTAGCATAGAAAAATGTTTCAGTACTTGAGCAAAATTGATTCAACCAAATCAATAGTTCAAACATATTGATTGCAACACCAAAAATTGGTGTATGCAACAATGAGTCAAAAGTTTCACTAGGAGAGAAAAAATGTTTCAGTGCTTGAGCAAAATTGTTTTGACCAAATCAATAGTCGAACATACTGATTGCAACACCAAAAATCGATGTATGCAATAATGAATCAAAACGGAACGAAACAACTTAATAGAACAAAGTGCAACAAAAATACTAATAATCTGCAACTTCACTAAAATTCCCAACAAAACCCACATCTGTCTTCTTCTATTCAACCGGCTGAGCGGATCGGCGAGGGAGGAAGGCTACACGACCGAGGCATGCCCCGCGACGGAGATGGAGAGGGAGGGGCCCGAGGAGGCGCGAGCCTGGTCATCGTCGTTGTCGTAGAAAGGGGGAGCTGCGCCACCTCTTGCCGCCACTGCCGCCGAAAGAGGAGCCGACCCCTCCCACGCTCCCACTCCCGCCCCCCGCAGCGGGAGCCATGGCGGTGGCGGAGGAGGTCGGGTTGGGGAAGGTGGGATTGGAGGGGTCAACAAGGGGGGCGTCGGTGAAGTCGCCGCCATCGGAGTCGTCGTCTGCGTCGGGGTCGGCATCGGGGAAGGACATGGCGGGGGCCGATGGGTAGTCGCCGGCGGAGAGCATTTGGATCGAGGAGGAAATGGGATTAGGATTCGTTGGTTGCGGGATTTGAGGAGGAGGGAGATGAAGAATGGGTTGAATCAATGGTAGGCCCTACCTTACGTTTTCGTCCGATATTTTGTTTCGCTCCGGACGCTCGATACGAAGCGTTTTCCATATCATTGTCATACAATACAATACTCCTAATATTATAAAAGACACCGATAAACATAAATTTCATGGAATTTGGAGGCATACTTTTGATAGTATTTTTGTTAAGATGACTACTCCCTCCATTTTTCATTTGATTTTTTTTTGCTAGTCAAACTTTATTAAGTTTCCATAGAAAATTGGCAACATCTAAAATATAAAATTAATTTCATTAAATCTAACACTGAATATATTTTAATAATATGTTTGTTTTATATTGATAATACTATTATATTTTTTTATAAACTTGGTAAAATTTAAAGAAATTTGACTTAAAAAAATCAAACGACTTATAATATGAAATTTAGGGAGTATTTGCTAACATTTGTGCTTTGCAACGTGCCAAACCCATAGAGTTGGGATTGAGTGGTTGGATTGAGAATAAAACATGGGCCATATATTTGAATATTGGCTATATGGATGGACTGAGGAGAAAATACTAGAACCTACTGTGGTTATGTGGTGCACGCACTAAGGAGCGCACAACATCCAGCGCATGGTGGGAAAATGGAATAGGAGGACGACTACGTTTTTAAACTAGTAGAGAAATGCACATGCAATAAACCAGCTGAATTTTTGGAGAATAATATTGTCAGCTCGAAACAAAGTACTCCCTCCGTTTCAAAATGTTTGACACCGTTGACTTTTTAGTACGTGTTTGACCATTCGTCTTATTCAAAAAATTTAAGTAATTATTTATTCTTTTCATATCATTTGATTCATTATTAAATATACATTAGCCGTAAATGCGAGCACCCGTGTCAAATATAGGATTTGAATCCGGGTGGGCTGGTTCCACCACAAGGAACCTAGCCAGTTGAGCTATGCTCACTTCGCAGTTGAACGAAAATTTGGTTCAATTTCATGTCATTTTGGACCCATGCTTAAAAGATTCTCTTAATCATCGGTGTGAATCTTTATTCCATCCTTATACTCCATCCTCACTCGCATGACGACACCAATGACTACAAGTCGTTTTTTAATTTTTAGCTTTGACTCTTTTCTAGAGTTTAATTTTTCTTCCATGACAACAATAGTCGATGGCTGCAGTGTGCTATGTTCGGATTTTTCGTGCATTGTTTGATTTTACGTGCGCAATGGAGCTGCTCTTAGGAAATGAACTGTGTCATTGTTTAGAGAATATATATATGAGTATTTGAACTCGAAATATATTAATTGATGCAAGCTTTGGGATAACTCAATATTAATTTGATGAAGTTGTCCGACATAATACCATTTTCTGTTATCAATCCTACATTACTCAGAAATGCTTCATGTCAAGTGTCCAAAACACCAGCGCATGTATACTGCTATGCCCTCCTCCATCTTCTTCTCTCCCCCATTTTCCCTCTCTCTCCAACACATTCCAAACAACAACTGCGAAGTGAACCAAGCCCTCTAGCTAGAGGAAGATGCTGTCGCCAGAGAAAGCCCTGAACTCGCCAGAACCCTAACTCATCAATGGTGTCGCCACGAGGAGGACATGCAACCATAACCGACAAGGACTCCGAGCTCGTTAGCATCGGCGGCAACGTTGCGAGGAGGTGCAGCAATCGCTAGAGAGAACTATGAGCTCGCCGGCAAAGGTGAGGCTAGCAGGAGTGCGAGCTCAAGGAGGACATACCTCACCTTCCCCTCGAGGTGTTGCATGTCCTTCTTGTGGCGGCGAGCTCATGGTTTGCTAGAGACATGCCTCACCTCAACATGAGGCACACCATGCTTTTTTAAGGGTTAATTGAATCCATGTCATTATAAACATGCAAGTTTAAAAAAATCATTACTATTCACGAAATTGAAAGCATGCCATTACAATTTAACATGCCTTCGAGATATACCACTACTTACCCCTTTGTTGAAATTTCTAAACTTTTCTGACCAAATTACCATCATCTTCTTCCTCCATCCTCTCCTTCCTCTCCCTTTCTCTCTCTCTCTCTCCTATCACCCCATCGCCTCAAAGCCTGGTCTAGGGCAAGCACCGGCGCGATGGATAGACCAAGACGAAGCACGGCAAGAGGAGAACTACGAGACCCCACTCGTGGTTGTCTGCCCCCTCCTCCAGCTGGCCGCTTAGTTGGTGCCACCATGACCCCCCCTCCCGGCTCCCACTCCCATGCACGCATGTCGGCTTCCCTCTCTCCCTGCTTGTGCCGCCTCTTCCTCTAGGCGTGTAATAGCGGCATTGGCGGCACGCATCGTGCCATCGTTGGCCGCGACGAACTCAACCTCCTTGCCGAAGAGCGTCGGGTGGGGGGTGGCAGGCCAGGATCTGGACGGGAGGAGCCAAAAGAGAGAGGAGAGGTGAGAGGACAGAGAAAGGGGAAGAGGAAAAATAAGATGGAGGAAGAAGATGAGGGCAATTTGGTCAGAAAAATTTCAAAAGTATGATGAAAGAGTAAATAGTGGTACATCTCAAAGACCTATTAAATTGTAATGACATGTTTCTAATTTCGTAAATATAAATGGTATTTTTCCAAACCTGCAAATTTATAATGGCATGGATCCAATTAACTCTTTTTGTATCACACATTATGTTGTTTTGATGTTGCAGCCCACTGGGGGTGCACAATGAACTGGCTTTATGAAAAGATTGGAATTTTTGTTTTGGAACATCATTCAAAATTTGTCAGGCTTCGTTTGAAATTCGCAAAAATCGCCATTTCGTTGGGCTCGTATTTTGGCCACCAAAGAATATTGTTAACTCAAGGATTAACCAATTCCAAAGCACGAGACTAAGGCTGTGTTTAAATCCATGGGTGAAAATTTTTGCCGTATCACATCGGATATACGGACACACATTTGAAGTATTAAACATAGTCTAATAACAAAATAAATTACAGATTCCGCCTGTAAACTGCGAGACGAATTTATTAAGCCTAATTAATCCGTCATTAGCAAATGTTTACTGTAGCACTACATTGTCAAATCATGGAGCAATTAGGCTTAAAAGATTCGTCTCGCAATTTACACGCAATCTGTGTAATTAGTTTTTTTTGTCTATATTTAATACTTCATGCATGTATTGAAACTTTCGATGTCAGGGTGAAAAAACTTACCAGGGGATTTAAACAGGCCCTAAGCATCAGAACTTCCCCACACAAAACACATTGTTTAATTTAGTAGTTCAGAAAACATGTTAACAAAAACACAAGGAAGATGTCTGTCAAGGGGGTGAACCTCTCTAGCGGGAGATCGTGAAACCCCCCTTTGTGAGTTTGGCCAGGGGATAAGGCGCGATGAGCAAGAGCGTATCTCTGCTTCGGGTCCAGTAAGTGAGTTCTTTCCCAAGAGAATGAGGGACCAGGGATTATACAGGTTCGGGCCGCTAGGAAGCGTAATACCCTACTCCTGTGTGTGGGATTAGACTTGGCAGTTACAAGGGAGTTCTAACCATAGGCTCAAGCTTTTCCAATGGCGTCCCTATCTTCGGTGGGCAAGGTCCTCCTTTTATAGTTCAAGGGGATATCACATGCACCGACTTTACATAACTCATCATTGGAAGGGGGGTTCACACACCCTTGATCAAGCCTCCTCCCATGCCTTCAACCGGAAGCAAGGCGGCTGCTCGTCCTCAGGTGGGCCCAGCGCTGTCCTCCGCCTGACACGGGGGACACGCCTATCATTCCCTCTTAATTCCTTGGCGACTTTGGTGGACTCCATACAGGGGTGGCACGCTCGGCGACGTGCCGATGGGACATGGCTTACCTGCCCCCACTCCGCCTGACACAGGGCAAGACGTGGGTGCGCTGCCACCCGTCCCATCCGCCTGTGACCGGTCACAGACAGGTCAAGACCGATTGACGCATGTGAATTGGGTGGCGCCTCACGTCAGCCCACGCCACCTTAAATGCGGCGAGGGACGGTTGGGGCACCGTGCATTTAAGGCGCTCGGTAGCACCTCTTGCTCTGCTCACTCGGCCGCCACGCGGCAGCCGGATAGGGGCCTCGGGGCGACGTGGTCAAAAACCCCGAGGGGTGAGACGGGACACCCCGAGGTCCCCTGGCCACTTCGTGACCGCCCAACCTCCCCCGAGGGGGGG
>CM020182.1:11782341-11825856 GCA_009805545.1 Oryza longistaminata | reverse complement strand
AGGAGAAGGGGGAGGGAAAGCAGGCCACGCGACCACTGGCGAAGGTGGGAAAAGGCTCTCCCTCTTACTTGTGCATTGCCCCTAGGCCCCCCAGTTCCATTCATCATCGACATAAATAATTAAAAGAGGAGTAGTGAGGATGATATGCGCGATGGGGTCAATTATGCCTCACGTATTTTTATTATATTTGTATGGTTAAAACTGATATGTGAGGTCCATGGTTTTTAAATTATTTTTCACCGAGATCGAATTGACATGTAGCCGCCATGTCAATACCACACAAGACGAATACGTTTAGTTAAAGGAGTCACGTAGGTGCCCATGTCAGCTAAACCAGGCACAAACACTACCGAGCGTCGCAGGGACCTCATTTGCACGGGTTTGTTAAGTTAGGAGATACTCCCTCCATATTTTAATGTAGACGCCCGTTGAGCTTTTTGGACAAACGTTTGACCTTCTCGTCTTATTCAAAAAAATTTGTTTTAAATTTAATAGATTATTTTAATATGATTTGATTTATCATCAAATGTTCTTTAAAGCTATGACATAAGTATTTTTATATTTGCCATAAAAAATTTGAATAAAGACGAGTGAGTTTAAACGTTGTTAAAAAGTCAACAGGCGTCATACCATTAAAATACGGAGGGAGTATGTGTATTTTGCCGGTTTGCGGTCCATGGATGAATTTTGGACTGCGGCACAAATAGAGGAACCTAAAGTTGAACTTATTCCTTTTCGATGTTATAAAAGTTCCCAGGCCCAACCCTCCCCGTGGTCCACTCGGCTCTTCTAGTAGCGCCTTCAAACCCATTTTTCTCATCTGGTCATGTCTACTTCGACCTCACGCCGAAGCTTCCAAAAAGTTCCCAATCTCGCAGCCCGAGCCATGGCCCTGGCCGAAGCCAGGAACCCCCGCTCCCGCCGCCGACTGCCGCCGGACCCCGCGCGGCGCTCGAGGCCACGCGCCGCCGTCAACGGACGTCGCTTCCACCCCTCCCCTCCCGCTCATTCTTTCTCCGGGTACGCTTTCCCCTCACCCCCAAAACCCCCCCCTGCCACCTGATTCTCCGCCGCAGCAACGCGTGTCGTGGCACCACTGTGTATGAGCCCTCGCGCATAGTTGAATCACGCTCTCGGTAACATCTCCTCCTTTTGATTTTTTGATTTTTTTTATTTTGAATTTTGCCATTTTTGTGGGTTGTTTTATCCGTCCGCGCGGGCTCTGATGCGGGGAACTCAGGGTTTGGGGACACAGCCAGCCACCGCACCGGTCTCCTCGGTTTGGAATATTTATTCCGCTTCTCTCGTCAAACGAGTTATTGGTCTGCGTTCGTTTTGAGGGGTATTTTGATGCGAGGGGGCATACGATTTTTGGCAGGGTCATGGAGGGAGTTCGGCTGGTGTATTATTCAGTGGCTTGCTAGCACCAGACTTGGGAAAACAAAATCATTAGGTGACAAGTGAGGTGATTTTTTTCAGGGAGTTTGGCTGGGCTTTTTAGGTTTCTCTTTGCATCATCTACGGGATGCTAATTGGCAAACAGGCTAGATAAGAGCATCTGTAGCTGTTCTGATGCGTTAAACATGTGATAGTTGTAATACAGAAACAACTGGGTTTGAATCAGTGTTGTAAATCATTAGGTGAGCGAGGTATTTTGTCAGGATCGTTGCTCGCTTTAGGTTTGCATTATTCAGGATCGTATTGCACAGGCTACGTATAAGAAGCATCCCTGTAGCTGTTATCGCGTTTAAACTCTGATAGTTGTTACAGAACAACTGGGGGTTTGGGAATCACGCCTTGTAATAGTTTTTGATGTTGGAGGTACACAGCCTTTTCGGATCAGATATTGCATTGCCAAGTAGGATTGAACCTCCTTCATATTCTATTATGACTGTATTATCTTTCTGATTACAGTGCTAGACATCATCAGTTGCATTGTAGCTATACAGATGGAACATTAAGAAGCGACACATAACTTTTGTTAGCTATTTTGAGCTTGAGTTGCCGTCTCCATTGTTACGATTTGGATTGAATTTTTTGATGAATATATCTGTTTGTGCATGCTGAGGCAGTCAAGGTAGGATGGATCATGACAAATTGCTGGGAATCGAGGAAGCTGCGGCTTTCACGGTATGACTCATTGCACATGAAGTGTAATAGGAGTTTGATTGAAACTTTCTTTTGAATGGAACATGCTAAGGATTGACATACAATTTTTAAAAGAAAAATTAAGAACATGCTACCTTCAACATAAATTAGGACTTGGTTAATAGTAGGCTTTACCAATGTAATGCAAGGAGCAGAAGACATGGGCATACATATAGACAAAGATATTTGATACTAGAAAGAGATATACAACCCATCAAGAGAAGAGTCTTTGCAAGAAACTTTTACTCCTACACATTGAGGGCCTCATTAGGTTTTGATGCCACCAAGTTGTTATCTATCCTGTAACATAACTACCTGCTATATACTCCACCTTTATTTGCATCTGCTCCCACCACACAAAGTCCATCTGCTTCAGGTAATTGGATACTCCATTCCTGATTGTCCTCATTCTGCTGCAAGTGCATCCACCAGAGCATAGTGTAATGCTATTAATGTTTTGTCAGTGTTATTTTTACCTGATTATAGTCTGTGAGGGCAGGCCCCCATATGCCTCTTTGAAAGATCTTATAGCTCGTTAAATTAATAAAAGAAAATATATTACCAACTTAGTTGCTATTCATATTCTTATATTCAATGGACTTTACTGATCTGTAGTGGTAAATGATGGAAGAAACGATGCTAAAACAACGACAAACGGACTATCCACTAGACCCACACGGGCTTGCACACGGTGAAACCACGCGGCTACCGACAGTATTCAGGAGCGGGTGCCACTCTTCAGTAACTATGCAGCGGCACTAGCACCTCACGGTCACATCCGTAAATTAAGCGAACGTGATTAAGTGTACTTACGCTCCGACGACCAAGGGGTTAAAACACTGGAAAGGTATTGGACGATGTAAGAGAACCGTGAGCAACTAGCATCTAAGCTGAGACCTTCGTGTTGCGGACACTCCGGAGTGAGGAAGCACTGAGGTGGATCGTGTGTCATTTGTGTTTTCTTATTTGAGTTTCCGTGGCCAATGCAAAAATCCCAAATTTTCTTGGGCAGCGAAAGGAGAGAGGATTCCGTCTACCACTTATACAAGAGCAACGTAGACGTTGCGGTACATTGCCCTATAGAGTCTCATTACCCAATAAGAAACAGAAGTACAATTGTCCCAAAACCTTTCGATGCGCAGGCAGTGTCTATCGAATACGAGTCTGATTTTACTTTTAAATCAGTAAGCACGTTAGCATTCTCCAATACCCCACACACCTTATATACGCGTAGCGCACGTTCTGCAGACATCTCACCGGCATTAGTCGGCAAGACAGATCATGACATGACATATGGCTGGCGGAGCTCAACAAAAGGAGACTGCCTGGTACTCGTGCGAGATGGAGAATTCTGGACAGACAGACAAGTTAGAAACACTTATGGGTAGCGTGTGTGCTTCGGTTCATGGAATTCGTGCAGCTAAGGTCTCTATAAGAACAAACGAGGGCAGGCTGACAAGCCCTTCTCAGGAGCATCCACTAGCCTGGAAGAGACTGGATATCACTAGAGGTCGACTCCTCGAACCAGAGAAGATATTTTCTAGAAATATTTGGCTTGTGTCAAGCCAATAATAGTCCCCACTCTGAAGCTAAGCAAGCGTGTTGTTTTGTGCAGTGATTGATAGGTCGAAGATCTGAGGGGTTCACATTTGTTTGGTCCAACAACATTGCCTAGGCACTTGCTGTAAAGGACCAAATATAATGGCAAATCCGGGTTGGTTACTTTTAGCTGTCCAAAGGATTCATCGCAAGTATAGGAATGGTCACATTAGTGTATCGTTTAATATAAGTCTGGTTTGAGTGCTTACGACGATGAAATCAGGAGCCTAGGTGGTGGTTGTTTGAAGCGGTGCCATAGGAATCGTTAAAAATTCCAAATAGTCTTGCGCCGCTTTAATGTTGTGTGCTGTGCGGGCGCCATAGCCCGTGAGTGAGACTTTGTTCAGATGCACGCCTGATTCTGTCCGAATGTCGTATAATTTTTACACACTCTGTGTAAATGACTATTGCTAACTCTTACCAAAAGTGTCCAATAGTCCAATGGGAAGTGCTGAGCTGAAGTTTGTTGATTCGACGGACTGGCAGTATCAGCTCAACGCAGAGTCACATAAAGCCTTAGATGGTAGGACCTGTGTGCCATTTCGTGGAGAAGGAGCTAGTGACAGCGCCAGCATTGATTTATGCTATAGGATCAATCAACGACCCTAACCAAGTGACGACGACCAGCAGAGGTTCATCTCCGCAACTTAGCTGCGGTTTGTGTTAAGTTGTTCTATGTCTTATGGAAACCCAATTACCAAGTTTGTTGGTTGAGCTAGCTAAAAGTTCGAGATCTGAGGGTCCACAACTGCGTTTTTAACGAGGGTATGGGTTTTATGATATGGAATGCACCGAGAGTTTCTTAGTGCGATTTGTTAGCATATTAGACGATGTCGGTAAGAAGCTCTTCTACAAGCCAATGTGCTGATTACTCCCTAGGTTTCTGCGAGTTATACCGCCCCTCCAATTAAGTAGCCTGGTCTGCCGCGGGTGGAGTGTATCTGTGGACTGCAGTATATGTGTAGTAATTATTACAGAAACCGAGTGGAATGCGTGATTATTTAAAACCCTGATAAAGCTGTTGCACTATGTTGGAGACCCGTCATGAGAGGAAACCTTAGCTAGATTTTGTATTAAAATGTAAACGCGTGACAAATCAGCGGGCCCACGCCCATCTTTGAGAGACTTGTGTGATTTTTCCATGAGAGGTGGACCCCCAGAGATTATTAAAGACTATATGAACGCATGTCATGGCATCTGACCATAGTGGTCAACCCACGAAGCCAGCTGTTATGTGATCCGAAGGAGTGAACATTTGGTCATTGACTGCTTGGAAGTCGATATCGATTAGATCTGAAGCGTGTTCTGACGCACACAAACTGCGGTGTTTTCCATACCATGACTGGTGTGTTATAGACATAGACATGGCAACACAGAGAGACGAGTTTAGGTTGGATAGATTAGGACGAGTCTAATTTATGAGCCTGCTGTCCCACGCGTGTCATAGTCTGTGTGCGTACGCATTCTCAACTCGCTTCGCCAGTTGCTAAACTAGAACTTATTAGCGAGTCTGCGTTCAGCTAAGCGTAGCAATCCCCATGTATAGCCCTGCAGCGCAAGGCCAGACTTAAGAATTGTCACATGTCCGTGCGCCAAATATAAAAAACGCTTGAATTATATGCTTTGTGACCCATGTCACTGAAGCCAACCGCATGTCTATTGATGAATACTCATGGGAATCGAGCTTAGGTTTTTGTTTGATGATTAGCATGCAGTAAATCTACTAGGATCGAATCTCCACCTGAGATGAGACCTGATGGAATTGTCTTCAGGTCGATGGTTAGACCTGCCCAGAGATTTATGTTCAGAGAAATCTGACATAAGTCCTATCGAGCATTATCTCGACGAAGCAGTCTGGCACATCTGCAATTTGTTAATCGAATTATAGCCTAATGGTGCTCATAGGCATCTGTGCTAGGTGCCGTCCACAAGCTGGTTCCAACAAGTGGTTAGCGGATCCTATAGTAATGCACATTAGACGTTATCATTTGCGGCAACACATGCAGTGTAGATAAAAGTCTTAGACGATGTCGTATAACACAAATTCCCCATTTTGAAGCGCGTTGCCCCGAAACTAATATGTACCGAGCTGTGTTCCTTCTAGGTGTTAGGCAATGTTCCTTGCGAAGGTCGGAGACTGTGGGACTGCAGATGGAGAATTCTGGGGCGAAAATTAAAACCTTGATAACTTTGCCTTCCGGTCATGGAATCGAGCTAGGTTTTTTTGACGGCTGCAGAATCACGGGGCCTCACCCATGGAGAGACTGGATTTCGAGAGGTGGACCCCCAGAGATTTTTCTAGAAATGACTTACCATAGGCCACGAAGCCATTCGGTTGTTGCGCGAATGTTCGAAGATCTGAGGGGTCCCAACAATGGTTTCCAACAAGGTGGTTAGGTATAGGAATGGCACATAGGACGTTATGTTGGATTAGCTTAGACGATGTCGGTGTGAAGCCGTCGACTAACCGTGCCGTCTAAGTAGGCTGCGGGCGAAGACTGTGGACATGCAGATGGAGAATTCTGGACGAAAATTAAAACCTGGATAACTTGCCTTCCGGTCATGGAATCGAGCTAGGGTTTTTTTTGACGGCTTGCCAGAATCCACGGCCTCACCTGGAGAGACTGCATTTCGAGACGTGGGACCCCCACGAGATTTTTATAGAAATAAACTCCATTAGCCACGAAAGCCAGCGGTTGTTTCGCGAATGGTCGAAGATCTGAGGGTCCACAACTGGTTTCAAAACGCAGATGGTTAGTATAGCGAAGTGGCAACACAGACATTAGGTGGAGTATAATTAGACGAGTCGGTGTCAAGCGCCGTCGACCTAACCGCGCCGTTAAGGAGGCTGGCGGCGAGACTGTGGACTGCAGATGGAGAATTCTGGGCGAAAAATTAAACCTGATAAACTTTGACTTCCGGTCATGGAATCGAAGCTAAGGTTTTTTTGACGGCTGTAGAATCACGGCCTCACCCTGGGAGAGACGGATTTCGAGAGGTGGACCCCAGAGTTTTTATAGAAAATGACTTTACCAAAGCGCCACGAAGCCACGGTTGTTTCGGTGAATTGTCGAAGAATCTGAGGGTTCCACCAACTGGTTCTCCAAACGAGGTGTTAGCATCAGGGAATGGCACATAGGACTCTTAGGTGGATAGATTAGATGATGTCGGTGTCAGCGCGTCGAACTAACCGCGCCCGTTAAGGTAAGGATTTGTTGCGCGGACTGCAGATGGAAGGAATTTCTGGGTGAAAAATTAAAACCTTGATAACTTTGCCTCCGGTCATGGAATCGAGCTAGGTTTTGTTTTGACGGCTGCAGAATCACGGGGCCTCACCCTGAAGACTGGATTCGAGAGGTGGACCCCCAGAGATTTTTTATAGAAAATGGACTTACCGTTAAGGCCACGAAGCAGCGGTTGTTTCGGCGAATGGTCGAAGACATCTGAGGGGTCCACCACTGGTTTCCAACGAGCGTGGTTAGCATAGGAAATGGCACATAGACTTAGGGTGGCATAGATTAGACGATGTCGTGGGTCAAGCGCGTCGACTAACCGCTACGCCGTTAAGCGTAGGCTGGCGCGAGGCTGTGACTGCAGATTGAGAATTCTGGGCGAAAATTTAAAACCTTGATAACTTTGCCCTCCGGTCATGGAATCGAGCTAGGTTTTTTTTACAGCTGCAGAATCACGGCCTCACCCTGAGAGGACTGGGATTTCGAGAGGTTGGACCCAGAAGATTTTTCTAGAAATGACTTACCATAGGCACGAAGCAGCGGTTTTTGGCGAATGGTCGAAGATCTGAGGGTCCAACAACTGGTTTT
Organism: Oryza longistaminata; assembly: GCA_009805545.1. Taxonomy (NCBI): domain Eukaryota; kingdom Viridiplantae; phylum Streptophyta; class Magnoliopsida; order Poales; family Poaceae; genus Oryza; species Oryza longistaminata. The sequence goes on along the minus strand of CM020182.1, from coordinate 11,818,288 downwards.
CCAACAAGACGTGGTTAGTATGATGGCACATTAGGACGTTATGTTGATAGCTTAAGACGATGTCGGTGTGAGCGCGTCGACTAACCGCCGCCGTTTAAGGTTAGCGCTGGCGGGCGACGACTGTGGACTGCAGATGGCAGAATTCTGGGGCCGAAAATTAAAACCCTTGATAAATTTAGCCTTCCAGTCATGGAATCGAGCAGGTTTTTTTTGACGGCTGCAGAATCCGCCGGCCTCACCCGGAGAGACTGCATTTCGAGAGCTGGACCCCAGAGATTTTTATAGAAATAACATTACCATAGCCACAAAGCCAGCGGTATGTTTCGGCGATGGTCGAAGAATCTGAGGCGTCCACAACTGGTTTCCAACGACATAGGTTAAGTATAGAATGGCACACAGGACGTTAGGTGGATAGATTAGACGATGTCGGTGTCAAGCGCGTTCGACTAACCGCGCCCGTTAAGTAGGCTGGCGGGTGAGACTGTGGACTGCAGATGGAGAATTCTGGCGAAATTAAAAACCTTGATAACTTTGCCTTCCGGTCATGGAAATCGCAGCTAGGTTTTTTTGTGACGGCTGCAGAATCACGGGCCTCACCCTGGCAGGAGGACTGGATCGAGAGCGTGGACCCCCAGAGATTTTTTATTAGAAATGACTTACCATAGGCCACGAAAGCAGCGTTGTTTCGGGGCGATATGGTCTCATGATCCTGAGGTCCACACGGCGTTACTCCAACGAGGTGGTAGCCATATGAATGGCACATAGGACGTTTAGCGGTGGATAGATTGAGACGATGTCGCGTGTCAAGCGCGTCGACTAACCGCGGCCGTTAAGTAGGCTGGCGGACTGCAAGATGGAGAATTCTGGCGCGAAATTAAAAACCTTTGATTACTTTGCCTTCCGGTCATGGAATCGAGCGTTAGGTTTTTTTTGATGGCTGCAGAAATCACAGCCTCACCCTGGAATAGACTGGATTTTGAGAGGTGGACCCCCAGAGATTTTTCTCTAAAAAATGACTTAGCAAGCACGAAGCAGCGGTTGTTTTGGCGAAATGCAGTCAAAGATCTGAGCGTCCACAACTGGTTTCAACAAGTGGTTAGTATTAGGAATGCGCACATAGACTTAGCCGTGCATAAGCTTAGACGATGTCCGGTGGGTGCAAGCGCGATCACTATCCGCGCCGTTAGTAGGCTGGCTGGGCGGACATGGGGACTGCCAGACTGGAAGAATTCTGGGGAAATTAAAACCCTTTGATAACTTGCCTATCCGGTCATGAATCGCAAGCTAGGCTTTTTTTTGACGGCTGCAGAATCACGGCACTCACCATGGAGAGACTGATTTCGAGCAGGTGGACCCCCAGAGAGTTTTCTAGTAGAAATGACTTACCATAGGCCCACGAAAGCAGCGGTTGTTTTGGCGAATGGTCGAAGATCTGAGGGTTCCACAAACTGGTTCCAACAAAAGGGTGGTTAGTATAGGAATGGCACAATAGGACGTTTATGTTGGATAGCTTAGACGATAATGTCTGATGTGAAGCGCGATCAGTCGACTAACCGTTGGCCGTTAAGGTAGCGCTGGGCGCGGCGAGACTGTTGGACTGCAGATGTGAGAAATTCTGCGGACGAAATTAAAACCTTGATAACTTGGCCTTCCGGTCATGGAATCGAGCTAAGGTTTTTTTGACGGCTGCAGAATCACGGGGCCTCACCCGTGAAGGACTGCATTTCGAGACGTGACCCCCAGAGATTTTTATAGAATTAACATACCATAGGCCACGAAAGGCAGCGGTTGTTTCGGCGAATGCGTCGAAGATCTAGAGGGTCCACCAACTGGTTCAAAACCGAGATGGTTAGTATAGGCAATGGCACACAGGACAATTAGGGATAGATTAGACGATGTCTGGCTGTCAAGCGCAGTCGGACTAACCGCGCCGTTAAGGTAGGCTGCGCGCCGAGACTGTGGACTGCAGGATGGCAGAATTCTGGCAAATTAAAACTTTTTGATAACTTTGACTTCCGGTCATGGAATCGAGCTAGGTTTTTTTGGACGGCTGTAGAATCACGGCCTCAACTCCTGGAGAGACTGGATTTCGCAGAGGTGACCCCAGAGATTTTTATAGAAATGACTTACCATAGGCACGAAAGCAGCGTGTTGTTTCGGTTGAATGGCTCGAAGATCTGAGGTCCACCAACGGAGTTCTCCAACGATGGTGGTTAGCATAGGAATGGCACATAGGACGTTAGCGGGTGGATAATTAGATGATGCGGTGTCAAGCGCGTCGACTAAACCCGCGCCGTTAAAGGATAGCGATGGCGAACTGACAGATGGAGAATTCTGGTGTGAAATTTAAAACCTTGATAACTTTGCCTTCCGGTCAGGAATCGAGCTAGGTTTTTTTGACAGGCTGCAGAATCACGGGCCTCACCCCTGGAGAGACTGGATTTCAGAGGTGGACCCCCAGAGATTTTTATAGAAATGACTTACCGTACTAGCCACGAGCCAGCGGTTGTTTCGGCGAATGGTCGAAGATCTGAGGGCTCACTTCCACACGGTTCCAACGAGCTGTGTTAGGCATAGAATGGCACGAATAGGACGTTAGAGCTTGAATAGATAGACCAGATTCGGTGTTCAAGCGCGTCGAACTAACCGCGCCTTTAAGCGTAGGCCTGGCGGGCGAGGCGTGACTGCAAGATGAAATCTGGGCGAAATTAAAACCTTGATAACTTTGCCCTCCGTCATGGAATCGCAGCTAGGTTTTTTGACACTGCCCAGAAATCACGAGCCTCACCCTTGGACGAGACTGGATTTCGAGAGGTGGACCCCAGCATATTTTTATAGAAATAACATACCATCGGCCACGAAAGCAGCGGTTTGTTCGGCGATATGGTCGGAAGATCTGATGGGTCCACAACTGGTTTTCAACGACGGTGGTAGTATAGGAAAGCCGCAGCATAGGACTTTAGGGTGGATAGATTAGACGCATTGTCGGGTGTTAAGCGCTCGGGACTTAACCGCGCTTAAAGGTAGGCTGGCGGCGAGACTGCTGGGACTGCCAGATGAGAGGTAATTTCAAATGAGTCCATTTGAATAAAACCTTCCGCGAAATATAAAACAACTTGTATTAAACTTTGCTTCCGTGTCATGGGTAATAACGAATGCTTGAGTTTTTTTTTTGACGGTGCAGAATCATCTGCGGCCTCACCCTGGCGGAATGAGACCTGGTGATGCAACAAGAGTGCATGTTTATAGATTTTGAAATTTTAATTTTAAAATTACATTTTGGGACAAAAAATGACTTAAAATAAAAAAAATCAACTACAAAGTTGTAGATCGCGTCGAGGGCTACAAATTTAATATAAAGTTTGTCTTCATTAGAGTTCACATGAAAAAGTTATGAATTATTTTTAAATATAAAGTCTTTAGACCGTTCTATTTAACCCAGATGATATTCAAATCCAAGTTTAGGGACCGGGGTGACACAACTGAACAAGTTGGAGGACCTAAACGAGTGATCTGCAAGTTTAGGGACCGGGATGACACAGTCGAACAAGTTTGAGGACCTAAACGGTCGATTTGCGAGTTTAGGGACCGGGATGACACAGCGGTATAAGTTTAGGGACCGGTGATGGACTTTACTCAAAATATTATTACTCTAATACTTAGTTAGCGGAATCTGCATGAAAATTTTCATACCATTTTCACTCCTAATTGGAGTGTCGTGGCATTTTTTTTTACTTATGTTAGGCATATAATAGAAATAAATAAGGCTCAAAGCCTGAAACGACTGCTTAAAACAAAATTTATATCATATCACCAGATAAAATACTAAAGTACACATCTGACAGAGCTATTGCCAGGCAGCACAAGCGAGCTGCAAAATAATCACTGGTTTCAAGTAGTACATCACATACAAACAGATTGCTCAAGGCTCAAAGGCTTACTAACAGCGACCGAAGAACGGACAACAGATGAGAACCTACAGAGCTATTACACCATCGATGAATCATGTTCTATTCTGCTCTAGCACATCAACATTCTACACTAAGATAAACTAAGGCTACTTCGTTGATGCTATCACTTTGCTTGTTTCAGATAAACTAACTATATGTGCAACTGTTATCATTCATGAACTGAAGCCTAAGCATACAATTGAAATAAGGCTGAAACAGTACAGTTGTTCAAGACGATTCATAATTTCATATAATCAGATATAATACAAGACACATGTACAGCATAACTTAGCTGCAGACTAATCAATGGTTTTAAGTACATCAAAGGCCTGAGAGCATGAAACTGACGAGATCATTGTCAGAGCATATGATCCCAATCATACAAGAATCCTACAGAGCTTTACAGACACCATTGACGGATCATCCTATTCTTTGAGGAAGAAGCCGAGCTTCTGTAGCAGGCCGCCGCCGCCGCGCCGATGCAGGCTGTGCCGAGATTTCACCGGGCTAACGATGTACTGCGCCTCGCCGGAGATCCCGAGCTGCTTCATGACACTGGGGTCGATGCTGTCGAAGACCGGCCGTGCCGTCCTCTCCATCTCCTGCAGCTGCTCGCGCGCCCTCTTCCTCTCGAGCTCAAGCGCCTTCTTCCTGTCGAGCTCACGCCGGAGCTTCTGGTTCTCCTGGGCTCTGGCGATCAGCTCCTGCATCTCGGTGTGAGGAGATGCTTCTTTCTCAGTGATCAGCTTTGTGTCATGGACTGCGACTTGCTGCTGCTCCAATGGCTTCGCTGCAGCTTCAGTGGGAAGTTCAGAGGTATCAGGGCGGCTGCTCGCACTGTCGGCGTCATCGTCAGAAGCAGAGTCGCTGGCTGAAGATGAGGAGGAGGATGAACCGCTGCATGATGATCCAGATGAGCCACTGCTCGAAGATGAAGATGAGGACGATCCAGAAGAGGAGCCAGTGCTCGAAGATGAGGGAGAGCTGCTGCTCGGGCTAGGAGATCCACTGTGAGGGAACTTGTCAACTGCAACAGGGGAGGCGTCGCGAATGAGTTCTTCCTCTTGTTGCTTGGCAGGCGGCGATACGAGAGAGACGCCACCGCCGCCGCCGCTGGTGTCGATCAACTCGTCATCCTCTTGTTGCTTCAGAAGCGGCGAGGACTCATCGATCAGGGGAGAGACGCCGCCGCAGATGTCCATGTCCGCGCCCCCATCGCCGATCTCGCCGTCCTCCAGTTGACAGATCGACGAGCAGCTGATGGCGTCGGATGCGTTCAGCACCTCGATCTTGGGCGGTTCTTGCTCCTCAATCTTGGTCTGCTGTTGAGCGAATTCCTCAAGCAGGTTGAGCAGCTGGAACAAGGCGGCATCCTTCGCGGAGCCGAGATCCACATCCATCTCTTCGCCGTTAGGGTCCACGACGCAGCAGCACTGGCTCTGCATCAAGGCCACGATGTGCGGTGGCAATGGCACCTCCACCGACAGCGACAAGAGGAGGCCGTAGAGGCGGTCCATCTGCGCCTTGGGCATCGTCGGCTCGATCTCCTCCACCTCCCCCTCCACGATCGGGCTCGCGGAGGTCGCCGCCTTCCGCCTCTTCTTGGGGGGAGAGGCAGCCCCGTCCATCGCGGCGGTGGCCTCCGCCTCCGGTCGGGCCTCCGGACGACGCAAGAAACGGCCGCGGCGAGGGAGAGCGCAGGCCGCCGCGGCGCGCCCGCCATGGACGCCCTCCTTGGCGCGGGCCACCAAGGCCTCCGCCTTCTTGAGGAGGCCGCCGACCACCTGGCGCTCCGACTGGATCCGCTCCCTGAGGCGGCGCCGGGACGACAGCGCGGCGGCCGTGGGAGGAGGAGGCGCCATCCCGACGGCCATGTCGCAACCCCCCAAGTGTAACTAGGGCACAGAGATGGATCGAATCGGGTCGAGGGAAGGAGAGCAGAGGGAGTCGGAAGAGCGCGAGCGAAGTGGAGAGCGAATCGAGAGCGAAGGATCAAGTGGAGGAAGGGGGCGGCGGGAATGGGAAGCGGAGGCGGCGGCGGGCGACGAGATTTATGGATGGAGGGGTTTTGTTTCTTTACCGAATGGGACTCGGAGTCGGAGTCCGATCAAACTCGATGTCTACAGCTGGGCGAAGTGAAGCGGTCTGTGAAACGAAACGGCTTCGGGCTTGTTCGTTTATCATTCGCAAAATAGCAAGGGCGAATCGTCTGTACCAAAATTAAGCTGTATGGAGTAATTTTTTGTTTTTAAAAAGTGACTGAAATTTACGATATAAAAAGAAAATAACTGCATTTTTTTAAAGCACACAGGAAGCAATCATACAATTCGTCTTGATCTATGTAAAATAAAAAAAATGATGGTTAAAATTTGTGAAGGAGAAGCGGAGATTAAGAACACCACATTCTTCAGCACGTACCCAAGCAAATAAACTGTCAGAAACAAGAAAATTGACCGATAAAAATTTATGTTCGAATATATTTATCAATAATGGTTATAATATAATAGAGTAAATTGCGCTCGCGGTACATAAACTTGCTTGGTGGGTGCAAATAGGTACAACAACTTATGAATTACTCGTTTTGGTACAATAACTTGCCTAGTTTGTACGAACTTAGTACAAAACATTGCACACATGCAAAATTGATCTAATGTTGCCTAGTTTGTACGAACTTAGTACAAAACATTGCACACATGCAAAATTGATCTAATGTGTACTACCAGATAACCAGAGTGAGACACATATGCACGCTAAAGTTGTTTGTAGTTATGCAGACCCAAGCACATTAGATTAATTTTGAACATATCAGTCAACAACAATAATTACTATATTGCAATCTCTTGTAGGCTGCTTGCATACTAGATTACGGATTTTATTTTTCAAAACAAAACAACTACTAGCGCGCAAAGGTGTCAGCAGGATGCACCACATTAGATCATTTTACTTGTGTGCATTATTTTGGCCCATGTTCGCGCAAACTAGTCAAGTTATTGTACCAAAATGAGCAATTTACAAGTTGTTGTACCTATTTACACCCACATCACAAGTTCATGTACCGCGAGCTCAATTTACTCTAATATAATCTAATGAAATTATTTCCAACACACATTTAAACATATTTTTTTTAGATAATACTCTAAATATTACAAAAGAAATATATCGCTCGGCATCCAAATTTGGGCACTTAATAACAAGTGTCGTGGGTTTTCCACAATCATATGAAAGTCGCACACATATACCACCACATACATATACCACAACGGCCACAACATACGTATACATACTTATATGTGTGTACGCTCTCTAACACATATGCTCAAAGAGCGGAGATAAAATGTACATCACTAGTTATGTAATTTTTGTGGGTACCAAAATTTTATATTTCTGATAAGTGAAATCACGCAACCACTGCTAAGAGCAAGTTCAATAGTATAGCCAACTACCGGCTCCAATTCATCTATAGCCAATCTAATAGCTCATTCATACAATAGGTATATGCTGCACTATTAATAGCTAGTCTCACATGTCATAGACACACTGCGTCTTGGAGTCCGTGCTACAGCTGGCTACAAATCTGTAGCCCGCTGCTCTTCTCTCTCTTGATTTATCTCTTTAAAATATGTTTGCAGCTGGCTTATAGCCTGCTATTGTATCTGCTCTAAGGTAAGATAGTGGGCCTGTTCGGCTGATATGTTTAGCAGCTGCGCCTACGTTGCTGCAGAGCTGCACAAAGAAAACACCGTGACTGTTGGCTGCAACACAGTGAAAAAAAGTGCATTGTTGCAGCTGCTTAAAGAAAACACCGTGACTGTTGGTTGCAACACAGTGAAAAAAAGTGCAGCCGAACAGAGCTAGTATTTCACTATTTCGAGGCCTCCTCCCTATCGTCGACAAGCCAAATATTAAAAGAAAAAAAAGTATGATCTACCTTTTTCCTCATAATTTCACAAATTTCTACAGCATCCTGTTGCTCGAACCGCAAGTCAGAATGTCGTACTGCAAACCAATAATCAAACAGCCTCCCAAAACTTGTTCGGTAATATATTTATTCAATTTTACAATGTACACCAGGCGATGCGGACTGTGCTGAGGTACGAGGGGGATTAGTATTTTGGTTGATCCATCACTTGCGTTCCACGAGACATGTTCTTGTGAATTTACAAAGAACTGCATGTGTTCCATATATACGAGTGTTCTTCCTAAATTACATCACTATATCTCAGCACCGCGTTATTCATTCGCTTTGGGAACGGGAATTGGAACAGAAAGGCAGTACCGGCGCAGTAGCAAATGCATGGGCAGTGAAACACCAGGAGCAAAGAAATGCAGGAAAGCAGCACAAGAAGAAAATCGACAGGCATTATGTTATGCATTAGTCCACCTCTACGCAATGTACACAAGGTCCAGAAGTGCAATAGGCCCATTTTTATTGCATACAAAGATCCATGGCAGTACTAGGTAAAAAAACCACGAGCGTTGCCTTCAGACAACATCAAGCAGTCGCATTTTCGTACACCTCCCCTGCGTATTTCCAGTTCATCACCTTCCAGATGTTGCTCAGGTAGTCTGGCCTGACATTCTTGTACTGCAACCACGGAAATCAATGAAGACTGTTTAGCAATAGCAAAGGTCGTCGAATTTCAATTCGCAGCACAAATAATTTGGGTGTGCACGAATCACGATGTTGTAAGTTGTTAAACAGCCAGAGGTAACTATTCCTTCTATAGTCAGACTATGTACTAGGAGGACATCAGAAGTTAAGAACGACCAATACTAGTAATCTTCAATGGTACTCACATTTTGTATTCATGTATATGCATATTCCATGCCTAGTCACATCCTACTACTACTATATTTTCTCTGATCTTATTGAGACAATGTGATATCATTCTACTCTGCTCCTGTTAGGTCTGTGGAAAACAATGGGAACCGTAATTTCAAGCAGTAGCTTCATTCAGTGAATTATGTAATAAGTGGTTGTGCTTCTTTGAAGTAAAGGCCGGGATTCTTTACATTATTAAAGAAAAAAAGCAGTAGCTTCGTAGTGCAAATGCTATAAGGGGAATAAGTTGTCCAACTCATTCAAGTGTGAATTTGTGATCAATGAACGCATCATATGTGGCGCTAGCAACACTAACAATATAAGCAAATTACAGCATGCCATTAGGAATAATAATCAACAGCAGTATAAGAGCAACTAAACAATGAGTGTGCCTCCGACCCCCACAACAGCATGACATTACCTGCAGGTAGTACGCATGCTCCCAGACATCAATTCCCAACAAAGGAACCAAGTTGGCCCCCTTTGTTACCAGAGGGTCCTGCAAATTGCAAGAAGTCAGTTGTGCCCTATTATCAAATCCCCATGTAGGATGCTAAAAAAATGTATTTCTTTCTTTAGAAAATAGGGCTACAATTTCATATAGCTCAACACATTAGCCAAAGCTAAAACTGAACTATGAGAACAGCAAACTCTTGCCATGTATTAAACAATGAAAATTCATAGGTACTTCATAAAAGTTTACAGGATGTGAAATAGTATGTTCAGAAGACAATGCATCTTATACTGGTAAAACACATTAATTTTAAGTATGTCATAACAACTCATTAAACAAAATATAGTGTCCTTGCTCTTAACTCTTGAAATCCAATTGCAGGACTGCTGAACAAGGTATTGTTTCTACAGTACATGTTAACTAAACTGCAGTAACATATTTTAGCAAGCCACTAGCATATTGGTCCGTACCATTTTTTATCAGAACAATGAACACGCATTCAATAACAGTTTCCTTGCCCAATGTACCAAAATTATTGCATATGTTTCTAACGATGTGTTTCTGCAGTAACCATTGATGTACCATATTGCCAATCCCCATCCCTTGATCTTACAGAAGTGTTTTTTTATCACTATCTCAATAGATATTGAAAACATGACAAAAATGATAAGAATATACTGTATTGAACTGTTAATGTTCAAGACTAGACTGCATGGTATAGGATGTCCTGTTATTATGCGCAAATAATATAATCTACAAAGAGTTAAGAATTTTCACCTGGTTAGCAGTTGTTTCCACTGAAAGCTTCTTTGCCTCTTTATCCAAAGCTAGCCACTGCACGAGAAAATAAATATAATAAATGAACAATACATTTCTTCAGTCTGAACAGGATGACACATCAATGGATAAAGCAATGCATGGTGTACATACCACCCATCCAGATCCTTGTAAAGCAGCACCTTCTGCACTCATCTTCTTTACAAGTGCCTCAAATGAACCAAAATCCTCATCAATGGCCCAGCCAAGTTTTGCATGTGGTGGCTCACCACCACCCTCCTGTAAAACACCCAATATTTTCATTAATTCGGTGATTGGAGATCCAGTATAAAAAAAGTAAGTGGAGGAAGAAAGAAACGGAGCAAGTTGTATGGACTGGATAATTACGCTGATAGGCTTGAGGTTATTCCAGAAGATCGAATGATTGACATGGCCTGCAGCACAGTTAATACAAAGGCATTACTGAAAATATCTTTGTTGTAACGAATACAGTGGATATCTGAAAGCAACGAAATAGCAATAAATTAATTCTAGATTTTTTTTTTATTGCAGATCAATGAATCTAGACAACAGATGAGATGCTCCGGCAGTGAATGGACACCCACTAAGCCTTCTGCTTCATGGTCAGGAGGGGTGCGCTGACCATTTGCTTATTTCTTGTGTCTATGCTCGGAAGATTTGGCTTTGGTTCCTCTTGCAGCTGGTCTCAGGGCAGCGTGCTGGAGCAGCATCACAGCATCAAGCAGTGGTGTCTATCCAAGTGCAAGAATTTAGATAAGAGCTGGCAAAAGTCACACCCATCCTGATTTTGGAGGTTCGTAGAAGAAAGGAACAGTAGTCTCTACAATTCCACGCTCACACAATAACAAACAAACACAGCAGCTCTATCCTACAGAAGGGTTGGGAGTGGGCGGCAGCTTGGGTCCCAGCTGGAACAACATAGCCCTGTCCTGAGGATACCTCTTCACTACCATAGCACCTGCTGTTCCCTTTGATAGTTTGGTGTAATGTGAAATTGTGAACCTTACGCCAATTTCTCATGTATATTATCGTTTAACATATGAATATAAGTTACACTACCAAACTATTACTTCAAAGTTAAATAAGAATTTCTGAAGAGATAGTAAAAGGGGACCACTAATTTGTCTCTATATATTTTTTATTAGAGAAATTGGCAACTGTGGAACCAACTCAAAGGCAGGTCAACCTGAACTCAATAAATCAGCAGCTCATGGATGCATCATGGTGCTGTCTAATTTAGTAGAAATGCGTCTGGTCATATAGAAATGAAGCTTAATACATCAACCATTCTCCAAGTGCATGATCAAATTAAAGAAGCAATGGATCTCAAAATTACAATAATGGATCACTAACTGACCAATCAGACTGAGTTCATCTCAAAGACAGGAAATTAACATAAAACAACTCAAATTTTTGCAGGAGACAGGAAATTTTCTGGCATTGAGATGGGAGATAACATAACATACCCTTTAAATTAAAGGGTGTACAAGCACAAAATCCAATGCAGTTCGAACTTCTGCGATGACAATACACCCCATCAAACACTAGATATGTCTAGAACATAAAACAAAGAGGGCCTTCAAAAGTTGAAAGCTGGATTAAAATAAACTATGGCACAACCCCAAGAACCCAATGCTGAAACTACTCAAATCCTATCTTAGGGGAACAAATCCTTAAAAGCACAATCAACTGACAATCAGGATAGCTAAGTGCAGAGAACATGCATCAAAATTGTACATTACCGCATACAGAACTTCACATAGAAATGAAGCTTAACAGATCACCCATCCATACCCACACTGCGCAGGGTACGCAACATTGCATGCGGCCCAGCCCACTGTCATACAACCAACAGGCACAACCCAGCAAACGCACGAACATAGCCACAGCCCAATAACAAAGAAAATCGACCACGCCGCACCTCAGGTATCATCCCCACCTCCCTCCAGATCCCCACACCCACCTCCCCCACTCGCTACCCGCACTCCACCCCCCCCCCTCCCCCGGCACCAACCCTCGCTCCCACACCTAAGGCTCACGCAGTCGCGCAATCAGGCCCCCATCTCCTTTATTGCACTACCAACACCATCCCCACTATGGCACGTGCCGACTCCCCACGGCTGACAAAAACAACCCACCCTCCGACCGCCTCGCCCTTCAAGCCACCAACATCCACTGCCACCGCATCTCCGCCCCACTTCCTTCCCGTCACCACCCCCCCCACCTCACCTCTCTCCCACCCCTGCGTATTTCCAGTTCAATCAACCCCATTCCACAGATCCCCTTAAGCTTCAGCCCCCCCCCCGTCAGTCTCCTGAGCGCTGACACTCTCTTTACCCGCTCACCACTCCCGCAACCCCCCCACCCCACACGGAAGAGTTTCTCCCCAAATGAAGAACTGTTAGGCAATAGCAACAGGTCGTCCGAATTTCAATTCGCTAGCACAAATAATTACATAGGGTGCTGCAGACACTTCCGATTATCACAACCCGAGTGGTTGGTCAAGACTGTGTCAGACGACCCACCCTAGGAGGTACCACCCTCTGTCCCTCCTTAGTACGCTAGACTCCTATGATATAACCACTCAACTCGGCAGTCACAGCGTTCAAAGTCGTACGTAGAACACACAATTAATACGTCCAAAATACTCCTCACCCAATGGTCACCTCCTCGCACCCCCCGACCCTCCACTTCAGACCCCCCCCTCCACTCACATCCCGACTCTTGTACTCTATTCACTCACGTAATAATTAGCATAATTCACTCGACCTCATAGTCTAACACTCCCAGCACTACCCAGCATTCTATCTCTACTCAACATTCCCAACTCATAGACAATATAAACTAAAACTCAATTCCCACAATTATCAATTCACTCTATGAATCCCTAAATTAAGAGTATGCCTAAACACAACTACCACTCGTGTATATCATCTATATTTTAATCTTCCCTCACATGTTCTTGTTTACGCGATTTTTGATGGACAACCTCTTAAGGTCGGGAACATCCTTCCCACGCAGTATTCCTTGCATAAAGAGCAGTAGCCATTGTCATATCCGAAATGATTTACTGTAATTTAAGTCGCCGCTTTATTTCTCAAGTCTTCTCGAAAGACATCACTCCACAGCGCCACATGATCTCTTGATTGCTCACAATTTTAACTCACATAAAAAAAAACTCAAAACAATCACAGTACTTTCAGTGTGGAACCATAGAATGCTATTAATCCTCTATGTGACTACTGGAATAAGATTGTCCCCATTTTCGATCTCATACTCCTAAAATTATGTACGTCTTAGAATAAACCTATTCGTTGATTGGTAATGATACTTGCATCAAATCTCATCGCTGGACTGTCTACAAGCAAGTTTACACAACTTAATTACTTTCCACTCTTAATTATTGTTCTTAGCATTAATTATCTATTTTCCATCACACACATTATCTGCATAACATATATGCCCACTTACGTCCTAACGCAAATTGTTACCAACCTATGTTAACATGATTTTAATACAATCATATTTTTTACTTCAGCTATTTATTCGTACAAGCACAGTTATTATTTTTGTAACAAAGAAACTTTAGAACAACCAATTGAGTGTGTAAGGTCCCCTATTTTCATTTCACACGAACACCTCGCACACATAAAACAGTCATAGACAATATGACCTTTTGTATTGTGCAGAGTACGTTGACGAAGTCTCTTCTCATGCTCATCCTAACACTTTTTCTCCTCAGTATTTCCCATCATTAAAGTATTTGAATTTCACACTTCAAATGTCCACTTCCCACCATGTTCACAAAGGAACAAAAGTTGGCCTCACACCCCATGTTAGTTACTTTCAATATACGACGGATCCAATATTTGCTACGTAACTATGCAAATCTACAAGCTAGATTGTCTAAAGCCCTACATCACCTCCCAAAAATCCACTTAAATACTACACTTCCACAATTTAAATTTTTTACAAACACTCCCAACTTAAACGCTTAGGAAATTTAAGAGCTAAATATTAAATATTTATGTAAGATTTTTCTTAACATCATTACCATAAGAATAATATGAAGAAGACTACATCCATTTCATCAATCAGGTCTCAACAACAATTTAAGACCCTATACTCAGCATGACTGAACTACTGAGAACTAGCTAAAAACACACTCCTAATCTAAGCCTATGATCCCAATCCGTTATATCTCCAAACAATACAAAAATTCATAGCGACTATCTTCAATAAAAAGTTATATAATACAAGGACTGTGAACCATCATATGCATTCCAAGCCGTCGACCCAATGCAACTCACTTGATAACCACCCCAACTTCGTTGTAAAGACTTAACACTTAATTACTTTAAGTTATCATTCTTAGTCATACCTCAACAACCCATACTACATTTAAACCACCACAACCACTCAATAAGACTGTCGGTCTCCTTTTATGCTTATATTCACATTAACTCTTGAAATCCAATTGCAGACCCACGCATGATGCTCAGATACAAGTGCTATCACTCATTAAGTTTTCCTATTTAGTCACCAGATCCAATGGTTTACATACAGATCCATATACCTCATAACCTTAAATAGCTGTGCAGTACACCATATTTTAACACGAACAAGTCCACCTATCCTATTTATCCATATAGAGTCTCCTACGTCAACCGACTACCACACCAAATATATATTTTTTTCCTCCTCTATCATGACACCCAAATGAATACGCATCCATACAATTACGTTTCCTTGCCCCAAGTTACACAAAATTTTCACCATAGGATAGTCTTCTACACCCGATAGTTTTGTTTACTTGGCAGCTAAACTCATCTGATGTACCATATTGCAATCCCCCATCCCTTGATCTTACAGAAGTGTTTTTTTTATCACTATCTCAATAGATACCTTCCGAATAACCATGACTCAAAAACATGCACTCAACGCAATAATACTGTATCGCAATCCCTGTTATATTAACGTTACATTAGACTATCTTACCCACCATCCAGCAAATCCCACTAGCACGGTATACTACATGGTATGTCCTATCCTTCCTCTCATGCAGTTCAAATACATACTAATCCTATAATCCAGCCAAGAGTTAAGAATCTCTCTATTCACGTTATCTTGGTGGGTTTTTCACCGACTCATGTTTGCTTTCATTCTGCCACTTGTTTAGTATGATTGATCATCTCCTTCTTTGTCACCTTCTATACTTACTTATAAGGGTTTCCTAATGCCACTCGCAACCGTATGAAACTTAAATTTTACTATACAAAACCACTTAGATAGACGATGACGACATTCTTGATGTCGTAACCTTCGTGGAGGCATCGTTTATAAAGTCTTGTTTTTGTGGTGTTGTCTAGTCCTAGCGTCGTTTGGCCATGCTTAGCAGGGGACGAGGATCGTTTCGGTGCTAGGTTCCACTCTCAGTGAGTTGTGTTTGTATGGTTAACACGTGGCTATTCAGTCGTGTACCTTGTGCTACCAACCTCGACAGTTTCTATCGTGTTTTTCTTGCAAATTTATTCCTTCTTAATAGACTTTTTTGGCGGACCAAAAAAAAGGCTGTATGGAATACTTTATGGTTTTCAAAAAGTGACTGAAATTTACGTTGATCTATCATTTGCGTTCCACGAGACTATATTCTTGTGAATTTACAAAGAACTGCATGTGTTCCATATATACGAGTGTTCTTCCTAAATTACATCACTATATCTCAGGCTCAGCACTGCATTATTCATTCACTTTGGGAACGGGAACTGGCACAGAAAGGCAGTACCGGCGCAGTAGCAAATGCATGGGCAGTGAAACACCAGGAGCAAAGAAATGCAGGAAAGCAGCACAAGAAGAAAATCGACAGGCATTATGTTATGCATTAGTCCACCTCTACGCAATGTACACAAGGTCCAGAAGTGCAATAGGCCCATTTTTATTGCATACAAAGATCCATGGCAGTACTAGGTAAAAAAACCACGAGCGTTGCCTTCAGACAACATCAAGCAGTCGCATTTTCGTACACCTCCCCTGCGTATTTCCAGTTCATCACCTTCCAGATGTTGCTCAGGTAGTCTGGCCTGACATTCTTGTACTGCAACCACGGAAATCAATGAAGACTGTTTAGCAATAGCAAAGGTCGTCGAATTTCAATTCGCAGCACAAATAATTTGGGTGTGCACGAATCACGATGTTGTAAGTTGTTAAACAGCCAGAGGTAACTATTCCTTCTATAGTCAGACTATGTACTAGGAGTACATCAGAAGTTAAGAACGACCAATACTAGTAATCTTCAATGGTACTCACATTTTGTATTCATGTATATGCATATTCCATGCCTAGTCACATCCTACTACTACTATATTTTCTCTGATCTTATTGAGACAATGTGATATCATTCTACTCTGCTCCTGTTAGGTCTGTGGAAAACAATGGGAACCGCAATTTCAAGCAGTAGCTTCATTCAGTGAATTATGTAATAAGTGGTTGTAGCTTCTTTGAAGTAAAGGCCGGGATTCTTTCCATTATTAAAAAAAAAAAAGCAGTAGCTTCGTAGTGCAAATGCTATAAGGGGAATAAGTTGTCCAACTCATTCAAGTGTGAATTTGTGATCAATGAACGCATCATATGTGGCGCTAGCAACACTAACAATATAAGCAAATTACAGCATGCCATTAGGAATAATAATCAACAGCAGTATAAGAGCAACTAAACAATGAGTGTGCCTCCGACCCCCACAACAGCATGACATTACCTGCAGGTAGTACGCATGCTCCCAGACATCAATTCCCAACAAAGGAACCAAGTTGGCCCCCTTTGTTACCAGAGGATCCTGCAAATTGCAAGAAGTCAGTTGTGCCCTATTATCAAATCCCCATGTAGGATGCTAAAAAAAATGTATTCTTTCTTTAGAAAATAGGGCTACAATTTCATATAGCTCAACACATTAGCCAAAGCTAAAACTGAACTATGAGAACAGCAAACTCTTGCCATGTATTAAACAATGAAAATTCATAGGTACTTCATAAAAGTTTACAGGATGTGAAATAGTATGTTCAGAAGACAATGCATCTTATACTGGTAAAACACATTAATTTTAAGTATGTCATAACAACTCATTAAACAAAATATAGTGTCCTTGCTCTTAACTCTTGAAATCCAATTGCAGGACTGCTGAACAAGGTATTGTTTCTACAGTACATGTTAACTAAACTGCAGTAACATATTTTAGCAAGCCACTAGCATATTGGTCCGTACCATTTTTTATCAGAACAATGAACACGCATTCAATAACAGTTTCCTTGCCCAATGTACCAAAATTATTGCATATGTTTCTAACGATGTGTTTCTGCAGTAACCATTGATGTACCATATTGCCAATCCCCATCCCTTGATCTTACAGAAGTGTTTTTTTATCACTATCTCAATAGATATTGAAAACATGACAAAATGATAAGAATCTACTGTATTGAACTGTTAATGTTCAAGACTAGACTGCATGGTATAGGATGTCCTGTTATTATGCGCAAATAATATAATCTACAAAGAGTTAAGAATTTTCACCTGGTTAGCAGTTGTTTCCACTGAAAGCTTCTTTGCCTCTTTATCCAAAGCTAGCCACTGCACGAGAAAATAAATATAATAAATGAACAATACATTTCTTCAGTCTGAACAGGATGACACATCAATGGATAAAGCAATGCATGGTGTACATACCACCCATCCAGATCCTTGTAAAGCAGCACCTTCTGCACTCATCTTCTTTACAAGTGCCTCAAATGAACCAAAATCCTCATCAATGGCCCAGCCAAGTTTTGCATGTGGTGGCTCACCACCACCCTCCTGTAAAACACCCAATATTTTCATTAATTCGGTGATTGGAGATCCAGTATAAAAAAAGTAAGTGGAGGAAGAAAGAAACGGAGCAAGTTGTATGGACTGGATAATTACGCTGATAGGCTTGAGGTTATTCCAGAAGATCGAATGATTGACATGGCCTGCAGCACAGTTAATACAAAGGCATTACTGAAAATATCTTTGTTGTAACGAATACAGTGGATATCTGAAAGCAACGAAATAGCAATAAATTAATTCTAGATTTTTTTTTTATTGCAGATCAATGAATCTAGACAACAGATGAGATGCTCCGGCAGTGAATGGACACCCACTAAGCCTTCTGCTTCATGGTCAGGAGGGGTGCGCTGACCATTTGCTTATTTCTTGTGTCTATGCTCGGAAGATTTGGCTTTGGTTCCTCTTGCAGCTGGTCTCAGGGCAGCGTGCCAGAGCAGCATCACAGCATCAAGCAGTGGTGTCTATCCAAGTGCAAGAATTTAGATAAGAGCTGGCAAAAGTCACACCCATCCTGATTTTTTGGAGGTTCGTAGAAGAAAGGAACACTAGTCTCTACAATTCCACGCTCACACAATAACAAACAAACACAGCAGCTCTATCCTACAGAAGGGTTGGGAGTGGGCGGCAGCTTGGGTCCCAGCTGGAACAACATAGCCCTGTCCTGAGGATACCTCTTCACTACCATAGCACCTGCTGTTCCCTTTGATAGTTTGGTGTAATGTGAAATTGTGAACCTTACGCCAATTTCTCATGTATATTATCGTTTAACATATGAATATAAGTTAAACTACCAAACTATTACTTCAAAGTTAAATAAGAATTTCTGAAGAGATAGTAAAAGGGGACCACTAATTTGTCTCTATATATTTTTTATTAGAGAAATTGGCAACTGTGGAACCAACTCAAAGGCAGGTCAACCTGAGCTCAATAAATCAGCAGCTCATGGATGCATCATGGTGCTGTCTAATTTAGTAGAAATGCGTCTGGTCATATAGAAATGAAGCTTAATACATCAACCATTCTCCAAGTGCATGATCAAATTAAAGAAGCAATGGATCTCAAAATTACAATAATGGATCGACCTGAAACCAAAATCAGACTGAATTCATCTCAAAGACAGGAAATGAACATAAAAAACTCAAATTTTTGCAGGAGACAGGAAAATTTCTGGCATTGAGATGGGAGATAACATAACTAACCTTTAAATTAAAGGGTGTACAAGCACAAAATCAATGCAGTTCGAACTTCTGCGATGACAATACACCCCATCAAACACTAGATATGTCTAGAACATAAAACAAAGAGGGCCTTCAAAAGTTGAAAAGCTGGATTAAAATAAACTATGGCACAACCCAAGAACCCAATGCTGAACTACTCAAATCCTATCTTAGGCGAACAAATCCTTAAAAGCACAATCAACTGACAATCAGGATAGCTAAGTGCAGAGAACATGCACAAAATTGTACATTACCGCATACAAAACTTTCACATAGAAATGAAGCTTAACAGATCACCCATCCATACAACTGCCTGATCAATTTAGACTGAGCCCCTCAAACACAGGAAGATTAACATAAAGCAGCTCAAATTTTGCAGCAATCAAAGGCACAACCAACTAATCACTACCTGAACCAAATGACAATCAAGACAGCTAACTGCCGATAACAAGCACCAAAATTGTTCAAATTTCATACTCAAAACACCCTACCCCATATTGAACTCTATACAACGCAATTAAAACATGTCTCAGCTGTTTTAAAAAATAGCGTATGTACCAGACCTCTACAAACACGTATTAAACCTAAATTCGCGGCCGATAATAAAACCAGAACCACCTAACCCCTAGAAATGGGAGGATCCTAAAACCCCCAACCAATCCGATTCTCCATTGGGGGAGCACACCGCCTCTCCGTCCAGACCAATCCAGATCAGCCACAATAGCACAAAAATCCCCCACACAATTCCTCAGATCCCCGCGCGCCCGCATCGCCCCGCGATGAACAGGACAAAAAAAAGTACTCGAGGAAGGGGAAAGGGGGGACTTAGCCTCACCTCCGCCGTTGAACTTGATGGCGCTCTGGAGGTGCACGACGGCGGGGGCGTCGCCCTTGGCGACGGCGGCGTCGAGCTGCTCGAGGGCCTTGTTGTAGTTGGCGACGTAGGTGCGTGGTGCTTCTGGTGGTGCAGGTGCATGATCTCCCCGGAGATGGCCGGCTCCAGCGCGCCGTAGTCGTAGGGGAGGTCCGGGGCGCCACGGTCGTCACCCCCCTCGCCGCCGCCAGCGGCGCGCCGCGGCGGCTAGGGTTTTCCTCGAGGCCAGCGTGCGGAGCGCCAATGGCTGCGTGCACCGTAGCAGTGGAGGATGGGAGGAGGAGTGGGCGAGTGGCAGGTGCTTTGCGATGATGACGCCGCGGCGAGGCGATATATATTAGTGCCGGGCGGCTTTGGAACGGAATGATTCGCCGGGGGGGGGGGGGGGGGGGGGGGTGGGGGGGGGGGGGGTCGTCGCGATTCGTGCAGGGTGTTACATTAGATTAGATGGACGCGTGGGTGGCATGTCTCACTTGTTTTATGCGGCATCTGTCTCGTGAACGCTTCAACAGATGCTTCTTCTGTCATGACGTGTCCGTCCTTTTTTTTTTTTTTGTGCGAGAACATTGTGGATAATGTGTCATCTGAACTCTGAAGAGATGAAGAAGTTAATTAATTTGCGTAGGTATTGACTAATGAAGGCTTAACATTCATTCATTTCAGCATTTTTTAATTGTTTCTTTTCTATGTGCAGAATTACCCGGGCCTAACTGAGATTTGAGATTCGTGCAGAGTAACCGAGTAGACTCTCAGTGAAGTGATGAGTAGAATCAGAAATCTTATCCTGCTTTGGCTGCTTCCACTTTTCAGTTGAGCAGCTTGACTACTGAGATTCAGATAATGCCGCTGCGGGAGGGTGGGTGCGGTGCATCAGACAGAATTCAGATCAGCAGCAGGCAGCAGCCTATGGAGTATATGGAGGCGCCGTCGGAAAGACGGAAGAGAAAACTGGTGTGCCTCGTGCAGTTGTATCGCGAGGTGTTCAGAAACGATGGGTGACCAGCCCAACAATGTTGCTTTCGCCGGTTCTTGTTTTGCTAAGAGCTTGCGTCAGAGATGAGCTTGGAAGTTGGAACGTGCTGTCGTTTACATAACTGCATCTTTTCTTTTCAGAGGTTAATCGCTGTTGTTCGGTAGATTCAGAGGCCGAAAATTACTTTTCACTCCTCATAGAAGGGCGTTAGCTAATCTGAAGCATATGTACCTGTAAATGCGTACACCATAATGCCATAACACGAATTACTAAACACCAGTACACAAGCTGCAGCTCTTTTCCTGAATGAACAGCAGTGCAGCAGAGAAAGAATCACGTTGATGCTATGCAGGAGAGTGAGAAACACGCTTAACCTCTAGTGGCTTCAAGTGGAGGAGAGTTCATGATTTTCGTAGACCCAATTTTTTTCAGGCTTTGAGAACAATTTACAAACATCTAGGGGATCTTTTTATCCGGCATGAATGAAGAAATCAACTTTATACTTGATTTCCGAATTACATTTCCTTTTCTCTTTCCTGTGGAAAGTACCGTGTGAATTTACATGTCTTATCTGCTAAGGAGATCCTGGAGCAGGTGGAGTTCTCAGCAGCTGCTGCAACAGGCGGGCCGCGAGGCGCTGCGTAACACCTCCTGCAACCCGGGAGCCAAGAACGCGGGCCTCTGGCTCTTGTAGCACCTGAATGAATATCAAAATTGCTCCAT
Source organism: Oryza longistaminata (assembly GCA_009805545.1). Lineage (NCBI taxonomy): Eukaryota > Viridiplantae > Streptophyta > Magnoliopsida > Poales > Poaceae > Oryza > Oryza longistaminata. The sequence goes on along the minus strand of CM020182.1, from coordinate 11,796,623 downwards.
GGTATCAGCTAAAATATTTCTTGATAGAGGTTGAATCACACATTCACACGTACTGAGAAATGAAGCTGAAGTATACCTGCACAATTGGTTGCAAGATGGTTGGGTCAAAGCCATCCGAGGATCTCAGAAGGCCCCATATTCTGAAAACCCTGTCCCGCAGCTCAATCATTTGTTCCCTTTCAGTGTCGCTTATCTTGAACGGTCCGGCTGGATTACCACTGGATATTAATGGTTTAAGAAATTCTGGAGCTGCATTATACGAATCAATCAGCGTTCCAAAAGTGATGGCTTCTGTGACACGAACCGCTTCTTTCACAACTAGGACTCGCAATTCCTCCCCATCAGGACCAAGTAGAAGCTTTAGAACTGGTTGCAAAGCATCTTTTGCTGCAAACTCTCTATCTTGGCTCCCTTGAACAAGAAGATTTTCAAGCCTATTCCATCTGTATAGAAGCAATACTAGGGTTAAATAGCAGTAGAATAATCATTATATACAAGATGCAATTACTGACAAGAGTAGTCAAAACTCCTCATTAACTACTTCATGAGGACATAAACTTGCCTGAATTTTCCATCCTTGAATAGTAGCTCAATTAAAGCATCTCTGAGATATGGATTGGGATCAGTGAGTAGCCTTTTAGCAAAGTAAGGGTACGAGGCAGCGAGCACCTTAAAATTGGGATCAGCATAGAGTGCTAAACCTTCCAGTACAGTGAGCGATCGCAGTATCAATGCGTAGTATGCCGGTACTAGTTAAGAATAAATAGACAAGTTGTATCATTACATGAGCAGAATTAGCATACAAGTGAGAACTAGCATCTGACAACAGGAAAACATACCATTAAATGGGTACTGGTAGAGAACAGCGCCTAAGCCATCAACTATGGTCTTGAAGTTTAGCTCACTTACTGTTGAGTTCAGAGCATCATCAAAGAAACTCTTAAGAGCAGGGACAATTGGGGAAACATCTACATCAGATTCCAAAAAATCGAGAGCATAATAATCACGAGCCATCGCTTCATAGTCCCTATTGACCATGTGAACAACATGGCCTATGATGGCTACTCTTGCATCCTCTGGGGTCTCACTCATCATACCAAAATCAAGAAAGGCAAGCTTCCCTTCGGGTGTTGCCAATATGTTACCAGGATGAGGATCAGCATGAAAGTAACCGTACTCCAATAGTTGCCTTAAGCTGCACTGAATACCAATGTTCACCAAATCCAGAACCTTCAAACCCTGTTTTTCAATAGCTGCTTGCTGGTTTAACTTTACACCCTCAATCCACTCCATTGTCAGAACCTTTGCACTTGTGTAGTCCCAAAATATATCAGGGACCAGCACATCTTGCTTGTCAGCATATAACTTCTTAAACCTTCTTGCATTTTGGCCTTCCTGCATTCAAAGTTTTCACTACCATCAAGTAGATGAACCAACAGGAAATAATTCTACAAAGCTCTGGTACTTTGTACAACACCTCTGTAAAAACTTTATATTATTTCCTTTCCTCTTAATTAAAATAAGCAGCTCTCCAGCTATCCCGTTCAAAAAAACCAAAATTCTACAGATTAAGCAACTGAGCGTGTAAGCTAATTCAGTGAAGCATTCACTGGAAGAGTTTGCAATGTAAGTTTGATATCTTTCTTGTTTGAATTTAAAATGTTATGAAATGGTACCCCGCTACTTCAATCCATTCTTGGTGGACAGCGCTAGCAACATGCGCTGGTACGCCTAGGAAGGGAGTTCACACCCAACTACTTCTAATGACTTGGGAAATATGGAAAGAGAGGAACCAGAGAGTGTTCCAGACTTGGGCCCTAGCAGAAGCTAAACGCCTGGCACAGATTTTACCTTAATTTTCCCTTTTGTACAGTTTTACTCCTGCTTTATTCAATGAAATTGGCGCACTCTAAGTGCCGATTCGTTCAAAAAAAATGTTACGAAATTTCGGAATTTCAACGCCCCATAGAACTCATGCTGAAAGTACAAACCCTGTTATTCACAGGTACAGTGTAACATCCATCAGTATGAAAAGTAGTGGCATACATGTATACTGCAGATATTGATCAGATTATGTGCAAAAAGGTTCAAAAGAACAATAAAATTGTACCTGGACATAATTAAGCTCTTGGTAAACTCTTCGAGCAAATTCATCCATGAGAGCAACAACATCACTGGATATAAAGTCGACATATTTATTTATTAGATATCCAAGGCCCCTCAGTAGATAAAAATCAAGCCCTATAATATCCTCAATACCAGGCCTTTGCACCTTGACAGCTACCAGTTGCCCAGAGTATTTTAACCGTGCCTTATAAACTTGACCTAAACTTGCAGCAGCAATTGGGGAAGGTGATATTGTTGAGTAGATTGAATCAAGAGGAAAGCCAAGCTCCCTCTCGATACATGCAAATGCCTCTTCATCCGGAAACGTGGGAAGCGAATCCTGCAAGACAGTTTACATGTAAACCAATTGGAGATATAACATAAACCAAAAATGGAAGCTATCCCCCAGTTATCAGGACACATCTTAAATGGTAAGCTCAAGCTGACGTCATTTACTTCCTAGTGAAAGGACAACCATTTTGCAAGCCATCATCCACCTCCTTCAAAACAATCAGCACTACACTACTAGTGGCAAGAAACTATAGGTGAATCGTTCTTGAACGAATTACTGTGCAATAAGCAGGAAAGAAATTCCAGGGACACTCCATCTTTGAACAAGAGCATGCCACATTGGCCAAATGCTGGAATAGAATTGAATGCCTTACTACTAAGTTTGAATCAGACGAGTATGCTTCGAACGAGAGAAGGGCAAGCAAGAGCGGCCACCTGCAGCTCGGAGAGCTCCTCGAGGTACTCGGGTGGGCAGAGGTCGGGCCGCGTGGACAGCCCCTGCCCAATCTTGACGAACGTCGGGCCGAGCCTGGTGAGTATGGTCCGCAGCTCCACCGCCCTCGCGCGCCGCACCGCCGACGACGACTGCCCCCTCTGCTCGTCCAGGAACACCTTCAGCCCAAACGCGCCGATCTTGGACACCACCTCCGCCGCTCGCAGCGCCACCTGGTGAAGCAAACAGCAGCCAGAGTTGTCAGAACTCGAGAGCCAAACAGTCGTCGAGCACACAGGGGTGGGGGGAGGACAGTATCGGGGGGATTTGCCTTGACGGGGCGGGAGCCGTAGCGGGAGGAGAGCAGCTCGGGGCTGAAGACGGTGGCGGCCGCGGCGCGGGTCATGGCGCGGGACTCCGCCTGCAGGTCCTCGGCGCGGTCCCGGGCGAGCGACGCCACGTGGGTAGGCGCGGCGGGCGGGGAGGCGCGCGGGGAGAGCTGGATGGAGAGGCTCCCGGAGATTGGGACGACGGGGAGGAGGGTGGTGCGGTGGTGGAGGCGGCGCGAAGGAGGGGCGTGCCGTGGCGGGGCCGGTGCCATGTCCGTGCCCGTGCCCGCGGCGGCAGTCCGCGCGGCGCGGAAGGGGAGGGGAGGGGAGGGAGAAGGAGACAGCCGGGGAGTCGGCGGCAGCCGTCCCCATCGCCTCGCCCGCGGGCGCGGCGGTGGCCGCCATGGCGGAGCGCGGAGAGCTGGGGTGCGGGTGTGTGTGCGGACGCGGGGCGTGCGCGTCGTCGACGGCGGGCGCCGGGGGCGCTTGTTACATTTTTATTTATTTTTTTGGGGGGGGGTGGAGGGTTGGTTGGTTTATTGGGGAGGATTTGATGTGCGCCACAGGAAGAAGGGGAGGAGGGGCGGCGTCCACGGCACTCGCTGCTGCAGGCGGCACAAGGACTTTGGGAACTCGTGATTTGACTGACGGTTACTGTTAACTGACATTTCTCCCTCCATAAAAATAAACCTAGACTAACGTGACACTAAGGTGGTTTGGTGTTTGGTTGAAGGGACTGAAGTGGGGCTAAACTTTAGTCCTCTCATAAAAACATAAGTCTCTACTATAGGGACTTATACTTTTATGAGAGGGACTAAATTAGTCCCTAGTTCCCAACACCATCTAAAATAGAATATATAACGTCCAGTGTTAGGTCCTGTTTAGTTTCCAAAACAAAAAAATTTGCGCCGTTACATCGAATATTTAGACACATATACAAAGTATTAAACATAGTCATAGGCCAAAAAAAATCAATTACACATAAATTGTGAGACGAATTCTTTTAAACCTAATTGCGCCATGATTTAACAATATGGTGTTACAATAAACATTTGCTAATAACATGATTAATTTGTCTCGCAGTTTCCTCGCAAATCAATTGTAATTTGTTTATTATTATTTTTTTGCGGGAAATTTGTTTTATTTTAGACTATGTTTAGTACTTCAAATGTATATCCGTATATCCGATGTGACAACCAAACCTAAAAATTTTCTCCAACTATAAACAAGTCCGAGGTTGGTTTTCTCGCGAAGAAGAAAGTACTAGTCTACTATCAGATGGTAATTTGCTAATCATACGCCCAAACAGTTTAGGCACAGTATATTAGCAATAGAGAATAATCTATGGTTAAAAATTACACACGTGTTTTTCGATACTTAAACATCAACGGTTAAAAAGAGACTATGATGAAAAAACATTAAAATCAAGTTCAAAATTAAGAACACATTCTAAAAGGCTAATTGAGCTTAGCTATTTCTCATATTTCGTTAACATGTTTTTCAAACTTTTAAACAATGTGTTTTGTGAGAAATTTTGCTTTAAAAGTCAAATAAAATCTTTTTTAGTTTTTATAATTAATACTCAGTTAATCATATGCTAATCATGTTTTTTTATTTGCGTGTAGCTAAAAGGCCAAAATCAAAAGCTGAAAAGAATGTGCCCTAAGTTTTAAGATTTCAATTTTGATATTGGCATATAGGAATTTAGTGTTTTAATTTGATAAAAGTGCGAATACTGCGTTATCTTACAAATTTACATGAAGAAGTTTGGTTTATTTATAATCTAATTAAAAAAATCTCATGTTCTAAAGGGAGCCGAATATTTTTTTTCCATTCTCCAATATTGTATTTTACCCAAAAATTTTAGCAAATTCTTGGATTGATGATGGATCATATCTATCTATTGGTTTATCCAACAAAGTGAAAAAAAAGGTATCCAAACTGAAGGTCCAAAACTTTGTCACATTATCAGAGCAAGAACAACTACATGTTGTCATGCATGTTGACCTTGGGGTCCGGATTACAATGATGCAAATTGATTGAATATTGGTTTAATACATTCTATGAGGGAAAGATATACCTTTTTTTTTCGAAAGCAGGCACAAGAACAATATAGTAAATACAATTTCGCTTTAGAATAACTTTAATATCTAACATATAAACAATTGTTTTGGAAATTAAGATCGTTCCTACAAATTCATAGGTTCCACATTGCCCCTTAATTACAAGCTTGACTCCTAATACAAACTCAAGTTTTTTTTATTTTTCGTGCGATAATTCATAATATAATTAAGGATTCCTTTTTATTTCCATTTGCAAGGCTTTTGGCTGTGTTGTGAGTCCGAAATGAGTAGTGATTGATCGTGGCTAAACTGTGGGACATTTGGTTGCAGGGTGTTGCTGCATAATTTGAATGTAGGTTAATTATTTCTGAGATTTTAGCATCATTTCTTCAAGTCTCAACCTCTCTTTTTTTTCTCATGCGGATCCAGCAAGCCACGAGCGCCCCTGATACTCATGTTGGATTATCCGTCTATGCTCGTTGATCAATTATAGTTCCAATAATTACAAGTGCAGTTCTTTACAAGGTTTAAACTATAGCTATATGTTTTATATTTTATATTTTTAATTACTCATCATAACATGCAAACCTAGTACCATTTATACTATTTTCTCGTTTGTAACGGGAAATTTTCACATGAATACTGCAGGATTTTGATTTTTCAAAGGAAGAGGTATATATGTATAATCTTTATCTATCCCTGGAAGTGATATCTCCTTTAGGTCTTTGGAAGATGAGATTTTTGTAGTGTATATTCCTTTATTTTCAAGGAAATGATTTTGTTTCACTAGAAATATCTCATGTTTCACTTTTTGTCTTTTGTATCATATATATATATATATATATATAATTATATATATATATATATATATCTATACCTATACTAATCGGGCACTTTTTTAGAGCTCTCACGTTAACCAGAAAGATCTGAGTGTCAATTACATAAGTCGTTTAATCTACACCGTAGATCCTGCAATACTTTAACATCGGTGGCCAATCAATCTTAAATCAGTGGGCTCCTTGCAAATCCTATCTATCCAGTTATCGATGGAAGGACAGAACCCATCTAATTTATCTCCAAGTTCCATCGTGAGAAATCAGATTGGAAATTAAGAAGCGATAAGAAACCTACTAAGCGAAAAATCATGCAGTAAACAAATATTTATCATGTACTACGTAGGTTCATATGAGAATTACTTGCAGCAAGAGTAAACAATTCAGCGTTGATCTGATAGACCGTCTATCATAGACGTGACCAAATTCACGTTAAATAGCAGTGTATCGTGGCAAAATCGCAAAATCACAACATTAGGTTTTATTTAGGGTTTGTGAAAAAAAAAAACATCAATTGGCAATATCGTGGACTCTTTAATTTGTACTTAACCGGTACAAATAGACAAGAGACCATAGATCACTAATTATTATTATGAGTTTTGGAAATGATAAAACAAAAAAGCTAATTACATATATCTTATATCTTATAGGGTCCATACTGAGTATAACTATTTTTTTTAAATTTCAAAATTATAAAATTACAGGGTGTACTTAAATTTAAACTCGACCACAGACACAACTAAATACTTAATTAATTCCAGAATTCCACAATATCAAATAAAAAAGTTGGATGTATCACAAATTTAGCATTTGTTTGATTCGAAATTAATAATTAACAAGTAGTATTCATTCCGTACCAAAATATAACAACTTCTAGCCTTTAGAATTTGTCCTAAAAATATAAATTTACCACCAACATTCTCTTCTTAACGAATCACAATCCTCACCATTCAAATTTTCCAGCTTCTCCACTTCTCCTTCAGCCACAACACTCCCCATTTAATTGTACAACTTTCTTAATAACCGTTGTCAACTCTAAAAATACTTATATTCTGGGACGAAGGGAGTAGTTAACTATATATTTCAATCTAACATGCTACAATTCGAAATATGGCCAACGTAGTGAACGTATGGTTAAAATTTGATCTTTATACTACCAATACCAATAACCCGTGCAGGCACGGGTTGACGGCTAGTAATGCAATACCTAGTGCTAATAGTAAATAACCTTACATGGTAGCCTGACGCCCTTAGTAAAGATTGTACTCACGGATATACCAGGATACAATATATAGCGAGTAAAAAATTTTAGCCCTATTGCTAGTAGGTATGGAAGAATAATACTTCTAAGGACGAAAAAAAAATGCACGCATCTTAAGGTCTTTAGCCTGGTCGAAGGTATGTGTACGACAGCAACACTTGGACACGTGATGACCGCAACATTAGTTTATTGGCTGTGATCACCTGAGCTCTCTTCCGGAGATCTTTTTCGTAGGAAAGACCTTGCTTCCCGTCCTCTCTGTCCATCAATCCTCCTGTCCTGTTGGAAAAGGACGCTGAAGTTTCACTCTCACTTCTCAATATATAGAACGTGCTAAAAAAATACCCCAGTCCCTGTATAAACTTTCTCCATTCAAAATATAAGGGATTTTAAAGAGATGTAACACTTTTTAGTACTATGAATCTGGACAGTCTTTTGTCCAGATCGTATACTAGAAAGTGCCACATCAATCTAAAATCCCTTATATTAGACGGAGGGAGTAATTGTCACCCTTGATCCATACTTATGAAGAAAATTTAATATCTATGTTTAGGTTGTTGTTCGTATACTTCTAGTTGGGAGCAAATCCCTCGCCGCACAGAAAATAGATAGATCCATTAGAGCGTGATTAATTAAGTAATAGTAATTCTTTTCGTGAAAATAGATCAATATATTTTTTTAAGCAACTTCATATAGAATTTTTTTAAAAAAACACGTTGTTTTGCAGTTAAAAAGCGTGCACACGGAAAACGAGGGTGTGAGTTGGGAACTCTCTTAAACGAACTCAGCCTTAGTATGTAATGCTATCCGTTCTAAAATAGTGTTTTTGTAAAATTTAAAAGTTGTCGGAAATTGTAAGTTGTAACTTTTAGAACACTCAATTATTGGAGTACTATTTATCTCATCAATCACATTTCATGTAAATTTCTCTCTCTATCATGCCCTCAACCATCTTTCCATCCTAACAGTACATTATTTAGTAATGCCACTATAATCTTTTTTCCCAAATCTTAATCTATGCTATACAACCCCAGAATGACATGTAATGTGGGAGAGAGGAAGTATTCTTTGATTAATATGATATCTTTTTAGATATTTAGAAAATTTCTGCAAAAAATATAAATGTTTAGAGTTTAAATGTGAATAGTATTTTGGTGACAATTATAAGGAACGGAGGGAGAAAAAACAAATTATGTTATTTATGGTCTATCTTCCGTAAAATTGAGAGAACTTTTATGTACAATGTACTGCTAGTATATACTGTAAAGTGTATATGATCTACATCGACCCGTACTTCGCTGAAAAGAATCTAGTTTGAATTTGAATTTGTACGAGGTGTTATATGTACTTTGTTAGTTCTTATAGATATGTCATATGTGTTGCCATTTGAGAGATGGGAGTGGGTGAATATATCCCAGAACATATATTACTAGCTAATTAATTAAGTTTGATCTTGGCTTGTCTACAACACTGTAGATGATCAGTCTAGATGTGAATCAAACAGTTAGTCCCAATTATCGGTGTACCGTATAGTCGCTGCACTGATTAGTGTATCACTTGATATGCATGCATTTCACATGCTGAGAATTCTAATTGACCAAATTCAAATTGTGCACTGTTCTAGAATCGATTCGCTGCATCTACTGACAAAGGCTCCACCCCGTAGTATATTGATGCCATAAGAATGTTGTTTTATTATGTAAAATATAACAGTGCCAAACCACAAACGTAGTGCAAACCTAAAAACTACCATATGATCGAAAAAATGGACCACTGGTTTACGTTCACCTTACCCTAGTAAAATTTTTACCCTTAGATTTTACATATATAGAGTAAAAATTTTACTATGAGAAAAATGGAGCTGGCCATGCAGGTGCTGTTAGATTATGGGCTAGGCCAATTAAATCCTAATAAATTCCATTGGCCATATAAGTGTTATAGGTAATAATATCACCTTGGAAATCAAAGTGAAAAAGCGGTCTCACTTAATACGAAGCTAGTGGAGAGTCTCTTATTGCCTGGTTGAGATGGTGGGCGGACAGCCACGCGTGTAGCGTGGTGAGGCAGGCAGGCAAACAGCTAGGCGGCTGTTGCTGCTGCTATCTCTCTCGTCTTGTAACGGACGATAATAAACACGGAGAATTGTTCCGTATTAACGAGACGTGTCGGTTACCAATTAAACACCTCGGTCGATGATCTGAACGTTACTCCCGTGCTCGCATATTAAACTCCGTAGACGGACAACGGACGAATAGAAGCTCAGTCTTCCCAAGCGTCTCTTGCACTTCGAGTTCCTCCTCCTCTATTCATTGCGTTGCAGAATCCTTCCCCAGTTCTATTCACCTGCGCGCACAGGTGTACGGGACGAGCAGTGCCTCCGGAACTTCGTCCGCTCGAGAAACCTGCATGGTAGGCAGGCGATCAAGATTTTGGGTAGCGCTTCAAGCACGACTGGCTCCTGTTCTTCACGGCTACTGCTGCTGATGGCGGCCTTCACCAACATGTCAACGGAGATTGGAGACAAGGAGGTGTGAACGGCATCAACGGAAGGCAATACTGCCTCAAAATCTAGCGTGGGACGTTCTCGGGGTATACTTTCATTCTCCCAGATTCTATTAGATGTTTCTTTGTTAATATTCTTTGCAATGGTAGCATGCGTTACTCTGTAAAATGTTGATGCTTATTTTATATTAAGCATGCTCAAGTTGTTTACATCTAGGCATTGTCACTAGATCTACTCATATTGCAAATGTCATGTTTATTGTTTAATATTTTGATTAAATATGCCAAATTATGATAAAATTTCCAACAATCTAAAAATTTGATAGGTCTTTTTGGTAGTTGCTTTGCTGCATCACTAAAACACAACGCTTTCGATGGTTCAAATTATAAAAGATGGAAAGCACGTGCACTATTATGGTTGACGGCGAGCAATGCTCTTTGTTTCACGGGCATGACGGCCCGAACCGCCTCTCTCGCCCTGAGAGGACGCTAAGTTCGAGGCTGTGGATTGCTTGTTCCGTGGAGCATTGATCAGTGTCCACACGATAACATAGTGATTGTCTATATGCACATGCCTTCGGGGAAGAACATGTGGGATGCTCTGAGGCCAAGTTCGGACTTTCCAACGCCGGCATCGAGCTGTATAGACATGGAGCAGTTCTATGACTACAGATTGTCGATGACTGTTCTGTAGTAGAACATGCCATGAGATTCAGATGCTGCAAAGGAACTTGAGACACAACAACTGCGAGTTGCCGCGACAAGTTTGTGGCGGGAGGGCATTATTTCCAAATTTCCACCTTGGTCAAACTTTGCTACTTCCTAAACACAGAGGCAAGAGTTCAGGTGTTACTGACCTATTAGCTCTTTGGGTGTTGAGGAGAAGGCGAGGCAAAGAACAATCGGGCAAAAAGATCGAGGGCAGGTTGCTACGCACCAATTTGGCTGTAGAAGAAGAACCCTCATGCGTCCAACAATAACAACAAGAATGTCAAACCCAAGGCTACAAACCAATTTTAAAGAAGAAGGCAAGGGGACTGCTTGTGTGCGGTAAACTGGGCAAATTGGGCCAAGGATTGTCCTGAGCGCAAGACAAGAAGTCTGCAAACATGGTTATTAGCGAGCGGCGGAGGACATTCGGGGTATGGTAAACTTTTACATACAGTTTTCTCTGTCTTCACTCACACTGATGTTGTGGGTTATACTGTTCTATTATTCTTATGTGTATGCGATATTTCCGCCTTTTTTACTTCTTATCAGGTCAGGAGAGGTTCCTCTTTGTCGATGGGAAACGGTTCGCTTTGCGGAGCTTGGCAAATATGCCGAATTAATTGGATTAAAAATATGCTGAATTTTCCTTACAGGTGCGAGCTTGGCAACAAATGCCCAAGTAAGGACCTCACCCTTTGAGTTGTTCTCTAGGCGTGGGTAGCAAGCTGTGTTTAGTCGACAAGGCTTCCTACCCTGGTGTTCGCCCATGATGTGTGATGACGATATTAACACTGCTGTTGTCTGCTCCTGCCGGGGGGGGGGGGGGGTGGTAATTTGATCTTCTAGCTTGCTACTTGGTTTGCAAATCTTGTGGTGAATAGCGTTTGCTAATGTTTGAACGCTGGCTTGTAGTTTAAGGTTGATCAGTTTTGTGTTGTTTTAGTTGTGGTTTTCGCACAATTTTCTCCTAATTAAACTATGTACTGTAACAGTTTGGTCCCAATTTTCTTTTTGAAATGGGACAACTTACTCTGTATAAAACTGTCGACAAGATGTTTGACCGTTGGGGAAAAAGGAGATTCGGGCAAGTATATCCGACCACAACTGATGCTTGAATCTAGGAATTTTTTTTTCTAGTAAATAAATATAATTTGTGGCTTGTTGCTCGGTAGGCTAAAAAAATTACCCTAACCGGCGATTTAGAGAAACCTAATTATCATAATTGTAACGATATCATCTTATTAGCGTAAATCAGGATAGCTGTGTTGGTTATGCCCCAAGCTATCCCTGTGCCAAAAATGATTAATATGCATAAATAGGATAGTATTAATTTGCTACTTAATAAAAATGGCTTTGCCAATGTTTTGGCCAAGAAAACCAAAACAAGGGCTCAAACAAATACAAAAAAAAATAGGTGGCCAGACCAAACAATCACCCTTAACTAAAAATTTCTGCAACGGCAAATCTTACCAACTACCAAATATAGTGGCAAGTTCTGTCCAATTTTTAGCAAAACTGACTCAAAACAAAAGTCCTGCCGACGAGGAGTTGGGCTATGTGCAGAATGTCCAGTCGGTGTCGAATCGTGGCCGAGGGTGAGAGAGCTCCAACAAAAGGAATAAGTTCAATATGACTCCCTTATTATAGCCTCCAATCTTAATTCATATCCCACACAGTACCAAATATCTTGACCTCATATAACTATTAAAAAACCCGATTCAAAATAACTCCCCTGATGAGCTCGGTGCGGTTTTGAAGGTGTTTTCAATAACCGTGGTGCATGTGATCCGACGTGACTTACAATTACAAAAAACAATAATAATACGTGGGACCTATCTGAAGTTTACAACTTGGCTTTCCTCTTTTTCTCCATTTATCCTCACACTCTCTCCTTCCATCTCTCTCTCTGTGGGGGATGACGCGAACACGACAAGCATCGGTACGACTAGAATGCGTTGCGGCTAGCCGAAAGAAGAGCGGGAGGCGGATCTGAATCGAACAAGCGGAAGGCAAGGGGGATTCGACCGCATTGCGGGCTCGGACGGGGCTTTAGGGTGAGGGGGTGCTGTAGGGTCTACCACGTTCCAAGAGCGTCGCGAGGCTCACCCTTGGGGCAGGCACCTCCCGCCCACGGCGTCCTCTCCGGACTCCCCACGGGCACCGCTCCCACCTCCACCTGAACGAGGGCAAAGCTTGCTAGACGCTGTCGAGGAAAGTAGGCGACAAGGTATGGAGAGCCCTCGGAAGCGACGAGAAGGATGGGATCCCGCAGGAGGTGGAGAAGGGAGAGGTGGGAGAGATGACAACAAGGGAGACCAGTTGGTGGTGGTTGGGGAGACAAAAGACAACAAAGAGGGGGTGCCCAAGAGTAGGCAATTCGACGCCGTCCGGTGGTATAAGTTCTTTCTTGTCTCCTATGAATGGAGAGGAGGAGCGGCGCCCATACATCCATCTGCCAGTTCCATCTCATCCCCGACATAGTATCCTTTTGACCACCTCCAGCACGCACCATCGCACCTCGTCAGCCTCCCTCCCAACCTGAGTAACCTTCTTCCTAGTCAGCGTTAGTCTGCGCCGCCCACGACCCACGGAGGCGAAGGTGGCCTCCTTAGGCCCAGCGTCGCTGCTTCGGAATGGGAGACGGCTCGCCTGGGCCATGATGCGCCCCAGCTCTTGGCCCTGCCTAAGTGGTCGACCGCCGTCCCCCGCTGAGCTCGCGCGCGTCGACTCGTTCACTGTCATCCTCTCCTCCTCCTTGCCTGAATGATTTCACACAGGGTGGAAAAGAGAGAAGAGGTAGAGGGAGCAGGGGAAAAAAAGAAATGAACAAAAAAAGGTAAGGTCACTGACCCGTAGGTCCCATGCATTATTTTTTACTATTTTTGTTACTGTAATGTCACATCCATATCATGAAGACTAAAGTCGACTGCGAAATGTGGACGCACATCAGGCGAAAAACCACCGAGGAATCATTTTGCACATGTTTTAATAGATGAGGTCAAGATATCTAACATTGCGGTTAAGGGGTAACGAAACAGATTGGAGATATAATGAGGGAAAGTTAAAGTAGACTTATTCCCACCAAAAATGTGCCAGAGCCTAGCAGAGCCTGGTTATTCAGCCAGCGAAAATGAGGCCGCGACCCCTCGATGACAGGCTAAATGGGGGCAATGTGGCCCAGCTGCATCAGTCGAGCCTCCACATCCAATGAAGTCTACAGCCATCAAGAAGAGGAATTGCCCATTTTGCCATCCACCGTGCGAATCAAGAAAATCCCCTCTTTCTATATCGCTCTCATTCACATTTGGAAATTATTCACCCTAAGGATTTGCTTTTGTGATTGCTTTTGGTTAGTTGCCATCACCAACTTAATTTGTTGCAGTTTGCATAGCTTTGATCGGCGTACCCTACTGCCTGTGCGCATTGATGAAAAGATCCAGTTCCCTTGGGTTGGAATGTCAGTGGAGACTCTTAATTACTTTTCTCTGCTAATTGATATAGTACCGAATAAACGCAGAATCCAATACTTAGTTACTGTTTTAACAAGTACACTACTCCCTCCAGTCAAAACAAACTTTTAAAATTGACCTGTCGATAACTTATCAATGCTAAGTAAAAAAAAAAATATAACACCAGCACATAGATTTCCTTGAAATTAAACTAACTTCTCCGTTTCACAATTGTAAGTCATTCTAGCACTTTATCACTCATTCTATTGAGGATTCAATTACATTCAATATGAAATTGGAGAAA
>CM020182.1:11746689-11782316 GCA_009805545.1 Oryza longistaminata | reverse complement strand
TCCTGCTAACTAGAAGGGCCGAGCTGGTCGCTTTTCGCTAGGCAGCTTCCAATTGCATTCAATGCATGTAGGAAGTAATGTCGTATGGAGTTCGTATTGCCCAGTCCGTATGTCATTCTGAGTGCTACTTAAGCTTGAGCAGGAGACACTAGATTGTCGATTTTTTTTTATAGATATAATATTATTTTAATGAAAAAAATGTAAAAGTAGAAGCTGATCGGCTTAAATTACAAGTTTAATACTCTGTCGAATAACCACAGTTCAAATAGGGGTATATATCGAACCTGTCGAACTGCGGTTGTTCATAGGTTAAAAAAAAATACTCTATCGAACTGCCCCTGTTTTGACAGAGGATAAAAAATGATAAAAAGAAGGTGATCAGTCACACTTGGAACACTACTGTGCATCACTGTGCATGCAGACCTGTCGAACTTTGGTATGTTCGATAGGCCACCTGCCATGCTCTTCTTGTCTTTTTCTATTTTTTTTAAGTGAGGCCTCAACCTATCGAATAATGCAGTTCGACAGGTGTTCGACAGGGTTGAGGCTCACTTTATTCGATAGGGTTGAGCTCACTTAAAAAATAGAAAAAAAAAACAAGAAAGAGCATGGTAGGTGGGCCTATCGAACATCACTGCGCCGTCACTTATAGTCTACTCGCATCGCCCGATCGGCGGTACACCGCGATCGAAGAGCAGGTCTTCGGAACTTCCGCCGTTCGACGTCCTGCACGGGAGAAGGCGCAATAAGGTTTTTTGGGAAGCCGCTTCGCGTGAATGCTCCCTGTTCGGACCACAACGGCTCGTCTTCCTCATCGCTCGCGTGCTGCGCACCGTCGTCAACGCCCGCAACTGCTAGTAATTCTCTGCTAAGCAATCGGTCTTCCGGTACCCTTGGTAGGTGTTGGATAGGCTGTTTCCATGGATGATTTTAACGTAGATCAGTCGAATCTAGAATAAGGGAAAAGAAAGTTAGAACGGCCGTCCAAGAACATACTACACAATGATGACTGACTTCTTGGGATTAGTTTATAGATTGTCAACAAGTTAGTCAGGTTAATTTGTCATGTCCCCTTGTTTTTCTTTCCATATTTTTCTTTCAACGTGTAGATTTTCAATAAGACACAACATACTCCCTCCGTCCCAAAAAAAAAAAGGCAAACCCTGGGGTTGCGGTCCAACTTGACTGTCGTACCGTCCGTCTTATTTGAAAATTTTTTATGATTAGTATTTTTATTGCTATTAGATGATAAAACATAAATAGTACTTTATGTGTGACTAAATGTTTTTAATTTTTTCACAAATTTTTCAAATAAGACGGACGGTCAAACGTTGAACGTAAATAGTGCAAAACTGCACTTATTTTGGGACGGAGGTAGTACATGCTGAAAGGGAATGGATATATGCTAGTGTCAAATCGCTGATATCTATAACTCTATACCTATACTAATCGGGCACTTTTTTAGAGCTCTCACGTTAACCAGAAAGATCTGAGCGTCAATTACATAAGTCGTTTAATCTACACCGTAGATCCTGCAATACTTTAACATCGTGGGCCAATCAATCTTAAATTCAGTGGGCTCCTTGCAAATCCTATCTATCCAGTTATCGATGGAAGGACAGAACCCATCTAATTTATCTCCAAGTTCCATCGTGAGAAATCAGATTGGAAATTAAGAAGCGATAAAGAAACCTACTAAGCGAATAATCATGCACGTAAACAAATATTTATCATGTACTACGTAGGTTCATATGAGAATTACTTGCAGCAAGAGTAAACAATCTAGGCTTGATCTGATAGACCGTCTATCATAGACGTGACCAAATTCACGTTAAATAGCATGTATCGTGGCAAAATCGCAAAATCACAACATTAGGTTTTATTTAGGGTTTGTGAAAAAAAAAACATGCAATTGGCAATATCGTGGACTCTTTAATTTGTACTTAACCGGTACAAATAGACAAGAGACCATAGATCACTAAGTATTATTATGAGTTTTGGAAATGATAAAACAAAAAAGCTAATTACATATATCTTATATCTTATAGGGTCCATACTGAGTATAACTATTTTTTTTAAATTTCAAAATTATTAAATTACAGGGTGTACTTAAATTTAAACTCGACCACAGACACAACTAAATACTTAATTAATTCCAGAATTCCACAATATCAAATAAAAAAGTTGGATGTATCACAAATTTAGCATTTGTTTGATTCGAAATTAATAATTAACAAGTAGTATTCATTCCGTACCAAAATATAACAACTTCTAGCCTTTAGAATTTGTCCTAAAATATAACAATTTACCACCAACATTCTCTTCTTAACGAATCACAATCCTCCACCATTCAAATTTTCCAGCTATCTCCACTTCTCCTTCAGCCACAACACTCCCCTATTTAATTGTACCAACTTTCTTAATAACCGTTGTCTAACTCTAAAAATACTTATATTCTGGGACGAAGGGAGTAGTTAACTATTATTTCAATCTAACATGCTACAATTCGAATATGGCCAACGTAGTGAACGTATGGTTAAAATTTTGATCTTTATACTACCAATACCAATAACCCGTGCAAGGCACGGGTTGACGGCTAGTAATGCAAATACCTAGTGCTTAATAGTAAATAACCTTACATGGTAGCCCTGACGCCCTTAGTAAAGATTTTACTCACGGATATACCAGGATACAAATATATAGCGAGTAAAAATTTTAGCCCTATTGCTAGTAGGTATGGAAGAATAATACTTCTAAGGACGAAAAAAAAAATGCACGCATCTTAAGGTCTTTAGCCTGGTCGAAGGTATGTGTACGACAGCAACACTTGGACACGTGATGACCGCAACATTGGTTTATTGGCTGTGATCAGCCTGAGCTCCTCTTCCGGAGATCTTTTTCGTAGGAAAGACCTTGCTTCCCGTCCTCTCTGTCCATCAATCCTCCTGTCCTGTTGGAAAAGGACGCTGAATGTTTCACTCTCACTTCTCAAATATATAGAACGTGCTAAAAAAAATACCCCAGTCCCTGTATACTTTCTCCATTCTAAAATATAAGGGATTTTAAAGAGATGTAACACTTTTTAGTACTATGAATCTGGACAGTCTTTTGTCCAGATTCGTAATACTAGAAAGTGCCACATCAATCTAAAATCCCTTATATTAGACGGAGGGAGTAATTGTCACCCTTGATCCATACTTATGAAGAAAATTTAATATCTATGTTTAGGTTGTGTTCGTTACTTCTAGTTGGGAGCAAATCCCTCCCGCACAGAAAATAGATAGATCCATTAGAGCGTGATTAATTAAGTATTAGCTAATTCTTTTCGTGAAAATAGATCAATATAATTTTTTAAGCAACTTTCATATAGAAATTTTTTTAAAAAAAACACGTTGTTTTGCAGTTTAAAAAGCGTGCACACGGAAAACGAGGGGTGTGAGTTGGGAACTCTCTTAAACGAACTCAGCCTTAGTATGTAATGCTATCCCTGTTCTAAAATAGTTGTTTTTGTAAAATTTAAAAGTTGTCGGAAATTGTAAGTTGTAACTTTTAGAACACTCAATTATTGGAGTACTATTTATCTCATCAATCACATTTCATGTAAATTTCTCTCTATCATGCCCTCAACCATCTTTCCATCCTAACAGTACATTAATTATTTAGTAAATGACACTATAATCTTTTTTTCCCAAATCTTAATCTATGCTATACAACCCAGAATGACATGTAATGTGGGAGAGAGGAAGTATTCTTTGATAATATGATATCTTTTTAGATATTTAGAAAATTTCTGCAAACAATATAAATGTTTAGAGTTTAAATGTGAATAGTATTTGGTGACAAGTATAAAGGAACGGAGGGAGGAAAAAAAAAACAAATGATGTTATTTATGGTCTATCTTCCCGTAAAAATCGAGAGAACTTTTATGGTACAATGTAACAATGTACTGCTAGTATATTGCTAGTATATACCGTACTTCGCTGAAAAGAATCTAGTTTGAATTTGAATTTTGTAGAGGTGTTATATGTCACTTTGTTAGTTCTTATAGATATGTCATATGTGTTGCATTTGAGAGATGGGAGTGGGTGAATATATCCCAGAACATATATTACTAGCTAATTAATTAAGTTTGATCTGGCTTGTCTACAACACTGTAGATGATCAGTCTAGATGTGAATCAAACAGTTAGTCCCAATTATCGGTGTACCGTATAGCTCGCTGCACTGATTAGTGTATCACTTGATATGCATGCATTTCACATGCTGAGAATTCTAATTGACCAAATTCATAATTGTGCACTGTTCTAGCAATGATTCGCTGCATCTACTGACAAAAGGCTCCACCCCGTAGTATTATTGATGCCATAAGAATGTTGTTTTATTATGTAAAATATACAGTGCAAACCACATAACGTAGTGCAAACCTAAAAACTACCATATGATCGAAAAATGGACCACTGGTTTACGTTCACCTTACCCTAGTAAAATTTTTACCCTTAGATTTTACATATATAGAGTAAAAATTTTACTATGAGTAAAAATGGAGCTGGCCATGCAGGTGCTGTTAGATTAATGGGCTAGGCCCAATTAAATCCTAATAAATTCCATTGGCCCATATTAAGTGTTATAGGTAATAATATCACCTTGGAAATCAAAGTGAAAAGGTCTCAACTTAAATACGAAGCTAGTGGAGAGTCTCTATTGCCTGGTTGAGATGGTGGGCGGACAGCCACGCGTGTAGCGTGGTGAGGCAGGCAGGCAAACAGCTAGGCGGCTGTTGCTGCTGCTATCTCTCTCGTCTTGTAACGGACGATAATAAACACGGAGAATTGATTCCGTATTAACGAGCGTGTCGGTTACCAAATTAAACACCTCGGTCGATGATCTGAACGTTACTCCCGTGCTCGCATATAAACTCCGTAGACGGACAACGGACGAATAGAAGCTCAGTTCTTCCCAGCGTCTCTTGCACTTCGAGTTCCTCCTCCTCTATTCATGCGTTGCAGAATCCTTCCCCAGTTCTATTCACCTGCGCGCACAGGTGTACGGGACGAGCAGGTGCCTCCGGAACTTCGTCCGCTCGAGAACCTGCATGGGTAGGCAGGCGATCAAGATTTTGGGTAGCGCTTCAAGCACGACTGCTCCTGTTCTTCACGGCTACTGCTGCTGCATCGGCGCCTTCACCAACATGTCAACGGAGATTGGAGACAAGGAGGTGAACGGCATCAACGGAGGCAATACTGCCTCAAAATCTAGCGGTGGGACGTTCTCGGGGTATACTTTCATTCTCCCGATTCTATTAGATGTTTCTTTGTTAATATTCTTTGCAATGGTAGCATTGCGTTACTCTGTAAATGTTGATGCTTATTTTATATTAAGCATGCTCAAGTTGTTTACATCTAGCATTGTCACTAGATCTACTCATATTGCAAATGTCATGTTTATTGTCTTAATATTTTGATTAAATATGCCAAATTATGATAAAATTTCCAACAATCTAAAAATTTGATAGGTCTTTTTGGTAGTTGGCTTTGCTGCATCACTAAAACCACACGCTTTCGATGGTTCAAATTATAAAAGATGGAAAGCACGTGCACTATTATGGTTGACGGCGATGCAATGCTTCTTTGTTTCACGGGGCAT
This sequence comes from Oryza longistaminata, assembly GCA_009805545.1. Classification (NCBI taxonomy): domain Eukaryota; kingdom Viridiplantae; phylum Streptophyta; class Magnoliopsida; order Poales; family Poaceae; genus Oryza; species Oryza longistaminata. Next base: position 11,776,674 of record CM020182.1, on the reverse strand, counting down.
GACGCCCGAACCGCCTCTCTCGCCTGAGGAGGACGCTAAGTTCGAGGCTGTGGATTGCTTGTTCCGTGGAGCATTGATCAGTGTGCTCACCGATAACATAGTGGATGTCTATATGCACATGCCTTCGGGGAAGAACATGTGGGATGCTCTTGAGGCCAAGTTCGGACTTTCCAACGCCGGCATCGAGCTGTATGACATGGAGCAGTTCTATGACTACAAGATTGTCGATGACTGTTCTGTAGTAGAACATGCTCATGAGATTCAGATGCTGGCAAAGGAACTTGAGAACAACAACTGCGAGTTGCCGGACAAGTTTGTGGCGGGAGGCATTATTTCCAAATTTCCACCTTGGTCAAACTTTGCTACTTCCTAAAACACAAGAGGCAAGAGTTCAGTGTTACTGACCTCATTAGCTCTTTGGGTGTTGAGGAGAAGGCGAGGGCAAAGAACAATCGGGGCAAAAAGATCGAGGGAGGTTCTAGCACCAATTTGGTGTAGAAGAAGAACCCTCATGCGTCCAACAATAACAACAAGAACGTCAAACCCAAGGCTACAACCAATTTTAAGAAGAAAGGCAAAGGGCGACTGCTTTGTGTGCGGTAAACCTGGGCATTGGGCCAAGGATTGTCCTGAGCGCAAGGACAAGAAGTCTGCAAACATGGTTATTAGCGAGGGCGGAGGAACATCGGGGTATGGTAAACTTTTACATACAGTTTTCTCTGTCTTTCACTCACCTGATTGGTGGGTTGATACTGGTTCTATTATTCTTGTGTATGCTGATATTTCCCTTTTTTCTTCTTATCAGGTCAGGAGAGGTTCCTCTTTGTCGATGGGAAACGGTTCGCTTGCGAGCTTGGCAAATATGCCGAATTATTGGATTAAAATATGACTGAATTTCCTACAGGTGCGAGCTTGGCAACAATGACCCAAGTAGGACCTCACCCTTTGAGTTGTTCTCTAGGGCGGGGTAGCAAGCTTGTTAGTCGACAAGGCTTTCCTAACCCTGGTGTTCGCCCATGATGGTGTGATGACGATAATTAACACTGTGTGTCTGCTCCTGCCGGGGGGGGGGGGGTGGTATTTGATCTTCTAGCTTGCTACTTGGTTTTGCAAATCTTGTGGTGAATAGCGTTTGCTAAGTGTTGAACCTGGCTTGTAGTTTAGGTTGATCAGTTTTTGTTTGTTTTAGTTGTGGTTTTCGCACAATTTTCTCTAATTAACTATGTACTGTAAAGTTTGGTCTCATTTTCTTTTTGAAATGGGACAACTTCTTCTCTGTATAAAACGTCGACAATGGTTTGACCGTTTGGAAAAAGGAGATCGGGCAAAGTAGCTATCCGACCACAACTGATGCTTGAATCTAGGAATTTTTTTTCTATAAATAAATATAATTTGTGGCTTGTTGCTCGGTAGGCTTAAAAAAATTTACTAACACGGCGTTAGAGAAACCTATTTTATCATATTGTAACATATCATCTTATTAGCGTAAATCAGATAAGCTTGTTTGGTTATGCCCCAGCTATCCGTGCCAAAAAATTGATTAATATCAATAAATTAGGATAGTATTTAATTTGCTACTTAATAAAAATGGCTTTGCCAATGTTTTGGCAAGAAAACCAAACAAGGGCTCAAACAAATACAAAAAAAATGGTGGCAGACCAAACAATCACACCTTACTAAAAATTTTGCAACGGCAAATCTTACCACTACCAAAATATTGGCAAGTTCTGTACAATTTTTAGCAAAACTGACCAAACAAAACGTCTGCGACGAGGAGTTGGGCTATGTGCAATGTCCGCTGTCGAATCGTTGGGCCGAAAGGGTGAGAGAGCTCCAACAAAAGGAATAAGTTCATATGGACTCCCTTAATTATAGCTCCAATCTAATTCATATCCCCAACTACAGTACCAAATATCTTGACCTCAATAACTATTAAAAACCGATTCAAAATAACTCCCCTGATGAGCTGGTGGGGTTTTGAAGGTGGTTTTCAATAACGTGGTGTCATGTGATCCGACGTGACATTACAATTACAAAAAAACAATAATAATACGTGGGACCTACTGAACATTTACAACTTGCTTTCCTCTTTTCTTCCCATTTATCCTCACACTCTCTCTCCACCTCTCTCTCTCTGGCGGGGATGACGGAGACACGACAAGCATCGGTACGACTAGATGCGGCGGCTAGCGAAAGAAGAGCGGGAGGCGATCGGAATCAACCAAGCGGGAAGGCAGGGGATTCGACGACGGGGAGCTTAGGTCTAGGCGTCTAGCACAAGGCGTCGTCAGTCTCACCCTTGGGGCAGCACTCCCCGCCCACGGCGTCCTCTCGGATCTCCCCACGGCACCCTCCCACCTCCACCTGAACGAGGGCAAAGCTTGCTAGCGTGCTCGAGGAAAGTGAGGCGACAATGGTTGGAGAGCCCTCGGAAGCGACGAGAAGGATGGGATCCCCGCAGGGAGGTGGAGAAGGAGAGGTGGGAGAGGATGACAACAAGGGAGGACCAGTTGGTGGTGGTTGGGGAGACAAAAGACAACAAAGAGGGGGTGCCGAAGGTAGGCAATCGACGCCGTCGGTGGTATAAGCTTCTTTCTTGTCTCCTATCAATGGAGAGGAGGAGCGGCGCCCAACATCCATCTCCAGTTCCATCTCATCCCCGACATAGTATCCTTTGACCACCTCCAGCACCACCATCGCACCCTCGTCAGCTCCCTCCTCAACCTGAGTACCTTCTTCCTAGTCAGCGTTAGTCTGCGCCGCCCACGACCCAGGAGGCGAAGGTGGCCTCCTTAGCCAGCGTCGCTGCTCGGGAATGGGAGACGGCTCCGCCTAGGGCCATGATGCCGCCCAGCTCTTGGCCTGCCTAAGTGGTCGACTGCCGTCCCCCGCTTGAGCTCGTCGGCGTCGGCGTCGTCACTGTCATCCTCTCCTGCCTCCTTGCCTGAATGATTTCACCACAGGGAGTGAGAAAGAGAGAAGAGGTAGAGGGAGAGGGAGGAAAGATGAAAAGTAGTGGTCACTGACCCGTAGGTCCCATGCATTATTTTTACTATTTTTGTTACTGTAATGTCACATCATATCATGAAGACTAAGTCGATGCGATATGTGGACGCCACATCAGCGAAAACCACCGAGGGAATCATTTTGCACATGTTTTAATAGATGAGGGTCAAGATATCTAACATTGCGGTTAAGGGGTACGAAACAGATTGGAGCTATAATTGAGGGAGTTAAAGTAGACTTATTCCCAACAAAATGTGCCAGAGCTAGCAGAGCCTGGTTATCAGCCCAGCGAAAATGGAGGCCTGCGACCCCTCGATGACTAGGCCTAAATGGGGGCATTGTAGGCCCAGCTGCATCAGCTCGATGCCTCAATCCATGAAGTCTACAAGCCATCAAGAAAGGAATTGCCATTTTGCCATCACCGTGCGAATCAAGAAAATCCCTCTTTCTTATCGCTCTCATTCACTTGGAAATTATTCACCCTAAGATTTCTTGCTTGTGATTGTTTGTTAGTTGCATCACCAACTTAATTTGTTGCAGTCTTGCATAGGCTTTTGATCGGCGTACCCTACTGGCCTGTGGCATTGATGAAAAGATCCAGTTCCTTGGAGTTGGAATGTCTAGTGGAGACTCTTAATTACTTTCTCTGTATTGTATATAGTACCGGATTAAACGCAGAATCCAATACTTAGTTACTGTTTTAACAAAGTACTACTACTCCCTCCAGTCAAAAACAAACTTTTAAAAATTGACTGTCGATAACTTATCAAATGCTAAGTAAAAAAAAAAATATAACACACATAGATTTACCTTGAAATTAACTACTTCCTCCGTTTCACAATGTAAGTCATTCTAGCATTTATCACATTCATATTGAGGATTCATTAACATCAATATGAATGTGAGAAATGCTATAATGATTTACATTGTGAAACGAGAGAGTAGTACGATAATATCATGAAATTATTATTATATTTATTCTAATAAACTAGTTATAAAAATTAAAAATTCTGTCCAAATATATACGGAGTATTTATAAGGAGGGGGTACCGTTGAAACTAGCATGTGTATTACTAGGCCTTTTCTTTTCTAAATACATCCCTTATCAGTGTATGGAGAGTTATCTCTCGAGCACAGGTTGAGGTTTGTCCTCAATGGGAAAATGGAGCACCTAACAACGCATCTTCACAGACCAAGAACTACGAGATCACCCCTTTCATTCTGGGGTGACGGAGGGATCGTACCATTCGAGCCTTTTTTTCATGCTTTTCCCGGCGGTCTGGAGAAAGCAACAATCAATAGGACTTCCCTAATCCTCCCTTCCTGAAAGGAAGAATGTGAAATTCTTTTTCCTTTCCGCATGGACCAGAATTAAGATACATATTTTACCTTGGTTTTTATTAGCACGTTTTTTAAACTGTCAAACAATGTGTTTCTTATAAGGACTTTCTATATTGAAGTTAATTTAAAATAACAAATAAATCTATTTTTCAAGTTTATAATAATTAAAAGTCAACTAAACCTTACGCTAATGGCTTGCAAAAGAATACTTAGGGATACTTGCCAAAGAAAACATAATAAGGATTGGAAACCCACTAAAAATAAAGTGGAAGGTAGACTTGGTTGTTGGAAGGGGAAACTACTTGCTATTGTGGGAGACTCACGCTAATAAATTCTAGTCTGAGTAGTATTCCCACTTTTATGATGTCCTTTTTATCTTCTACCTCAAGGGGTTAAGAAAAAAAATTGACTAGTTCAGGTATAGGTTTCTATGGTAGGAAGATCATGGCATTAAAATGTACTCTCTCCGTAAGTCATTCTAGCATTTCTCACATTCATATTGATGTATTCATTAACATCAATATAAATGTGGGAAATGCTGGAATGACTTACATTATGAAACGGAGGAAGTAGCATTTAGTTCAATGGCCGAAAATGTGTAAACCGGATGCGGCTTCCCTGTTCCTGTGTTGTGTTCCCTTTCCTGTTCCCTGCCATGTGTCAGCTCCTAATTGGTTGGGGTTTTTCTGGTGGGCCTCTATTCCTTGCGCTCCTTTTTCCGTCTACGGTGTTAACGGCCATTCTGTGTCACATCAGGATTAAGGTGGAAACAACGTAATTTAAGGACGTTAACAGAAAAATGGCGGCAAACCAATAAAATTGGTGGCGGGAAGAAATAACTGAGCTGGTTAATACGCAAGACTACACAACTATTTTATCTTAAAATCCACATATTGCTACTCCACAATAATACAAGCCTCCGCCAAATCTTGGCACCATGGCAGATGAATTTCCCATTCATGTATCAGTGCCATAACAATTGCAGAATGCAGGAACAACTAGCATTTTGGATGATCCTTCGGCGCCAACATTCGGAGACCTTGATGAATCCAAGGATCCATCGGATGGCATCTTGGATGATACTTCGGCGCCAACATTCAGAAACCTTGATGAATCCAAGGATCCACCCGATGGCCTAGGAAGAAATCAATTAGAAGATGTAAGATCTATTTGTTCTCCTTTACACTTTGTTAAATTATTTGGATCTAAGTTGAATTGTCTTATTGGACAACTCTCATAATTCCGATCAAGTGTATGTGCATAGGAACCACTGAAATGTCAATTTTATTGATCTTCTTTTTTTTTTTGCATTTGTATGGGTAATAATACCACCCAATAAAATCAGGATCAAGGAAAAAATGGAACTTCTGATGCAACCAAATCTATGGAAGACAAGGTGCCAATGGTCGGAATGAAATTTAACTCCGAACAAGAAGCTTATGACTTCTACAATGCTTATGCTGGTGAAAAAGGTTTCAGCATTAGAAGAAGCAGCTATCATCATGTGGGAAATACTAAAATTATTAAAAACAGGACATTTTGTTGTTCTCGTCAAGGTATTTTCTTCATTTCTAGTATTTACATTAACATTCAATTAGAGTTATTTTATTTCAGTTAGTTCATTGAAATAATAGGTACTAGAGGTACTGATAAGAGAGCAGAAGCTGCAGGGTATGGTGATAGTTTTAGTAGGCCAGAAACTCGATGCAAGTGTCAAGCATGTATGAAGATAAGTCTCATAGATGGATTATATTCTGTCTACCACTTTGTGCCTGAACATAGTCATAATCTTGCAACAAAAAGCCAGGCTCATCAGTTAAGATCACAAAGGAAGATAAATGAAGCTCAGGTTGCAAGTGTTGAAGTCGCAAAATCTGTAGGGATTTCTACTAAAGCAGCCATTGATTTGATGGCAAAACAAGCATGTGGATTTGAGAATCTCGGATTTACTCGTGTTGACATGAAGAATAAGTTATACTCAAAGAGATCACTGCAGACAAAACAAGGTGATACCGGAGGAGTTTTGGAATATATGGAGAAGAAAGCATCAGAAGATGTCAAGTTTTTCTATTCTATTCAGGTTGACGAGGATGATTTAATAACAAACATTTTCTGGGCTGACTCTAAAATGGTTTCTGACTATGAAGATTTTGGTGATGTTGTTTGCTTTGACACAACATATAGAAAATTGGACGATGGACGTCCTTTTGGTTTGCTTGTAGGAGTGAATAATCATAAGAAGACAACTGTTTTTGGTGCTGCGCTTCTATACGATGAGACTGCTAATAGTTTTGTTTGGTTATTTAATACTTTTCTAAATGTTATGTCAGGGAAGAAGCCAAAAACAATTTTGACAGATGAAGATGCAGCCATGGCTAAAGCAATCAAAATAGTATTTAAAGGAACTCATCATCGGATATGTGTGTGGCATATGAATCAGAATGCTTGCAAGCACCTTGCTGGGTGTGTTAAGGACTATAAGAAATTTAATGCTGACTTTCAGAACTGCATATATGATCAAGAAGAGGAAGAAGAATTTATACATGCATGGAACCAACTACTTGACAAATATGAGCTGCAGCAAAATACATGGTTGCGACGGCTTTTTGATAAAAGGCACCAATGGGCACTAGTATATGGGCGAAATACATTTTCTGCTGATATGAGTACCACACAAAGGAATGAAAGCTTGAATAATGAATTAAAGGGTTACATTAGTGTAAAGTATGACATGCTTACTTTTTTTGAGCACTTTGACAGATTGGTGGGAGATAAAAGATATGAAGAGGTAAAGTGTGATTTCAAAGCAACACAGAGTACACCGAAGCTAAAGGCAGAGTTGAGAATACTGAGAGATGTGGCAGAAGTTTATACTCCAGCAGTCTATAAGATATTTGAGGAAGAAGTAATGCAGACTTTGAATTGTGACATATTCTACTGCGGTGATGTTGATGCAGAAAAGGTGTACAAAATAAAGGTTAGTGGAAAGAATCATGAACATGTTGTTAAATTCTCACCGTTGAAATCTACTGTTAAGTGCAGTTGCAAGAAGTTCGAATTCGTCGGCATCCTGTGCTCTCATGCACTGAAAATACTTGACATCAACAATATCAAATCAGTCCCGCAACAGTATATATTAAAAAGATGGACAATTGATGCAAAAGTACTACATATAAGTGGCAGTAGCAATATGCATGATGATCCTAGAATTAAGTTATCAGATCGGTACTCCTCATTGTGCAAAATGTTTGTTAAAATAGCTTGTCGAGCTGCAAAATCTAAAGAAACATACTCCATGTCTACTAATTGTGCCGAAAAATTGGCAGAAGATATAGAGAACTTCTTGAAAATCAGAGGTGATCCAGATTTAGACAGCTCCCCTTCCCCACAAGGTTTGTTTTCTATACAATAATTATTAGTCATATGACAATATGAATTATCCAAGTCTGAACTTTCTCTTTTCTAGTTGCGAAAGAAAATCAGATGGCTAGTAAACCAAAAGGCATTAAGCTCAAGAGAAAGGAAATTCGTGGTTCAGCTAGACCTATTGGTGGCTTAGAGAAATCATCTCAGAAAAGGAAAAAGAAGAAGAATGAAGACTCCCCAGCCGAGGTAGTAGAACTTCAACTGTGACACAGATGCAGCCACAGCCATATGCTACAGTACTGGTATATTGCTCACATAATTTATCTCCAAAATTGCATACTCTTGGTTTCATGACTGACCATTCTTACGCTTAATTTTCTTGTCCTAGGGTAATCTAGAGGTTCCCAATGACCAAGCATTTTTACATGTCTCACAGTACTATGCTGCTTTGGATGCATCAACTTCAAATCCTACTCGTGTCTCAATGACTCCAGAAAATCAAGGGTTGCACCAGCAAGGGAGGTCAATTCAACAATTTGACACTGATTTATACAATCTGTTCAATTGATCTACTTGCAGTATTCATTTCTTTTTGCAAACGCTATATTTATTTCTACTTGCAGTATCGTGTCTCAACGTAGTATTTATTTCTATTTTGCACAGAAACATTTTATATTTTCAATTTACTGAAATATACACTTCAGTGATCTAGTTTACTTATAGTTCACATGTGGAGCCCCACTATTGTTCTACTCGTTTGCAGTATGCAACTTTTCCAAAGGCAATGTGTTTTTTGGTCAGATCTACAATAGGTGACATGCAAATGAGCATTGAAATATGCAGAAATCCTCTTCAGGCCAAATAAAATACTACTATCTAAAACATCCATAGCATTCACAAGTTGTAACAAAATGAATAGATCTGGAGAAAAAAAGGCATGCAACAACAAAGGATGGATTCCCAATATCCAAGCTCATGCACTTGATGCAGCTAGATCACAGGCAGTGGTATGCTCGCGTGCGGCGACGCTTGTGCTCCTCCTGTTGACCACAAGCAGCGGAAACAGCGGTGCGACCGCGCGCTGTTTTCGCCACAAGCAGCTCAATCCGGCGGCCGGCGGCCGGCGGCCGGCGGCGTGAGTGCTCATGCCTGGACCACCTGTGCTCGATGAAGCTTGGTTGATGGAGAAAATGTGGGGAATTTTTGATTCGTTTTGCTTATACTAGTTCAAGTGCTAAACAGACTAGAGAGAAGCTGAGTAGAATTATTAGAGAGAGAAAAGTGAGACTCCATGCCGTTTGCGTGGAAAACGAAACGGCCGTTAACGCCATAAGTATTAAAAAGGAGCACAAGGCATAGAGGCCCACCAGAACAACCCCAACCAATTAGGAGCTGACACATGGCAGGGAACAGGAAAGGGAACACAACACAGGAACAGGGAAGCCGCATCCGTGTAAACCTCAAGACCTGAATGGACTAGGAATCCTTGATTTGGAACTAATGAATAAATCACTACTTGGTAAATGGCTTTGGAAACTTGAGACGGAAGAAGGGTCATGGCAGGATTTGTTTAAAGCAAAATATTTATATCACACAACATTGAGACAAAAAAAAAACTCAGGAATGGTGATTCTTTCTTTTGGCAGGGTTTAATGCAAGTGAGAGATGATTTCTTAAAATCCTGTTCAAAAGAAATTGGTAATGGAGAAAACACTCTCTTTCGGGAGTACAGATGGAACGGGAAGGAACCTTTTGCTGTTAAATATGCTAACCTGTATAATGTGGCTATGACTAAGAATGTCACAGTAGCAAAAGTTTTGAGAGAAGGTTGGATGTGCTGAGTTTTAGAAGAAAGATGGAGGGCAAAAAATAAATTTCCTGGCAAAATTTGAAAAAGAATTTCATGAACATCACTTTGAATAATCAGAAAGATAGTTTGGTCTGGGAACTGGATAGGAAGAAAAGGCTTTTTTGTGAAATCTTTCTATAGAGCTCTGCAGATTCAACAAATAAAGTGCCTTAATAGGAAAAATCTGGAAATTCAAAATTCCTGCAAAAGTGGTATTTATTTGGCTGATTCTGAATAAAAGTGTCTTCACCAAAGATAATTTGCTTAAGAGAGGGTGGAAAGGAAGAGATAAAATGTGTCTATTTTGTCAGGCTGATGAAACAATAGAACAGCTGTTCCTGTATTGTCCCTTGGCAAAGTTTGTATGGAATGTACTAGTTAATAGTTCTTTTGATTTGGGTCAATTCTAAACTTTTAACACCTTTTTGGGGCTTTTAACCTAAAAAGGTGTTAAAAGTTTAGAATGTGTCTATTTTGTCAGGCTGATGAAACAATAGAACAGCTGTTCCTGTATTGTCCATGAAAAGCATGGTTGCTGTTGGGGTGGCAGCAGTTCTGTGGGACATTATATCTGCTCTTTGATTGTCTCCTGGGTGGTGTTACAGAAACAGGGACCAAACACAAGAAGCTTACTCTGGGGGGTGGAGCTGCTAAGGGGCCGGTGTGGCAAATGATGTCTACAACTCGAAGCACGGTTGGAAGGTTGGGACAGGAAGACTTGAAGATGCCTGACGCACATGATGGAGTGATCAAGAACCCCTGCTGCTTTGTGGAAGCTGAAATCCCAGATTTCACTAGTAGTTCAATGAGTACTTAGTTTTCAGTAGATCTTTGTGATAGTCTAGATCCACTAGTTTGCCAAGAAAAAGGTTTAGAGATGATGACAATGCTTGGTGGGGTTCCATTCCCCTGAGTTTGTTTTTTTTTTCTTAGTAGCTCGTAGTGTGGCTTTCCTGTTTTTTTTAAAAAAACCTCGCAAAAAAAAAAAAAAGACGTTAACGGCTTTCTCGCTGCGAGGACTTCATCTTCATCTTTGTATATTTCAAACATCGCCAGTGACTCCTAGTGCACACAAGTGGCATGCCTAACTGCCTAACACTTAAGATGACAGTTGAGTCCCACACGCTGCCAATGCCGTTCATTAATTAATTTAATGATTTTAATAGGCATGCATAATAATCTTTAATGAGCTACTAAAACAGGATGAAAATTTCAACATTGTCCAGCATGCACGGAAGATTTTAGTAACTTCCTAGCCTATCATTTCTCATTGGACATTAAACTCCTGAAAAGACTTTGGTTACCAAGTGGTTATTTATTGTAGAAATCTACTTGCACACAGTAACGGAAGAAACTACTCACTCCGTCAGATATACTTCCTTCATTCCAAATTATAAGGCCTATATTTTTTTACATGGTCTTCAATAACATAATTTGACCAGTAATTTATTTCATGTTATGTTCCCAACGAATATGAAATTACAATCACATGAAAATACATCAAAATATGAATCTAGTATGATTATTAGTCAAATTACCATAACATGCATAATAATTAGCGTACATATAGCTAGTATGATTATTAGTTAAAAGCTACCGAGTTTGATTTTTCATAAAAAAGGGTGCTCTATAATTTTTGAACGGAGGGAGTATTAAGCAATATGTTAAAAATACTCTATACCCTCTATTAATACGAGAGAAAACAAGTAGAGAGAGAACGAGGAGGAGGAACCGAAGGAGTGAGTACTATTGGTTCAATGAATAAAATTTAGAAGAAAAAAGTGTAGTAGTATTAAATAAAATGTATAGTGGACCACTTTAAAACTATGGTTGTGCTTAGTTCGTGTGCCAGAATTTTTGAAGTATACGGACACACATTTGAAGTATTAAACGTAGACTAATAACAAAACAAATTACAGATTCCACCTGTAAACTGTGAGACGAATCTATTAAGCCTAATTAATCTGTCATTAGTAAATATTTACTGTAGCACAACATTGTCAAATCATGCGGTAATTAGGCTCAAAAGATTTATCTCGCGATTTACATGCAAACTGTGCAATTGGATTTTTTCGTCCACATTTAATGCTTCATGCATATGTCCAAATATTTGATACGACGGAAAAGTTAGAAGTTTAAAGAAAAAAGTTTGAATCTAAACACAGTCTATAACAAATTCGTAGACTCAAACTACATTTATTGAGGGATGGAGGGAGTAGTGTTCTTTCAAATAAAAGAAAAACTATTTTAGGCCATTTTGCTTTTCCGTATCAGTTAGAAATTTCTAAAGGGCTGACGACAAACGATTCTTCCAACTCTTTTCGAGTTATTCTATATTCACAAGTCTCGTTTATTATTGTAAGGAAAAATAATAACTTGAGTAAATTAAATCTTTCAAACCATGTATGTACAGTGATGCCTAGTTCTGTAGCAATTAGTAGCTTATTATTTTTTTCAGTGGTGATCGATATGCCCACCGATAATGAGAAGTATGTGCTGATTTCATTAATATCGAGACAGCCCAATTTTTTTGGAAGTGTTTATATAGAGATAGGATGTCTATGTGTGCTTATGGAGGTGAGTATGCACGTATATATATAATCGTCAATGTTTGCCACAACAATTATATTTACCGCTGTAGTGGGCGGTCGGTCTGTTTCCCCCGTGTCGCTCTCTCACAGGCGGCTCAGGGGGCGAAAACCCTAGCCACCCGTGCCGCCGCAACCCCGCCCCCTCCTCCTCCTCGCCGTCGCTAGAGCTCGCCGGCGGCAAGCTGGGAATGCGGCAGAGAGGCCTTTCAAGCTCGGAGGCCACCAACTCAGCGTGGGGAGGATGGGGCACAGCCGACGACGGGCGATCTCAGCGGCCGGAGCGAAGACAGCGGGCCGGCGTGGGGAGGCGGCGGATCCGGCGCCTTTGATGCCGGATCTGGCTGGTACGGCGGTGCGACGACGCGACGGCGAAGGCGCGGCGGCCTGGGGCCTTGAGGGCTCGGCGGCAGAGCGGCTGCGGCTGTGGTTTTCGTTGGCGTCGCTGCACGGCCGGAGGGGCGTCGGCGCTGTCGCGGCGTTTGGGACTGGGCGGCGGGGGCGCCGGCGCAGACGCCACTGTAGGCAGATCTGGCCGGAGCAGCTCACGGCCGCCATGGCTGCCGCACTGGTGGCATCGGCGGCGCCTCGCGCCTTGGTTTCCACTACTGGCGGCGAGGAGGCGCAGCGGGCGGGCGGCTGGGACGCTTGACGGTGGTGGTGCTGGAGACCTCGAGCGGTGGCCGGTTTCAGCGTTGCAGGTCCGGTGTCAGTGCTCATGGGAGAAGCGGCTGTGCAAAGGGAGCTGGCGGCGGTGCGTCGTCTTCCTCATTACCGGTCAGCACCAGCTTCCCTCTTGAGCCTCCTCCCTTCTTTGTGGGGAGTTTTGGTGGGTTGAGGTGGCTGCTGGTCAGCGGGGGAAGCTCAGGCGGCCGAAGCGACGTTGTCCAGTCCCGGGTTCTCCTTTGGCCGAACATGGCAAGGAGGCCGGCGGGTGGCGGGACGGAGGTGGCCTGGGCCAGCTCTCAGGGAGATGCGGTGGGATGCAGCGAGCTGGCGGCAGGGTTCTGTGGCAAGTTCGGAAGTCGGCTGGCGGAGGGGCGCCGGTGCGGTCTTGGTGGAAGCCACGCGCTGCCAATGCTTGTGTGGTGGTTACTGAGTTGATGGGCGACAAACTATTTGAAAGGTTGTAGGGGTTCCAGGCGAAAGCCTCGGCGGTGATCACCGGGCCGGCAGCCGCTACGCCTTCGGGTGTCGTAACCCTCCCGGGGGCGCTGTCGTGGGTACCTCCCCCCTTTCTTGGCGAGTTCTCTTTGGGTGAAAACCACATCTTTCTAGATGGGCGATGGCGGCGTCCTTGATGTCGTGACCTCCTTGGGGGAATCGTTTTTGGAGTCTCGCCTTTGTGTGTTGTTGTAGGGGGCGGCGATTGGCCACGCTTAGCGGGGGTCGTTTTGGTGCTCAGTTTCTATTTTTCAGTGGTTTGTGCTTGTGTGGTTAGCGTGTGGTTCTTGGAGTGCCTCGTGCACGTCCGTCCTTGACTGCTTCTGTCGTGTTTTTTCTTGTAACTTACTTCTTCTTAATATACTCGGATGGCCTCCTCCGGCCTTTCCCGGCAAAAAAAAAAAAAATTATATTTACCGCTACGCATTTTTTTTCTTAGTTTTTATAAACTCCCAGCCTCTACGGAGATGCACACGACTGCCCGTTACATTTTATAGATGAACACTGTTGTGGTAAACTAATTAATCTTGGACTCTGCTAGAACCTAACACGAAACAAAACAGAACTCTAATGCCAGGTCACCCGTGATAGTTTTGTGGTTACCACTGCCACCTACTTCAAGTTATTCTGGGGAGAAGACGACCCAACAAAAACTTGTCACCAGATGGTGCATCATCTACCCTTATTTTAATCACTTGGTGATGCCTAATGACACCCACACATAATGCTTAATTTTCCTGAAGAAAAAGAGGAGCAAAAGACTTAAGTTGGAGCCATAAAGAGGAACAGGAATGCAAGCATCTTATTAAGGCATCTCTCCTTGTCTCCCTATTGGAGCCTTGGAAAAGCTTCCCTCACCTGTAGCCTGAATTTTAGCCTCTCTCTCCATCTGCAGTTAACATATATACAAACCTGGCTTTGCAAGAATCCTTTTTTGTGAGGCTTGCTGCCAATTTGAGGGCTCAAAGTAGTGCTCCATCCAACTAAAGGTATCATCAAAGGTTCTAGCTTATCTCTCTCTCTCTCTCTCTTGCTTACTTATGCCTCTCTCATGTTCTTTGATACATCTTAATTGGTTTATGAAAAAAAAGCCATCCTCTTCAATTCTTCATCATCATGCTAGCTAGCTAGGATCATAATAGCATGATTTGAGCAATTGGGTGATGCTAATTCATCTTGTATGCTTCTTGTTCTATTTTCTCCTTTCGTTTCAGGTTTTGGAGGTAATCAGATTCAGAGCAAAGGGAAGAACAGGAACAGCTAAATAGAACAGAAGAAATGGCTAGGAGGAAGAGCAATCCCCACAAAGGAAGAGGAGATGAGGAGGAGTACCCCATGGTGGCATATGCTTGCTGCCCCTGCTATGTGCTCAGCTCTGTCATCAGAGGGATTGGGAGGTGCCTCTTTGTGGCCTGCTACCCTGCCATACAATGCTGTGGCCTTGATGAGTGCAGGCACCACCACACCACCACCCAGCTCAGCCACTTCAGATGACCACAGCAATAATTCCATCCATTAAGTATGGCATCTCAATCATCATCAATTCTTTCTTCTCTTCTTTCTCACACACTGGGGTTCAGTAATCATATGGAGTTCTTGATTAAGGAGAGCTGTCCATTTGATTTCATACATGATGAAAGTCCTTTTTCTGGTTTTGCATCTTTTTGCTGTAATTTTTCCAGTAGAAAGAAAGGCGTGTTGCCCTAAGCCAATAGGAGTTAGAAGAGTAAATGAGAAGAATTACATGTTCTAATAAGCTATTTTGTCTCTTACAAGTTATTCAGAAAGTGGTTCTACGGTTGGTGGCTCGTAGCTACTTTTTTATGATAATTATTGCGATTGTGCGTGCTGACAGATACGATGTATATATGATACTATAATTATATTACTAAATTATAATGTCACAATTATAAGCTTGAAAAATATGATTATAGCCTGTTAGGATAGATCTAAACCTAACGGTTACCATCCTGACAATATAGGATTTGGTATTTTGGTATGCTTAGTTTTTAGCTACTGAACATGTCCTGGTCAGCAGAAGAAACATGTGTGCGTCTACTGCCTACTTGGTAGGCAATTGGCATGTTCAGAGTTTCAGTAGGTGAGGGTGTCACGCAACAGAAGAGATTTCAGAGTCCTAACTTTCAGAGAACCCTTCTTATGCTGTCATTGAGCTGGAATTTTGTTGTTGACATCCTGTATATATAGACTAATCAAAATCAAGGAAATGTCCATGACTGAAGCAATATGGACTGTGGAAATAGATAGGGAATCCATTTCCACTCTGAATTTTTCAAGGCTCTCAGGAAGCACAACAGTGTCTGGCTGGCAGATTTTCTATCTTAATCCCCTACACGCTTTGCATATTTGAAGTAATTTGTCCAATTCTTCACATCGGCATTGTTTGATTGATAAATGGAGATCATTGGATTAGTCTTAGTCCTCTGGTATTGAAAGCTAAAAGGCCCAAGGAGTCAAGGAGAGATTTGGAGTACATAAGAGAAACCATCTTATGTTTTTAACTTTTGAAGTAGTCATTTTCTGGGGGAGTTCCCTTTTCTTTTCTTTTCTTTTTTTTTTTTTGGTTTTGAAAGATCGTTCTGGGGGAGTTCCTGCTCCTCATAATTTTCGCATGGTAGTGTGCTCTTGACTTTGCATGCTTGTCAAGTTGTGAGTTGTGACCAGTTCACATCAGCAGCATTTGTCTCATTAGTTGTTCACAATATTGTCAGTTGTGCACTTGTGGGATGTTACAGTTAAAATATGTCTAATTGACAATATTTCTAAAGTGTCAATTGTGCGATGTTTGTAAGTTCTGTCTTACTACAACATTTCTACTAAATGAAATAAACTAACGGTGGTTTGTGGTGAACCTGCTACCCTCACCACCTCTTTAGTTGGTGTCTTTTTGGGGGAAGAAATGTAATTTTTTGTGCATTTGCCATAATAGCGTGTTATTCATGAATTTTTGGTTGAGAAGTATATATGATTTCTCCTAGAAATTATATAAAACTTGTCAAATTTATATTTTATAATATATTTCTTAAAATCCATTGCAATGCATGGATATTTGGCTAGTTGAATCGTGATGAACATATTCTGAGAAAAACCGTAATTTCTGTAAAATCAACGGGGTTCAATCAGAAAACTGGAAGTAGAAACATGATTAGATATGCTCATAATAGTTGAGACTATTATTTTTCCTTGGAAGCTTGAACAATATTGGTAGTTTAAATATTCATAAACAATTTCTTTTTTTCGTTATAAACTGCATCCCTTGCGGCAAGTTTACAGAGGAAACCATGGATGCTACTCGGCCTTGGACATGCAAATGGCAAAAAAATCAGGATGCAAATGCTGAGCTAGCCTGAATACGGGCCTGTTTGGCACAGCTCCAGCTCCAGCTCCACCCCTCCTGGAGTTGGAGCTGTACCAAACAGGCCCTACAAATAGCTCTCGCGCTCGATGTGATCAGGGTTTACAATATTGTTTAGGCATAAAAACCACTCCCTGTTGATTTCGTCAATAACTGCTACAACCATGGCAAAATCAGAATAAAATCATCAGGGATCCAATACATACTAATTATCTAATTACTGACTAATATACTAATTAACATGGTATAATTTAGTCAGAATCAGCTAATCTATCCGAGATTTTGTCACCCCGGGATAGTATAACGTAGGTACACCCTTTACGAGTGGTTATCGGCGAAAACCGATGCATTTTGAACAAATTTTAGTTTGAATTTTGTTTCGAGTGGCTCTTATATAAAGGCAGTGCGGCTCGCACTAACCAAGTGGTTATAATCGATACTAAAGGGTGTGAATGTGTGATTATACCGTCATCTTAATATAGCATGATTTTTTTTTCTTTTGCTGACTAATAGGTCTAACGCTCTTAGAATAAAAAAGCATCGAATGGTGTGTACAATTAGAATATGCCGTGTGTTTAACACCATCAACAACTAACGATGGGAAAGTTCCAACCAAATGTACGACGTATAGACGTACTGATGATGATGCTGGTAGGTCAACGGTCATGGCCAGCCTCGTCGCCGGAGGAACACATAATCCGGGAAGCAGATCCAAGATCAGTGACATGGCCATGGACATGGAGCCATAGTAGTGTCGTTATGAATCTCTGATCATTATGGTCATGATCTTCAGATGCCATCATGCATCTCAACAATTTCAGTTATATATACAAGCTACTTTTGTTATGAAAGAAAATGATCGGCGACGTTCGCAGAGTGGAGAATGTTGTTGCAGAAAAACCGCTCTGTTTCGGGTGATATTCATACGAAAATACTAGTATTAACGAATATCTGCTCCGAATGTTTCATCCGGGGTTAAAATTTGCTACTGCAAGTCTCCAATAACTAATGTTCTCTGATAACAAAATTTGGGGTCGATGTGGATTAATATCCTACCAAAATTTGCCCTACTAAAATTTGGGTAAAGTAGCAAACCATGCACCTCTATTAAAACACCACCTTTGTCATAAATTTGGGTTTACCCATAAACTTATGTCTTATGGGTATATTTTGGCAACAATCCAAATCAACATTTTCAACTCTATTCTACCAAAGTTTTGGTAGTTTAAAACTTGTCCAAGATTATGAATCCAAATAGCCTCTTGATGACCAATCACCATTGGTAGCCCTCTGGATTCCTTGGCAGGCTATTCTGTGCTATTTTGACGCGAGCTTGCAGCGGCACAAGTTAGCCAGCCGAGGGAAACGTGCGAAAACTACACACGAGCAACACCATCAGCCACTAAAAATAACAGTACTACTATTACTGTATACTCCATATTACATACTTCCCGTTTTGTTTTCAAAATAAACTAACCTAGGATTAGATAAAATATTATCTAGTTCATTAATCTAGACATGTAATATTTATTTTCTAGACATGTACTATTTATGTCTAATCTTATCATAGGTTTATTTATTTTAGAACAAATAAAATATATTCTTTCTCAACATCGCACGAACACATTGACGTACCTGTTGAGACATACCTGTTGATTAAGTGGGAACCGGACTATTACCTACTCTTATACTGGATCCACCTTATAACTCAAAGAGGTACTTCCTTCGTCTCACAATACTTCTCTTTCTAGGTTGTTTAGCACAAATAAGGTTTGAGAAGTAAAAAGTATATTGCCTCTTATTTGAATAGAAGCAAGAGAGTGGAGAGAATGGAATGGGCAAACATTTGAATTGGAGGTAATTGATGTAACAGGTAGTACTACCAAGTGACAAAGTAAAGTATTATGGGATAAAATTTAACTTAAAAAACAACTATTTTGGGACGGAGAGAGTATTATACATCGAGGATGCCATAAGAGCAGGTACAATAGCAAGCTATTAGCTAGCTATAAACATATTTTAATAAGATAAAAGATGAGAGAGAAGAGCAGCGAGCTACAGATCTGTAGCCAGCTGCAGCACGGACTCCAAGACGCAGTGTGCGTATGACAGGTGGGACCATTGTCACACCCTAAAAATCCCAAATATATAAATTGTTGTTTAATTGGAATTATTAGAATTTATTTTAAAAGCCTAGAAGAGAAGATCTAATTTTAAATAATAAATTCCAATATAAAATTTGGCGAAGAGGAGATGAGGAGGAGTACCCCATGGTGGCATATGCTTGCTGCCCCTGCTATGTGCTCAGCTCTGTCATCAGAGGGATTGGGAGGTGCCTCTTTGTGGCCTGCTACCCTGCCATACAATGCTGTGGCCTTGATGAGTGCAGGCACCACCACACCACCACCCAGCTCAGCCACTTCAGATGATCACAGCAATAATTCCATCCATTAAGTATGGCATCTCAATCATCATCAATTCTTTCTTCTCTTCTTTCTCACACACTGGGGTTCAGTAATCATATGGAGTTCTTGATTAAGGAGAGCTGTCCATTTGATTTCATACATGATGAAAGTCCTTTTTCTGGTTTTGCATCTTTTTGCTGTAATTTTTCCAGTAGAAAGAAAAGCGTGTTGCCCTAAACCAATAGGAGTTAGAAGAGTAAATGAGAAGAATTACATGTTCTAATAAGCTATTTTGTCTCTTACAAGTTATTCAGAAAGTGGTTCTACGGTTGGTGGCTCGTAGCTACTTTTTTATGATAATTATTGCGATTGTGCGTGCTGACAGATACGATGTATATATGATACTATAATTATATTACTAAATTATAATGTCACAATTATAAGCTTGAAAAATATGATTATAGCCTGTTAGGATAGATCTAAACCTAACGGTTACCATCCTGACAATATAGGATTTGGTATTTTGGTATGCTTAGTTTTTAGCTACTGAACATGTCCTGGTCAGCAGAAGAAACATGTGTGCGTCTACTGCCTACTTGGTAGGCAATTGGCATGTTCAGAGTTTCAGTAGGTGAGGGTGTCACGCAACAGAAGAGATTTCAGAGTCCTAACTTTCAGAGAACCCTTCTTATGCTGTCATTGAGCTGGAATTTTGTTGTTGACATCCTGTATATATAGACTAATCAAAATCAAGGAAATGTCCATGACTGAAGCAATATGGACTGTGGAAATAGATAGGGAATCCATTTCCACTCTGAATTTTTCAAGGCTCTCAGGAAGCACAACAGTGTCTGGCTGGCAGATTTTCTATCTTAATCCCCTACACGCTTTGCATATTTGAAGTAATTTGTCCAATTCTTCACATCGGCATTGTTTGATTGATAAATGGAGATCATTGGATTAGTCTTAGTCCTCTGGTATTGAAAGCTAAAAGGCCCAAGGAGTCAAGGAGAGATTTGGAGTACATAAGAGAAACCATCTTATGTTTTTAACTTTTGAAGTAGTCATTTTCTGGGGGAGTTCCCTTTTCTTTTCTTTTCTTTTTTTTTTTTTGGTTTTGAAAGATCGTTCTGGGGGAGTTCCTGCTCCTCATAATTTTCGCATGGTAGTGTGCTCTTGACTTTGCATGCTTGTCAAGTTGTGAGTTGTGACCAGTTCACATCAGCAGCATTTGTCTCATTAGTTGTTCACAATATTGTCAGTTGTGCACTTGTGGGATGTTACAGTTAAAATATGTCTAATTGACAATATTTCTAAAGTGTCAATTGTGCGATGTTTGTAAGTTCTGTCTTACTACAACATTTCTACTAAATGAAATAAACTAACGGTGGTTTGTGGTGAACTTGCTACCCTCACCACCTCTTTAGTTGGTGTCTTTTTGGGGGAAGAAATGTAATTTTTTGTGCATTTGCCATAATAGCGTGTTATTCATGAATTTTTGGTTGAGAAGTATATATGATTTCTCCTAGAAATTATATAAAACTTGTCAAATTTATATTTTATAATATATTTCTTAAAATCCATTGCCCGGTTGGGAACACCAACCGGGACTAAAGATCAAATCTTTAGTCCCGGTTGGGAACACCAACCGGGACTAAAGTGGTGATCATTAGTCCCGGTTGGTGTCACCAACCGGGACTAAAGATCCTTGGCCCCCTGACATCAGTCTGACAGAGGATGAACCGGGACTAAAGATGATTAACACTAACCGGGACTAAAGATCATAGAATGCCTCTGGAGTTTTCAACCGGGACTAAAGATCATTTTTAGTCCCGGTTCTTTTTGAAACCAGGATTATTGTGGTTTTGGGTCGAGATTATTGTGGTTTTGAGTCGACCCAGCAAAGATCATTTCTCCACCAGTGAGACATGCAATATTCATTTTCTAGACATGTAGGAGTACTATCTATGTCTCATCTTATCATCGGTTTCTTTCTCAACATCGCACGATCACATTGACCCATTGGCATACCTGTTGATTATTAAGTGGGACCCGGGAGATCTAGACTAATACCTACTCTTATACCTGGATCCACCTTATAACTCAAAGAGGTATTATACATCGGGTGCCCTAAGAGTCCCACAGAGAGTGAGATGATCACAAACACAGCTACAGTAGCAACTACTAGGCTGCACCATGCAAGTCCCCCGTTAGTCGTACACTGGAAATCAGATGGAACTCCATTGATTTCTTCATCTTTCAGCCAGCTTTCTGCAAGGATTACACGCTGCGCTGCCTGCGCACAAGAAGTCATCAGGCTTCGGTCCTCCCCTCCTCGGCTTCCTGCTTCTCCAGGAACGTCTTCTTGATCCAATCGAACGGCTGCGCGGGCATGCATCAAACACATCATCCGAATTAAACATGTGTACTACTACCAAAGAGGACAGCTCAAATGACAGGTGAGGTGAGTGGTGCAAGAGACGGGCCATTGCTAGCTCACCTGGACGAGCCACACGGCGGTGGCGACGCCGGCGACGGTCCACCCGGCGGCGGCGGCGACGTCGGTGCCCTGCGGACGGCGGTGCGGCGGCAGGAACCTGAAGAGGCGGCCGGTGAACGGAGTGACCGGCATCTCTCTCTGCTCTGCTTTTGGTCAGTGTGCCCAGAGCTCAAGACTGGACGAGAGAGCACAAGAAATGCTTGCAACACAGACAACACTTGAGGGCTCAGCTGTTGTGTACTTGTGTTGGGTTTGGGACTTTTAACATGCGAGACTATCGAGAGCTTCTCATCCTCTCCAGCGTCTTCCTCCGTCGTCTAGTTCTTCATTTCGTTTCTAGAATAAGCTCGACGCATATGCTACACCAAAAGGTTGACGTGTCGTGACATCTGCACGCCACGAGTCCACAATAAATTGCGCTATAACTTATGGAGTACCTATGAGTATACTATCTCTGCTTCATTAACCTTCCCAGTAACAAAAAACATACTATGAGGATTGGTAATTTGATATTTCATTGCACAGAATAGCTTCTGCAGTTTCATGCATGCTACAGTTCCGAAAAACAATCAGAAAGTCACTATGGAAACCAAGCAATGCAAACTCAGACAGAAATACAAATATGTTCCATCCAAACCGATATCTCGGTGCGTCGGTGCCTCTTTAGCTCAGCACATATTATTCATGACAGGGCAGCAACTCATAAGAGTAATTGCTGTTTTTACAACTTAGAACCAGATGGAACAAACAACGGTGCTGCCGAAAAACATCTTCAAGCTTTATCGTAAGGCTACATAAGGGACCAAGAAATAATCTGGAAGACTACACGAAAGGTGCAAAAGAAGACGCTGCTGATACAAAAGGATCCCTCTCTTCGTCAGCAAAACGTCAATCAATCAGAAGTGGTAATGGAACAAGTTTCAGTCACCAAGTTTGAGTTAAACTGAGCTCGACACCCGTTTGGGCTCTTCAGCTGTGTGATTAGCTTCCAGCCTTTTTGGACTTCTTCCTTTATCAGGACCGCCAATAACTCCCCATGTCTCAAACTGTCTCTGCCGTGCCCTTGCCCTTTCCTTCTCCTCCTCGGATTTGGTTGCAAAGCAATATGGGCATGATACACCATACTCCCATTCAGGAGATTCCATGTCTTCATCACTAACTGGTTTCTTACATCCATAACAAAGTTTGTGGGTTCCTTGGGCTAATCCGTGATCCACTGAGACACGTTTATCAAACACAAAGCATTCACCCTCCCACAAGCTTTCTGCCTTGGGGATTTCCTCTAGGTACTTCAATATCCCACCCTCCAAGTGATAAACCTGATATGAGCAGCTTATTAAACCTACTAAGTGTATTACCTAGTGTGTGTGTGTGTGTAAGAGAGAACTGTCGATAGCAAAAATTTGATGCATTAAACATCTATATCACGTATTAAGGTAGTCTGTTTTAACATTACCTATATTTTCACTATATGACCTAAGATAGGGGAGAATCTAGTGATGAAGCACAATTGGCGCACACAAGGGCAAAGTGTCTCACTTGAAGAACTTTACATTATTTTCATTGTTGATTTGATATCCAAACCTAAAATTTTGTACTATATATCTACCCCCATAACATGATACTATTGTGGTGAGAACATTGATCACAAGATCACGCAATGCAAGAGTCAACTGAGGGGAAATTGATCTTCAAGAATGTAGTAAATGAAAACACATCTACTCCCTCCGTCCCAAAATATAACAACTTTTAGCCCTTAGGATTTGTCCCAAAATATAACTTCTCCACCAACATTCTCTTCCCAACCAATCACAGCCCTCCACCATTCACTTTTCCCACCTAACTCCACTACTCATCCAATCACAACCCTCCACCACTCATTTCTACCTACTTTCTTAATAACTGTGTCTAACTCTAAAACTTCTTATATTCTAGGACGGAGGGAGTATTTGTTTGATGAATTCAAAGAATGAGATACTCCTAAAAATCTTGATATGAAATTGATCGGAACAATATAACACAGAGAAAAGCCTTCATGATTTACCTCTTTAAAGCCCTTGCTAAGGAGGAAACTTGATGCCTTTTCACATCTTATGCCACCAGTGCAATACATAGCAACTCGTGGTAACTCTTTGGGCTTGCTTGAATTCAGATCTTCTGATTGTCCGCCAATTGTATTGTCATTATTTTCTGAGCACGGTTGACTGTCAGATGCAGCCAATTGAAACTGATCATCAACCCAAGATGGGAACTCTCTGAATGAGTTCGTACATGGATCAACAGCTCTCTTAAATTTTCCTATGCGTATCTCATACATGTTGCGCACATCAATAACAACCTGCCACATGGATAATGTAAATGAACCATGCAGACATGGAACAAAATTCATTACTGGAATTGAATTAAACACATACGAGTGGGACAAATAAGTCTCTGCAATGAGTGAAACACTCACAGTATCTGGGTCACTTATCAATGCATTCCAGTCTTTCGGCTTAACATATTTTCCAACTGTTTTAATTGGCATGACACTGGGATCTCCAAGTGCGACTATCTGATAAATGGCCAACAAAGCAGAACAAGCAGAATAATCAGACCATTGAAAAATACAGTAACTGTCATGCATTCTAAACCAACCTACCTCCTTTTTCAATTTCACACGGACATGATCCCACCGGAAGGGTGCATCTTCCCCAGCACCAACAGGAGATTGACTGGTATGTCCATGATGGATAGCCTCGTCTTCCGGAGTAACAGGAGACTGGATCATCCGTAACCCTTTCAAGCGGTCATCTGATTGAATGAAGTTCAAGACTTTCTCCACGGCTTCTGGTATTCCACATATACTACCATTGATCCCTTCCGGCGCAAGGATAATACCACCTGAAACACGCTGAACAGCATCAGCCAGCCCAACATGTGAGAGTTGGATTTCACAAAACAGTCAATACATAAACCGCATTAGTCAACTCCATCACGGTGTGAACAGCACCATTCAGTACTGTCACTAAGCACAGCATATTTGGAAGTTGAAAATTTGTGACAAGTCAACAATAGCATCGAGTAAAACGGTTCATCCACACATAGCATTGCAACTTAGCATCTGAATGAATCGAAATCTGCTAAGCAATCCACGAATTAAAGAATATAAGCAATCATTTCACATCCACCATAAGCAGTCATTTGCTAAGCAATGCATGAACTAAAGAATAAGCAACCGTATCACATCCTCCATAAGCTTTAAAGCTTATCCAATAATAAATGTGTGTCTACTACACTGGATGAAGTGATTGTTAAGCCTTATCCGTGGCTAACTGGATGATGAAGCGCTCACCAACTCCTCGCAGAGCTCCTTGAGCGGCCGCCGCAGCTCGGCGTGGTCGGGGAAGTCGGCGAACCTGTAGAAGGAGACCACCACCAGCTCCGAATCACCAGCATCCAGTGCAGCCCCATCCCCACCGGCGGCGGCCGCGGCGAAGCCCCTGCCGTGCGGCGGCGGGGGAGCGCGCGGGCCCCTCCAGCTGCGGCATGAGGCGGACGCGACGGCAGAGCGCAGGAGATGGCCCCGGTACCAGCGAGGCGACAGCGGGGAGGACGAGGGGAGGCGGCGGCGTGCCTTTGCGCCTGCGTGCCGATCCGGTAGGCGGCGCGGCGGCGGCGTGCGCGTGCGGGCGGCTTTGGAGAGCGCGGCGAGTGGTGGGGAGGGCAGCATTTGGGCTTGGGGGGATGTAGGGGGACAGGTCAAGTTTGCGAGAGCCTTTGCTTTATCTGTGATTTTGGGCCTTGGGAGCTGTGGGCTTTAGGCCGGCCTAGTAAGGTTTGGAGTCGCATCTGATATTGGGCTTTAGGTCGGCCTAATAGGAGGACGATGGAGGATGGTGGACGGATATGCATACTGTATTTTTTTTATTTTTATATATATTTTTTAAAAAAAAACCGGTTTCAAAATTTTACAAAACTATACTTCTCCCACCCTCACCTTGCGCGATGCATATAAATCGCCATAGGGGAGTGTGGGGAATGTGACGTTGCAGGCGAGGAGAGGGGCGCGCCGCGGTCTTTTGGTATGCGGCCGGCAATTTTATCGCCATGAGGGAGCCGCCTGCAAAATGTGCACGACCGGCATCTCCCCGGCCTGCCATGTCATATAAATCGTCTTAGGGGAGCGCGATTTATATTCCTTGCCCACCCCTAGGGTTATCTATTCTTTGTAGTTGTTTTTTTAATTAAAATGTTTGAATTAATGGGGTATTATTTATTTAGATTTATTTATTATTTTTATTGGAATTGTTGGTTTCATGTCTTTGCCGCAATTTTTTTGCCCTTGTAAGACAGCACCGGTTGACGTTGCTACAAGACTGAATGCTAGTTAGAGGAAGAGCACTGGCAGAAGGGGAAGAAATTGTTGTTTCCGAAGAATCGGGCTTGAGCTTGTTTACGGACCTCTTATACGTCGTTCATGCACGTACTGCAACTTCGCGCTCCTTTATTCACATATACTCTGTCCTTCGCGCTCCATTGCGTTTCAGCTTCAGTTTACTCTTCCGCCATCATACGTTGGACTGATCGGGCCTGCTCACTTTGATGTCATTTTCAATCATACCATCTTTTGGCAAAGTTGCCAAAAAAAAATGGCTACGTTTAGTTGTTGCCAAATTTGCTAAATACATAAGAAATACTGCCAAAATTTTGGTAATATTGTCATCTTGTCAAAAGTTTATTTTGGCTACAATCTGAACAGGCCCATCATGTCTATCCACAAAGTGAATCCACACCTCCTTGACTGTCCTGAGGAATAAATCTAATTAGTGAATAGGATAGGTATACTAAGCAAACACGAGCGCAAAATGGAAATAAGTAATTCATTTTTAAAAATATCATCGAAAAAGTAGTTTAAAAAATCATATAAATTAATTTTAAAATTTTATAACTAACACTTAATAATACGCTAATAAGTCATCTCGTTTTATGATGGGAGATAAGTTCCCAGCTTTTTAGTCTTATTCACTATAAATGCACGAATATAATGCATCAGCCGCCATATAGGAATTAATATATATAATCATCCAAAAAGAAGAAAGTATGGTACCTTGATGGTAGAAAGGTGGCATGAACTTGTTAGAACATCTGAACACTGAACGGCAATTACTATAGAGTGTGTGTGTGTGTGTGTGTGTGTGTGTGTGTGTGTGTGTGTGTGTGTGTGTGTGTGTGTGTGTGTGTGTGTGTGTGTGTGTGTGTGTGTGTGTGTGTGTGTGTGTGTGTGTGTGTGTGTGTGTGTGTGTGTGTGTGTGTGTGTGTGTGTGTGTGTGTGTGTGTGTGTGTGTGTGTGTGTGTGTGTGTGTGTGTGTGTGTGTGTGTGTGTGTCTGTGTGTGTGGCCAACTTTAGCTTCGTAATATTGCATTTTAATTGCAGTTTTGCTCGTAAGCTTGAAACCAGGGAAAAGGGCAAAACACACTGGGAGTATATAGTTTGATGAAATGGTTTAGGCTAACTTGATTAGTATAAGACCCTGTTGTTTCAGCTTAAGATTATTGTAATGTAGATTATTAAGTCAGATTACTATAAGCTGGATTATAATAAGCCGACATAGAATTAGTTGTTAGCTGTTTGTTTCTCTGGATTATTAGCTGGTTGTTAGGTGTTAGCCACCCAATAATCTAGAAAAAGCACCTTTAGAGTGGA
Organism: Oryza longistaminata; assembly: GCA_009805545.1. Lineage (NCBI taxonomy): Eukaryota > Viridiplantae > Streptophyta > Magnoliopsida > Poales > Poaceae > Oryza > Oryza longistaminata. The sequence goes on along the minus strand of CM020182.1, from coordinate 11,749,393 downwards.
TTACTAGATTATAGTAATCTATCATAATAAGCTATCCGTTTGTTTTAGTTTACTCATAATAAACTAAATTATAATAATCCTAAGCTGAAACAAACAGGGCCTAACTCTAACGGCATAACTCTAACTGCAGCACCGGCCTAGGATCGCCGGATTATCAACAGTAACAACCTTTTTTACGTAAAAGAACAGAATTATTACAGAACTACAAAAATAATTAGAAATTTTGGGTCAGCAGGTGAGTCATAGTAGTTTTTACTAATACTATCGGGATTTCAAATATCTTAGCACACTACTAAAAACCAATTTTTATACGGTCAAAACTCATTTTTCCATGGGATTGGGCTACCCGTCTGTCCAAAAGTGTGCTAAAATCGCTAGTTTTCCATATGGGTGCTTATGTCGTCCGCACACAAAATAAAAATTGCGAAAACAAAATAAAATTCCAAAAACCCATCCACCGCCGTTCGTCGTTGCCGCCACCGTCGATGTCGCCGAAGCCAGGCAGTAGCTCCTCATCATCATCGCCACAGTCTGTTGCTGCGCGCAACGGGAGCTGGATCCACCGCCACTGCGCTCCCCATCGCTGGATCCGTCGTCGCCGCCTTCCCTGTCGTTGGATCCGCCGCCGCCGTGCCTCCCCACCGCCGAATCTGTCGCCGCAGCACCTCCCCCACCACCGCACCTCTCGACTGCCGCTCTTGCTCCCGTATCACCGTCGTTCCCCATCATGAGAATGAGATATAAAAATTTTGAAGATGCTAAGAAGGACAAAGAGGAGGAAGATCAGACTTGTAGGCGAGTCTTTAATAGCCGCATTTTCACAGGTCTCTTATGCAACCGCATACGAAAACGTATTTTTTCATGTGGCTCTTGAACTGCCATAAAAATAATTTTACAGGCGGAGTAGTTATGACCCACCTATATAGTGGCAGTCTGACAGCAAAACCGGATTTAAGCCTTGTTTAGTTGGGGAAAATTTTTGGGTTTGGTTGTCACATCGGTTAAGCATTAAATGTAGTCTAATAACAAAACAAATTATAGATTCCGCAATAAAACTGTGAGACAAATTTATTAAGCCTAATTAATCTGTCATTAGCAAATGTTTACTATAGCATCACATTGTCAAATCATGGCACAATTAGATTTAAAGATTTGTCTCGCAATTTATACGTAATATGTCTAATTGATTTTTTTTTATATTTAATACTCTATACATATATCCAAATATTCGATATAACAGCGTGAAAAGTTACGTTTCGAGAACTAAACAGGGCCTACCAGGTCGAGATTGGTAAAATCAAACTTCGGCATCGTTGTGTTCATTAAGAAAGGACAAGAGTTTGGGATACAATGATTAGCGCTTGCAGGTAGTTGAGCTCTCTGGGGAGTAGCTTGGCCTACATATAAATTAATTTTAAAATTTTATAACTAACACTTAATAATACGCTAATAAGTCATCTCGTTTTATGATGGGAGATAAGTTCCCAGCTTTTTAGGCCTCCTTTGATTCATAGGAATTTCATGGGAAAAATGTAGGATTTAGGATTGGGCACTGTAGCAGCTTTTGATTCATAGGATTAGGGCATAGGAAAGTTAGAGGAAATTTTCCTTTGGAACTCATTTCACAGGGAAAACATAGGAAAAGAAAACATCCACCCTAACCTCTTTTTTCCATCATGTGTGCGTAGGATCGAGGTAAATGACAGACATATGCATCATTGTTGTTCTTTTAGAAGAAAATATACATTGTGATATTGTGGATAAGGCCAAAGTGACATGTATTAATACACTTCCTGACACTCTCTTTCCTGTGAAATTCCTATACCCATTCAAAGGGCTAGTAACATAACTTTCCTATGTTTTGCAATCCTCTGTTTTTATAGTTCCATTCCTACAAAAATCCTACATTTTTCATTCCTATGATTCAAAGGGGCCCTTAGACTCTTTGCAACCAATCACTACACTGGCCAAGGTCACCTGTGACGGGCCCAAACCCTCACCTTTGACGACTTTGGGCATGGTCAGTGATCAGTGGTCACTGGTGAGTCCAATCACCTTTGAAGGGTGGCCGACCGTCACAGATGACACCCCCTCTGACGGACAAGCTACTGTAAGACCGTCAGAGGTGTTGGTCTCCGCTAGCCTAGGGCAAGTTGGGACCCGTCACAAATGACTCATCTCTGACACCCTTTAAATAAAGGTCGTCAGATGTGATGATCTCCGTAGATAGAAGTTGTCACAGGTGATCTACTTGTGACGGGCCCAAAAGTAAAGACCCGTCACAGGTAGGTCACCTCTAACGGACCTTTATTTGTTCTATATTAATATAGAACAAAATATTGCCGAACTGCTATGCTCGTGATAATGTGCACCAAAATAAAGATGATAAATCTGCTTAATTACATGACTAAGAGCAAGTACAATAGCGGACTATAAGCCAACTATAAACACATATGCGGAGATGAAAGAAGAGAAATGTGAGCAGCGGGCTACAGATTTGTAACCGATCAGCTGCAACACGGACTTCACGTAATATGTATATGACAGGTGAGACCAGATATTAATAGTGTAGTATATATATTTATAGGTAATTATTGTATAAATTAGCTATTAAATTGACTATATATAATTTGGAGCTAGTACGTAGTTGGCTATACTGAGGCCCTGTTTGATTCAGCTTAGGATTATTATAATCTAGCTTATT
>CM020182.1:11612834-11738719 GCA_009805545.1 Oryza longistaminata | reverse complement strand
CTGCCCACTCCTGCGCGGGTGTCTCCTCGGCTCGACGATGAGGCTCACTGGAAGCATCCACTGCATCCATGGGACGGCGGCCTGATCCGGCTAGGGCATTGCGCAGACCTCCAACGTGCGGAGATGGGCTTAGGCAACCCTAAAACATTTCAGTCCGAGTATTTTACACTGAAAACTCTTTTTTTTGTAGGAGGAAATTTTACACTGAACTCTGGATTGCCACTGTGCCAGCACGCTGACTCCCAGCGTCACTATGGTAAAATCTCCTGGAATTAACCAAGAATAGCTCGAACGACCGAGAATTCTAGATGATGAATGCAATCTACTTTGTATCCTGTCTAATATACCGCCAGATTCACAAACTGAAAAAATGCAAATTTGCAAAGTAATATGGGCCTCAGCAATATTACGGATGTTGGTGGAATAGGATGAATATGCTTTCTGGAATTCTCTTACCTTTCAGGTCAATGCAGACAAGTGCAAACTTACCAGACCCAAAAAGTTATCCAACCATGCCAATTACTAAAAGCAGATTTGAATTTTTATTCCCATTATACTAAAGTTACATGATAGCATGAAACAAGCTTCCGCAATCCTGCTCTGGTTAGTTATCGGATGGCTGCAAACAACACCTTTATGCATCCACCCTTATTAACCTTACGGATATCGACAATAATAACATATATAGTATGAGAGCTGACAAGTTAGCAACTATACTGGCAAAACGAAAGATAATAACTGTGGTAGAAATTGAGAGGAATACAAAGAGATTGAAAAAACTTGAGCTGAATCCATTTCCTCCCTCTCTCTATACTGCTTTGGGGTGTGTCTTGCAACCCCTTAATTAACCCAAACCCATGCCATCTCCCTCGTTTTTCGTGTGCACGCTTTTCAAACTGCTAAACGGTGTGTTTTTTTTTAAAAAATTCTATACGAAAGTTGCTTAAAAAAATCAAATTAATCCATTTTTGAAAAAAAAAATTAGCAAATACATAATTAATCACGCGCTAATGGACCGCTCCGTTTTCCGTATTTACTGGATGGGAACCAGAGGCAGCGAACGCTCCCAGGTTACGTTGTTGTACGGGATCAGAGAACTCCGGCCTCTTTATTCTTTGCGTATGCAACAATTTTGGATGGATATGTGCGTGAATGAGGCGAATTTTGAGCTATGGGAGAGAGGTAGATAGGATCATAGAAAGCGAGACAGGTTGACGATCTCTTTCGGACTCCACAAAAGTACTGAAGACAAACGATCCGGCCGGTGGGATCCACGGACGGAGGAACCTACCAGGAAATCCCTCCTACGACAATGATTTAATTCGATCTGACAACTGTGTCATCTGGAGACATACTACTAGTAGTGCTCCATATGGGCCCACATATTTGTACTCTTTTTTCACACATGTGCTTGCAAATAGTATCAAATCGTTATAACCGATAATAATATTAGTACGGTATCAGTTTAATGCCTCGCAAGTACTCATGCTAATTAATCTTGTTGTTGAGGCAGGTAATTCACTTGTTCGTTATTTTTCCTAGTCACCAAAAACAGCGCATTTAATAATGTTAGCTCCACTCATTGATCAAATCAAACAGGAGGTCGATCAATTTTCTTTATGCTTATTACTACTACCTCTGTTTTATAATCCTTCGTTTTATATTAGAAGTGGTTTGACTTTTTCGTAGTCAAACTCAGTTAAGTTTATCAAGTTTATAGAAAATTTAATAACATCTAAGGGATCTAGGGACTAAAGTATCATATCGGATGAATTTGAAGTATAAAACATAGACTACTTCTAAAACTAATTACATAAATGAGAGCTAATTCGCGTGAAAATTTTTTTAAGCCTAATTAATCCATAATTAGCGCATGTTTACTGTAGCATCACATAGGCTGATCATGGATTAATTAGGCTCAAGATTCGTCTCACGAATTAGTCCAGGGTTATAGAATGGGTTTTATTAATAGTCTACGTTTAATATTTATAATTAGTGTCCAAACATATGATGTGATAGGACTAAAAAGTTTAAGCCTAATTAATCCATAATTAGTCCCATCTAAACAGGGTCTAAAATGTAAAATTAGTTTTACTAAATCTAACATTAAATATAGTTTGATAATATATTTGTTTTATGCGAAAAATATTTCTATAAATATAATTAAACTATAGAAACGACTTATATGAAACTGAGGGAGTGCGTAATTGGTTGCGTACTTAGACAATCATGCATATTCAGAAGGTCCAGAAGTCGTTTACCAGTGAAGTCACGCGGTTGGAGTTAGTAAACATTTTTTTTTCTGGATTAGAGGGTGTTCGGTGCAAATTTTGGACGTTCACACAAATTGAAAGAATATGAGGATTAAAACAAAAGGTGCCAGGGGCTAAAATATAAACTCAAAGCTACTTCTAGGACTATTTGCATTGTGAAAAACCCATATTTTGGACCCGTCACTATGGAAGGCGCTGGCTGAGCCGAAAATTCAGTTCTTTGGATGGCTTGTCCTTCATCAGAAAACCTTAACCGCGCAAAGCTTACTTCGCAGACATTGGCCGTGTAATTGGATCTGCCGTCTATGCACATGTGCATTCGAAGACACCAATCATTTGTTCAGTGATTGCAGCTTCGTCAGAGAAGTTTGGAACTTTGTTCGCTCTTGGCAAGCTTTGCCACCTATTATTGCTGATCCCACGGCCGGAACCTCCGTGTGGTGGGCTGCAGTCAACTGCGTTCTCTCAAAGGATCAAAAGTTGGCGGTTAGGGGAGCTCTCTTAACGACGTGGTGGAATGTTTGGTTAGAGAGAAATAATAGGATTTTCGCCAATAGTGCTAGAACTGAGCGTGAGGTGGCCTATGTCATAAAGCAGGAGCTTGATCTCCGCAAGTCAGCTTTTAGGCCGCCCTGATGTCTTTTTCCTCTATCTGGCTTGTAAGCACTATATTTTCTATCTCTAATTAAATTCCGGTAGAACTCCTGCCGTCGGTTTCCTAAAAAAAAAATATTTTGGACCCGTAGCCTAGCCTATGTGGCACTTTGTGAGTGCCCTAAGAGCATTTTCAAGAGACCGCGCAAATTAAACTCTCCAAACACTCATATAGCTAGCTCTCTAATTGATTTGGCAAGCCAAACTCATTGCTCACTCCATGAATCTCTCCATCTATACTCTCCATTTTCACTCTATGACATTGAAACCCATATGTCAGCCTCTATTACCCCCTTCTTCTTCCTCCCCTTTCTCCTCCTCTTCCTCTTCTTCTCCTTCCTTCTTTCCTGCCAAGAGAGAGAGAGAGAGAGAGAGAGAGGTAGAAGTAGTAGATACTAGGATCATAGTCGAAAGCGAGACAGGTTGACGATCTCTTTCGGAGTCCACAAAAGTGCTGAAGACAAACGATCCGGCCGGTGGGATCCACGGACGGAGGAACCTACCAGGAAATCCCTCCTACGACAATGATTTAATTCGATCTGACAACTGTGTCATCTGGAGACATATACACTACTCCATATGGGCCACGTATATCTACTTCTTTTTCACACATGTGCATGCAAATATCAAATCGTTATAACCGATAATAATATTAGTACGGTATCAGTTTAATGCCTCGCAAGTCGCAAGTACTCGTGCTAATTTGTCCTCTATAGTTAGTATACTATGCCCTGTTTAGATTCTAATTTTTTCTTCATACTTTCAACTTTTTCGCCACATCAAACTTTTCTACACACATAAACTTTTAACTTTTTCGTCACATCATTTCAATTTCTTCAAACTTCTAATTTTAGCGTGAAAGTAAACAAAGCCTATACTTCCCTTCCATTAATCTTGTTGTTGAGGCAGGTAATTCACTTGTTCGTTATTTTTTCTAGTCACCAAAAACAGCGCATTTAATAATGTTAGATCCACTCATTGATTACGGTCTTGTTTATATTCCAACTTTTTTTTTTTCAAAATTCTAACTTTTTCGTCACATCGAACTTTTCTACACACACAAACTTTCAACTTTTTCGTCACAACGTTCCAATTTCTTCAAACTTTCAATTTTAGCGTGGAACTAAACACAGCTACATCAAACAGGAGGTCTATCAGTTTTCTTTATGTTTATTACTATTTCTCGTTTCATATTATAAGTCACTTAACATTTTCATAAACAAACTTGGTTATGTTTAACTTAGTTTGTAAAAAATTTTAACAACATCTAAAATATAAAATTAGTTTTACTAAACCTAACATTGAATTGATAATATATTTGTTTTATGCTAAAATATTACTATATTTTTCAATAAATTTAATTAAAATAAAGAAGTTTGATTAAAAAAATGTCAAATAGAGAGTACATGATTGGTTGTGTAGTTAGACAATCATGCATATTCAGAAGGTCCAGCAGCCTTTTACCAGTGAAGTCACGCGGTTGGAGTTAGTAAACAGGAGCTCTTTAATTACTCTTTCTTTTTTTAATATATAATACCATTGATCTTTTGAAATAAATTTGACTACTCATCTTATTAAAAAAAATATGCAATTATTATTCATCATAATTTGATATATTTTAATCTAGAAATTAAGATAATAAACATGATATGTGCAGCAGGAATTAATCTAGTAAAAGTGCTAAATATTAACATCTAATGACTTGAAAAGTATCATCTAGAAACATGTTTAGCACTATAGTTAGAAATGTGACATACCCAAAGAACGCTCCGGTACCGTATAATGCATTATTGGTGTTGCTGCTTCCATTGATGTTGATGTTCTCGCCACGACGCCACCTCCGGGTGTGTCGTTGCCACCACCTCTAGGTGCGTCGTAGCCGCCGCTTCCAGGTGCGTCGTTGCCGCCAGTGCCTCCACCATTTCCTCCTCTTGTAGATACGCCGATGTAGTGAAAGTAGTTGAAGCAGATGATGCAGAGGAAGAAAACAACGACATGCAGAACCGATGTACCAGAGTAGTCGCATTAGGAAGCGCTCCTTAAATATTTGATCGCCTGCCTATCCGCGAAGGTACTCAAGCGAGCGGAATGGAGTTTCGTAGGCATGCTCGTCCCAAACACTTGTGCACGCACATGCTCAGAACTGGGGAAGCATAGATGCAATGCAGGAACAGAGAAAGAAAATGGCGATAATGGGAGAAAGCATAGCAAATCGGGACAACAGTCCTTGTATATGTACTAGGCAGTTAATAATTAAGCTTGGTGTACGTTCAAAAAAACAAATTCTGCTCGTTCGAAAATAATAATAATTAAGCTTTGTGGGCTTACAAGGCCATGGCCTAGCGCTCCGCCCGCCCACAAAAAAATAGAACAGCCCCAAATAACATCTCTCCCGTTCTCTTGTTGGTGTGATAGGAGTACCACCTTTTTATTGGCAGGTAAATTTTTGTCCAAATTTGATTGGACAATTATTCATTGAGTTAGATTCGGCTTTGTCATTTGGGCCTAACAAGATTTTCTCTTTGGAATAAGTCTATTTTGCCTCCTCAACTCATGCTCTTTGTTGAATTGTATCCCTCAACCGCAAAACTAGGTATAACCCATCCCCTAACTCCCAAAACCATTGCAAATTGACTACCCGGGCAATTTTAGAGGCGGTTTCGTTTGACGTGGCAGTTGACTCACTGAGTTATTAAGTGAGACCGACTTGTCAGCGGCCTTCACCTCATCCCATCTTCTCTCTCACCTCTCTCCCACCCTCTCTCTTTCATATCTTCCTCTTCTCTCACCTTCCATCAACACAGAGCTGTTTTGATCGCACGTCACTATGGCAAAGGCCAGGATAAAATACATCTTGTGCAACGATAAAATATCTTCTTTACCTAGAAAAAAAACACTAAATCGGACAGGAAGGACGCAATTTGCAGATATAGTACAGTTTGGACTTTGGACCAATGATTAAATCACAACAATCCAGTGGGTTTGCTGTTGGCTTCCAACTTGCATGCAGCGTTGTGACAACTGAAAACTAAACATAAACTACACTCCCATGGATAATCCTGACGTCCTGACGCACGTGGTGGTCCATCCTTCACATTGGCGTCAGTTCAGATTTGTTATAGTATCAATCAATTGCTGATGCTTTTCTTTTCTGTTGTACTCCTGTACGCCCTGTTTAGTATCAGAATAAAAACTTTTCACCTATCACATCGAATGTTTGGACATATGCATAAAGTATTAAATATGGAAAAAAAAAACCAATTACACAGTTTGCGTGTAAATTGCGGTACGAATCTTTTAAGCCTAATTGCGCCATGATTTGAGAATGTGATGCTACAGTAAACACTTGCTAATAACAGATTAATTAGGCTTAATAAATTCATCTCACAGTTTCAGGTGGAATCTGTAATTTGTTTTGTTATTACACAACGTTTAATACTTTAAATGTGTGTCCGTGGATCCGATTTGACACCTCGAAATAAAAATTTTTGCCATCTAAACCGGACGCGCCTAAACTGAATCTGGTTTTGACAATTTCTTTTCCAATTCAGATAGTGTTTTTCTTCTTCTTTTTTGATTTCTTTCTTCTTGATTTGTTTTGCGTGGAGTACAAATAGTGTTTTTTTTTTTCTGGAGGTGAAGCACTCCTTTCTCAATCCGTACGTCAAATCACTCAAGGCGTATATACATTATTTATTCGTAAGATTCACAGCCAAACGCGTTTTATGTGATATCATGATGGTTGTAGTCTCCGCGGCGACTTTGAGTAAAAGGAGAGGCAAAATTTGGCTCGTTTTGATTTGATTATTGAACGATTTACAGATTACTGTTAAGAATTAGTACTATCTGTGTCTCATTATAAGTGCAGTCGTGAGATTCCGTATTCAACTTTTACCCGTATGTCTTATTTGAAAAATTATATTTTTTTAAAAAATAATCACACATAAAATATTATTCATGTTTTACCATCTAATAACAATAAAAAAAAATACTAATCATAAAAACTTTTAAATAAGACGGACGGTCAAACGTTTGATATAAAAAAAAAGAAAAACTATAATCTTTCTAGGATGGAGGTAGTATCTACTCGCATCATAGTGATAAAACTAAATATTTTATATAAAAAATAATTTTTATAAATAACTTATAATATAGTGGTCTAATCAATATAAGTATGAAGATTTTTTAAAAAAAAACATATTTCTTAAACATGGAGCAATTATCCGTTTTTCACAATCCAATAAATAAGTTGAAAACAACAGGGACAGGAGAGTTCACACAGTAAAATTTCATGGTTTATTAACTTTGTAACTCTGCGATGAACTTGGATGAGATATTGTTAGAATATGGTCATAATTTGATATATTTTAACTAGAAAATTAAGATAATAAACATATATGTGCAGCAGGAATTAATCTAGTAAAAAGTGCTAAATATTAACATCTAATGACTTGAAAAGTATCATCTAGAAACATGTTTAGCACTATAGTTAGGAAATGTGACATACCCAAAGAACGCTCCGGTACCGTATTAATGCTTATTGGTGTTGCTGCTTCCATGATGTTGATGTTCTCGCCACGACGCCACCCTCCGGGTTGTGTCGTTGCCACCACCTCTAGGTGCGTCGTAGCCGCCGCTTCCAGGTGCGTCGTTTTGCCACGCCAGTGCCTCCACCATTTCCTCCTCTTGTAGATACGCCGATGTAGTGAAAGTAGTTGAAGCAGATGATGCAGAGGAAGAAAACAACGACATGCAGAAACCGATGTACCAGAGTAGTCGCATTAGAGCGCTCCTTAAATATTTGATCGCCTGCCATATCGCCGAAGGTACTTCAAGCGAGCGGAATGGAGTTTCGTAGGCATGCTCGTCCCAAACACTTGTGCACGCACATGCTCAGAACTGGGGAAGCATAGATGCAATGCAGGAACAGAGAAAGAGAAAAATTGGCGATAATGGGAGAAAGTAGCAAATCGGGGACAAAACAGTCCTGTATATGTACTAGCAGTTAATAATTAAGTTGGTGTACGCTTCAAAAAAACAAATTTCTGCTCGTTCGAAAATAATAATAATTAAGCCTTTGTGGGCTTTACAGGCCAATGGCCTAGGCTCCGCCCGCCCACAAAAAAATAGAACAGCCCCAAATAACATGCTCTCCCGTTCTCTTGTTGGTTGTGATAGAGTACCACCTTTTATGGCAGGGTAAATTTTTGTCCAAAATTTTGATTGGACAAATTATCATTGAGTGAGATTCGGCTTTGTCATTTGGCCTAAACAAGATTTTTCTCTTGGAAATAAGCTATTTTGCCTCCTCAACTCATAGCTCTTTTGTTGAAATGGCTATCCCTCAACCGCAAAACTAGGTATAACCATCCCCAACTCCCAAACCATTGCAAGATTGGACTACCGCGGGCATTTTTTAGGAGGGCGGTTTTCGTTTGACGTGGCAGTTGACTCACTGAGTTATTTAAGTGAGAGACCGTTGTCAGGCGGCTTCACCTCATCCCATTCTTCTCTCTCACCTCTCTCCCACCCCATCTCTCTTCCATATGCTTCCTCCTTCTCTTCACCTTCCAATCAACCACAGAGGGCGGACGACAAACGACAGCAAAACCAAGGGAGGAGCTGTCAGCCGGGCCCGGCCAGCCACGCGCTGAGGGAGGAGCAGTCGATCGACTGCCACTAGACCGGAGCTCATCCGTTGGCTGTGGTGCTGAGGAGGAGCTCGTCGGCATGGTGGCAGCCGACACAACCTTGTCGATCTTCTGCGAGGCCCCGGCTCTCAGCATGCGCTTAGGAGGTGGGAGGCGGCCGGCATTGTGCGAGAGAAGGGAGGAGGGGTCCGTGGAGGACGAGGCGAAGGTCGCGCAAGCAAACCCCTCTAGGTTGTCAACAGGCCGTGTGCAGGGGAGGAGTTTCGCCGGCCGTCTGCATGCGGGAAGGAGCTCGTTGCGCATGGTGAGCGATACGATTGTGAAATTCGTATGAAATGGGCTGATCGCGCGACGGAGGCGGATGGATATAGGAAGGGGGCAGGGAGCTAGAGGAGGCTGGCTGGGGATGGAGGAGCAGCAGCGCATGGGAGCTTGGGGTCCTGCCACCCAACTCTCAAAGCAATGTGGGGCCTCCCGTGATGGAGATGGAGGTGAGCAGCAAAGGTGGTGTCATCGAGCTCCAAGTGGTCACTGGTGGAGAAACGCTTTTGTTGTCCGGTTGGTACCCTTCGTAGTCCCGGTTTTCCAACCGGGACTTGAATCCGGGACTAAAGATCGCAATCATTTAGTCCCGGTTAAGATCGATTTTTTAGTTCCGGTTTGGACTAAAAATATGGCCCGGTTGTTGTTACCAACCGGGACTAAAAAGTTTGGTTTTTTTTTCTTTTCCTTTCATCCGGTTGGCCTTTGCATTTTTATTGTTTCTTTAGCTTTCGCTAGTGGATCCAATAAATAAAAATCAACAACAAAGCCTAAATCATAGATCGAATGATAAAATCAAACAACAAAGCATCCATATTGTTTTACACTTGTTCAGATCTACAACATCTCATCACAGAGAGCATTCATCACAGAGACAAACAAGAAAGGAAAAAGAAAGTTCACATCTACAACATCATTCATCAGATGCACAAAGAGAGAGAAAAAAAAATTCTCCTGCCGCCGGCTCCCCGACCGGCGCCGGCCGCCGCCATCCCGACGCGGCGGCCGCCCCCGACGCAGCCGGCCGCCGCCTCCCGCCCGGCCGGCCGCGCCCTCTCGACCGCGCTAGCTGCCCCATCCTCGCCGCCCCGCGCCAACACAGCCGGCCGCGCCTCCGACCGGCGCAGCTGGCCGCCGCCGCCCCCGACGCAGCCGCCGTCGCCTCCATCTCGCCGCCCCGCGTCGGGGTGCCGGCGGCAGCCTCCATCCCGTCGCCCCGCCTGGGGCCGCCGCGGCGGCCTCCATCCCGCGCCCGCCAGAGGGAAGGGAGGGGAGGAGGGGAGGAGAGAGGGGATGAGGAGATGGGGTGAGAGAAGAAGAAGAGAAGGATGGGAGGAGAGGAGGAGAGAAGAAGATAAGATGGGAGATGGCTGGATGGGAGAGGAGGAGATAAGGATGGAATTAATAGGAGACTTTGCATGCGCGTGTACTGGATAGAGTTTTATTTTACCGGTTGTTTAACAACCGGGACTAAAATCCTAACTTTAGTGATCTTTAGTCCCGCGTTTTGTGGAAACCGTGACTATTGTGGATTTTGGTCGACCGACAAAGATGGTTTCTCCACTAGTGGTGTGGGCGTGGGATGTCGACAACGCCTCTGTGGTAACGGTACCACAATCGCCAGGGGACCCCACGTGGACCATCCACTGTGACCCCTTTTCTGTCACTCAGTCTTTCCACGCGCCGCCCCTCGTGGGGATCGAATTTAGCTACGAAACGACGGGTTCTACTACTAAAAAAAACATTTTTCGTGTGGAGGATTTGCTCGTCTACACCAGGAGTCCTGGGAAAATCAATATTTTCGTGTACGGGTAGCCCAACCCACGGGAAATCATCTTCCCGCGCAGTCGGTTCAATGGACTGCATGGGTATCGATTATCCCGGGCGGTCAAATTATACGCCTGCACGCAAACAAAAATAAAATTAAAAAAAAAATAAAAATACCCTAACCTAAACCCTAGAATTGCCTGCTGCCGCTCCCGAGCCGCCTTCGTCGCGCCGCTGCCACGGACCAGCAGCCGCCGCAACCCCGACCGTCGTCTGCGCCCGAGACCGCCACTATCGCGCCGGCCGCACCGGATCCGGGCGCGGGGCCAGTTGCAGCGCCGTCCGCACTCGCGCCCACGCCCACGCACGGCCTGCCACCGCGCTCGTCGTCGCCGTGGTTGCGCCGCCGCCGCTCCCGATTGAGCCCGCCATTACCGGCCCCGCCGCGACTGGCCACCATCGCTGCTAGCTCCCGCGGGCCGCCTCCTACTCCTCCTCGTGCGCTCGGTGGGGAGGAGAGGGGAGGAGAGGAGAGGAGAGGAGAGGAAAGGGAAAAGTAGGAGAGGAAATTGGAAAAGTAGGTGCGTAGAGAGAGAGGAGTGAGAGTAATTGAGGGATTTAATATAAGGAAAAAGGAAGAGAGAAGTTTGAAAATTTTGAAGTGAGTAGGAGGGAAAAGGAGGAGAGGTATTTTTGCATGCGGTTCACTTAAGAGGCCCACACGTGAAAATCGATTTTCGCGTGCGGGCCTCTTAATGGTCCGTACGCGAAAATGGGACGCCGATTTTTCCGTGCGGACGCGAAAACGGTCCGTTGCTCTCGCGTCTCCGGGAAGCTCTCGTTGAGTATCGGGAAAGGAGCAAGGTGGAGACACATCTTCAAGCTGTGAAGGCAATTTTGGGAGTAGCTCCCAACCGCCGCTCCCATGCGAGCTCGCCGATGTCGGCCACCGCACCACCCAACGACCTCGGTAACTAGGGCGGAGGCCGGCTGGAGCGGCGCAAGGGTCGCAGACGCGCGTCATTGGTCTGATGTGGATGGAGCTGGAATACTGCCACAGTGACCTCCCTAAGCTCCAGTGTCCTTCATCCGACATTTTTTTGCTCGTCTTGTCGCCGGGAGGGATTGAAATTAGAGGAGAGGAAAAGAAGAGTTGCTGACAGAAGGAGCCTACAAGCTGACTCGGTCAACGTAGTCAAAGATGCCACGTTGGATGAAACTGCCTCCCAAATCGCCAAGGGGGGGTTATTTTCCCTGGTTTTCAAAGCTGAAGGAGGTGTTATAGCCGCTCTTTCAGTAGAGGGACGTGATTCAACCATCCAAGGGCAAGGGTTGAGGGAGGCAAAATAGACGTATTCCTTTGTCTTTTGGTCCTGGCGAAATTGGCTCAGTGGAACTAAATTTTCGGATTATATTCAGGGATGGACCAGGCTTCGGCCCATTGGAAGCCCTATTCCTGGAGATATTCACAGATCCACACATGCAAGGCTGTTAGTGGAGTCGTGAACTGGCCTAACTTCCTTTTTGTTTGGACAAAGAAGCTTTGATTACACACGTTCGTCTCTCTCCTAGGACTTGTTCACTTTGCTACCATTTTTAATCTTTTTTTTCGTAAAGTTACCAAAAAGCGGCTATATTTAGTTTGTTGTCAAATTTTAGGAAGTACATATGAAATCTTATCAAAATTTTGCAATCTTACCAAAATTTTGACAATCTTATTAAAATTTGGCAATGCCAAAACTCGGTAAGATTGAAAATGGCAGTAAAGTGAACAAGCCCCTAGTTTTCTAATGTACTAGTAGTATGTGTCAATTTTGAACGACTATAAAATATTACTACATACCTAGATTCATCAATATCTATATGAATGTCAGAATGTGGACAATGTTAGAATGACTTACATTATGAAACGGAGGAAGTACTGTAATTTATAGCCTTAAACATTTTACCATTTGGTTTTACTTTCTTTTGGTATAAATTACTTTGAAGTGCGGCGTGCTCAAATGTACATATAAGGGAAAAGTATCGATTGACAGTTAGGCATATTTCATAGTGAACAAATCAGACAATTAATTATGTAAAAGATTTAAGTTCCCTGTGCCAAATCTGCCTATCTATTTATCTACCTACCTACATATACTGTATTGAGTACTTTCGGGAAGCTTTCATTTTAATTTAGGAAGATATGGTGAATGATTAGATAAATATATAGTATATCATGACCGCAGATTATAATTGTGAATTCATGTTATATAAAACATTTAAAATACTGTTTTTACTTTATATAAAATTTATTAAATTCAAAATTGGGAAATGGTAATATGAAGTTTTACCCATCTTTAACTCAATTTAGTATTTTATTTATCCAATTATAATATTAGAAATTAATAATTAGAAAGTTGTAACTGATATGTGGATATATTGTTGGTTTAATTTAAACTGCAATTATAAAAAACAACCAAATTGAATTATTATATCAGCTCGTGCAACGCATTTCCTTGATGGCTAATTTATTTGATTAGTCATTAGTACGTTGTTGAACCTTGAAGAAGAGAAACAATAGACTGCTTTTTCAACACATTGTAGCCCAAATAGGTTCTTTTTTGAAGATCTGGGTGAAACAACGACGCATAATATATTTAGCTACGATGAAAATTAGATGAACTGTATAAGACCAAAACATAATGAATATATTCAGAGATAGATAAAAATATTTATTCATTTCATTGAAGATAAAAAGTCTGAGATAATAATTAACTAAAAGTAAGTTCTACGGTAGAGGTGACTACTGCATACCTCTAATTCTATCCATATCATTCACTAACAAATTAAGAGGCCCCTATACAATATATCACCTCTAATGTATAAATACCAAATACCTCTAACTAATACTCTCACATGCATACTACTTATAGTTTGTGTGCATTTTGCTCTTGCATGATGGGTGTTTCATCATCTCTCTTCTTACTTCTCTCCTTTAATTACCTTATCACTCGATGCTATGTGACACTTTTATATAATCAACAGTATAATAGTACTTGCTCTAAACAATTTGCGCTTGTGGCTCCTTAATGAATCTTTTTTCTAGTAATTTGATTGAGGTATGCACCCTTGTTTTCTGCATGTGAGCCACATAGTCATGCAAAATTCTAAAATGATTATATATTTCTTCCGTTTCAAACTACTTATTATTATTTTAAGAAAATATATATGCTTAACTTTGGCAATCAAATTTTAGAAATCCATATAGTCTAATAACATGTGAACATATACATTGTGAAAATATTTCTCATGATGAATCTAAATATCTATATCTTATGATATTAAATTATAAATTTATAGAGAATGATGATCAAAGTTAGAAAATTTGAGTGTTTAACTTGGGACAAAACTGTGGAAAAGATAGATTGTTTTGCTGCTATCTCCACGAACAAGATAAACATTAGGATGGAAAAAGAAACAAAATGAAGAGAAGAATACTCTCTGGACTTTGTGATTTCAACAAAAAAAAAGCTGAAGCAAAATTAGCCTGAAATAATTAATATAACTTCAATCGATCACTGTGGTCATTATACAACTTAATTGGAGATTTACACAAATGAACTCGCTGATACCATGCTATATCTATACATCGATCGAGCTAGCTAATTAACGGCCGGGGCGCCGGGCATCTCCTAGACAGAGTCACCATTATTAGCATGCATGAACCTAATTAAGTGATCTAATCAAGTGTGCATCTAACAACAAAAATTTCAACATCTACATGCACAATGTGCATGCCTCACCTAAATACACCAATTAAGTTAAGAAGCAAAACGAGATCTAATAATAATGACATCAGAGAGGTGAGACTGATTGATCAGTTATCACGTCGATCGTGAGAAGAAAAAATGCCGTCCATGATGCTGCTGCTGCCGCTGCCGCCGGAGTTGAACATGACGTCGGCGAGGTCCGCCACCGGGTAATGGTTCCGCGTCCCTAGCTGCTGCACCGCCGCCGCCGGCGCCGTGGCGCCCATTGTCGTCACCTGCGGCGCGGTGGCGGTAGTGCTAGTGCTTCCCTCGCCACGGCGCCGGCGAGGCTGCCGGCGTCATCGCCATCCGATGCCGAGGTGGATGGACGTGGACAGCGGCGGCTGCGCCTGCTGGTGCTGGGGCGGCTGCTGTCGGCGGCGGGCGCCATGACGAGGTCCTGGCCGAGCACGGCGGCGGCGCGGTCGGAGAGTTTGTCACGAAGTGGCGGCGGCGGCGGGGAGTGTTGAGCAGCGGCGTGGTGGAGGTGAGGCAGGTGTGGTTGCCGCAGTAGGTGACCTCGTAGGTGAAGGGGTCGTCGTCCAGCCGCTGCACCTTCTTCTTCGCCTCGCACCCGTAGTAGTTCTTGTGAGTGCACCGGTAGTAGCTCCTGTAATTTTCGGATATTGCCGTATATTATTAATTTAGTGGAACTATCTTATATATTTATTGATAAAATTTAACAGATATAAATATAATACAGTCGTTAAATATAAACATAATACAGTCATAATATAATTACACTAATTATGCATATATAATGAATAAGTGTGTAATACAACTTATACGTAACTTAATTTCAAAAATTCCGCGGTAATAATTAGTTCACCACAATTACAGATTTTGATTAAAGTATCTTAATATTCTTAAAAATTTATGCCATGCATTAATTATCCACGAAGGTCTTCCATTTAATTATTACAGGAAAATGAACACATAAATACATTGGTTGTATATATATAGTTATCCAGAAGCAGTAGACTGTTTAGCTAAAGGTGATCGATTATACGTTTCCAGGAAACAACGTCGGAACCTGTCTATTTTATTACCTAAACTTTTCGTGACATTTGAAAATTAACCATTAGCGTAAAGACTTGAATGTTTTTTCACTGGCCAAGACTAGAAATTCTTTTTTACCGTCAACGATAAAAAGATGTAACTTTTCAACATTCGCCTGCGTTTAGAGTGGTTTCTATGATGTTTCACTGACACTGACACATTGCAAAGTGCATTATGTTTAAACTAGTTTTGAATTGTAGCAAGACTAAAGGAAAAGTAGTGTGTTTTTTTTAAAAAAACTCTTGGCCCATTAAACTTGAGAAGTGACTTAATTAGGATCATTAGGCAACTCAGTTTTTCAATTATTTCGAAACGTACCCTCGGAAAAAAATTGTTTCAAACCATTTAATAATTCGACCAAAAGTTGAAATCATTCTATAGTTATTATTTCAATATTTCAAAATTGAAAAAAAAAGTCTTCAGGAATTTTCTTGAATAAAACGCCAAACTCTCCAAGGCATAATAATAATGATTGATTTTCCATTGCATCGCTCGGTCTCTTCAATTTCTCTTTGTAAGTAAACGTACAGATAAACATAACAATTTCAAGACAAGTAAAGTAAACCGACCAAATAATTTTAAATTTTCAAATATAAGTTCTTCTAGGAAACTTTTGTTGAACTTTAATATTAATTACTCGACGACAAGCTAGCTAATCTAGCAACTGGTTTCTTGCTCATCGCAAATTAATACACAAGCTAGGTTATCTCCACGAAGATTTTTCTATCTCCATTAATCGTTTCATTTACAACTGATTATATGCCATAATACTTTTAGTGATAAAAAATAATCCATTGAAAAAACTTTATTTATATGTTCTTAGTGAATTAAATCCTATACTTAAAAGTAAACTATGATAAAAAAATAAAATCAATTCTACAATTTAACTTTTAAAGTTTAAAATTTAGCTATACGGCTAATAAGCTAAAAGAGTAAACTATGGAGCTATCTATTTTTCCTACAAAAAATAACAATATAGTTAACCAAATGCATATATATGTTGCATTCTTGGTTCACTTGAATTGGACCCACACCATGCTGAAAGCCAACTAATTCAAAAAAAGAAAGAAAACTCACGTGGAAAAGAAAGAAAACTGATACTAGGTTATTCTGCGCGCATGCTCGATCTTTTCCTAGATACCATAAGTGAATTTGACATTGCAATTAGCGATATATTATATACTAGAAAAAAATACCCGTGCATAGCAACGGGTGAAAGTTATTTTAATCTTATTATTATTGTACGGTTTACCTATGGTGAAATTCACTGTGCGAATTCGCTTGGATATTATTTTTATAACTGTAAATTGGAGTCCGATTGTCACAAATTAGTGTGCGAGTTTTTTTAAAAGAGATTTCTTATACGGCTCCTTCTGTATTTTTAAAAACGAACGAACTTAAAAATCGACTTAAACATGGATTTGTATTTCCAAAAACGAATAAACTTAAAAAACCGACTCAAACAATATGGATGACGTGCACATGTATAATAGTATAGATATAGATACAGATGTGCACATGTATATATGTTGCTGGACTTTCATACCCCCGGTGTTAATTGAGTTAGTATATACGTACACACTTGCGTATTAGCCATCGATCGGGCTACGTGTACTGTACTATAGTATATGTTTTTTTTTCCCAAAAACAGAAAGATATGAATATATGATGCTTTGTGTATGCAATAATACTACTGGTGTAGTGGAGGAAGCGGAAAAAAAGGTGAAGAAAAATCGATATGAAGATGCGAATGTTAGCCAACCATACACACTGCCAGACCTAAATATGTCCAGCCAAATCATATTTAATTAATCAGCTATAGTTTTACTTTCCAAAAAAAAGCTATAGTAGTTTTACTCAACAAAGCCCCCATTTCGATACACGTTATTAAAATACAATTTGAAAATATCAAAACAAAATAAGTATAAGCAAAATTAAAGAGTTCCAAAATTAAATTAAATTAAACTTTAGTAATTCTGTGGTACCTGGGATATCTGGAGCCGAGGATGTCCTTCTGGCCGTACTTGCGCCACGTGTACCCGTCATCCGGCGGCTGCTCCGTGTTCCCCGTCCGCTGTGCCGCCACCATCACCGTCACCTTCTCCCCGCTCTCCCTCCTGATACACATACATCATCTAGTTAATTATTTACTCGCTTCGTCCCGATAAAAACTAATTTAGAATTGGATTTGATATAGTCTAGTGTAATGAATTTTGATTTTTATTGGGATATATAGAGTGAGTATCTATGACGAAAATTCACTAATCAGGTTAATTTAACCGATCGATCAGCCTATTCAGTAATCAACTAATTAACAGCTGATGCGCCGCAGAGAACACAGTACCTCGTAGAGTACTCGTAGTTGTGTGTAAACCCTCGTGTAACTTGTGTGCAAAGCGGAAGCGCCATGACTTGGCAAGCAATTCAGACTGCATATATGCCGCTTAGCCGTCGCCATCACCGCGAACAAGAAAATCAATACTCCCTCCGTTTCAAAATTATTATTAATTTAGTGGAACTATCTTATATATTTATTGATAAAATTTAACAGATATAAATATAATACAGTCGTTAAATATAAACATAATACAGTCATAATATAATTACACTAATTATGCATATATAATGAATAAGTGTGTAATACAACTTATACGTAACTTAATTTCAAAAATTCCGCGGTAATAATTAGTTCACCACAATTACAGATTTTGATTAAAGTATCTTAATATTCTTAAAAATTTATGCCATGCATTAATTATCCACGAAGGTCTTCCATTTAATTATTACAGGAAAATGAACACATAAATACATTGGTTGTATATATATAGTTATCCGGAAGCAGTAGACTGTTTAGCTAAAGGTGATCGATTATACGTTTCCAGGAAACAACGTCGGAACTTGTCTATTTTATTACCTAAACTTTTCGTGACATTTGAAAATTAACCATTAGCGTAAAGACTTGAATGTTTTTTCACTGGCCAAGACTAGAAATTCTTTTTTACCGTCAACGATAAAAAAGATGTAACTTTTCAACTTCTCCTGCGTTTAGAGTGGTTTCTATGATGTTTCACTGACACTGACACATTGCAAAGTGCATTATGTTTAAACTAGTTTTGAATTGTAGCAAGACTAAAGGAAAAGTAATGTGTTTTTTAAAAAAAACTCTTGGCCCATTAAACTTGAGAAGTGACTTAATTAGGATCATTTGGCAACTCAGTTTTTCAATTATTTCGAAACGTACCCTCGGAAAAAAATTGTTTCAAACCATTTAATAATTCGACCAAAAGTTGAAATCATTCTATAGTTATTATTTCAATATTTCAAAATTGAAAAAAAAAGTCTTCAGGAATTTTCTTGAATAAAACGCCAAACTCTCCAAGGCATAATAATAATGATTGATTTTCCATTGCATCGCTCGGTCTCTTCAATTTCTCTTTGTAAGTAAACGTACAGATAAACATAACAATTTCAAGACAAGTAAAGTAAACCGACCAAATAATTTTAAATTTTCAAATATAAGTTCTTCTAGGCAACTTTTGTTGAACTTTAATATTAATTACTCGACGACAAGCTAGCTAATCTAGCAACTGGTTTCTTGCTCATCGCAAATTAATACACAAGCTAGGTTATCTCCACGAAGATTTTTCTATCTCCATTAATCGTTTCATTTACAACTGATTATATGCCATAATACTTTTAGTGATAAAAAATAATCCATTGAAAAAACTTTATTTATATGTTCTTAGTGAATTAAATCCTATACTTAAAAGTAAACTATGATAAAAAAAATAAAATCAATTCTACAATTTAACTTTTAAAGTTTAAAATTTAGCTATACGGCTAATAAGCTAAAAGAGTAAACTATGGAGCTATCTATTTTTCCTACAAAAAATAACAATATAGTTAACCATATGCATATATATGTTGCATTCGTGGTTCACTTGAATTGGACCCACACCATGCTGAAAGCCAACTAATTCAAAAAAAGAAAGAAAACTCACGTGGAAAAGAAAGAAAACTGATACTGGGTTATTCTGCGCGCATGCTCGATCTTTTCCTAGATACCATAAGTGAATTTGACATTGCAATTAGCGATATATTATATACTAGAAAAAAAATACCCGTGCATAGCAACGGGTGAAAGTTATTTTAATATTATTATTATTGTACGGTTTACCTATGGTGAAATTCACTGTGCGAATTCGTTTGGATATTATTTTTATAAAATCATGAGCTATAAATTGGAGTCCGATTGTCACAAATTAGTGTGCGAGTTTTTTTAAAAGAGATTTCTTATTCAACTCCTTCTTATACGACTCCTTCTGTATTTTTTAAAACGAACGAACTTAAAAATCGACTTAAACATGGATTTGTATTTCCAAAAACGAATAAACTTAAAAAACCGACTCAAACAATATGGATGACGTGCACATGTATAATAGTATAGATATAGATACAGATGTGCACATGTATATATGTTGCTGGACTTTCATACCCCCGGTGTTAATTGAGTTAGTATATACGTACACACTTGCGTATTAGCCATCGATCGGGCTGCGTGTACTGTACTATAGTATATGTTTTTTTTTCCAAAAAACAGAAAGATATGAATATATGATGCTTTGTGTATGCAATAATACTACTGGTGTAGTGGAGGAAGCGGAAAAAAAGGTGAAGAAAAATCGATATGAAGATGCGAATGTTAGCCAACCATACACACTGCCAGACCTAAATATGTCCAGCCAAATCATATTTAATTAATCAGCTATAGTTTTACTTTCCAAAAAAAAGCTATAGTAGTTTTACTCAACAAAGCCCCCATTTCGATACACGTTATTAAAATACAATTTGAAAATATCAAAACAAAATAAGTATAAGCAAAATTAAAGAGTTCCAAAATTAAATTAAATTAAACTTTAGTAATTCTGTGGTACCTGGGATATCTGGAGCCGAGGATGTCCTTCTGGCCGTACTTGCGCCACGTGTACCCGTCATCCGGCGGCTGCTCCGTGTTCCCCGTCCGCTGTGCCGCCACCATCACCGTCACCTTCTCCCCGCTCTCCCTCCTGATACACATACATCATCTAGTTAATTATTTACTCGCTTCGTCCCGATAAAAACTAATTTAGAATTGGATTTGATATAGTCTAGTGTAATGAATTTTGATTTTTATTGGGATATATAGAGTGAGTATCTATGACGAAAATTCACTAATCAGGTTAATTTAACCGATCGATCAGCCTATTCAGTAATCAACTAATTAACAGGTCGGGGGGGGGCCTGCGATCCGGCGGGGGGGGGACCTGACTGGGGCCCCCCCCGGGGGGCCCCCCCCCCCCCCGGGGGGGGGGGGGGGGCCCCCCCCCCCCAAAAGAGTAACTCGTAGTTGTGTGTAAACTCTCGCTAAACTTGTGTGCAAGCGCCATGACTTGGCCAAGCAATTCAGACTGCCATTATGCCGCTTAGCGTCGCATCACCGCGAACAAGAAAATCAATATTTAATTACGGGGTATTAGCTACAAAAGCTAAGTCTAGTAGTTAAGTTAATGCTTGTGTACTGCGCAGGTAGGGAGGAGAAGAGAGAGATGGATAGTATGGCAGTGCGACGAAAAATTCGTGGCGTTTGTTTCTGACCGCGCTGCGCGCGCGCGCGCGCCAGCACGGCGCGAGGTGTGTAAGAGGTCAACGTGTGTCTGAACAGCTTTGACCGCAAAAGACTTCACAACTTAACGATGTAGCAGGCGGCTGCGCCGCCGCGCGGCAGGCCATGTTCGTGCTCGACCTGATCCGAATTGTTAACCCTAGCGTAAGCGGCCACGACGACGCACCGCGGTGCGCGACGCAGCCACCAAACGGCGAGGGAAGAGTGACGTAGTATGTACCTCCTCCTCTTGCCGGCGCCGCCCTGGCGCGGCTGGAACCGGCGACGGCGACGGCGGAGCGCGACCGACGACGGACAACCCGGGCCTCACCGGGCCGCCACGGCGAGCTGCGCGGCCCGCCGTACGCGTCGGACGGCGCGCGGAACGCCGCCGTTGTTGACGCCGCCGCGCCGCGCCGAGGGAACGGGTGGCGGTGGCGCGGCTTCGTCCGGCGCCGGCCGCCGACGCAATGTGAGAGGTCCAACTGCTGGCGATGCTTGTGATGGAGGTATCCCTCGCCGCCGAAACGACGTCGACGACCGCGCCCAGCGCCGCCGCCGCCGTGGCGCGCGCCACTGCAGCACCGCGCCGCGCGCTTACGGCGCCCCTACGCTGCAAATGGCGTGGCAGGCGCGGCCAGATTCGAGTCCGGGTCGTTCTGGGTCGCGCGAGCTCGACATCAGCCGCCGGAGAGCGCGAACCCCTCGCTTGATCTGCGCAGCACCTACGTCCATCTCCCCACCGCTTCCGCCCCGCCGCCGCCGGACAACCCTGCTCGATCACGGCGGATCAGAAACCCACCAGCAGCAGCAGCAGCGAGCAACCACCGACAACGGGTCACCTGTGCGGTGCAAGACGTGCATGAACATATGGTTGCAAGGGCTCGACGACGATCTCGTATTATCTTCTTATTGCCGAGTTAATAAAGGTAGCTAGCGAGGTTATAAGCAAATTAAGGTTAACTATGCATGTGTAGAAAAGGTAGGCAGCTTGGTTATATAGAGAAAGCAGCCGGTCACGTACATGCGTAAGAAAGGAAGAAACTGAATTATGAACGCGGTCAGCATTTGGTCGTTGGGTTTATATGACTTAAATTTGCTACTTAAATATATTAATCAATTAAAAAACGAAGAGAGATACGGTATATAGTTAATTGAATATCTTGTGGTGCTTTTGCTCTCTTTGCTTGGTGCGATCGAGTCACTTTCTGACTACTCTTGGTGCGGTCTGGGAAGGACATGAAAGTTGAAAAGGGCATTCAAATGGAAGGATCCAATCTTAATTCTGGCCACTGTGGTTTCATCTCTTTCTTTGGCCGAAGACTCGGTGCATCTTTAATTTTCCACCAGAAGAGTCTCCGGCCAACTCTAATTAAATGGAAACGGTGACGTCACGATATGGACACCTCATTCGCCACAACTGATAGGCACTGCTTGTGCAGCCACAAATGATATAACTGAAGCTCGGCCAACTAATTTTTGGGTAAATATACTAAGCCTCGCAATTATCTATAGGCAACTTATCACATAATTAACACATATCTATTATATATATATATATATATATATATATATAATAATAATATTATATATATATATAAATATAATATATATATATAGAATAAAGTGAATAGTGTTAGTCCTATAAAAGTGGTATCAGAGAACTTAGTAATCATAGAGAATCTAAAATTTAGAAAGCTAATATTTGAAAAGTAATAAATACAAAGATAATCAATATAAGGGTAGATTAGCCTATACTTGAAGAACATAAGTTGGCCACTCTAATAATAGCCAACTAAATTTAATGGTAGATTTAACTATACAAATTTCTATATAAATTGGGCGTAAGAGACAGGAATATTTAGGGAGCAAAAAGTTTAGAAGATATATATATAAAGAACAAAAGCCAATTTGTAGAACAATATTCGTTATTTCTTAATAATAAGCTAAAACTACATTAGAATTAACTTAGAGGATTATAAGATAAGGCAAAATAAATTTACAGAATATGATTCATATAAAAGCAATTACTAGACAAAAATCAACTCTAGTAAAGGTAAGGAAATAGTTTTGGCCTTCATCCGGCAAGTCTCATCTTCACAAGCCATTAATTCTGAAAAATGGACAATATCTAGGAGTCTCTTTAGAAAGAATAGCAAGCAGAGATTGATAACTGTTCTGAAAACCAAAAAGGCAAAATTGATGGACATAGATGAGCTGAAAGATGTTGCACAAGTAGATAGCAGCTCGCAAAAGATATCAACGAGATACTTTAAGGGCATAAGACCTCACAAGTATACTGCATGCGATTTTTTGAGAATAAGAATGTGCTATTAGCATACTAGTTCACTCTAGCTATGAAGTCAGTAATCTCTCATACAATGATCTTCCACCTCTTCTGGTGGGGGGGGGTTGGTGGTGTTCGATTCCCTCCTCTGTGTCTAATCTTCCTAATTACCTTCTGTTTTCTCAGATAATATACAATACGTAAAGCAGCTCATAGCTAAGTATTAAGAAAATAGTTTAAATATCACTTTCATCAATATAGCTGATTATCTTTCACCAATAGGTGTTATTCTGTCATTTCCTTCCAATCAGTTATATTGCATATAGTATCCATTTACAAGAAAATACCGATATATCCCTGACCGAAGCCCTAAACTTAGTGTTATATATAACCACTATTATGATAACAGTACCTCTAGATGGACTGATCAATTAACAGACAGGCATTGGCTTAGCTACAAGATACTTAAGCCGAGAAGAGAGATCAATGGATTAAAAAATGTTATTAGAATAAAAACTCTGTTAGAACTCAACACCTATCTCATAGCCACTGATTAATATAATTGCCTCTGATTATAATAATTGTTTAAAACCGGCTTCAATAGCCAGTATACATAATCTTGGGTTTTCAGAACAATATGGAGTAATCTAATCGCTCATGCAGAATTAAAGCCAGTGACAATATGTTTACATCTTAACTTAAGTATAGGAGAATTATATTAGAAGTAGAGATTACTTGACTCTATACATATATGTGACTCAAACTACCAAATACATACAATGAGTATCTATTACTATGTGACGCTATGTCAAAAAATATTAGCATATCACTACTACTCGGATGATATAAACTTTCATGACATGACCTTATACATGAGAGATCATAGAAGAAAGAGCAGGAGTACATTATATTATTATGCCATATTTTTAGTGCCAAAGTTTTCACATATAAAAATGAATATCCCTTATTGAGGTCAGCCTTTTGAACACTATCAATACATCTGCAGTTGATCCTATCATAAATTAGTCTTTACATTTGGGGTAATTGATTAGCTTCATTTACAATTTCGGGTTTATGTACAAAGTAATATAGCTCATAAACCAGAGCTATCGCGGTGATTTTCGTTCGTTTGCCACAGAGAAAGCAGTACTGACACTATGTTATATATTGATTCTATAGATAACAGTAATAGACATATATAGTGTTTTTACTTTGTTATGATGATTGGAATATGCAAAATTGTATGCTATTTACTTCTAGAACGTCTAACAATATAAATCATTATGAAGCATAAATTTAACAAGAGAAGGATTTGTTATAATGCTATTGTATTGAGTGACAAAAAAATTTTATTAATATACTTCTCTAGTATAATCCATTAGATTGACTAACCATATTGAATTTAGCATGTACAAGGTAATTCCTAGCTTGTCAATCATTTTCTTATAGAATTGTTATGAACACTATACAGCGTTGGTAATGATCTATGAGAGGAACAAAATAATAATATATACGCAGAATACAGCTTGCCCAGATAGTACATATCCTCCCTTCATGAAATTCTCAGGAAAATAATTACAAATTACGAAAACCTAAATGTTCAGGTTATTAAATATATCACTAATACAGCACCAATCCAAGAAGCGTGAAACCCGTTAATAATATGTCACATCAAGTGGATCATAAGGTATTACAGTAATGAGGGAGATCAGAATATAGGAGTAATGTTAGATGAAAATAGAGAGTGTCACAGATATTTATACTCTATTCACGACGATGTGTTATATGAAGGTGTTAATTTTTCTATTACTTTTAATTATTTGTTATATTTGCACAAACGGCTGCTGATAGAGTTGAAATACCTGAAAGTATACTTGAGTAGGAAGAAGAATGATCTATTACATTAGCCAGAACAAGTTCTATCAGCATTTAATGTAACTCAATATAGGATGATCGTTAAGGTTTATTTAGGTCATAACTCTAGATATTTGGCAAAATGTTGAAGCGTATGGGAAGTAAGATTTGGCGATTAACTACGAAAACGATGCTGGCAATGTATATTAAGACTCATCTCGGTGGTAGTATAGTGAGGTTCTGCTTTAATAAAAATCCCCAGTAAGGAGAAGTGATGCCCATAAAGGAAACTCATTGACCGACCGATTCACCTAAAAATGTTCTAAATAAGTATCATATCCTCCAACCTTTTCCGCAGCAGTATAAGTATGCCTCGCAGAATTATATAATGTAGTATAATATTTCATATCATTGATAAACTATTATACCCCCGGTTCCAAAATTATTAAGAGTGCGAGACATTTGGCCAAGTGCGTGAGCTACGTGAAATCAGTGGATAGACGTACGTTAAACATAAAATTTTAGTCAATAATATGCAACAAACCCCCAGTGTCAACTTTGGTGGTTTTGATTCTTGAAAATATATCTATTTTAGATCTAGTTGAGGTTTTTCCCAAATTGTCTTCTTCTCTTTAGACTGGAGCCAAATTATTCCAATTAGTTATTTTGGCCAAGGGTGATTACTCCAGTGTTCTTCGAGAAAATATATACACAGGCAAATGAGATATGGAGGAAGACAACAATGGTGAGAGCGGCACCTATAGATAACTTATTTAACGAACACATTATTTAGGCTGAATCTGCTTAAAGTCCTATGGGAACAATGGGTTGAAAAGAATCCTAATAACTACGAAGAGCTAAAAGAGGCAGGAGTAATCCTCACAACTTTGCAAATATAGTATCTAATATTTCATAGCTGAAGACCCGCTATGAAGAACCCAGAAATTAGGATATACAACCCGCAAAATAAAATTAAAGAAATAGAAAAATTAACTTTAACAAGCTGGAAAGTATAAAGGAATTTTCTCAACATTATCTATATAATGCAACAACTGCTAAGCAATGATACAATAAGGGAATAGTTGAGCGATATTTTTAATAAACTACCTGACCCATTAGGTAGTATTGATTTTTTGAGGAATATAAAAAGGAAACTGAAGGAGCTGAAATTAATATTTCCATGCCATAACCTTTGTGTTCAAACAATTAAGAAAATATGCACAGGAATACAGCCCAAAGGTCAATGAAACATTCTGATTATAATTTGCAATAAAATAATACAATACCTTTTCATATGGAGAAGATAGGCCTAGAAATAAAAGAAACCATCGATATCAAATAGAAATAACAATAATATAAAGACAAAAAAAAGGTACTTCTTAGAAGATCAGATAATAGAGCACATTTCTTACATAAACGAAATGTAAGAAGATATAACCCAAAGAAAAACTTATGATAAGACATGCAGATGTTTCATATGTAATTCACTAGATCATTAAGTAGAACTTGCCCAAATAAATAAAAAAGATATTCTAGTAAATATGAAGAACAAGAGAGAGTTTTTAATTATAGATAGCGGTAAATGAAATATATAGTATGTGATGATGAAATAAAAGATGACGAATCAATATATCTATCATAGAAAACAGATGAAATTGAAAGCACCAATGAAGTATGAATCACGATGAAGAGTTAGATTTAATTGACGAACTAGCCGGTTTAAAAATAAGAATAATGGATCAGTTAAATTGTGAACATGATTTGGATTAGAGGAAAAGGAGATTATAACATTAAATGTGCTTTTTTGCATCTATTACCCAAGCCAAAGATAATAGAGTAACTGTAGTATATGCTTAAAACAAGCTTGTGCTGAATGTATAAAAGCAAATAAACAAAAATGGAGGAAAAAGAGATATAATTAGAATCAGATGGAAAGGATATTAATCTAGTAGAGTACGAGTTTAGAAAACAGAATAAATAAAACTAGAAGTAGAACTAGAGAACCTAAAATTAACTATGATATTAAGGCATTACCAGAAAAATCAGGATATACAAAAACCGAATTTAAAGAGCAAGTGATAACATTAAAAGACAGTAATACTGCTAAAATAATTCAACTAAAAAGATGCCATAACTTAATTTTGGAAATAAATATATAGCTAAATTGCCCTTTCAAAGAAATTTTGGGAATAAGAATACCGGTAAAAGATAAAACTATCACCCAAGGTATCAATATAAAATTCTAGCACTATAGACACTGGGTGTAACAAAAAATATTATTCATGATAAGTACTTCATAAAAGTCAGAGATAGTTCATACAATGATGATAATAAGGCAGAAGTCTCTACAGACATGTCCGGAATAAAGAAAAATTCATAATCAGTTAGCTCATAATGTTGAAGTATACATTAAATGGAACTAAATATATAATAGATGAGATTACAATAAGGAACATTATCATGATAAGTGATGACATGATAATTGGCCTAAGGTTTTTACAACAATCGGTACAAACCACAGTTAATACATGAGCAGGGAATTACTTTTATCCCATATCAAACAATGTGCCATATATCTCAGAGGTACGAAAGCGTGGTGAGAGCCAGACAAACCCGACAACCTTGAAGCACTCACCTTGAGTCTGAAGAAAGAATTAATGAATATGAACTTATGAGAATATAGACATCTATTATATATCAAATTCCATATAGAGGCATAGGATTACAAGCATTTGCACCAAATTGGTATAGGGATATTAAGTCTAAAAGATAGAGAAAAAATTTGTTCAAAAGATTAGAGGATATCCAAATTATTAGGAGAAAATTCCTATGAAATATTGGGAGAAAAACGCTATCGAGTGTAAAATTAATATAATAAACCAGAATATATTATTAAGACCAGCCCAATAGAAGCAACTCCGAAAGATATAGAGAATTTAAGATGCATATAGAAGAACTGCTGAAACTAGGAGCAATAAGAGAGAGTAGAAGTCCACATAGGTCTGTAGCATTTATAGTAAGAAATCATGCGGAAGAAGTTAGAGGTAAATCTAAGATGGTCATAAATTATAAAAGGCTAAATATAATACTATGAAGATGCCTAAATATCCCAAATAGCAAGAATGGATTAATAGGATACAAGGTAGCAAATATTCTCGAAATTTGACTTAAAAGCTGGATTTGGCAAGTAAAAATGGTAGAAGAGTCTATAGAATGGACTGCATTCACCTGTCCCCAGGGACACTATGAATGGCTAGTGATCCACTAGGATTAAAAAAATGCACCTGCTCTATTTCAAAGAAAAATGCAAAACATTTTTAACGATAATCAAGAATTTGTGTTAGTATATATAGATGACTTGTTAATATTTTTCAAAAACTTATAGGATCATATTGCTCACCTAGAATTAATTTTTAGAAAGGTTGAGCAAAATGGTTTAATCCTATCAAAAAAGAAGATGGAATATGCAAAGAAAAAGTTAACTTTCCTTGACATGAAATAGGAGAAGGCAAAATTCATTTGCAAGAACATATTGTAAGAAAATTTTACAATTTCCTGATGCTATGAATGACAAAAAGAAATTACAGCAATTCCTAGGACTTGTAAATTACGCTAGAAATCACATCAACAATTTAGCAAAGCTAGCAGGACCTTTTTACGCTAAATTAAGAAAAAATGGTCAAAAATATTTTAATTCTGAAGACATTAAATTAGTAAGATTAATAAAAGAAAAAGTGAAAGAACTAAAACCTCTAGAATTACCATTAGAAGAAAGTTACTTTATCATTGAAACCGATGCATCACAACAAGTTGGGGTGCTATATTAAAGCAAAGACCTACTAAATTTTCCGCTAAATCAGAAGAAAAAATATGTAGGTATGCTTCTGGAAGTTATAAATTAAAAACTGTCAATAATACAGATAGAAAGATCATGGCAATTATCAATGCAATCAATGCCTTTAGGTTATACCTAGGGTTTAAAGAATTCACGTTAGAACCGATTGTGAAGCCATCTGTAGATACTATAAACCAGCTTAAATAGCAAGAAAAGCTCAACTAGAAGATGGATTTTATTTGAAGATATTATTACAGGAAATGTTATGAGTTATATTTGAACATATTAAGGGGAAAGATAATAGTTTACCTGACATGCTTTCTCGTTTACCCATATTTCAGGTATGAAAAGATCAATGAATTACGCCGGAGTCGAGTGCTTCACATTTTGAGATGGACAACAAACTCCAGAATATTCCCACGAAATTCAATAAAATTTAAGCCAAAGGACCATATAATCCTAGATGAAGTTCAAGAGTGCATCTTGGATAATTTCTGGTATCAATACAATAATAAAGGAAAGAAAAAGGTATATGTTATCAATATTGAATAGCCTCTCTGAATATTTTCACCTAAAAATGGGTCATTAATGCCTGCCAATGAAGATCATGAAGTAATCAACAGAAGCCTATATATTTAGTATTTGATGGAAAGCTCCCTAGGGTCTACATTTCTTTGAAGAAATTGTGGCTCAAAAAATAGATGCTAAATTAATGGGAGGAATATCTTGGAAAAAATTAAGGATATTGATGAAGCATTAAGCCAAGCTAGAAAAACATTAGGAATAAATTATTATCTAGAGCCTGCTGCAAAAGAATATATTCAAAAATGCAAAAAAGCTAAAGAGAAGACACTTCAGAAATACCCATTAAGATGACTATAAAAGAAGAAGGTTTTTTTAAAAAACCCACATACAAGGAATCTTAACAAAAGGAGTGGATCCATTAGATGGGGAATATATTGATTGGAAGATAATAGAAAATTTTTGAAGAAGCCTCCCCACAATTAAAGAAGGAATTGAAGGAAGAAATACTTAAAGAATTAACACAAGAAATGGATCAGAAATTTGAGCAAATAAAAAAAGGCAGTAGATGAGAAATTAGAAGTTCTTTTTCTGATTTGGACACAATGGATCTTGGTGGCCATGGGCAACCAGATGAATATATGATATAAGCTAAATATGTTTTTTTCAATATATATTGATAATAGAATATCAACAATTGGGCGTGGAAGAGATAAAAGAAATAAAGAAATTCAGAAGACTACCCAAGAAAGAATCCAGAAGGACACCCTAAAGTATAAGGGGACAATATAGGTGCGGTGAATGACATATCCCTGTGAAGAATAAAACTTTCGGTGGAAGCCTCGACTTTAGCCAGCTCCCCTGAAGATACAGTAGCGAAGAGATAAGCAGGAGGCACAGGCGACGCCCCTCCTAGCCTCTATAAAAGGAACGTTGGCCTTCACTCGGGGACACACAACCACGAAGACACCATCAGAGCAAAGCTTCCAAGCGCGCTCTCACCCTCCATTCCATCTTTCTTAGTAGTAGTTCATCTAGCCTACTTGCATAATATATATTGAAGCAAGGAGTTGTAATATAAAGGTTTGTAAGGTGAGAAAAACTTGTTTGTATCTACCTTCGGGGTTCCCGAAGGAAAAACCGTATGTAAGCCTATTTGCTTAATATGAAGTAATTTTCTTTAAGTTTCCCTATCTGTTTGCTCTAGACAAGCGTTTATGCTAGGACCCTATAGGAGAAACCTCTCGGTTGTTCTCGTTTTTAGCCTGCATCTTGCATATGCGTCTAGAGAACCAGTATCCGTAGAGAAGTGTTCCCCTCGGGTGGAACTGCCTGGGGAGACGGTAAACACTTAGCTATTCAAATATGACTAGGGATACCTGAAGATGGTTGCTTAAATAGGCGGATAAGTGAGGCATACGCGCTAGTACCGGAGTAGGACTTTAAAATTTCTAAATCAAGCGCCGGCTGTTTTTTGGATTCGTCACCCTGCAAAGATCCTAAAAATTTAAAGAAAAATTTTCGAGTGAACAGTAAGAATAGTAATGAATAGTAGTGAATAGTAAGAACAGTAATTCTGCTACTCATAATAGTGAATTCAGCACTAAAAATAGTAGTGAATAGTGTTAGTCCTATATATATATATATATATATATATATATATATATATATATATATATATATATATATGAAAATCAGATTGCACTCGAGCTCACATGCACCCACAATCTACACCATTGATGTGCTCCAAGATTCGTGCTGCAAAATGTACCTAACCTTGACCAAATGAATTCTTACTACAGAAAAAAAGATTAGGTTGGTACACAACACATATAATAAGTATGTTGCATTTTTTACCAAATATTTTTTTCAATAACAATCATATAAGAAATTTGTGCATGGTATTTCTCTAACCTTTATTTTTATAACATGATATTTAGTCAACATGAGAAAATGTTGCAATCTATTATATCACCAAATTATCATCTTGCAAAAAAGATATATCCTATCATCCAAAACTACATAACGAGGTAATTATATAAACGAGGTAATTTATATAAACAGATAAATTTGATCTAATAATTTGATAACCTCATTGTTTTACATATAAAGAAACAAAATTACATCAACAAGGTATTTTGCACACTTGTTAAAAAACATTGTATAAAGTAAACATCATGTATGGTGCATTTTGTTAGTACCTAATGTACCCCTTAAGATTCGTGCACCTCCGAATATGTAGGAGTTGTGGGTGCATGTGTGCTCGAGTGCAAAAAATCAACTCCTATATATATATATATAATATATATAATAATATATATATATATATATAATATATATATATATATATATATGAAAATGGTTCTATACTCCCAGGTGTACGTACTCCCGGTTCCATCCACCGTCCATCGCTGCAAGCCACGATCGAGCAATTATCGGATCCATCCACGGAACCCGTTTTTGATTTTGTCGAGAAAAAAAGATATCCAGTAATCGTTTGATTTGCCCGAACTAATCGGCGAAATTCAGACGCACGGACCGATATAAATTCCAGGATCCCTAGCTGGCGACGGCACAACTCACTCTCCCACCCAATTTTCGGATCTAGCGTGATCGACCTACTGACTCAGATGGGGCAGCATAATCCATTGGTAGATTCAACGTCGACGACGGCGCGATTGCCCGGAGCCATCAACGATTTTGGTGGTATACGGTGATCCATCGGCAGTGACGACATCAAATCGACCTCGGTTCTGGGTGCCATCGCCCATCGCTTCTCTTCATCACCGGCAAAAGACGTGTGACGGACTAGTGACCGTGTTTTGCACAACGCGCCGCTACCAGACGTCGCCGGCGTGGATGCCACTTCCCACGGCATCTTCAGATTTGGTTTCTTTCTGCCAGCTATGCAGAAATCCATGCATGGCGTAGTGATGCAAGGTGTTCTTTGCCGTTCTTAATTCTTGATTCATTGTGTAATCACCTTTCTTAATCATCATCCCATTTTAATTGCCAGCGGCGTGGCGTGATCCATCAGCGGCAACGGTGCAAAATTATTCATCCAGGCATGGGCGGGTGTCTTCTGTGCCTCGCATATACTGCAGATGATTGATGCTGCACATGTATGCACATCGATATCCTATTTTCCTTACCTTTTCTTGCCGATCGAGATCCGAGGATGTCCTTTTTCTTTCTCTGTTGCATCTACAAGGAGAAGAGCCTAATGGTTTGGATGCATCTTCTTCCAAGGTAATTCAAATTATTCTTATTTACTTGATTAATTAACCTCCTAATTTCTTTGGCCATGCAGATGGTGGCCGGCCAGCCGCCGGCGGATCATGTCGACTCCAACGTTTCAATAGCTTAATTTGCTCTCAACCAGCGGCCAGTTGCACTGCTATGCGCTGAATGCATTCCTTGTTTTAATCTGGGGCAAAGATGTACTGATACTCTAGTCAGAATTCAGTGTGCTGCTATAGCATCAAATGTATGTTTCCAGTGATTTGTTTGTGAATCTGTCATTGCAGATATGTACTTCTTTTCCTGTTGCTACTCGTAAATCCTAATGTATTCTGATTTTTCTTGAGATGTAGTGTGCTCTGTGATTCATAATGTAAGCAACCCCGTACCTACTACTAACAAAACAAAAACAGTATATACACTACTATCTAAAAAAACAGTACATACACTACTAACTAAAAGTACTACCACTACTAGCTAGCTTGGCAGCATATACTGACCGAAAAAAAAAGTAGTACATACTGTTTTATTAAGTGATTAGGAATGTACTATACATACTGACCGAACAAAAAAATATATTACTGCTTTATCAAGGGATTAATGTGAGTAATAAGCAGTATATAGTACTACCAGTAGTACTAACTGTATGCTAAGTAAAAAAAATGTATATACTGCTTCCTTGTAAAAAAAAAAACCAAAAAAGTAGTATATACTGTTCCGTCGAGAAATGCAGTATATACTGTCAAGGAAAAGAAGAGTATGAACGCAAATTTGTAGTATATACTGACGACTGATAGTACAAACTCATCTAACGAGGAGTGTATAGTATATATTACTCCCAAATAATAGTATACTGCATCAGTGCACAACTAGCATTAGAAAAGTTTTCATACCGACATGCATGGATCAATAATTATAAAACAATTATTTTTCCACCGGCTGATTTTCCTCCATCCGTTGGACATGCATACGTGATTTTGTATTTTTCAAACCGGCTAATGGGTTTGCTATTGGACTATCCAATAGGGAGGGGTGTAACTACACCTGGGAGTACGGAAGAGTCTATATATATATATATATATTAAAGATGTTTTTTCCGATGCTTTGGTACGTCATTTGTGTGTGATTCGGTTTCTAAGTTCGTACGTTTTTAGAAAAACATTTCCGTATTTGAGTCGATTTTAAGTTCGTTCACTTTTGAAAATATGGAAGGAGTCGTATAAGAAATTTCCCGCTGCTAACTTAGACGATGAGACTCCTAACTGTAGCTCATGATTTTCTATATATTATAATATATATATATATATATATATATACAAACTAAACCATATAACAATAATAATTTTAAAACAACCTTCACCCGTTGCAACGTACGGACATTTTCTCTAGTTATTATAAAAATTGAAGATGTTTTCGTCAAAATTTTGGTACGTCATCCGTGTTGGAATCGGTTTTCTAATATTTATCTTTATCTCTAATCTATCTATATACCTAATAAAAATAAGCAAGAATTCCGTGTATTTGATTTTGTACGTCGTCTGTATGTGTCCGAACCCAGCGAAGTTGGGAAGAATCGGATGTAACTTTTTCTTTAGATGTCCATGGATATATTATTTGCCTGATTCCGATTCCGTATGAGAAAGTTACGCCCATTTTAATGCCCCTTTTAATAAATGACACCCAAATGACTCCTATTTTCGGTAGAGCTTTGGAAAATTCTACAAGTCACAAATTTTGTCCGTTGAGTTATTTTTTCTATGGTTGGTCATGTGTTTCTCGTAAGTGTGAAAAAATATCAAAAAAATAAAATAAAAAAATTGCAACTCCATACAGAGAAACAGAAATGGGGGGGAGGCGCCAGCCATGCTGGCGCCCTCCTCCTTGGGCAGGCCGCCGCCATGCTGGCGCCCTCCTCCTGCCACGTCGGTTCGCGTGTGCCACGGTGGTAGGAAGACGGCGCCAGCCACTCTAGCGTCCCAAAAAGGACCATTTCTGAGATATGTTTTTCTAGGGGTCTATTTGCGAAATAAGTTTTTAGAAAGGATCAAAATGTGAAAAATCCAGGGCAATAAGACCCCCTCCAATTCAAAGCTAGATCTTGCCCCGGGAGAGGCGAGGAGGGGAAAAGGGAACATTTTTAGTTCAATGGCTAAGACGAGAAGAAAAAAAATAAAATAGTATTAAAGAGGTCCACCCAATCTAAAACTACACCACTACACTTTATCAGAGAAAAGTTTTTAGACTCAAAAAGTACTCTTGGGATGGAGGGAGTAAAATATTAAGCATATTAGTTTTAAATATACTTTATCCATTAATCTATTTCTTTCAATTAATATCGTATGAAAATATTTTTAAATACATATCTAATGATACTACGTGCAAGACATGAAACGCACATTTTTTTTACCTCAATTACTAGTCAGAAGTTTTAAACATTAACTTTGTGGAGAACTAATTGAGGTAAAAAAATTATCTTCTCCTTTGGGGAAGAAAAACCTCTTCTTGGAACTACTATGTTTAGATAAGGGGTAAAAATTTTTACCGTGTCAAATCGGATATACGGACATACATATACATTTAAAGTATTAAACATAGTCTAATAACCAAACAAAATACAAAATCCGCTTGTAAACTACAAAACAAATTTATTAAGCCTGATTAATTCGTCATTAGCAAATGTTTAATGTAGCATCACATTGTCAAATCATGGAGCAATTAGGTTTAAAAGATTCGTCTCGCAATTTACACGTAATCTGTGTAATTATTTTTTTATTTTTGTCTATATTTAATGCTTCATACATGTGTCCAAACATTCGACGTGACATAGTGAAAAAACTTGACAAGGGATCTAAACAGGGCTATAATACATGTATAATTGTGTGTGTACTCCCTCCGTAACAAAATGAATCTAGGACTGGATGTAACGTATTCTAGTACAACGATTGTACTAATCTAGACAGATGTATGTCCAGACTCGTTATAATATAATGTGTTACATTCAGTATTAGGTTGATTTTTTATGGAACGGATGGAGTAGTTCAGTACTACAGTAAAATTACGGGGAAGCTACTTTGTGGCCGCACAGCCACAGTGTGGCCATGTGGCATCATCTACTCATTTCGCGTCAGCCAATATATGTTAAATTGTATAATTATATGGTTTGCTCTGTCCGTCTTGTTTAGTCAGATAGTTCTATAATATTTTTTCTTCAACTCAGCTGAAAAATAAAATGCTGGTGTCCATTCATGAAAGAGAAAATTAGGAAACAGTGTTTATATGAAATGAATTCTAATCCATCGGGGGAATGCCATCTCGTGTTCATTCTTCTTCTAAATTCGATATAAACAGTTGTAAAAATTTCTTAAAAAATTAATAATGTACTAGAGTACAATGATATCTATTAGTACACCAAAAATCGAATTTAAATTCAGCCTACACATCAAGTAAAAACATCCAAATTTAGATGTGAATAGTGCTACTATTCATCTGAATTTGTCTTTTATATCTCTTGACGTGTGAGTTAAATTTGGAACTAAGATTTCATGAAGTTGTATATATATGTTGTATGAGATTTCATGAAGTTGTATATATATGTTGTATAAGTGTTGTCAATAGTTTTTAGATTCATAACCGTTTAGATAGTTTGCGAGCAAAAGTGAGGACATCCTCTCGAGGATCAAAATAATTTCCCAGTGTTTATATATGTACATACATATGCTGAAACTTAATCAGGTTGTAGATATATGTGCCATGTATGCAGCATATGCGCATGTATGAAGTATAATAATTATTAACAGGGATCTTGACATGCATATGGACTTTTGGTGTTTGGCTTGCCGGTCAACACACTTCATATATATATATGCTGTATATAACTTTTTTTTTTTTTGAGAATTGCTGTATATAACTTTACGCGTATATCCAGTATGAACTCTACATAACGTGAAGAGAACTCTATTTGTATATATGCAAATAATATAATTAGTTGTCGTTTTAGTTTTACCATTCTAAGCCAAACATTTTCATCTTTAACCAATTTCTAAAAACTCATAGAGTTTAATAACATGTGAATTATATACTAAAAAATATTTCTCATGATAAATCTAAAAGTATAAATTTTATTAAGCTAACTATATAAATTTCTATAAATTAATAGTGAAATATATAGATGTTTGACTTTGGACAAAATTATAATGATAAATAATTTAAAATGGAGAAAGTAATATTGGTGTGCCGAAAATTAATTCTATGCTAAAAAATAATTTGATTATATTTCTTTTTTCGTGCCTGTGCCTGCCGTGAAGCGAGGGCCGGCATGCATGTAAAGTACACATGCAAGACTTGAAAAAACCGATCAAAGGAAGCATCATGGTTGCCGCTGCACGAATTGAAGGTCCGGTCCGGCCACCTATCGATCTGGTCCTGCGCAACATGACAATTAATTAAATTGAACCAAATTTTCCTCCTAAAAGAACCTTCTTGGCCGATCTCGTATGGATATGATGCATAGTTGCATACACACCAAACAGTTTAATTTTGTGGCATTTCCTCAATTTGTTTATCTTCCTGAATAATTGAAATGAGCGTGAAACAATTAATACGTACTCCTCCACTCAGAATATAGGGATTTTTAGAGTTGGACACGGGTATTAAGAAAGTAGGTAGAATTAAATGGGAGAAGATTGTTGTTAGGTTTAGTCCCACATTGGTAATTGATGATGGAATAGCACGACTTAAAAGGTGGGGGCAGTTCTCACCCATCATACTAGCCTTTTGAATTGTATAGGCCCAGGACCTAAAGTTGGGACTCCGATTAGGCCAGTGATGGAGCAGGCCCAATGTGACCTGGGTGGCCCACGATTGGTGGGACGGACTGCGCACTCTAACAAGTGGTTGAGAAGTGGACGCTCCTAGCAATTATGGCCACGCGTCGTCTTCCCCTTTTTTTTCACCTTTTTTTCATTTTCTCTCATTTTCTGATTTTTTTTCCGCCAATTAGCAAGTTTTAAATCATGACTTGAAAATTTTCAAATCTTGAGTTGAAAGTTTTCAAATATTGAGTTGAAAGTTTTCGAATCTTAAGTTGAAAGTTTTCGAATTTTCAAATCTGGACTTGAAAGTTTTCGAATCTCGAGTTGAAAGTTTTCGAATCCGAGTTGAAAGTTTTCAAATCTGGGTTTAAAGTTTTTAATTTTGAGTTGAAAGTTTTCAAATTTGGGTTGAAAGTTTTCAAATCTGAGTTGAAAGTTTTCAAATTTAGGTTGAAAGTTCTTAAATCTGGGTTAAAAGTTTTAAATTTGAGTTCAAAGTTTTTCAAATTTCAGATGAAAAGTTGAAAGTTTTTAAAATTTGACTTAAAAAACAAATTTCGAGTTAAAAGTTTTCAAATCTGGGTTGAAAGTTTTCAGAATTTGACTTCACGTATAAAATTTCTTTTCAATCTGTTACATAAAAAAATCTTTGGAAAAAAATCTTATCTTAATTATCTTCCTTATCTAAAACTAATGAATTATTTATGCGCTAAAACCAACGAAATTAGAGCTAAATGGAAAAAAAATCCGAAAAGAAAAAAGAACAGCTCCGACGCGCGCTGCACGCTGCGTGAGGGTGTCGGCCGCGCACGAGGAATGGGCCGGAAACGCTCGCGACTTGTGCTGATGGCGCGTATGCGCCAATTAGCAATTTCGTTGAGAAGTGGAGGTAAATGAGAAAATGGTGAAGAGTTGTGATTGGTTGAAAAAAGAATGATAGTAAAGAAGTTGTTATATTGGGACAAAACTATGGTGGAGATGGTGGAGGGTTGTGATTGGTTGAAAAAAGAATCTGGGTGACCCACGATTGGTGGGCCGGGCTACACGCTCTAACAAGTGGTTGAGAAGTGCAGGTACGTGAGAAAATTAAATGGTGGGGGTTGTGATTAGTTGAAAAAAGAATGGTAGTGAAGAAGTTATTATATTGGGACAACTTGGACACGCATATATTCAGGTTCGTAGCTAGGATTGGACTTTTTTTAAGGATAAAAGGGGTAAGCTATTAGGATACGGATCGAGATACTGATAACCTACTTGTATCTAGAATGTCTGTAATTAGTTTTTTTTCCCTTTTGTTTTACCATTTTTACGAATGTGGCTCTGAGAAGTTTTGTCTTTTTCTGATTATCGGGCGAGCGAGCTTCGCCACAGCCAAGAATCAATCTAAGGCCTCTCTCAAAGAATGGTAGGATCGTCTATGTTTTGACTTAAGAATTATGGACACCATCGATCTCTGACAAGTTGAATTCGTCCTATATATGAGAGATTAGCTTTGTTGACAAATTCTAAGTCGCTACAGAGATTAAGTACTGAACTCAACTACTGTCCGTCGAGCATAGAAGTTTTGTCTTAAATTGATAGTTTCCTTGAAAGCCATGTTCATGCAGGGCTGCATATTGGTGACTCAGAGTCATTGTCAAAGAGGTGTATATATATAGGACCGAAAGTATTGCTGGTTCACCTGATCTC
Organism: Oryza longistaminata; assembly: GCA_009805545.1. Taxonomy (NCBI): domain Eukaryota; kingdom Viridiplantae; phylum Streptophyta; class Magnoliopsida; order Poales; family Poaceae; genus Oryza; species Oryza longistaminata. The sequence continues at coordinate 11,699,603 of CM020182.1, read as the reverse complement.
ACGCTAATTCTCATTCCAATACTACTTTTCTCAATACCTAAAAGTATAACAACAGAACAAGTCACCGATAATAGAGAATCAAAATGTCTTATATCTAAGGACGGATCGGGAGTATTTCTCGTTCGAGTTAGTCGTTCTAGAGGAGAGACAAGTAAGTGAAATGACATTTCTGACCGTCGTTTTCTGTGGTTTGATTAGTTTTTTGCTTGGAGCACTGAGCCAACATGCCCCTTTTGGTGTATAAAAATGATATATATCGCGGTCTCTATTTTGTCTCCTAGGCACCGATTGATATTTTGGCAAAGCTACTGTGCTCCACCTATAGTCCATCTAGAATTAAAGTTGGTTTAGCTTCAATACCTTCACTCTTTATTTCCTTTCCTCAGTGAATTCTCGATCTGAAGTAAATTAAATAGAGTATTTCCTTGGCAATGATATCATAACATTTCTAGAGAATGATTAAACACACACATTTGCATGAAAATCCTTTTTTCAAACGGACCCTTTTCATATGTATACACACACGCGCGGGCCCACACACACACTAGCATATTGATGTGCGTTGCAACGGGATTTTAATTAATTAAATAAAATTATCACTAACCTGTTATTATTATCTCTTAATTGATGTACATATTTGTTACTAACATGTGGACCTTTTAATTCCACACTATTCTTTTTTTTCCTTTCTATAGAAAGTAGAGAGTTAGTCCGAGTGGTTGATATGTGAGTCCCCTAGCCTCACATGTTATTTTTACTCAAAAAGAAAATTGAGAATTGGTGGTGGGAGGTAACAAAACAGCCAACACCGCTGCTCCATTTTATAGGAAGTATAGATATTTATCTCTTTTTTAATAGCACATGCTCTGCATATCATATTTTTTCATGGAAAACTATTTTTTTTACAAAGATTATGGTAAATTTGCTGCCATTTATAAGGACAACTTTGCTCTTTTTCTAAAAAGTTTTAAACATGTATTCCCTCCATCCCAAAATATTGCAGCACATCCTAGTGCTATAAATCTAAATATACTCACAGTAGTAGCGCTTCGGATTGGAGAGCGGAGAGGATGTGAAGAGAGGGGATGGAGCAGGGGAAATAAGAGTAATTTATTTGTTCTGCTGACATGTTGACCAACGTAATGATGCTAAATTGTTTGATGAAATGAAGATGTGAAATGCAAATCTGTGTCATAAGATTGAATATCAGATCACTCTATGGAGCGGAAGAAAAAAAAAAGTAAGTGTTGAAATACAAGTTTTCTTTTTGTTGTTCTTTTTGGGCCATTCAAATTAAGCCAATATAATGTGTATTGGGAAGGAAGTGCCTAGAGCACCTCCAGTGAGGGGCTAAAATCGATTTCAATGAAAAAACTGAACCATGCACACTGTAGTAAGAGCAAGTTTAATAGTATAGCCAACTAATTACCAGCTCCAAATCATCTATAGCCAATTTATACAATAGTTACCTATAAATATATACTACATTATTAATATTTGGTCCCACATATCATATACATATTGTGTCTTGTAGTGCCTCTTCCAATTCCCTTCGCGAACACCGACGCTTGCACGCACACCTCGTGAAGCCCGTTGCGAAGATCTCTCCCACACGATGTCCATCCATCGTATGCCATCTCGTATCCAACTTCGTCACCCGGTATCCTTGACCGTCTGGACCTCAACTCCTCCCTGAGTTTAGTCCCGATCCCCACCGTTGACCGAAGTTGACCTCCAAGAATACTGACTCTAGTCACCTTCTCACATGGTATCCCGACCGCAATAGACCTCTGTTCCTCCCTGAACATAGTCCCGGTCCTCACCATTGACCAAAGCTGACCTCAAGTCACCTGCACACAATCAGACAAAACAACCGTTTCTGGGCACAGATATCACGACCTGACCCACATCAGTCACACGCACTCACACCAACATTCACACAAACTCTCAAACCAATTCTATAATTAAATCATTTTGCAAAGCCAATTGTTCATCACAAATATTAATCATGACAATGATTTCACAAATATGTGTTTATAGCTGGCTTAGGCCATCCCCAACCCAAAAACTATCAACTAGTTTACATACTTGCCATGTCACATAGACACTATGTGTAGAAACTATGTATACAATAGATGGTGTCTTCAAATTAAATTATCATCCAATCACCTCTTTTCTCTCTCCTTCTATTCACATATCATCTTGTTTTTATTCTTGGTTCTTATGTGGAGATGGTTTCTTGCATAAAAAATGGTTTCTTCATCTTTTTACCTCTCTCCTCATTATCTCTTGTCACATAGAATTTTTACTTATGTGACAATGCATTTAATGCTATGGAAATTAGGTCACATTGAGAGTTGGGGATGGCCTTATAGTATGGTGTTGTACGTACCTGCTCTAACAACACAAACAAATAAAAATATATTTATTGACTTCCGGGTCACGAGATAGAGGGCAAGGAGAGAAGCGATTGAGATAGTTTTTTTGATGGGTCTCACAAAATCGATTCTCACGCTGTAATAATCGAACCAAAATTTTATTCGGTTTGTGTACTGCACTAACCGAACCAACACTACGGGGCATTTTGGATTGATACCAAAATGTATCTTCCCAATTTTTCCTAATAAATGGTAAATGTGTTTGTTTGGATTGAGGTCATCAAATTCGCAGTGCCCATATTTTATTTGGCCAAATTTTAAAAGTTTTTTCACTACAGTATCAAAATTTAACTTGATATTGATCCCAATCCAAATATGAGTTAGATAAATTTACCTTACCAAATTATTGGTAATGCAAAGTTTACCTAAATTTTAGAATTACCAATGAATTGATAGGGTAGAAATCCAAACATGTCCAACATGTACCCTTAGTGGTATTTTGACGGACATGTCATTCTCTCTTGTAAAGCAATACCAAGGCTTCCATCCGTTCTAAAAGAAACCAACCTCATATGGGATGTGAGACATCCTATTACGATGAATCTGTACACAAATATGTTATATCATATTTTGTACGAGATTGGTTTATTTTGGTGCAGGAAGTAATGCTCTAACACAAGCATCGAGGGACGTACGGATAATATTATCCGTGTATGCCTTCTGGCCTAGTATTGCTGATCGAAACTGAATAGCTGATGGAAAGGGACAGCATCTTCAGTTAGTGCTTTGCAATTCCAGAAGGAATCAAAAGAAACTGAAGCGGAATGGATGAGCCTAAAATATTCCAAACACAAGATTATTACTCCCTCCGTCCCAAAATAAGTGTAGTTTTAGCACTATTCATATTCAACGTTTGATCGTTCGTCTTATTTGAAAAAAGATTATGATTAGTATTTTTATTGTTATTAGATGATAAAACATGAATAGTACTTTATGTGTGACTAATTTTTTTAATATTTTTCATAATTTTTTTAAATAAGACGGATGGTCAAACCGCTAAACACAGATATTTATGGCTGCACTTATTTTGGGACGGAGGTAGTAGATATAGTAGTATATTTTTTTCCCTGTTTGTCGTCGTTGCCGACATCAACTACATGCATTCAAACCCTTTGCCAAGCCATTGACCTGACAATTTAGAACGCACGCATAGAGCTAGTAGAAATAATTAATTTACAGGTTAGCATGGATGGGCAAGTGAGTAAAACAGAGCAGGTCGTTGCAGTGCATGGCGAGTCCTCCATTATAGTATTAAAAAAAGACTAAGCAATAATTAATTAATTAATCTCATTATCAATTTTCGAAAAGAAAAATTTTCATGCGGCATGTTATCTGGAGAAAGAGAGATCGAGGAGACCTCATTGACAGCGAAAGGCACATATTACTACATTAATATGCATGATATGGATATGGATGGATGGATGCTTCGTGGAGAGATCGGAGGAGTTGCCGGCAAACGGGGGGCGTAGATCGGGCTTGTCTGGCGGCCGGACAAAGCTAATTAGAGAGAACCCAACCAAAAAACCGAGACCGACCGCTTCAAAGCAGACGACTTTGCGACCCCGTCTGTGTGGATGGCTTTTGCTCGCTCTCGCTCACTGTACTCGGTCAGTTTGGGCGCGAGTCAATGGCAAACTCGATCACCACCGCCACCACGTCGTCCTCGCCGTACGTCGCCGTCCACCACGCACCCGATCACACTGCCGATCGATCGAACGCGCACAGCGACATGTGCTGTTCGCTTGTGCGCGCGCGCGCGCGCGTGCGTTGCCCGCATCGGCCGGTGTGTTCTCTGCGACAGCGGCGCGCGCGGGGGGCGATCGATCGATCTGCCGGCGACTTGGAAGAAAAATTTATCATGTACGTGGACGTAACATGATTGCGTCGATGGCGCCACACACAGGGGAAACCCGGGTACACGGCGCGCGGGCGCGGGGGCGTACGCCGTTCGTCGTCGTCATGTCCGCTCTGCACGACCAGGTGTGAGTGAGTGAGCGAGCGCGCGCGCGCCGCGAATCGCGTGTTGGCAACTACTACGACGTACGTACGCGCGACATTGATTTCTGCCGGACTTTTCAATGGCATGTTTGCATTCATGTAGAACGTTTCTCGAACGATCATATGGGGCTCGGCCGGTAGTCCGGTCCTCGAGTGTGGTGGTACGTATATTCAGTGCTGCTGCGAATGGCCGGCCGGGAACTCATGGGGAAATTAGAGGTCCATACAGGGTACAGGTGGTGGTGGTCTGGTTGACTGGTCCTTGTGTGTTTTGCGTATATATCTGGACATTAATTCATCGCATAATTTCGTTCATTCGTGTCTACAATTCGTACCTTGCCGCGCAGGGCGTGTACGGAGCACGGTATAGAGCTACTAGAAAGAAAGAATGGGCAACAGATTTTTTGTTTTTTCTCTACAACAGAAGACAACGTATAATTTAACAAGGAAATATTGTTGATTTAAGCACAAATATTTTAAGAGAATTAAAATATTTGTCAAGAATTGGTCTAATTTGAATTAAGTTTAATTCGATGAAAACAATATATAATTGGGTTGACACTTAAAATTTATTTTCCTATGATTATTATTTTGTTTCTACAAACATTGTTGTATATGAGAAATTAATGTTAAATTAATTTAGGGGGTGTTTGGAAGAAATTATTGTATGGATTTTCTTTCGCAAAAAATGCACTATTTAGCGCGCTCACATTTTCCACGCTGCTAAATAGTGCATTTTTTGCGAAAGAAAATCCATACAATAATTTCTTCCGAAAATCATACTAATCCATTTTCCAAGTATTTTTAAGCTAATACTAAATTAATTATACGCTAATGTGTCGCTCCGTTTTACGTGCATATAAGGATTAGTTCCCAACCACCTTTGTTCGAACGCAGGTTATGCAAAGTTTGATAAACTTGGTAGTTATTTGGTTGCTACCATAGATTCCATTCTAACTAATTGGGTCTCACGCATTAATGACTCACAAAAGTATAATAAGATTTTATTAAATTTGCTAATATGTACTAAAGAATTTTATCGATCACCTCAATTTAGTAGACAGTATGGTGAATTTTCTCACCTCAATTTAGTATACAAGTATGGTAACTTAATTTTATTTGCAAATAATGATAAAGTATAGCTAGCGACCAAACAACCCCTTATTAGAGACCTTATATTTGACCACGTCATACAATAGGACAAAGAAAGTAGAAATGGAGAGGGGATATGTACTGGGCCAAAGTTCCAAAATCACTCATGATTTCTGAGCAGTTTCATTGTGCACATATTGGTATACAAAATAGCTTTTTATACAAATACGAATTATAAAACCCAAAAATTGACCAAATTAGAAAAATCATAGATCATATCTCTCCGTTTGAAAATATAAGGTATACTTGTGGTAGCAAATGCTCTATTAGGATATCATTTATGTGATACAAAATCGTAAGTTGTAAATAAACTACATCCTAATAGAGTACTATGCTCCTCCGTTCTTTCTTATAAGACAATTTAACTTTTTCATATTAAAACATTTTTAAATGTGTTCATCTAACTAATTTCATTAAATATAAAATTAAATATATTTTAATAGCATCTTTATTTCTTTTAGGAAATATTTTGATAGAAGTTTGACTAGGAAAATATTCAAAGTGTCTTGAAATATGAAATGGAGATAGCAATTGTTAAATTTTATTTATAGAAACAGGATACACCCTATATATTAGAGTATCCCTCCGAACAAGTCCGCGTGGTCTTTGAGCCTTTTGTCCATTTTCTCCCTCCCACCACCGGGCCATTTCTCCCCATCCAGGCCCATCTTCTCTTCCCTCCTAGTATCTTATTTTCTTTTTGGAAAAAAGTTCACTTGAGGTCCTTCATCTGGTCGTCGAGTTTTAAAATCATCCTTGAACCTGAATACCTCTTGTAAATTAAACCAGGTTACGTTAGGTTCCAGACAACATTGCTCACTGGTTTAGCTGACGTGGCGCTAAAAGCAAAAATAAAAAGTTAAAATTCACATGGGACCCGTATGTCAGTGAAGCTTTAGCCGGTTGGCTTCAGCGGACGAACTCCTGCACGCGCATCGGCCTGGAGCGCCGCTGAGGACTGCGGTCACCGTCGTTCCCAGGCCGCTCGACCGCCGGCGGCGATGGTCGTTGAGGTGGGCGAGGAGGCGGGCACCGCGGCGGAATCGTATCGGGAGCAGAACCGCCGGCGGCGAACAGTTCGACCCCTACTTCCCCGTCGCCATCCGCATCCGCCGTGCCGACGCCACCGATGCCGACGCGACGACGCCGACACCGTCCCCGCCGCCTGCATGCGTCGCCCCTACATCAAGTGCAACAGCTGCGACGTGCGACCGCGCCCTCGACGACTGGCTCCGCGACGATTTGCCCGACCGCCTCCGCCAACTCTACTACTACAAAGTGCTCTCGGCCCCTAGCCCTTTTTTCTCGCCGCTCCTCTACGTCCAGGTACACACCTCCATCCATCAACCATTCAACCATCACTTCATCAGTTCGTTCAACACATATGTTTTTGACGCGTTAATTAAACAACTCAACCAAAATAATCTGCGTGTGAAAATTGAAAATTAAACTGCTGATTAGTTGATAGTTGCAGAGTCTATTGGGATTCTTGGATTGATTGTTCACAATTTAGTGCAAATCTGAGTAGCCAGCTATATATGCAAGCTTGTGTGATACGTAAGTCGCAGGTGCTCTACGTCGCCTGAAGCGGCTCAATCTGACCACGAGCTCCCCACACCACTGCCCACCACCGCCGCCGTCCGCCACATCAACTACGACGGGCACTGCCACCCGGTGCGCGTCTTGCCGAGCACGCCGCTGCACTAGTGGTTCGCGGAGTCGCTCGACAGGCGACAGCGAGGATAACCAGCTGATGGTGAACAGTTACCACCACCAGGGCGTGCAGCGGCTGATGGAGCGGTACGTTCGTGCCGATGGCGTTCTGCTCCCGATGCGATTCTGTTGCCGCGCGTCGCCGGTCTCCAGCTCTCCACCCACCTCCGCGCCCACCGCCGCGGCGGTCAAGCGGCCCGGGAGCAGCGGCGGCTGCAGTCCTCAGCGGCGCGCCAGGTCGATGCGTGAACAGGAGTTCATCCGCTGAAGCCAACCAGCTAAACTTCACTGCCATACGGGTCCCACGTGAGTTTTATTTTTTTAGTGCCACGTCAGCGAATACCAGAAACAATACTGTCTTGGGATATAAAGTGAGCCGGTTTTGTAAGATTAGGGATGTATTATATCAAGTATTCCGGTTCAGGAACGATTTTGAAACTCGACGACAAGACGAGGGACCTCAAATGAACTTTTTCCTTTCTTTTTCTTTCCCCCTTTTCCTTCTTCTCTTCTAGAACCAGGCCGGCCCAGAGACTCTACCCTGACTTGCGCGATATGTTGTGGAATAAGTTCACTTTACATCTCTCAATTTATCGTCGAGTCTAAACTTTGTCCCTAAACCACAATATCAAATTGGCGTGCCTCAACTGTCAAAACCAGTAAAAATAACATCCCAAGATGGTTTGGATGTTGGTTCCAGCTAATATAACGCTTATATGGCGTTGACGTGGTGCCTACGTGGCTCTTCAAATAAAAAAAAAAAAAAAAGCAATGTGATCCGCATGTGATTGACCGTTTAGTTAAAAATAAAATAAATTGCAATGCAACCCACATCTCGTCCTTCTCCACCCCCAATCTCTTCATCTCCACCCTCCACTGTCTTTGCCGCCACATGGATCCCACCATAGTGTCACCAAATCCGGCGACGGTGCTGATATCGTGGGCAAACTCCATGGCGGTGACCATCCTCCATGGCCTTTGCGTGAAGGTGCTCGCGGTCATGATGTCAGTCTCTATCTGCATGGCTCTGGTTGTGCTCCTGTTGACGAAAAATCCTCGCTAAGCTAATAGTGATAGATCTATGTTGGCCTGAACTAAGTCGATGAACACAACAGCTTAGGAGATCTGCTTAGTTTCAGTGCAGATAACATAGATAAGATGCGGACGTGACAGACAGATTGACCCTGTAATTAACAAGATGTATTAAGTGAAGATACCAGCCAATAGAGCCGATCAGTTGACGAGCCAATAGAGCGATACTAGCCTATGCCGATACCAGCCGATGTTAATAGAGTTTTGAGTAATCGGTTTTATGTCCAATGCAGATTCTGACACTTGAGTAAATAATGATATAAAGATAATCGACTGATGATAATATAATAAAGCAATAATATAATCCAATAGAAACCAATCGATGAATAATGATATGATAGAATAATTGCTTGATCCGAAGGTTAAGTATACATCGGTTGGTGTTCCGATGCCATTTAATCCACAAGATTAGATAATTATTGAAATCTTTGTTGCAGTCGGCTAAAACCAACTTATATGTAATCCTTGTATGCCGATGCAATGCCTAGATAACTCATCGGCTGAAACCCCGATGAAACCCTTATTGACAATCAAAAGGCAAGCTAGAGATTATGGTTCTAAGTACGACTTACTAGGTCAAACCCTATTGATACAGCACTAAGTATAAAAGATACATAATATCTAGGCAATCAAATCTTTCAGTGATTTTCAGGGTGATGGATATCTTAGCTAATGTAGATCAATAAAACTGTTTAACTAATACCAACAAAACCCTTGAAAAGATTTGGTCGATACAAGTAATTAAATTGAAACATCGACTTATATTAACTAATATATATGATAAATAGGTGTTTTTATCGATAAGATTAGAGTGCCGATGCCTTAGCCCGCCGATGCAAACAGTCATAACAAGTCTTACCCCTCGTCGGAGATCGAAGTCGATGCAGCCCAACTCAAAACAAGAACTCATCGAAAAAGTCGAAAATAAAAAGGGTGGCGATGCACCGAAGTTGTATTGACCGAGAGATAGATTACAAAGACCCTGGGTGTATATATTTATACCCATAGGTAGATACTAGCCTACTATATCAGACACGACACATTTCCTAAATATAAAAGGAAAGATTTAAGAAAAATCGTAGAAGTAAATTTAGTTTCTTATGATACCATCCTCTATCAATTGCAACTTTCAGTTTGTCACAAACAGACAACTTATAGAATATTCAGTTTTCTAAACATGGGGGACGAGGCTGAGGAGGCAGCAAGTCGGCGGTGGGCACAAGGCAAGGCGTCGACGGGTGGCGATGCGCCGTCCATCTCGCGAGGGAATAGGGAGAGGCGGGGAAGGAAGGTGGCGGAGGAAATCGACGCGAGGGCGAGCGCCGATCTTGGGGGCGGGGGCGGAGGCGCGGGGCGATGAATGCGCGTGATTTTCTGCCGATGACCCCGCGCCCCGCGTGTGGGTTATGCAGTAGGTGACCCTGCGGTTGTGTGCTGTCGTTGGATCTGAAACGGTGGATGATTTTCATTCGTTGGATTTGATGAATGAGTAATGCAGGTGTAAGAGTGAGTTGGTGAATTATAGGGTAGATTCGGCTCGGTTTTTTATTTCTATAGCAGATGCTTCGGTTGGTATTATTTGAAAACCGATCTTTTTAGAGACCAAGACAACCGAACCTTAGGTCCTGTTCGTTTCTAATGAAAATAGTGGATAAAATTTTAGATACTCATGGTACGTTTTTCAAACTGTTAAACGGTGTGTTTCGTGCGAAAACTTTCTACATGAAAGCTGCTCTAAAATATCATATTAATCTATTTTTCAAGTTTGTAATAATTAAAACTCAATCAATCATATGTTAATACCACCTCGTTTTGTGTAAAAAACTTAATCTTCATCTTCACCTTCATCTTCATGAGAAAAGAACACCACCTGCCGAAAAAACCGAACACCCACCCCTACTAACATGTTGGTCTCACGTGTTGTTCTGATTTTAACTACCACGTCAACGCTACATAGGTGTCACGTCATACGAAACCACTATCCAAACGTATTGGATCTTATTTGCACTAGTTTTGTATAAGTTGAGGATGTGTTGTATTCGGTTCAAGGAAGAATTTCAGACTCGACAACAAATTAAAAGACCTAAAGTGAATTTTATATGTTGGCAAGTCAAGGCCCGAATCCCGAAGACGCAAACGGATGGACCCTTGAATGGCTCCGAAGGGAATAAGTTCACCTGAGGTCCCTTAAGTTGTCAACGAATTCTATTTTCGTCCTCCAACCGAAAAACTAGATACAACGCATCCCTCAACTGTCAAAACCAGTGCATATAAGGTCCCTCGGCGGTTTGGACGGTGGTTTTGGCTGACGTGGCGCCTACGTGGCTAATTTGACTCGGTCTTCATCTGACGTGGCGTTTACGTGGCAATTCGATCTAAGAAAAATAATAAACCTCGTGGGACCCACGTGTCAGTTTCACACACAAATTAATTAAAAAATGATGGGACCCTCATGGGCCCCACATAATTATTCTCACACCTCCTCTTCTTCCTCCTCCCTCGGTCTCTCCCCATCTCTTCATCTCTCATTCTCTCCCCGCGACGGAGAGGGAGCGACGTGCGGCGGCGCCGACGGGAGAGGAGGGAGCGGCGCAGCCCTCTGCCGCAACCCGCAAGACGCGCGCCAAAGACGCATCGATCCTCGCCTTCACCAAGAAGCTCCGCGAGGCACACCACGTGCTCGACCGGCCGCCTTGTCGACGACTACGCCGACTACCGCCGAGACCCCAAGCGCCCGCGCGGCGAAGCGGCGGCGGACGACCCCGAGCCGGTGTTAGACGGCGACTTCGGCGCGTCGCTGCACTCCAAGCTCAACTTGGACGACGTCGCTGCACTCCAAGCTCAATTTGCTGAAACAACAATTGATTTGATGGTCAAAGCTAAACTGTCAGGATCAATTCCCACTAGCAAGATGCAATGTAGGGATAAACAACAATGTCTGAAAGGAATCATGCAGGTACAGTTAGCTGCTCCAAGTGGAAGCATGATTGTTAATTCGGTGAACGGTTATGAATTAATCATCCGGCCATCATTTTTTCTACAATCTGCAGTCATACGTTTGGAAAACGTTAGCCTGCAAAATATTCTGAAATAGATGCAAAAACAAGCAACTGATTAATGTCAAACGCCCTCTCCCTCGCCGAGCCCCTCTTCCGCGGCTACCACCCGCTCCCAAGGCGAAGGTGCTTCTCCCCGACCCCATCTTCTTCATCTTCCCACAACCTGCCCACGCACGGGGTGGTGCTGTTGCACGCGCCGCTGCACGCGCCGCTACAGCAGTGGTTCCCGGTCGGGGACGACACCATGGACCTGGTGTGGGCGGGCCACGCCGTGAACCGGTGGATGATCCCGGAGGCGGCGCTGGAGTTCCTCTGGTACGACGTCGACAGGGTGTTGCGCCCCCGCGGCCTGCTCTGGGTCGACCACTTCTGGAGCCACTAGAGCCGCCACCCCGCCGCCTACGACAATGACCCTGGAGATAGAGGGAGCGGAGGTCGGGGGAGGGAGAAGAGGTCGCCGGGGACGTCGCCGAAGAGGCGGTTGGATCGGAGGGAGAGCACCCGGAGGCTGGTTTGCGGCGGAGGGCGTGCGCCGCTCCCTCATCTCCTGTCGGCGTCGCCGCACGCCACTCCCTCTCCGTCGCGGGGAGAGAGAATGAGAGATGAAGAGATGGGGAGAGACCGAGGGAGGAGGAAGAAGAGGAGGTGTGAGAATAATTATGTGGGGCCCACGAGGGTCCCACCATTTTTTATTAATCTGGGTGTGAAACTGACATGTGGGCCCCACGAGATTTATTATTTTTCTTATATTAAATTGCCATGTAAGCGCCACGTCAGATGAAGACCGAGTCAAATTAGCCACGTATGCGCCACGTCAGCCAAAACCACTGTCCAAACCACCGAGGGACCTCATGTGCACCGGTTTTGACAGTTGAGGGACGTGTTGTATCTGGTTTTTCGGTTGGGGGACAAAAATCGGATTCGTTAACAAGTTAAGGGACCTCAGGTGAACTTATTCCGGCTCCGAAGTCCGAACCGGTCAAGCCGAGCCAACATAACAGGCCATTCATGCTTAGGCGTATATGCGGATTCGGCCTGCATGCCCAATATTCTTCTGTGCGGTAGCGGCCGGTGGAGGAAGAGCTGCCGAACGAGAGTCCAGAACAGCAGAATCCAAGCCCTCAAGAGAAGTGGGCGGCCTGCTGGCTTGCGGGCTAAACATCTGTCTCTGTCTGGGAGAAAAAAGTCCATTTATATCCCTTATCCATGGGTCAAATTTGATTCGCACTAACTACCGTAAAACCGGGTCAGAACATCTTTCAACTTTTTAAACAAATGCAAATCAGTTCTCTTGGTGATTTTGGACTGGTTTTAGCTGACGTGGCACGTACTAACCTTGCTGAGTTAGTCTTCATTAGACATAGCGCTAATGTGTAATTAGCCAGTAAAAATATATAATTAAATATGTAATGAGATGCACGTGTTAGTGATAATAACTCTATCATAAAAAGTTAAAAAACTAATGGATCCACATGCCAGGCACATAGAAACAAAAAATATAAGAAACCTCAATCTATTATCTTCCCCTCACTCTCTCTATTCCCCTCCTCAAGGCCAGCGAGGACTTAGGTTGCGTTTGTTCGTTCTGCTTACCAACCCGAACAGTGCGCACGGAAAACGGAGTAGTCTATTAATGCGGGATTAATTAAGTATTAACTATTTTTTAAAAAAATATCAATATGATTTTTAAGTAACTTTCGTATATACTTTTTATAAAATACACATCATTTAGCCACCGGCCCTCCACACCCAACACATCTGGTGATCTGTGGGACGGCAACGAAACAGACAATGACGCATTGAGACAGAAGCCACCAGCGATTGGCTTGGGCACCTTCTCTCGGTCTCGTTCCACGACAAGTCGAGAATACTGCACTACCTTATGCCATGTTTGGTTCATGGGACTAATCTAGATTAGTCCCTCTATTCTAATACCTAAGAATTTAAATAGGGGTAACTAAAAGGTACCAAAAGTATATATTGGGACTTAAATCCATTAGTCCCTCTTAGAGAACTTATAGGGATCAAAGTGGCAGACTCTCTCTTCTCCTCCTCGGTCCACGTGCCTTTAGTCCGTTTTAGTCTCTGGATTCAAATAGTAGGGGACTAAAGTTTTTAGTCCAGGGACTAAATGATCCAAACAAGACATGGGTTCTATGGGCTTGTAACCTTGTTTGGCTCTTTATCCTACCAATTCATCAGTAGTGTCAAAGTCTACGCAAACTTTGGCACTACCAAAATATTGGTAGGGTAAATTTATTTAGTTAACATTTGGATAAAGCCAAATTCTTATGGTAGATATGATCAAATAGGAGAGGGGCACTACCAAATATTTGGTCTCAATCAAAGCTAGCACACATCTATATCTATACCTAATAAAAAATACGTAAGGCTTTCGGCAAAAAAAATTTCGTCCGTCATCCATCACACACGGAATCAGCTTCGTTAATCAATTTTTTTTGGCAGTAATCATATTCGTTTCCTAATCTACAAAGCCAGGCCCACCATCAAGCCCAAATAGAAACGGTAAGGGCGCAAAATTAAGGATAAATCTAATCATAAGTAAACAAATAAGAAGATAAGAGATAAGATTTAAATTTTACCGCGTGATCAGTGGTAACAAACTAATAATTCTATCCGGATTGCCCCCGAGCTCCAGCAGTGCAAATAAAAAGGTGAAAAGGCGTTGAGAAGAGGTGACCAAACCAAAAGCAAAACCAGACATCGGCTTCAATGGCTTGTCAAAGAATTAATTTTCGTAATTGAAAGGTGATTGTTTATTAGATCTTGCATTAGAACTCCAACATTGTGGTATCAGAGCTTAAATTTAGCCTACTTCCCATGGCCGTGTTGTTCGACGCGAAGCCGGCCAGCTGGACGATCGTCGGGCTGTAGTACATGACGGTGTTGATGCCGACGAACTGCTGGGCGACCTGCGCGATGACGCCGGCCATGAGCCCACGGCGGACGACCTTGCTGCTCAGTGCCTTCGTCAGCTTGCCAACCAGACTCTGCTCGCCGATGGAGCCCTCCAGTTGTTTCTCATGTTCAATTGATCGGCGCATCGAATCGATCTCTTCTTCAACCTCAGCCGCGGGGTAAATCTTCCTTAATATGGCTTCAGCCTCCTCTTTCCTATCCTGTGCAGAATTCAGTAATTTCCAGCACAATCTTTTAGCTTGACAGAGTCAAATTTGCTACAAAATTTACTTGTGATTTGTGCATATGTAACAATGTACTTCCCTTGTACATCTACGTTTCCATGTAACAATGAACTAAACACGTATGTACATATATTTTTTTTCTTTAAGCAAAGCATCTGTACATAAATACTGACCTGTCTGTATAGCCACCTTGGTGATTCAGGTAGCATACACATCAATATGAACTGAATAAAAGCAGGAAGACCTGCAATGCCAAGCATCCACCTCCATGTTCCCTTTACCTGAGAGAGTCATTGAGATATGATTACTGCTGCACCTTGAAAAAGACATGGTACAGCATGAGCTTTCAGTGTACACAGGTGAGTAACCTTAGTGAAGGCCAGATTAATGAGGTATGCCATGAACTGCCCTCCGGTAATAAGAAGTCCATTTGTGCTCACAAGTGCACCTCTGATTCTAGCTGGAGAGGCTTCAGAAATGTACAAAGGTGCTGTCATGGAAGCCATTCCAACCCCAAGACCAACAAAGATCCTCCCAATAATGATGACAAACGGTGTTGGGGCAAGGGCCATGATCAAGGCACCTGCGAGGAACAGGGCATCGGCGATCAAGATGGAAGGCTTCCTTCCAAACTTGTCGTTCATCCAGCCACCAAATCCTGCTCCAACTATGGCTCCAGCTACAGCCATACTCACTATCGTTTCCTGCATTTCAGATCAGGGCAAATCCCATCAGATTTTGTCAAAACGGAATGCTGTATTCTGAAGAAAAGCAGTAGTACTACGGAAAGTGAAAAGTTAAATCAAAGTGAGAATCAGGAGAAGCCAAATGTACCCTAAGTACAGTGCTCTTTTCGACCGCAGTAAAATCATCTCGAATATACAGAAGTGCTCCAGATATGACACCTAGCAAAACAGTAGATTAATTAAAAAGAATCGAAATTAGTCATCTGTGTTGCATTTCCAAAGTGGAGCTAAATGTTTGGAAACATAAACAACATTATGATACTTAATAGACTACAGAGATACTTAAAAAGTAAATAAATGGACAATTGAAAAGGACATAATAGCAAAACTTGAACTTTGACAAAATTCAGCAAATTAATTTTGTTGTAGCCTATGCCATGTAACAGTACCTGTATCATATCCGAAAAGAAGACCACCGATGCCGGCAGAGAAAACAAGCTGAAGAATGTAAGGCTGGCTCCAGGTCAGCCGCAGACATTCCTTAAATTCAGCCTTATCAGCTAGAGTTGCACCCCCTTCCATTGCATTCAAGGGCTTTTGCGCACCCAACGTAGGTTCAGATTACTGCCGAACGAGAAAGGCCAGAACAGCAGAATCCAAACCCTCAAGAAAAGTGGGCGGCCTGCTGGTTTGCGGGCTAAACATCTGTCTCTGTCAGGGATAAAAAAAGTCCATTTATATCCCTTACCCATGGGTCAAATTTGATTCGCACTAACTACCGTAAAACCGGGTCCAGAACATCTTCAACTTTCTAAACCAATGCAAATCAGTTCCCTTGGTGATTTTGGACTGGTTTCAGCTGACGTGACACGTACTAACCTTGCTGAGTTAGTCTTCATTAGATATGACGCTTATGTGTAATTAGCCAGTAAAAAAATATAATTAAATATGTAATGAGATGCATGTGTAAGTGATAACTCTATCATAAAAAAATAAAAAACTAATGGATCCACCTGCCAGGCACATAGAAAAAAAAAATAAAAAACCTCAATCTATTATCTTCCCCTCACTCACTCTCTCTCTATTCCCCTCCTCAAGGCCAGCGAGGACATAGGTTGCGTTCGTTCGTTCTGCTTACCAACACGAACAGTGCGCACGGAAAACGGAGTGGTCCATTAGCGCGGGATTAATTAAGTATTAGCTATTTTTTAAAAAAAATAGATCAATATGATTTTTAAGTAACTTTCGTATATAAACTTTTTGTAAAATACACATCGTTTAGCCACCGGCCCTCCACACCCAACACATCCGGTGATCAGTGGGATGGCAACAGAACAGACAATGACACATTGAGACGGAAGCCACCAGCGATTGGCTTGGGCACTTTCTCTCGGGCCCTGTTTAGATCCTCCGGGCTATTAAATAGCCCTCCGAAATCTTGCTATTTAGGAGTATTAAACGTAGATTACTAACAAAACCTATTCCATAACCTCTGGGCTATTTTACGAGACGAATCTAACGAGGTATATTAATCCATGATTTGCTACATTGATGCTATAGTAATCGTCCGCTAATCATGGATTAATATACCTCGTTAGATTCGTCTCGCAAAATAGTCTAGGGGTTATGGAATTGGTTTTGTCAGTAATCTACGTTTAATACTCCTAAATAGCAAGACTCCAGAGGGCTATTTAATAGACCGGATGATCCAAACAAGGCCTCGGTCTCGTTCCACGACAAGTCGAGAATACTGCACTACCTTATGCCCTGTTTGGTTCATGGGACTAATCTATTAGTCCCTCTATTCTAGTCCCTAAGAATTCAAATAGGGGTAACTAAAAGGGACTAAAAGTACATATTGGGACTAAAATCCATTAGTCCCTCTTGGAGAATTTATAAGGACCAAAGTGGCAGCCTCTCTCTTCTCCTCCTCGGTCCACGTGCCTTTAGTCCCTTTTAGAGCTTGTTTGGTTGCTATCCTGAGCAACCTGCCTGAGCATTTTACATCCCCGAGAGTAGCCTGAGCTTAGATAGCAAAGTTACCTGGTCAGGCATGTCTCCCTGACAGTAGTGTGTTTGGTTGATGCCCTGAAAACAAGCCTGAGGGGATACAATGGTCAGGTGTTGTTTGGTTCAATTTGTGCCTGAGATTATACTTGCCAAATGTTAGAGAAGTGGAGATATTAGGCTTTTATATTCATTGTGATTGCTGTTGTATATATGACAAATTGACAGATTGTTGAATATGCAAATGGCAATAGGGAAATACCGAATAATATATTTAACATTGAACTTCCAGCCACATTTTTCCTAAAACATCACAAAAGTAAAGAGACAAAAAGCTATCGGATTCTTAAGCAGCACCGTTAGCAAATTAGCATGTCACAGCATGCATCACCACAGTATCTAAAGTTAACAGCAATTCAGGGGATTCAGCATGAGAATGAGAATCCAGTCACCAATCTACAAGCTGGAGTGAATTCCCAGTCTCCACCGTTGCAGCCATGAACAGATCGACTGTGATATTTCTTCACTTTTCAGAGCAAGAAGGGGAAAGTGATGTCCATTTTTTACTGGTCAGTACGTGAGGTGATTAATACTCAGGCAACTGGAGAGGTTGGCTCAGGCGACCAATTTCCTAGGCCTGACTCAGGCGTGCACACTCAGGCAAGTTTTATCAGGCCAGTATCTTCAGGGCATCAACCAAACACAACTCATACAAGTCACAGGCTTAGACTCAGGTCAGGTATATTTGCTTAGGATAGCAACCAAACAAACCCAGTCCCTGGATCCAAACAGTAGGGGACTAAAGTTTTTAGTCCAGGGACTAAATGATCCAAACAGGGCATGGGTTCTATGGGCTTGTAAGCTTGTTTGGCTCTTTATCCTACCAATTCATTGGTAGTGTCAAAGTCTAGGTAAACTTTGGCACTACTAAAATATTGGTAGGGTACATTTATTTAGTTAACATTTGGATAAAGCCAAATTCTTATGGTATATATGATCAAATAGGAGAGGGGCACTACCAAATATTTGGTCTCAATCAAAACTAGCACACATCTATACCTAATAAAAAATACGTAAGGCTTTCAGCAAAAATTTTCGTCCGTCATCCATCGCACATGGAATCAGCTTCGTTAATCATTTTTTTTTGGCAGTAATCATATTCGTTTCCTAATCTACAAAGCCAGGCCCACCATCAAGCCCAAATAGAAATGGTAAGGGCGCAAAATTAAGCATAAATCTAATCATAAGTAAACAAACAAGAAGATAACAGATAAGATTTAAATGTTACCGCGTGATCAGTGGTAACAAACTACTCCTATCCGGATTGCCTCCGAGCTCCAGCAGTGCAAATAAAAAGGTCAAAAGGCGTTGAGAAGAGGTGACCAACCAAAAGCAAAACCAGACATCGGCTTCAATGACTTCATCTCAGGTCAGAGAATTAATTTTCGTAATTGAAAGGTGATTGTTTATTAGATCTTGCATTAGAACTCCAACATTGTGGTATCAGAGCTTAAATTTAGCCTACTTCCTTATTCACATCATCCCCGTGATTAGAAGCCATCGGTACCATCTTGGTTCGACATGAACAATTTTGAGTCAAATAAATTTAATCTAATCTGTTTAGCTTCTTATCTTTACTGAGTGAAGATTAGCTATTGTTCATGTTCAATTAAAGTTAATAAGATTGAGTTAGGGTTCATGATGCACTGCTATGTTTAGACTTATTTTAAGTTTAAGTTTTATGTCCAATTAAGCTTCACTTAGCAGTATAATTAAGAAATTAAGGGTAGGGAAGAATGAGATAAATCGGTTTCAATTTTCCCGAAATCCCCAAATTGAAAAGAACACTAAGCCCCAAAATCCGAATCAAATCCAAATCCAAATCAAATTAAGAAAATTAAGTCCAAGTTTGGATTCTTACTGGATTTGGAGCCCTAATTGTACCTGGAAACCCCACCGCTATGTGGGTCTCACCGGGAAGCGGCACCGCCGCCCTTCACCTCCTCGCGATCACGTTGGACTCCCCGTGCACGCGCCGTCTAGGTGTTCCTCCACTGTCCCTCACCGGAGACATCAAGCATTGGCTTGGTGCCGCCTTCTGGCTCCGTCCCCCCTCCCCCCTCGGCGACCAAGCCCGAGTGTTCTCGGCGCCCGTCACCACTTGCGTGCTCGCTTCGTCAGACTACTGACGCCGTCGCTTGGCTTGGCGCCGACCTCGGGTTGGCCTCCCAGCTGGCGAAGCCGGAGCCGCGTGTGTGCTCCACCACGACGGACCGCCGTCACCACAATCGCCGCCGTCCACGAGTCATCATTTTAAGCTATAAAATTGCAGTAAATTTTTTAGGCACATTTTAATTTATTTCTAACTAAATAGAACCAACGGAAAGTTTAGTTAGAATATTTAATTATTTTTTATCGTCTCAGCCTAATGGAGTTATGATTTAGGAATATTTTTGCACTTTGATTTTGTTTTTCTTTTCTTTTTTGCCTAAGTGGAACCAACAAGAAATTTAAAAAAAATAAAATTTTCCTTATCACTATGTTGTGATACTTAAATTTTAATTATTAGTATTTATTTATTGTTAATATTAATATCATTTTCACCCGTTGCAACGCACGGGCATATTGCTAGTACTATTTATTTTATCAACAAATTGGTAGGGCATGTTTTTGTTATCAAACCAAAATTGCTCTATATTGGACGGAGTCAGCAGACAGATAGATAGGTTTGTAGGTAGTAAGATACTCCCTCCGTTTCACAGTATAAGTCATTCTAGCATTTCCTATGTCTAGATTCATTAACATCAATATAAATGTGAGAAATGCTAGAATGACTTATATTGTGAAACGGAGGGAGTATATTTCTGAAGATGAAAGAAGAAACGAAGCTCGCTGTGAGCATTAAAGCTAAGAGTGAGATGTGCTATTTATCTCAGATATAGACATACCTCTTGTTTTAGATTTATTAAGCGGGCCAACTTATAGTTTTAGAATTATTTTACCTCTCGTAAACACTAATTTATAAAAATTATTTTTACTATCTAGCAGTCATTTAATATATTGGACGTTGGGGAACCTAAGTACCTAACCCATCTCGCCACATGTCCATATGATTGTGCTTAATTTTAATTTGCAAGCTCAATAATCAATATGCTGGTTTTGTAATTGTAGTTGAAACTTGCTGAAGCCCACAGACTGGATCAGTATAACGAGCTGACTTTCGGCAGGCATTTGCCAGCCGTGTTGCCCTGTCGTACAGCTACCCGGCCATATGGCTCAAATCAATTTATCAATGGCCACTACCCACTATCAGTGTTGATATAGTATTATGGTATATACCGCCTCAACGCACTCCATATGACCTGGTACTCAAAACTTAATTAACATGCATGTCGTCGCTCTGCTTAATTAAGATAAGTTCAACTACGAACTCGGCAATTAAACAAAGCAAATAAGCTGGAGAGACTAATTACTGGATATCGACTGCACCCACGCACGCACACATGCAGGCCAAGTCAATTAATGGATCCGTACTCCATCTCACTCTCTTGATCACTAACGGCGACATGTTCAAGTAGATCATAGTCGTCATGGCCTCATGGCTGGAGGATCGCGGGAGAAGTCTTCCATACATCTTGCTATATACTTCCTCCGTATTTTAAATGTGTAACGCTGTTGACTTTTTTATACATGTTTAACAATTCGTCTTATTTAAATAATTTATGTAATTATCATTTATTTTATTGTGGCTTGATTTATCATCAAATATTCTTTAAGCATGAAATAAATATTTTTATATTTGCACAAAAATTTTAAATAAGATGAATGGTCAAACATTAGTAAAAAGTCAATGACGTCGTACATTAAGATACCGAGGGAGTATATACTAATCCATTTAGCTAGAGAGCTTAACAAGTCAACAGTCTGGGGGAGAGATATATATACTACATCTATTAAAGAAAATATACTAGGTGTGCATTTGATCGGTCAGTGATCAGTCCATTCAACTCGACGCCAGTTTCATCTATGGCGCATATCGATTATCTCAAAATACATATATCACGCATTGTTTATGCATGCTAGAATATGTGCAGGTCAGGTCAACGGTTTGTTGCTGACAGCTCAAAGGAAATTAATTAGTTGTAGGGATTTTCTTTTCAGTCTGGTAATAATAGTAGCAAAAGGTATATATATTTTGCACTCCTCAACTTTCACCAAAACTTAAATAACAATTTTCAACTTACTAGCTAAAGATCCGTGCATTGTTGATTAAAGCATATAATTGATAGAATATGTTTGAAGACTCCAACTGATTTTCACAAAATAAAGAGGCAACTGTCTAGAAAAACAGTGAAAACATTCTAATCAGGCTCTTCAAAATGCATAGTGGAGACTGATAATCATAATATCACTTTCTAATCAGGCTCTTCAAAATGCATAGTGGAGACTGATAATCATAATATCACTTTCTAATCAGGCTCTTCAAAATGCATAGTGGAGACTGATAATCATAATATCACTTTCTAATCAGGCTCTTCAAAATGCATAGTGGAGACTGATAATCATAATATCACTTAAGGGTACTAATATCAACAGTAAACCTATTATAATACACGGTAGCCAGGATCCTCGCTCGGGCAACAAGGGGAGCCGCCCAGGACGACGGCGGCGGTGACCACCAGATCCGCGCCGCTCCGACTGGATCTGGGGGGTGGGGGGTGGCGGCTGGCAGTGGTAGGGGTGAGCTGCGCTGGGCAGCGGTGACCAACGGCGGCAGGGATGGCGACGGTGGGGCAGATCCAGCGTCCCCGGAGGCAATCTGGCCCCTTGGCAGCCAGATCGGGCGGGGCGAGCTCGCGGCGGGAGAGCCCCATCATGGCAGCGACGGGAGCGGAGATCACGGTGACGCAGGGCTCGTGGCGATGGCGGCGACAGCGGGTGGAGGTGGGGTCGGTGGTGGCAGCGGCTAGAGGTACGGCCAGTGGCGACACCGGCGACCAATGTGGTGCCCGTGGCGGCGAGGAAGGCGCGGCACGGCCGGTGTCGGTGTACAGCCGGGAGGCTTAGGTCGGCGGAGGCAGCGGCCGCCGTAGCAAGAGGCGATGAGGCACGGTCGGTGGTGGCATGTGGAGGCTAGCCGGCGGGGGGCGCCGGTGCAGTGGTGCTCACGCGCCAGCAAAGGTTTAGATGGCGGTGGAGCATCGTCACCGGTGGGATTGGCAGGCAGTGGATGGCGGGTGAAAACCCAACCTGGCCTTGGCCGGGCAGGCAACGATGGAGCGTCACTCCCCTTCCTGAGAGCTCATGCCGTCTCACCCTCTTTAGTGGGGCTGCCGGGTGAAAGCCCAGTCAATGTTCTTGAGACCTCGACGGACGGCGGTGATGGTGCTTTCGTCGCTTCTCTCCCTAGAGACACCGTCTAGGCAGCACCATTACCGGAACCACCCAAACATCTGTTGCAAGCTCGCTCTAGAGTTACATCCTCTTATATCGACGCCCTAGTTTATACAAATTGGCCACGTCAGAGGGCCTAGGGGGGAGAGCGGTTCCATTCTTCTCTCTCACCCTCTTGACCTAAATCCCTAAGATATGGATAGAGCGGGTTTTGTGTCGGTTGTAAGGGTTGGGTTTCGGGCGATCCCAGTTGTAATTTCTTTGTTGGCCTAGTGGCGGTCGGTCCGTAGTCTTCTCTTGGATTTGTGTTTGGCGCTATCGGTGTGTGGGTGATAATATATTTTTTTTTCCTTTTCCTAGCTATGGCCTCACAGGATTATAATCTTATAACTTTTCTCTGATCTATTAATATGAACTTCGTTCAAATAAGGACCTTCAATATCTCATCGGCTCTCCTTCAACATCAAGGAATAAAAAAGGGGAAGAAAACATAGGACAAATACTTTTTGTTTTGGTCTCTTGTGTGTGCTTGTCATTAATATATCCAAGATTTCGCGAAACGACCGTTGATAACTCAACCCTATTTCTTACTTCAAAAAAATCTTACGAATTCAAAAATAAAAACTCTACAGCAGTACATACAAACTTTTTTTGTCCGCCCCTGAACAGTGGGAAACATATGCAAATCGGACAATTAATTACTTGCACACACATGTACGATGCACCACGGCTCACACGGCCACAGGCGCGCGGTTGTTGCACCCAACTTGCAATGTGTGCTGGTGCAAAGTTGCGAGATTCAAAGTTTGACCCAGCGCTAAAAAGTGGCTGGTTCGCACGAACTCATCGATCAGCCTAATATTCTATACCGGCCACCTGGGCGCCGTGGTAGGTGGCCACATGTTACTTGCGCAACTGGTGCACGGCAACAAAACAATTTTCGTCACACCTTGGGCATCAGCTCCTTATTTCGCAAATAAAATTGCATGCGTCGGCTAACACTATGCGCGCACACTCCAACCACTACCACTTTTGACTGCGGTTGTGGCATCGCCACCAACCAATGATATGGTTAAGCTAGTGCTCGTACCTTTTTTTTTTTTTCCATCACGGTTCACACACATGCATATATGCTTATTAACTGTTTCATATTACATCATATCCGTCCTAAAATATAACATTTCTAGAATTAAATATAGTTATACATACTTATTACTATCTACGTATCAAAAAATAATATCGTATGACTTTATATCTGGGCAAGTGTATGTATAACCAAAATTTACCATATCTTGAGACGAATGTAGTAATTAGTTGTTTACTATTATATATGTTTTAAAATATAAATATTTTTAAAGTTGGATAAGGAAATTAAGAAATAGGTTGTCATGGTTATGGATACCACATACCTAATAGTAGTTGACTAAATCTCGGCAGAACCCACCACATACCATGTCCTATACGGAAACTAACTTCAGATATGGAGGGAGTTCCGGATAAAGAAAGACAACCAGAGTTCTACATAGGAACGACAAGGACTACTCGGATTATATCCATATTGGTTTCCCTAGTTCTACTTGGACAAGGGGACACCTATGGGTATAAATACAAGGCCCCCGAGGAGGAGAGGGGGAACGACCATGGAAGACACCCATGACAATCAACACATAGGTGACAATGATTAGTTAAAGTATGTGATTTAGTTAAGGAAAAAATAAATAAATAATAAACGAATAATAATTAGGATTAGTTGAGATAAGAGATAGGTGAAAAAAATCTTTATTTTTTTTAAAAAAGGTTAAGCGATAGAAATAACTTTATTTTAGATAGAGGAACTACCAATGAATGAAGTGAATGATGGAGTCGGTGAATTTAGGCTTAAACGTGGTACGTATGCATGCTGTTTGGCCACGGCTGCTATGGCTCCTGGCCTTTTGGGGTAGCGCCGTACCGTACCTACCTTCCCAACCAACTCCAACTTTGTTGAGCTTGAACACGACCCGTGCGTGGACAGGGTTTACAATCTGTTGGGAGTATGACACCCATCCAATCAACTAAAACCATGAGATCGAACCGGTTGCTTTTGTCAACATAATCCACTCTGAAGTTTTGCAAAACGAAATATGAGTTCCAAAGCTAGCCAGTTGTTTACGTGTCAATTTGTAATAATTAGTTGTAACTCGTTTAGCAAATGATAAAATGTTATTCTATTACTATCTCCGTTTTTTAATAGATGACACCGTTGATTTTTTCTCACATGTTTAACAATTCGTCTTATTCAAAAATTTTATACAAATGTATGAGATATAAATCACACTTAAAGTACTATGAGTGATAAAACAACTCATAACAAAATAAATTATAATTACGTAAATTTTTTCAATAAGACGAATGGTCAAACATGTGAGAAAAAGTCAACGGCGTCATCTATTAAAAAACGGAGGGAGTATTAAAAAAGGTTACGAGTGAGCCGACAACGAAAACAAACTGGTTTACGCCCAAAACCAACCTTTTTTTGTTTTTCGATTGATTTGACCCAATACCAATCTATTTTGTGGAAATGAAAAGTTTCAAGTAACAAAAAATAGAAATATTGATGGAAAAGTAAGGCAAAATTTTGGCATAACCTTTGCTATAGTTATGATATTTCAGATTTTAAACAACACTGACAATGCATAATGTAACATATAAACCCAAGTGAAAACATCATAACAACTGTAAAAAAAAAAAAGTTCATCCATCAACAGTACAGCACATAAAAATTTAGAGGCACTTTTCTGATTAGAGGCGATTTGTAATCGCCTCTTAAGTTATAAATTCTACAGGCGGGAAACACTTATAAACAATTTTAAGTGTACTTTTTAGACACTTCCTAATTTGCATTATATGTAAAGCCATTGCCTTGAGACAATTTTATATCTCTGGAAGGGTACCTTTTAGCAATTTAATCGTGGTAGCGATGGAGTAACACAAGGCATATACAACCAAATAATGAGAGGAGTGAGATGAGGTTGAGATGGTTATTATAGAGAAGATGGAAGCAGATAGCGAAGAGTGAAGAGTTGTTGATCGGTGGGTCTACTCTCATGGGCTCACACGTTAGAGAGAAACGTTCCTATGATGTACTCCCTCCATCCCAAATTTTAGGACACCATCTTTTTAAGTGAAATCAAACTCGTTAACTTTTAACTAATAATTATACTAACCATATATATGCTAAGTATTATGCATGTTATATCACTTGATTTATATTTGATTTATATTTTAAAGTACTTTCATGTTATGCTAATTTCATAATTGTTAGGAACATAACATGTAATAAATTAATGGTTAAACTACGTCATTGAAGACAGTGTAAAAAAATATAGTCCTTATAATTTAGATGGAGGAAGTACTGTATGTTAGAGGAGCCCCAGTCGAGTGAAGATGGAAATAGGAATTGTGGTTTTTTTTCCTTTCTTTTCACAAATGCATCTAAAGAAATATTACAAGACATGAAGGCTTATTATAAAACGCCTCATCATTTTTGAAGACAATTCATCACAAGACTACAGTGATTTATTACAATTTTCACTACCATGCCTCTACAGACTACAATGTTATAAGTATTGTAGAAAAACAGAATATGATTACAAAAAATGATTGTGGTAGAGTACATTAATTCCCAGCTGGATACAATTCACATCAAAATTGCAAAGTCAATTCTCTGTCTTGTTGTATCCGATTCTCCATGCTTCGATGGGGATGGTTCAAACTCGAGATATGAATTCACGCAAAATAAAGGAAACATACTGGTATTAGAAGTATATATATAAATTTACACGGCTACGAAATGCATTTTCCCATATGATCAAATCCGGTTTTCGCAGGCGGCTGGGTGACCTGTGCCTCCCCCCCCCCCCGGACCGCCACCGGGCCCTCCCTATCACGCGGATCCGCCACCGCCGCGCCTCCCCACCCGGGATCCGCCACTGCCGTGCAGGGGGAGGGTGACCGTTTGTCGGATCCATGCGGGCGGCAACCGCCGCCGCCGTTGTGCGCCTCCTCCGCTCTCCGCCATTGCCTGAGCCCTCCACCGCGTTGGAAGGGAGAGGAGAGGGGAGAAGAAGAGGAAGCCATGGCACGCCTCCTCCGTCCTCTCGCACTGTCTGAGCGCTCCACTGCCGTTGGGAGGGAGGAGAGGAGGAAGCTGTCGTTGTCGCCCTTGCCCGTCGTCGCCGCGGCCGCGTTGGCAGAGCCCACCGTAGGGAGGGAGGAGGGAGGAGGGGCAGAGGAGTTTGAGAGGAGGGGGAGGAGGGAGAGAGAGAGAGAGAGAGAGAGCCGCGGAGAGGAAAGGAGAGTGGGTGGTTGACTGGTTGGAGATAGAGAGAGGTGAGTGGAGAATAAAAGAAGAGTGGGAAATGGGAGGGGAGGATTTTTGTATGCGGATGAATTAAGAGCCCCGAATACGAAAATCCCTTATTTTCGCGTGTGGGTGTTTTAAAGTGATCCGTTTGGAAAAATTGATTTTTTGCATAGGTCTTTAAGGAGCCGTATGGGAAAACGGGGGTCGAGTTTTGCATACGCGGACACTTATGGCCCGTCTGCAATCTATTGGATGCTCGTTCAGAAAAATCATTTTTTAGTAATATGTTAGTTGCTGAGCAAATGCAAATGTCCCGCTCCACCTACTCAAAAAAGACACAGGGAGCTTTTTGATTGAAATGGTCCAACCGAAGAGCTGAACATCTGGTTGGTAAAATGTCTCCTCTCAGTTCAACGAATATCGGGCAGATAACAGATTCTCGCATATAAATTGTCTCGTAATAACACTGTGCGAATGTCAACCTCATTTTAGTAGCACATTTGTTTTGGATAGTAGCATGGCCTAGCTTTGTCCATCTCTTTTCTTCCCTTCTCCGTGCCATCCAACACAACATTTTGATTTGGGACAAAAGGTTTGGTGAAATGGACATATTTTCACATATATATATATGCTATATTTTTCTTTCTCAGTTTACCGAAAAGATGTACCCTTATATCTCGTCATCGAATTTGGGTCAGGCCAGAAAACCATTGGTAACAGAATATATGCATAGTTTTCTTTATCATAAAATTAATGTTTTTATTTAAAAATCGATAAAAGGAACTTTTTTACAAATTAGGCTAGAAATGGTCTGTCTATTATGACAAGGTAAACTTTTGCGACATTAATTTGGATGGCAACAACTTCAACAATTAAAATATTGTCGTTGTCCACAAATCTCTTGGTTGTAGGAAGACCCACGCGTTCTGCAACTTTTTGCGCCGAAAACGTTGATTACATAGAGCTGATTTGTTGGGATAAGCATGAGTGCAAAGATACGATGCATTAATAAATTCAAACAGTGCATTTCATGGTCTCAATGACTGCCACGTCATTGAACCCGTAGCATTCGCTAAGCCAAATCAAATCGGCCTCGAATGAATTTTTCAGCATGACTTTTTACGCCCCAAAAACCTAGTACTCCCTCCAGTTGGAAATACTTGTCGTTTCTAACCATAGAAATGACTTGCTCTAGCTTTTTTATTTGTTGAAAGCTAATGATAATTTTGACCAGTGGGAGTATTATGCTAAACCAAATAATAGCCCATCCTCACAGTCTTAATGTTTTAATGATATTTTAATTTGCAAATGCACCCTCAAAAAAACATTGTGTCCGCCACGACGCCTGTATCATCAATCTAGTCCTCTTTTGTAACAAAATAATTTTGAAAGATTTTTTTAATACCGTAGAAATTAAATTAATCCTAATGAAATCATGTAAAACTCATCCGTTACAAAATGTCACTAACCCCCTCCACGGTTGGTGTCCTCTTTTGTAGCCGAAATGCCTCCTCTTTGGCCACTGCATCTCCACCCATTTTTCAACATCTCCAACAACTTTTTGTTCCATTTGCAAAAATGCAAATGCGAAATGTTAACTTCACACACACACCCCACCTACCATTACAAAACTCTCACCAACCCCAATCTAGCTATCAGTTCAGGAAGCACCTTCCCTTCTTTCCCAATTGGCAAATGGCAATGAGGGCAAAAATCCTCGAAAAAAATAAAAAACCCTCCGGATTATTTCCAGTAGGGCCAAAATCGGGCCTACGTCCGCAACCCAAGTGGGCCCCACATCCCCACACCAACCTCTGCACCCAAAATCCCCATCCCCCCACTATATATAATCCCCGCCGTTGGATCATCTCCTCGACAAAGAAGCAGCGGCATCTGCATCCAAAACCAAACCCAAACTCGTCGTCTCCACCGGAGCAGGGCAGCGGCAGCGGCGGCGGCGGCAATGGACGCCCTCCTCGTGGAGAAGGTCCTCCTGGGCCTGTTCGTGGCGGCGGTGCTGGCCCTAGTGGTGGCCAAGCTCACCGGGAAGAGGCTCCGCCTCCCGCCCGGCCCCGCCGGCGCGCCCATCGTCGGCAACTGGCTCCAGGTCGGCGACGACCTCAACCACCGCAACCTGATGGCGCTGGCGCGGCGGTTCGGCGACATCCTCCTCCTCCGCATGGGCGTCCGCAACCTGGTGGTGGTGTCCAGCCCGGACCTCGCCAAGGAGGTGCTCCACACCCAGGGCGTCGAGTTCGGGTCCCGCACCCGCAACGTGGTGTTCGACATCTTCACCGGGAAGGGGCAGGACATGGTGTTCACGGTGTACGGCGACCACTGGCGCAAGATGCGGCGGATCATGACGGTGCCCTTCTTCACCAACAAGGTGGTGGCCCAGAACCGCGCGGGTTGGGAGGAGGAGGCGAGGCTGGTGGTGGAGGACGTCCGCCGCGACCCCGCCGCGGCGACCTCCGGCGTGGTGATCCGGCGAAGGCTGCAGCTGATGATGTACAACGACATGTTCCGCATCATGTTCGACCGCCGCTTCGACAGCGTGGACGACCCGCTCTTCAACAAGCTCAAGGCCTTCAACGCGGAGCGCAGCCGCCTCTCGCAGAGCTTCGAGTACAACTACGGCGACTTCATCCCCGTCCTCCGCCCCTTCCTCCGCCGCTACCTCGCACGCTGCCACCAGCTCAAGTCCCAGCGCATGAAGCTCTTCGAGGACCACTTCGTCCAGGAACGCAAGTAAGTTACTACTACTAGTCTCAATTAATTACCTTACCTGCACTGCATATCCCCAAGAATCCGCAAGAACAAATCCTACCTAATTAGTCCCAGATTATTATACTACCCCATTTGATCTCTCCTTCATCTTTTTTTTTAAAATTTTTATTCGTCATCTTGCGTATCCAAATTGTGTGTGGTGGTAGGTGAGGTGAAGGTGACTAGTTTGGTTGCATCTTGCATGCATGATGCATTTGCATCGGTGACATGAACTGGATGAGCGAAAAGTTTGGTAGTAAAAGTAGTATTCTGCACTAGTAGTAGGGATGTGCACATGCCACGCGAGGAAGGGGAGCAGCCTCAGATCTGTTTGGGTAGGAGGAAGAATCACAATCATTTTGCTGTTGCTGCTTGCTGTGCTGAGCGGTGACAGCACGAGGTGGTAGCTGCGGGGTCAAATTTCTGGCTGTGCAACGGCTTGACTCGGCTCGACCTGTGCCGCGGAGCCCAGCTACCACCCCGTGCCAAAGCCAATGTCCACGTCACGGTTGTTTAAACTCTGGAGCCTAATTAAAGCGGTTAGTTTTTGGCATGTTGGGATACATCCAACCAGGTTGAGAATTAGCGGTTAAAACTCCTTTGTCACAAATCTTATAGATTAGGTAAGCTTCAAAACTTTTAAGTATTCATATCTTTCCAATATTTACATGGGATTGATATATATAGATTTATCTCGAAACTTGATTACTTTCATAGTATTACTAACACAAAACATTTGTGTAAGTAACACTAGGGTACCAGTCCCATGTCGATGTCCAAAATGACTTAGTAAGTGAGAGATTAATCAGTAAGAGCTGGACTTGCCTAATGTTCAAAGCTTCCTTTTCCTAAACATGCAAATTAAGTCTGACGAGTAGGTGAGCCGCACATCATGGGTTGCTTTTCGTGCCAGCCAGCTGAAAGCTTACGATTTGGGCAAAGTCCTGCCTCATCACGGAAGCACCGACGGCGACAGAAACTCTCTACCAGTAACCTAACCGATCGGGAATTCATTTCGTTCTCAGCGAATTGAGCAGATCTACTAGCTCCCCCATGTGCTCAATGACTGAAAAGGTCGCAAGAACTTCAGACGCTTCCCCTGTTTTCTTCTCGATCAGTACACTGCATAACTGAGTAATATAATCCCGTTTGATTGGATCGATCAATGGTGCCAAACAACAACATGCAGCCATCCCTTTGATTAGAAGATATACAATTTGCAGCTTGCTTTTTTTTTTTTCGGTTTCTGGATCGATTTTGCGATTGAGAAACTGCTGACCTTTTTGGTAGTAGCTGTGCTGGGAAGCTTCGGATGAGCTGTTCGACTGACAAATCGGCATGGACGTGTTTGTGTCTTTTTTGCAGGAGAGTGATGGAGCAGACTGGTGAGATCCGGTGCGCCATGGACCACATCCTCGAGGCCGAGAGGAAGGGCGAGATCAACCACGACAACGTCCTCTACATCGTCGAGAACATCAACGTTGCTGGTACGTTTTTGTTTATTCCCGCGCAGGATTTGACTTTTAGTTTATCCTTAGCTTAATTTTCTCTGGATCAGGCCTAAAGTATATCCGTAGTACATCATACGTATCCATGTCATAGTTTTGACAAAGCTGGAGTTTTACTAGTACTTGAAAGGAACTGAGTTTGTTGAGAATAGAAGGTTCAGAACCAGGCCAAATTGCAATGCTAGCATTTTTCTACCAACACATCACATCGTTAGTGTGGCTAAAAAGAACCTTAATTAAGTATGCATCATATATAATATTGTCATGATAGGCTATGGTTGAAGTATGGCTTCATTAAATACGAGCTTTTATATGATCAGGTTGCCATGTTCTTGGTCTTGAGGACCATTTCTTTGGGTAAGAAGTAGTAGCCACGTCTTAATCAGAGTAACCATTACCTAACATACAATTGCATTTTTTTATTAACCGGCACATGCCCATTACACAAAGTCGTGTGGGTGCATATGGTAGGCGGCTATCTCATACCTTATGATTCAAACCATATGTACTAGAGTACAATATATCTGGACATGAGACTAGATGGAACATCACCTAGTACAATTTCACTCGGTGATGTCCCATTTAGTGCTAGGTTGCTATATTTTAGGACGGAGGGAGTAGATACGAAACATTTCGAGCCAAAACCAGTAGTAAAAATAAATGCTAATTTTGTTTGGATTATTTTTTAAAAAAGAAAAGAGTACAAAATGTGAATTAACAAGAAGTGTATTTTTTTTGTGCGAAATGTGCAGCTATCGAGACGACGCTGTGGTCGATCGAATGGGGGATCGCGGAGCTGGTGAACCACCCGAGCATCCAGTCGAAGGTGCGGGAGGAGATGGCGTCGGTGCTGGGCGGCGCGGCGGTGACGGAGCCGGACCTGGAGCGGCTGCCGTACCTGCAGGCGGTGGTGAAGGAGACGCTGCGGCTGCGCATGGCGATCCCGCTGCTGGTGCCGCACATGAACCTCGCCGACGGCAAGCTCGCCGGCTACGACATCCCCGCCGAGTCCAAGATCCTGGTGAACGCGTGGTTCCTCGCCAACGACCCCAAGCGGTGGGTGCGCCCCGACGAGTTCAGGCCGGAGAGGTTCCTGGAGGAGGAGAAGGCCGTGGAGGCGCACGGCAACGACTTCCGCTTCGTGCCCTTCGGCGTCGGCCGCCGCAGCTGCCCCGGGATCATCCTCGCGCTGCCCATCATCGGGATCACGCTGGGCCGCCTCGTCCAGAGCTTCGACCTCCTGCCGCCGCCCGGGATGGACAAGGTGGACACCACCGAGAAGCCAGGGCAGTTCAGCAACCAGATCCTCAAGCACGCCACCGTCGTCTGCAAGCCCGTCGACGCCTAGAGGTCGATCGTTCGATCGACCTACTCGAATCGATCATGTGCTGCTTTATCCTGTTGCACTAAAAAAAAGGTTGTATTTTTGTTGGGGGGGGGAGTATGTGTGTGTTCTGTGAGGCACCTGTTGTAGGTTTACTTAACTTTTTTTTTTCTTATACTTGTTGGTTCAAACTTAATTATTGGTAATCTATACTGCCCAAACATTGCAAATATATCATTTCTGGCTATTTACACTTCATCAAGACAAATTCCAATAGCCCTATTAAAGCTCGTAAAACACGTAACCTTGAGAACATACAGCTTTTGTCTCCACATTGGTATATAGGTGTCGGTGTCGCCATAATTTATAGGTAAGTTTGTAAAGAAGATTCATCATAGTGAAAATAAAAACTGAAAATGAAAAGAAAAGCAGCCTACATAGTATATAGCTATTGAAAATATAAGCACACATAGGTTTAATTTATTTTATAAATAAATCATGATATTAAATATATATACTAGCATAATCACATTATACAATTTACACATGTAAACTAGATAGTAGAGCGTGAACATATCGAATGTACGAAACATTGTGAATGCGTACCGACAATTTTGGTCGTTTGGCTGCACAGTAGGAACAACTCGCCATAACGGGCTTTGACGATGATGTGCAGCACCCGAGCAAAGAGGAAGACGATCCACCATAACAGGCTTTGACGATGACGTGCAGCACTCGAGCAAAGAGGAAGACACGAGCAGTGGTGGACAAACAACAAGTAGTCGCACGAAACGCTTTTCAAAATTCATATGTATAATCTCATCATACTACTTCCAAAAAGCAAGCCCTGGTGGAAGAAGAGAAAGTAGTCGCGAAGCATCGACTTGGCAGTCCAATTAGCAAAGAAAATTAAAAAGAACTCTTTGGACCCACCTGTCATCCCTTTCCCTCAACCAATAATGCCACCATATATATAATCTCATAAGTCTGATTCAATTACTGTCATAATGTATCATCACCAAATGCATTATCCCACAACACTACTCAAATATCTACTCATCTACACATCGATTTCAATGGATTTTCTAAGTTACCGTCCACGGCTATGCTAAAGACTGCAGCAATGTACAGTATGTCTTGGTTAAGTATAACAACACCACCACCAGTATACGAGTACCAGTTTCATCAACAGATGCCAAATGAACGGTCCCAGAGCAGTGAGGCATACTGTTCATAGCACTGTAGCACAGTAACTTGTGTACGGTCGCTGTATCACTAGATCTGGAGCCATTGATCACTGAAATGGACGCTGAAATTGCTTGCAGTTCTTAAGTTGCAGTCACAGCTATAACTGCACCTGATCTGAATCCGAGGGAGAGGGATCGCGGTGGACCCAGAGAGTTTTTTTTTTTCCTGATTCAACTGTCACGTTGGCGTCACCAATGCAAGCTCAAGTCAAGACGGCCCAGTACAGTGCTAAGGGTATGTAGATATTTGTCCGATATAAATAGTTGAGGGGGTAAAATATCAGTATATTTAAGTTTAGGGAGGGGTAATTCAGTCGACTGTATAGTTTAGGAGGAAAATTAGTACTTTTTACTAGTGAAAACGAAACCGATTGAGTACTCCTGGAGAGAAGAATCAGAGTAGCTCTATATAGGAACAGCGGCACATGTTCTCTTTTCTTTTTTTTTTTTTTTGCCGTTTCTTGTGTTAATTGGATCGTCTTTTGTTGGGCATCAAAATTTCTGGGCATGGTTCTTGTTGGATGGGTTGGAATCCAACCGTTGATTGGCCATACTGCATCTACTTTGTAGGGTTAGGTTTGCTTTGAGGCCTAAATTAGACTACCAATATTTGCAATTTCAATAGTGTTAGTGCCTATTTGTTTGAAGCCAAATTTTGGCATGGACTAAGAAAAATTGCCATTTTAATAGTTGAATTTAGACTATTTTGGCTTCAATCCAAACACAACTTTACCTACCAAAATAGCCATGCCAAAACT
The DNA here is from genome assembly GCA_009805545.1 of Oryza longistaminata. Taxonomy (NCBI): domain Eukaryota; kingdom Viridiplantae; phylum Streptophyta; class Magnoliopsida; order Poales; family Poaceae; genus Oryza; species Oryza longistaminata. The sequence continues at coordinate 11,664,952 of CM020182.1, read as the reverse complement.
TGCCAAAATTGGGCATTTGATAAATTGGTAAGGCCATTTAGAGCCACAAACCAAAACCAACCCGTAATATTAATGTTGGTATGATACTCCCTCCGTCCGCAGCAAAAAAGTCGATTCTAGCAGCGAGAGTTTGTCCCTTGAAAGAATCGAACTCCTGCGCTGAAACCCAGAAATATTCATACTACTGGATCGTCCTCGGCTAGAAACACACAGTACTAGTACTAACTTTTCTCTCTGTTCTCTCCGTCCAGAACCAGAACACTGCAATACTACTGCTCGTCTCTCTTGTTCGTCGATCTCACAGCGACCTCACATTCCTTTGCTTCACCCTCGCTCCGTCCTGCTCCATCCGCCCACTCACCTGCTCCTCTCTCTTTTCCTCTCTCCCGCTCCTCCGTGCGACATTCCGCGTCCGACCCGGGAGCCAGCAGTCGGAAGGCGGTTGGGAGGTTGCAAAGCCGGCGGACCCATCATCAATTGGGAGGAAGCTCGCGGATGGATGCGCTTGGAAGCTCCTTTCTCTCTGTCCGCGACTTCCAGTGCCGTGTGTTGTATCAGATGCGACGGGCGGTGGCAACAACAGAGGTTTTGTGATGGCGACGGATCCTGAAGCTTGCGCGGCGCGACTGGAGCGGAGTACGGCGGGCCAGCGGTGGCGCGCCGGCATGAAGGGTCGTGTCGGTGTGGCTCAGATGCAACTACGTGGAGGGATTTTAACTTTCCTTTTTTTTTTTCATGCGTATAAGTGCTGATGACTAATTGATGGTTGTACTTGAAGAAGGGCATTTAGGTCTTTCACGTTAGTACTAAACTTGCATTTGAATCTAGGGATGGTTTCTTTGTGGGACGGGGAGTATATGCTAAATCAGACTAGAGGAGGTAATTAAGTGGAATACTAAATTCCTTCGAAACTAAAGGTACGGATCTATCATTGTAGAATACTGCTAATTGAGAATATTGCATATATATATGCGATCATTAACTAGATACTACCTCCGTTTTTATAAAATGCGCCGTGTGACTTTTTCTCACATGTTTGACCTCTCGTCTTATTCAAAAAATATACGTTAATTATAATTTATTTTATTATGAGTTGTATCATTCATAGTATTTTAAGTGTGATTATATCATATACATTTGCATAAAATTTTTGAATTAGACGATGTGGTCAAACATGTAAGGAAAAAGTCAACGGCGTCATCTATTAAAAAAACGGAGGAGTAGAAAAGATAGAGATTATATATTATGAATAAGGATTGCAGTTAACCTCACCAAATAAAGGGGTAGATCAGAATTTTTTTAACATTTCACATTGCTCTTGCTGACTTGCTGTTACACTTACATCATTACATCTCGAAATTGAACTTGCCACCAGGCACAGAACAACAGAACAACGAAAGGAGCGAAACCAACATATTAGAGCAAAATAACTTTAGATTACCATAAAAAAATCAAACATATTATGGAATTGGATAATCAATTATTCATTTTGCCAATATACAATTCTAGCCAACTTGCGGCACCTTGCTGATCCCTTCGCCACCGGTGGAAGGGCTCCAATCACCAGCACGACGCGATTACAACAGAATTCATCATTTTTCCTTCGCCCAATACTATTCGAAATCAAGTACACAATATTGTTCACCTGCGGATTCTCACGCTTTATGGTGTCGTAGGCCGTGTCCTGGTCCTTTCCGAGGAGCTCTGGCCATGTCTGCTCTGCACATCGACCACAAATGATGACCAAGAAATCCATGTATTATAAATTGTTGTTCTCCTTCATCTCAAACAAAAAGTCAATAGAATGCTGGTGATTGGAGCAGGTTGAGAAAGAAGGAAGAAGATGATAAGAGGGATGATGGTGGTGTTACTTACTTCCTTGACAAGGCGGTGCCGTACATGGCTCATCTGCAGCTAGTATACATGTGTTGAAATTAGAACTAGTAGAATAGGCACAGGAGGAGGGTTGAATATAATGGGGGTTTTGGCATTGTAGATGCAGGTATACATTTCTTTTCACTCGATCTTGATGCAGTTGGATTTGGGATAGAAGCATTATTATATATAGGTAAAAGCAGCATGCATTTGATGGTTTATCTTGGCGTGAGCTGGCAATTGAAGATTTCAAATATATTGTATTCATAGATTTTATTGCATAGATTAATACATATGAGATTTCAATCTTTTGCATTAATGGCTTGAGCTGGCCGATTATAATTTGTGGACACTACAGAGTTTTATTGCATAGTAATGCTCTAGATTTATTTCATTTAGAGTGAAACTAGCAAAGTCCCTGTACTTCGTAGAGGGATTTACAAGAGAATTTTATTGGATGTTTCTGTAGAAAATTACTACCTCCATTTCAAAATATAAGGCATAACCACCATTAATCCAAAGACTAAGAAATAATTATTATCATCTCATAGTTTGGATTACCCTAATAAATAGAATACATGCACCCAATAAAATTAAAGATCTTGATGGTGGAAGATTTAAATAATAATATTGTAATGGAAAAGAAATGCTAATTAATGACATGCATGCATGCACGCCTTATATTATGAAACAACTTTTAAAAATAGTTATGCCTTATTATGGAATGGAGGGAGTATGTTGTTTTGCTAGTTCATTTACCGTGTGAATGTACATATCTTATGGAATTAAGCGACACAATCGCATGGCGTTGTAAAGGAAATTAACCTTTGAGATCGAGATTGTCGTTTTCTTTTTTAAAAATAGTAGTAAATCATTTGTGGATACTACAGATTTTATTGCATATATGCTCTAGATTTATTTCATTTAGAGTGAAACTAGAAAAGTCCTATACTTCGTAACGGGATTTACAAGAGAATTTTACTGCATGTTTCTGTAGAAAAAATATATTTTGTTTTGCTAGTTCATTTACCATGTGGATGTCAAAATCTTATGGAATTAAGCGACAGAATCGCATTGCGTTGTAAAGGAAAATCTACCCTATGAGAGACTATCGTTTTCTTTTTAAAAAAAAAATCAAAATTAGAAAATACTAGTCGCCAATGGCTACTATTGTTTTATTATAAATATTATGATTTTAGGAATAAGGTAAACATGCTGATTATTTTTCAAATTATATCTACTTAGCCTAATAAAAGAATAGTCCACATTAATTACACCTTAAGAATTATTAATTTAAATTTTTTAATTAAATTAATAAATACTGTTTTGATAGTTCATGATATTTTGAGCTGCTACTTTGTATTGAGACTGATATATATCAATATATGTTCTCTGTTCGTAAATAAAGATTAAATAGCTCAGTTTTAAAATGCGTTTTTGTCAGTTGATTGGACTATAATTACCTGATCACTCATTGATAAAACAGTTCATTCAATAGACAAAAAGCAACAGAATTCATTATTTTAATCAAAACAATAACTTCACGAATGTGTTCATTAGGTCAAATATAAAAATGTAAATTTTAGATGCGATGTGTTCGAATGCTGCTTGTTACTTGTTAGAATCTAAGGCCATGTTTGGTGTTCATTTTGTGAGAGCGCTCCACCCAGCTCAGCTCCTATTTTAGGTGGAGCTAAAACTGTTTGGCTGGGCTCTAGCTCCAGCAGAGGTGGAGATGGAGCCTCAGATCTTAAAAACCGATTGTAGGGATGTAAATCGGACATATGATTGGACCAGGTGGCTCCTGAGAATTTAGAGTTAGGTCCTCTGAAAATTAGCCACGTGTCCCCCATCTTTATCCTCTCAAGCCTGCCGTTCGGATGGAATATGATTGGTCCACGTGGCACGTTAAATTTGCGAGTAATTTGGGAGTGTGTTTCTCTTTTGTGCGCCTAGGTGCTAGGCCCGTCTCCCTCTTAAAGTCTAGATCAATCTAGCTGGTTATCCAAAAAAATAAAAAGCCGCACTAGGCTTCACGGCCCAGTAAGGACGTCTGATGCCACTCAGCCTCTCACAAGTCATAATCACAGGCTCACAGTCTCACGCCCTCACGTAGTCACTTGTTTGGATTTGTGGTGCCACTGTGTGTTGCTCCTTGAGCTGGAGTAATCATAAATAGAGGAAAATAAAAAACGAAGAAAAAAATAAGAAAGAAGTAAGGAAAGTGTGTTTTTAAATAGATGACATTATTTTTTATCTAATGTTTTATAATTCGTCTTATAAAAAATATAAGTAATGATTAAAATGTCTTTAATGATAATAAATGATACTCACATGATTTTATAAATAAAACAAATGTTCAAATGCTATATTCAAAAGTCAACAATGTCATATATTTAAACAAATGTGGAAGTATTTTAAATCCTTGTAGGACATACTGCAGGTTAAGTCGAAAGATAAATACGAAATATGAGAGAAGTACATGACAACATTAATATCCTATATTTTCAGAAGAAACAATAAACAGGAAAATAAATGAAAACCATTTAAAAGGTTAGATCCAATTTTGTGTTTTGAGAAACCATTTTTGAAAAATATTTGTTATATACGTACTACTTCTTCCATCCTAAAATATAAGAATTCTATGCAATTATAAACCAATTAAGCTTGAAGACAAAACTAGCTCGTAGACTCCCAAAATAACTATAACTCATATAAATACATGGGAAATAAATTAAAGAGCGCCAACTGGCGTGTTTATTTTCTAGTTTAATTTCGAGTTCCAGACTTGAAGTCTCGTGAGTTTCTTCACACTTGATTGGTTGGGCCAAGAAGTTGTCAGTTGGGCTGAAAGGGATCCGGATCAAATGCCAGTAGAGTATGGAATTTTTTTCATTTTTAAATTTTTTTCTTTAATATTTACAGAAATAATCTATCGGCGCAAAAAATTACAAAAATAGACCCTGCCGCCCTAGTGGAGGGCGGCAAGCTGACGTGGCAGACGGCGGCTCGACAACGCCGCTGCGAAAATTGCGAAAATGCATTTTTTCGCAGCCCTAAAGAGCATTTGGCTCGTACTTTTTTGCATCTGGGTCCCTTGCCGCCCTCTAGATGCAAAAAGTACCAGCCAAAAAATACTAGGCCTAGGCTGGCTTTTTTGCATGGAGGCCCCTGCCCGCCCTAACAAAGGCGGCAAGGGTTTTCGTGCCAAAAAAAAAACCCTCCCTCTCCCGTCTGCCGTCACCGTCCGTCCTCCCCCGTTTGCCACGTCAGCTTGCCGCCCTAGTGGAGGGCGGCAGGGTCTATTTTTGTAATTTTTTGCGCCGATGGATTATTCTGTAAATATTAAAAGAAAAAAATTTAAAAATGAAAAAATTCTAGTAGTATGGACTGCAACTTAAGCAGTGTTGTAGCTGCTACATGGATCTAAATCTAACGGTAAGGATTAGGCTGGGTTACTATAGCAAAAGTATTGTACCGTAAAATATTGTCAGGATTACTGTAGCACAGCACATGTAGCAATTGATCCTAGACTGTTGATCACAAAAATGAATGGCTGGAAATGCATGCAGTCTAAGGTGCAGTCGGCAACTACGGAAGGGATGGAACATGGCCCGACAAAAAGGAAAATAAAGACCGGCTAAAACCTACTCCCTCCGATCCAAAAAAGTAAACCCTGGGTTCGTGTCCAACTTTGACTGTCCCGTCTTATATGAAATTTTTTTATAATTTGTATTTTCATTGTTGTAGATGATAAAACATATTAAATATTTATGCGTGACTTGTCTTTTTAATTTTTTTCATTTAATTTTTTTAAATTAGACGGACGGTCAAACCATTGGGCACGGAAACCAGTGTTTGTCTTTTTTTTTTTTTTTTTTTGGACGGAGAGAGTACCATAGGAGATGGTCCACAGAACATATGGGTCCCACTAAGTCTAAGCCCTTTCGGCTGACTTACCACAGGAGGTGGTCCACAAAACACATGGATGCGATTAAATTGGTTATCTTTGGAATGGAAAACAAAAATCAGAATGGACTTTCAGTTACGAATAGTAGTATCAAATTTTGCAGACCACTTTGCTCTTGCCCAATCAAATATAGCGAAACTATACAAACATAAACCTCAAACAAGGCATTTGATTTCATTTCACGGGCCATCTGCAAAAGGAGTTGACAGTGCTGGAAAGGACACAAAATCAAGAGCTAGTTTCAGTCGTTTGTCCCTCCGATTCCCGATCAAGCAACTCTCCCTAACATCATCCAGCAATGACGAAGCAGTATCCTGACAACACGCGTGTGCACCTAATTAATTAGAATGCAAAGCATTTGATTCACTCGAAAAGGTATCAAATCCTGAGTCTTCTCAAACTAAATTTGTAGTATTACCAATAACAGAAAAAAAAATTGAAAGGCCGTGTCTCAGTGAATCATATGAAAGCATTTACCAGCGAACCAGAATGTGCAATCCCTTCCTTTCTTCCTCTCTTCCTTCGATCTCAGTGATTCCACTGGAGTGTAAACCTGTCAAATGAAATTGAGAACAAGCCATCAGCATCACAGTAGCACAGAAAACAAGCTAAATCGAACTAAATCGAAATCCGGGCGGCACGCGGAGAACGAGAGTGATGACCTCCGGCATTGCCGATCAGCCGCATGAGCTCCGCGACGAGGCGCCGCTGCTCGCCGGCCCGCCGCTCCCACTCCCTCGCCTCCCGCCGCAGCCGCGGCCGCGCTCCTCCAGGGCCCTCTCCGTCACCTCCCTCGCCGCGCGCATCGTCCCCGCCGCTCCCGCGCCTTTCCAGCTCCTCCGCCAGCGACACCTCCCTCAACCCCACCCTGCATCCCCCGGCCTTCGCGTACGACCTCACCGACGGCGGAGACGACGCCGCCCTCGCTCTCCCTTTCCCTTCCCCTTCCCCTTCGCCGCCTTCCCGGCGAGCGCCGCGGCCGGAGGGCCACCACGTTGGTGTCCCGCGGCTGCAGCGGCCGCCCACGGCGACGACGGCGAGGCCCCGCGCATCGCGCCTCCATCGCGAGCTGAGGATGCAGGAGAGGCGAGAAGAGAGAAAAGGCGGCGATTGATTAGGAGGAGTTTTTCAAGGGGGGATTTGGTGGGATGGGTGATTCGAATTTGAACCCGGGATGTAGGGGTAGTAAAGTAACGGCTAGTAAAAAGTTGCCCTACGAATGGACGGTTTTGCCCCTGGGGAAGTGGGGGTAAAGGAAGATGTTAGGGGGGTAGTTACGGTATGTTGGAGGGGGTATGAATATGATGCTGTTTGCATGTGTTCTAGGGGAGCTTTTGACGATCTGGCTTTGTGCTGGGTGTCATCTAGCGGGTTCGGTGGCTTTTGGGGCCATTGGAGGTTTAAATCGAGGGCCCAAGTATGGAAAGTGATGCATCTGATCTTGAGCAATTATCATACATGTAACCAACCACAAACAAGATGTTATATACATCGTGCGCACATACAATATACTATGACAGTATTTTAGAGACTAAATCAGCATATTCTTAATATTGATAAAATCATCACAATATAATAATTCAATCTTGGAGATGCGCTAAACGCCACCCAGGGTGCGTTTTAACTAAAACACTTCCCACTTCACATAGCCCCTCCCCACCCCCCCCCCCCTCCCCCCAACAAACCCTTCCACCCGCCCTCCCCCCCCCCATATCCATCCGCACAATCTTTCCCATCCCTCCTTCTCTAAAAATTATTTCGTAGTAATGTATAATCAGTAACATATTCGGCTGTTTTAGTGCAAATAAGTAACAAAGTTACTATCAAGTAAACCATTTTTTAATGAAACTCCGCCACTTCTTTCATATTGGCCGCCCATAGTTAACAAAGATTACTCACCTTTTTTTATTCTACTCCCACACTTCTTTCAGTGATTTGCCCATTAGTAGAAGATTACTAAGTCGATCAGTCTTCTGAGAGTAAACTAAGTTACTAACAACTCCCGCGACTCTCAACAAATCCGCATTTCCATCTCTCATGTAAATGGATTACTCCTAGAGTCCTTAGTTGTTTTACAACCTTTCTCTCCAGAATTTGGTTCCTCTCTCAGTAATATGAACATTACTCTTCACGACGTTCTCACTCTCTTCTCTAATAAGTTAACTTATGGATAGTACTCCAATATAGGTTTGTATACCTTTCTCTTAGCTAAATAATTTACTTAGAATTAACATATGCTAATCGCCAACAAGATTTCTTCAGTAATTAAATTACTATTTTGGTTACCGATGATTCTTCAACATAACTTTATTGATCTTTGCCACAAATTTCTCGTTAGTAACCCAAGTTACTATTTAAAACTAATGTGTTCGCAACATTTTGTCTCTTAGTTAACTAAATTACACCAATGATTCTCAAGCATAACATATTGGTCTTGTCACAAAGTTTCTTGTAGTAACCAAGTTAGTATTACACCGATTGGTTTCAGGGAAGGCCGGATGGCGGCTGCCTCGTGGATTAGGTAATGGAGTGAAAGAGGGCAAACGGGTCGGCCATGGAGGGCTTGGCCGGCGTCCTCCTGTATCTGGGCCATCCGCGCGCCAGCCGCCGGTTGAGCACGCGCGCTTTGTGCTGACCCAGCAGCGTGCTTGAGGGATGCGGGTTGTGAACGAGACTCTTCCTCGCTATCGCGTGGTGTCCCACTCTTTAGCCGAACTCATACTCTCCAGGGCTCACTTTGTCCCTGCAACTCCGAACATTTCGCCAATTCAGTGAATTGAAAAAGGCTCAATAAACTAAAAATACATAAAGGATACTCTTTTGGTCTAAACGCTCAAACCAATAATGAATGTGAACAAATGAAATTCAGATGGTAGAACAGATTTCTGAGAATACAACACACACAAGATTGCAAATGACATATTTCTATTTGACCATTATAGAGCATGATATGTGTATTGAGCCCATAATTATTTCATAACATTTCAGGAGCTTTTGACCCAACTGTGAGTATATCTAATTGTCCAGCTGACCAAACTAAAGAATTATGGAAAAGGGTCTGCACTTGGCCAACCGAAGAACATGACACTCAGAGCTCTGAATATAATTTCTCTGAACGAAAATTCTCAGTCCATCTTCATTCAGCAATAACACTACAAATTCAACATGAGAGTTGAGAGCGCAGCCACTAGACAGATTGGAAAAATTGTCACTTCTGCGCGATGTCTTGTCGTGAACCAAAAACATTCATAGCAACTATTAAGCCAATCAAGATATCAACTAGGAAAATTCTACGAAACTATAAGCGACATTCTCACAAAAAGGAAAATTAAGAAAACTGTTGGCTTACAATATAAATGTTGTCAAAGTATCTGATTAACCGATAGCCTCAAAAGCCATGAGCACTAGTTGATATAACATCGACAATTTGTATCAATTATCATTTTAAGTTGAGCATGAGGTGTGCATATCATGAAACAAGCCTGCCAGAACACACATGAGAAATTTTAGTAGAGTGTAGTGATCGATGATGCTTTTCCATAACACCAAAACGAAATAGGCAGCCAGCATCTCTACCTGTGCACAGATGGAACTAATCACCGCTGAGGGACGCAGAAATCAAGTGGGATGCGTACCTCTCGCTTGAACGGTGCATTCAAGCCTGTACAATCTGCCATGCGTTTTCCCGTTGATGAGAATACAATTCAATCAGCGTCATCAATGTCGCTGGCCACATAGGTAAATTGAAGATCATTGAGGCCTGAAAAAGTATGTTCTGTCAAAACATTCCGGATAAACCATAAGCATGATTATCGATGGACCATATGTAGTCCTTCCGGTAGTTTTCAGAAATACCAATCCAATCCATCTCATTGTTTGAACACACAAAATTTCAGTGAGATTGTCCATCCGATAAGCTCCTTGTAAATCATTTAAAATGTATGCTGGCATTGCAAAATACTAAAGACAGTGAACAAAAATTGTTCAGTTATACTTGTTTCTAATAGCTTGAACATGAATAAAAAACTATTAATAGGCAGCCCTAAGTTAATACCTTGGTTATAAATCTATTATGGTGCCTCAAATGCTTTTGTTAACCGATGGCTGTGAGTAGGCGGGAGGCACTGAAGATCAGACATATTCAAGAAATTGGCTGATGGCCCGGCCAGTTCTCTACGGGAAGAGGAGGGCAGCAACTGCTCGCCATACACCCCACAGGAGCCAATTGTTAGCTCGCTTGTGTGGAGCGGTGGGTGGCAGCACGGAGGCGGCGCTCATAACTGGCCATGAACCTCCCTTCCAGCTGCTGCGCTTCGGCGGTGGCTTACGGTCCTTCAACCCGCCGGTGGCAGAACCACATCTGCAGCCTGCTTGTTGTGAGCCCGTAACTTCACAAGACAGCTCCGCTCTGATCGTCTCATTGATACAGATCCTCTGCAGCAACAGATGCCAAACCAAGTCAAAACAGAAATCCCACGGCCGTTTCGATCGAAAAATCGACAAAACAAACACCGAAATAGCCCTAAATTTCCAGAATCCCCAATTCCCCGTAGGCCATCGACGAAACCTGTGTAATTCCTCTTGAGAACCTCAACTGATAGGGCGTCTTCAGATGCGCTTCCACCTCCCGCTGATCCAGAGGCGCCTGCCTCTGCTACACACCAACAGCGGCGGCGGGGAGTGGGAGAGGGAGCTGAAGCCTGAGCCGACGCCGGGGCAGGGCTCCCTTCTCCATCTAGCGTCGCCCAGTTTCTTGTCCGCTTGCTCTGCCCGGCTCGATCTCCGGCGACTGCAAACGGCGACCACGAGCGCTACCTTCTCCAGCCGATTCCCACCTGTGCTGGCCGATTTCGCCCGTTCGCCGCCGCCCGCCGCTCCCAGATCCTTAAAAATACGGTGGTATAACCGTTACAAAGAAAATGGCTTATAAATAGTGGGGGTGGGTCTACTTAAGTACAACGCTTACTACGAATCGAGGTAATACATATTCACGTTAGGAATAATTTATATCGGTACTACACGAGCGGGAAGGGGCGGTGTTCCAGGGGTGGAGGTGTGGGGGGTGGGTTGTGTTTTAATACAACGTAACATGTGTAGTATAGTATATCTATTCAATCTTGATTGAAGATTGAATATAGGAGCATTATAGGACACTGGATAAACGATCCTTTTACCGTCTGGGGCCCTTGCTTGATTGGGTGCACGGTCCATGGTAGATGTTCATCACTTCACCGGTTGATATTCCAAACCTACTGGATGGCACGCATTTTGTGCAGCTATATTTTCTTTAAAGTATTTTTAAGTATCGCATGACATCCGACATGCATAAATTTGAAAATCAACATGATAGCTCTGTTTTTTTAACATATGATATAGTTGACTTTTCAGTTCTTTTGATTATTCTTCTCTATAAATATTTATCCAAGTTTGAGAAAATAATATTTTTGTCAAAGTTTAAGAATAAAATAATTACGTCATATCTACTAGAGTACTTAAAAGCAGAATCATCCACCGTTTCTTTCGCATAGCATATCACACGAAGCACAACCACCACCTCTAAAATAAATGAATAAATAACCGCATCCTATCCCAACCAAATCCTTCCCCTTCCTTGATCAGTCTGTCATTTGAGAAGAGTAGCAGTAGAGTTCTGATGTTGAGCTGTATGTGCCTCCGAGCGAGGAAGTATCAGGTGCTACAGAACAGTTCCGTGCTCCCGTACTACCAAGCTTTAAAAATGCACCCAAAAAGTCAAAAAAAATGTAAAAAAAAATAGAGATCTGCAGCACTATGACATGTCGCATCACACAAAAAATCAGCTTAAGATATGATGTACACAGGGAGAAAAAAACAACAAATCCGTGCTCCAACATTGTTCAAACATGTCGCTTTACTATTCACCAAAGATTTGTCTTTTTTTTTTCTCCACCTACATCATATTTTGATTTGATTTTATGTGATGTTACATGTCATAGTGCTACAGATCTCTGATTTTTTTCACATTTTTTTGTGACTTTTTAGGTGCATTTTTGAAACTTGGTAGTACATGAGCACGAAACATTTCCGTATAGCACCCGATTCTTCCTCCGAGTTTCTCTTTGCCAAGTTTCGTTATGTTTTTCTACTGTTTGCAAAACGCTGTTCAACCTTGATAATCTATTATTATTATTATTATTATTATTATTATTATTAAGATAACATTGAACGGAGACATCACGTTCGTTGTAGAGACTAAAAGTTATCATATTAATTAAAGAAAAATAAAAATGTTTACACTGTTAGATCGTGATGGGTGTAGATTATAACAATGTAGATTGATCATGTATCCATAAAGGAAAATAATAGACAAAATCCATTTGGGTTTTCATAAAAATATATACTCCATTCATTTCATATTATAAGTCATTTGACTTTTTTTCTTAGTCAAAATCCTTTAGATTTTACCAAGTTCACTGAAAAACTTAGCGACATTTACAATACCAAATTAGTTTTATTAAATTTAATTTTAGATATATTTTGTTAATATGTTTATTTTGTATTGAAAATGTTAGTATATTTTTCTACAAGTTTAAACAAAACTTACAGAAGTTTGACGTTACATAAGTATGAGTAAAAGAAGATCAAATGACCTATAATATGAAAGAGGGAGTAATAGAAAAGGACACATACGATACTACAGGAACTCTTTTTGGAGTCCGACTCACATGTCCCAAGCATGCAAATCCTAACATGTTTTTTATATATAGAACTAAAATTAATATAAAAATAAGATTAATTAAAATTCAAAATAAAAATAAATAGACTCCAAAAATAGTATTTCAATACTAATCCCAAATAAATTAATATTTCAAAAAATTATAACAATAATACATCTATACTCCTCAAAAAATTAGTAGTGGTGGTGGTGAGCAATGAATCTGCCACCACCCCTACCACTAAGTCCATGCCTTTTTAGATTGCAGAAAAAAAGTGAGGCTAGAGGTTCCACGTATCAACCTCTACAAAATCTCTATTTTTTATTAGAAGGAAATAAAACAGTGTGGGACAAGAGGACCCACATGTTAATAATAAATATATGTATAAATTAAGATAGGGTGTATATATAAAATAATGGAATAAAGGTTAATAATAAGTTAAGATAGGGTATGATGGTGGTGGTTGATGGAACATCTATATCTATACTTCTATACTAATAATATAAAAAGGAGGAATTGTCCCCCTCCAATCCTACAGGCCAAATCATCTGGTTAAATCCCAACCGTCTATCCATAGATCAGGTAATCCGTACCGTCGACTGATCTCCACCGCACGGTTTCATCCTCTCCACGCACAAAGACCGTGCGAAGCCTCACCCTCTTCAGGCGTGACTAGCTCGCTCCTCCTCGCTTGTACTGCTGTCGCCGCCTCACTCCATCGCTGCCCACGCCGAAGCTGACGTCGTCCGATTGACGGCAAGGAGAAGATCATTTGGAATGGGGCAGTGCTGTCTGCTGCCACTGCCGACGACGGGTTCAGCTCTTGCCCCTTCAAGGTGGTGTTGGTAGGCGTCGCCGGCAACAACACACAGATGTTCGCCTGCGTTTACTGCTCGGAGTCCGGCAAATGGAGTGATCTCATCTCAGTAGCTGCTCCCTTCTTGGTGTTTTTCTTTCGTGATCCTGGCATACTTGTTGGCCATGCCCTGTATTGGATGGCTTCTGGTGATCATGGGAGTACCATTCTTCAGTTTGATTTGGATGATCAAACCCCCGCCATGATTGAGTGGCCCTCCGATTCCGATCCAAATTGCTACACTCAGGCCTGGCTGACAGAAGGTGATTGTCTTGGCGTCGCCACTTTGTCTCGCGGAAGCCTTCAAATGTGGGAGAGGAAAGTCTGTTCTGAAGGTGTTGCCAAGTGGGTGCTGCAGAAGACGTATGAGCTGAAGAATGTTCTTAACCCGGAGATTAGGTTGAATGTAGAGTATGTAACAACGCTGGGGTATGCTCAGGATATAAAGGTGATGTTTGTATGGGCTGCTCACAGTGTCTTCATGCTCCAACTTGATTCGTTGCAGGCCAAGAAAGTTTGGGAAAGTTGTGTCATCGCCCCAATTCATCCCTACGCAAGTACTTATGTTGCAGGTACTTATGTTTTCAGCATTTACCTGCATAACAGATTAATAGGTGTAGTTGTATAAAAACGAAATAAAAAGCACAGAATCTAGATTTGAATCATCTGGCATCTCAAATAAGTAATTTGCTCGCTTGTTTCAGAAGGTAACATTGTTTATTTTTTCATTCAATACCTGTTTGAGCGAGATGACATTTTAGAAGCCTTGTGGTCCACCTTGTTTTGAATTTTGAACATTGCAAGATGCAGAAGTATTTAGATTTGTCATGGAAAATAATTGCATGGTATTTTGTTTTTATTTACTCAAAAAATTAATGTTCAGTGTTGTCAAAAGAGGGTAAAAAGTCAGAAGCATCACCAGTAAGAAATTAATTTGCACCTTCATATATAGAAATGTATTAATTTGCACCAGGAAGAAATATATATACATATATTTTTTGTATTATCTTTTTTCTAGGATAACATCCTGCTTGTCAACGATGTTCTAATTTTTTTACTAGATTATGTTAGCTTGAGGATGCATTACTCTAGTCCATTTATATACACACGGTCAGTGCGGCAGAATAATTTTAGATAACTTGTGCACCCATAGTTATAAGGTTTATTAACATACTTTTTCGAGGAATATTTGCTTCCCTTTAGAATTTTATTCAGTTTACATTTGTGATATCTCCAGTACGTGTGTTTTTTTAATGTGTGTAGTCTTTACTATTTTGGGTTAGTGTCTTACACTGGCTTTGCATAGTGATTTGTGATTAAAGAAGTATCTGTCTGATTATGATTTTGTCAGATGATCACCGTATTTCTAAAATAAAAATAGATAACTAACTACAGTAAAGAATTCCTTGATAGATGCTTGGAGCTCTAGTTCAAGATGAAATTAACTAGATCCCTCACTTGCATTCTGAATGTGCATAGTTTTTCTATTTCTTAGTAAATTTTTCAATGGCAGCAATCATGGTTTAAGAAAAACTGGTAAGGTTTGTTTTGGTGCCATGCTAAGATAAATGATATTTGTCGACCAAAAGAGGTTTCACTTATGAGATATTGAGATACACATTAGAAAGAGTTGAGTGTACAATCACAAACGGTAGTAATCATACATGCTTCCACCGCCGCTTCCGCGCCCGCCACCGGAATCCACCCCTCATCGGCGTCTTCGAGGATTACCTCGGATACCCCTTCTTCCGGTCCGTTCTGGATCCGCCGGATCTCATCCCACGGGAGCGCTTCAGGTTGCGGCTCGCCGAGGACGAGGGCGGCCAGTGGCGCTTCTACGGCTGCCGCCATGGCTGCGTCCTCCTCTTCAACTGGGCCAAGAATGAGATCCTTGTGTGGGTCCCCGACACCGGCGACCACCGCCGGGTGGCCGTTCCGCCGGAGATTGACGGCAAGGAGAAGATCATTTGGAATGGGGCAGTGCTGTCTGCTGCCACTGCCGACGACGGGTTCAGCTCTTGCCCCTTCAAGGTGGTGTTGGTAGGCGTCGCCGGCAACAACACACAGATGTTCGCCTGCGTTTACTGCTCGGAGTCCGGCAAATGGAGTGATCTCATCTCAGTAGCTGCTCCCTTCTTGGTGTTTTTCTTTCGTGATCCTGGCATACTTGTTGGCCATGCCCTGTATTGGATGGCTTCTGGTGATCATGGGAGTACCATTCTTCAGTTTGATTTGGATGATCAAACCCCCGCCATGATTGAGTGGCCCTCCGATTCCGATCCAAATTGCTACACTCAGGCCTGGCTGACAGAAGGTGATTGTCTTGGCGTCGCCACTTTGTCTCGCGGCAGCCTTCAAATGTGGGAGAGGAAAGTCTGTTCTGAAGGTGTTGCCAAGTGGGTGCTGCAGAAGACGTATGAGCTGAAGAATGTTCTTAACCCGGAGTTTAGGTTGAAGATAGGGTATTTAACAAAGCTGGGGTATGCTCAGGATATCAAGGTGATGTTTCTATGGGCTGATCACAGTGTCTTCATGCTCCAACTTGATTCGTTGCAGGCCAAGAAAGTTTGGGAAAGTTGTGTCATCGCCCCAATTCATCCCTACGCAAGTACTTATGTTGCAGGTACTTATGTTTTCAGCATTTAACTGCATAACAGATTAATAGGTGTAGTTGTATAAACACGAAATAAAAAGCACAGAATCTAGATTTGAATCATCTGGCGTCTCAAATAAGTAATTTGCTCGCTCATTTCAGAAGGTAACACTGTTTTTTTTTTTTCATTCAATACCTGTTTGAGCGAGATGACATTTTAGAAGCCTTGCGGTCCACCTTGTTTTGAATTTTGAACATTGCAAGATGTAGAAGTATTTAGATTTGTCATGGAAAATAATTGCATGGTATTTTGTTTTTATTTACTCGAAAAGTTAATGTTCAGTCTTGTCAAAAGAGGGTAAAAAGTCAGAAGCATCACCAGTAAGAAATTAATTTGCACCTGCATAGAAATGTATTAATTTGCACCAGGAAGAAATATATATACATATATTTTTTGTATTATCTTTTTTCTAGGATAACATTCTGCTTGTCAACGAAGTTCTAATTTTTTTTTACTAGATTATGTTAGCTTGAGGATGCATTACTCTAGTCCATTTATATACACACGGTCAGTGCAGCAGAATAATTTTAGTTAACTTGTGCACCCATAGTTATAAGGTTTATTAACATAAATTTTCGAGGAATGTTTGCTTCCCTTTAGAATTTTATTCAGTTTACATTTGTGATATCTCCAGTAAGTGTGTTTTTTTAATGTGTGGAGTCTACTATTTTGGGTTAGGGTGTGTTTGCAAGAGGAAGTTCCCAACACTCCCATCTCGTTTTCCGTGCGCACGCTTTTCAAACTGCTAAACGGTGCGTTTTTTGCAAAAAATTTCTATACAAAAGTTCTTTACAAAAATCATATTGATCCATTTTTTTTTAAAAAAATAGCTAATACTTAACTAATCACGCGCTAATGAACCGCTCCGTTTTCCGTGCATGGGAGATGGGTTCCCAACACCCACCTCCAAACACAGCCCTAGGCTTTGCATGGTGATTTGTGATTAAAGAAGTATCTGTCTGATTATGATTTTGTCAGATGGCCACCGTATTTCTACAATAAAATAGATAACTAACTACAGTAAAGAATTCCTTGATAGATGCTTGGAGCTCTAGTTCAAGATGAAATTAACTAGATCCCTCACTTGCATTCTGAATGTGCATAGTTTTTCTATTTCTTAGTACTAAATTTTTCAATGGCAGGAATTATGGTTTAAGAAAAACTGGTAAGGTTTGTTTTGGTGCCATGCTAAGATAAATGATATTTGTCGACCAAAAGAGGTTTCACTTATGAGATATTGAGATACACATTAGAAAGAGTTGATAACTACCATCACATGAAACATTGTCTCAACTAGTTAAACACAAAAAAAAATATATGATACAATATATTTGCAAATATTGTTTTTATTAAAATTTTATATCACTCTTGAAACGTCAACCTATAATTTTAGCAACATATAAAAAAATTATTTGCTGAAACATATAAAAGATCACGTGCAACAATAACTATATAAAAATTACTGCCTATAACAATAACCACCATTGCATGAAACATTATAACTAGAGAAATATAAAAAAAATATAATACAACATATTTGTGTCAGTGTTACGGGTCAGGCATACCCTCTACCTTTCGATATACATTACGTATCGACATGGCATACCCACGCGCACGCGGATATTTCCTTTATGATCTAAGGAAACCTTTCATGAAATCAATAGACGGGAAGAGTCCTTCTCGGATAAGAACTGGGTTACCTACGTATTGAGCTGGGTCTGATGTGTTCGAGTCCTACTCGGAGACCACCAGACCCGTGATATAAAAGGGATCCCCGGGGAGGGCATAGATCATCGAATCTCAGAGCCAACACAACCCACACAGCCTACGAAGCCGGAGCCTGCGAGGAGCCAAGTCGACGAGAGCTAGTCGAATCAACTCGACTACAATCTCGCCAGATCCGACAAGTTCCATCTTTTCCTTTGTAACCTGTATTTTCCACCATATAATCCCATATCAACTGGATTAGGGCTATTACCTGACAAGGGGCCTGAACCAGTATAATCCTCGTCTTTTGATTGCTCGATGTCGTACTACGTAGATCCTTGTACCAGCGTACCCCAATACCCTCTATATCCGGTCTACGGGTATCACTCGTCGACAATTTGCAAATACTTTATTTTGTTGAAATTTTATATCACTATTGAAAAGTCAAGTTGCAATTTTTGAAACATAAAAAATATATTTACTGAAACATATAAAATAACCACATGCAACATTAGAAATGAATTAGTATATCATCAGTAAATAATTATTGAAGCATTGGAACAATATTATGTGAAAAAAATTAATGAAATATAGTCACGTGAGATCTAGTTATAAAGAGTTAATTTTTTTTAGATAATAGAATAAAAATATCCCGGCCTTTACTCAAAAGAGCTACAGCCAATTATTACATAGAATCATTTGACGAACATAGTGTAGATCTAATTGAATAGAACACACCGCAAGCAACAATAAAGAATCCAGTCTAACAAAGGAGATTACAATTATTGAAGTCTATTTGTAAATCTCCACCCATAATTGGCAAAAAGTTGCATAACCGTAGTCTCCAACTTCCGACATGCAACTTTCAGAAACTCTTCATCATCTTCACACCTTTGTAGTTGTGCCCAAAACCGAAGCCAATGGGTTGCTCTGAAAATGACCTGCATATAGGAAAATGATGGTGATTTGTCAAAAACAATATTGTTCCTACTCAGCCATATTGCCCAACAAATGGCAGAAGCTCCAACAAGTATCAGTTTACTCATTTTCTTATCAACTCCCAAAAGCCACCCATCGAAAATATGAGATACGCTAACTGGAAGGTTAAA
Organism: Oryza longistaminata; assembly: GCA_009805545.1. NCBI lineage: Eukaryota > Viridiplantae > Streptophyta > Magnoliopsida > Poales > Poaceae > Oryza > Oryza longistaminata. The sequence continues at coordinate 11,646,086 of CM020182.1, read as the reverse complement.
TCCAAAAGAAAACTGAACTGCTCTCCACAAAAACTTCGCAACATGACAATCGAAAAAGAGATGTTGAATAGACTCATTCTTCAAACAGAACGAACACCTCAAGCTGCCATTCCAATTACGCCTTGCCAAGTTATCCTTAGTTAGCACAACCCCTTTAATCAAGTACCACATAAAAATTTTAATCTTAAGTGGCATCTGAAGCTTCCAAATGCACTTATTCCTGTCAATATAACCATTATTAATTAAAGCTAGGTACATAGACCTCACCGAGAACAACCCATTCTGATGAAAATTCCATCTAAAAGTATCAGACGAATCATTCAATTGAATATGTACTATAGAGGAACATAATTCATGCCAACAATCAAGATTCTGACCAACTAAAGCTCTTCTGAAAGAAACATTAAGCGGAACAGAACCCATTACAGTAGCAATAGAAGATGTTTTCCTACGAGCAATTGCGTACAAAGATGGATACTTGTCCTTAAAAGCCCAGTTACCTAGCCACTTATCCTTCCAAAATCTAATTTGTTCCCCATTATTGACAATCCAATAACCCATATTTAAGAAAGTACTTTTAACATTCATAAGACCAGACCAAAAATGGGAATCACCTTGTTTCCTATTAACTTGGGTTATAGACTTATTATAAAGATATTTCCTCTTCAATAAGTCATGCCAAACCCCTTCCTCATTAATTAACTTAAACAACCATTTACTTAAAAGACATTTATTTTGTACCTCCAGATTATGAATCCCAAGACCCCCCTGGTCCTTGGGTTGACAAACAACATCCCACCTAGTGAGCCTGTATTTTTTCTTATGATCATCTCCTTGCCAAAAGAATCGCGAATTTTACCCAAAAATCAGATTTTTTTTTTGTTTTTGCTAATAAGTGGTACAAATAAGCATCAGGATAAGCAAAACGATTTTGCCGTTAAAATCCCAATGACAATGAAGAGTAGAGGGGGCAGCAAGCGGGTCGTAAATGAGTAGGTGATTGTGTTTGATGGGACTTCTAAAAGCGATAAAATCAGAACCTAGCGAGACAATAAAAACTAAAAATTAGAAGGTAAATTGGTGGGAGAGGTGTAAGAGGAGGTGGCAGCTGGGGTGAATTTTAAAGACTACTAGTACATAATTAGAAACCATGTGATGATAAGGTTCGATTTATTAATATTTAGATAATTTTATATAGGTGCTAGCCGTGTAATACGTGGACCATCCTACTATTTTCGTTAACTGAAATGGGGAAAGCTTCGCCCTCTCTTTCTAGAAAAAAAAAGATTAACTATTTAGTGTCTTAATTTACTAACTCAATTGATTTTGTATTTCTTAATTTTTCACTGAACATGAACACACACCAATCGTAAAGATATGTGGCCGCCGTTGCCCGCGTTGCGACCTGAGAATCGATCGAGGCGAGCTGCATAAGGGTGCTAAGGTTCAACCAGGACCATAGTTTTAATGCTTAGCATTGCAACAGCATCGGACATGGTTGGTTGATCAACTGTAGTCAGGGGATATTGTTTGTATTAACCCGTACTATATTTGCAGCAATATATCATAATATTGGGATGGGTACGCCAAAGGGGGTGCATAGGCAAGTCATACTGTTTCTAGAGTACACTACCAGTTTTCATTGCATTAGATCGCTGTGCAAGACTATTAGGTCCTTCCCTAATATGCGTTTTTTTCTTTGTAACTCTGTCTTAACTCTTTTATAATATTTACCGTAGGGGCTTCCCCTACTGTTCACTTTTCAAAAAAAAAGTGTTCTTTTTCTAGTTCGATGTAGGCAAAATTCGAGAACAGTTCCAATAATTCAATTGGTCATCTATTGTCGTACACTGTTTCTTCTTGTTTTTTTTTTTTTGCCTAGTAATAATGCTGACATTATTCAACCTTGGAAATTTGATGTATGGTTCACAACGCTGAAAATAATAGTTACATTTTGCATTGGACCAAAAAAATGCGATATAACTTTGTGACTGTAAATTTATACCAGAATGACTGATGGAATTGTTCTCTTGCAGATATCTAGACTTTTGACTGTTATTGGTAATGCATTAAGGTGCAGAGATGGATTACTAATGCATGATCTTCCATTTTGTATGTGGTGGTGGCTGTGTGGCCTATGAAGATATGTGCCAATGACCCAATGTATAAACTGGAAACTGACCCTCTATTTATTTAGTGCACTTTGTCAATTGTGAAGTGGACTCATAGGAAGTATCTACTCCAGGTGTCCTGTTATAAGACGTAACAACTGATGCCCTGACCTGCTTTCTATCAAAGTGAACTGAACATTATTATTTTTTTTTTGAAAAGAATCAGCACGAGATTGTGCTATGAACTAAACATTATGACAAGCATTTAACTAATGTTTCATTCTGGACCTGGCCATGCCCAATATTTTTCATTTCAGTAGCAAATTATGTTTTCAAAATTGGCACCAACCAAATTATGGTTTGATTTGCTATGCCCGCAACACAATTACAATTCATTTATCTACAACTATAGGTGCAACCATTTATTAAAGAGAAAATCCATGAAATGCCATCGTCAAGCACCATAATCCCAGAAATACCATCGACAAGCGCAACTTCCTGAAAATGCCATAGTACAAGTCTATTTCTCCTAGAAATGCCATCACACCGTTAGAACAAAAAATTTTACAAGAATGACCAAATTGCCCTCACTCCAAATTATACTATCCCAATCCACCGGCAAAGGGGAAAAAAAAGGAAAAGATGAAACCCTAAACCTAACCCCGATCTAGCTCTCGATGGGAGACGGTGGCGAGGCCGCGCTCCCAAGCGACGGCGCGTTGGCCGCAGGCGCGGCGGTCCCAGGCGACGGCACGGGGCCCCAGGCAGCGGCGCCTCAATAATGATTAGGTTTGATTTCTAAAATTTCGATGACAATAAAGAGGAGGGCAGTGGACATGCCGTAAAGGGGTAGGATCACGGTGGTTGATAGGAGTTCTAGAAAATAATAATAAAAAGTTACCTATTGATGATCAGGTTCGAGTTTTACGGCTCTATCATTTCGCTTATGCTTATGCTTATAAACTAATATTTGAATTTTAAAATATAATTTGGAATTTGATTTTGTATTTTTTTTCATCGTGGTTTATTTTACAATAGTTGCTTTTGCATCACTAAGTACACATATTTTTTTTAGATAATGGAATAGATATATCTCGGCCTTTACTCAAAAGAGCTACAGCCAATTATTACATAGAAGCGTTTGACGAACATAGTGTAGATCTAATTGAATAGAACACACCGCAAGGAACAATAAAGAATCCAGTCTAACAAAGGAGATTACAATTATTGAAGTCTATTTGTAAATCTCCACCCATAATTGGCAAAAAGTTGCATAACCGTAGTCTCCAACTTCCGACATGCAACTTTCAGAAACTCTTCATCATCTTCACACCTTTGTAGTTGTGCCCAAAACCGAAGCCAATGGGTTGCTCTGAAAATGACCTGCATATAGGAAAATGATGGTGATTTGTCAAAAACAATATTGTTCCTACTCAGCCATATTGCCCAACAAATGGCAGAAGCTCCAACAAGTATCAGTTTACTCATTTTCTTATCAACTCCCAAAAGCCACCCATAAAAAATATGAGATACGCTAACTGGAAGATTAAATCCAAAAGAAAACTGAACTGCTCTCCACATAAATTTTGCATAATGACAATCCATAAACAAATGTTGAATAGTCTCATTTTTCATATAAAAACAACATCTCAGACTGCCATTCCAATTCCGTCTTGCTAGGTTATCCTTGGTTAAAACAACTCCCTTAAGCAAGTACCACATAAAGACCTTAATCTTTAGCAACATCTTAAAGCTTCCAAATAAACTTATTTCTGTCAATGTGACCATTATTAATTAAAACTAAGTACATTGATTTAACCGAAAACTGATCATTTTGATGATAATTTCATCTAAAATAATCAGAAGAATTATTTAACTGGAAATGAACAATAGAAGCACACAACTCATGCCAAAGTGTTAGATTCTGACCAACTAAAGCTCTCCTAAAGAAAACATTAAGCGGAACAGAGGCCATAACACTAGCAATAGAAGCATTCCTCCTTCTGACAATAGCATATAAAGATGAATACTTATCTCTAAAGGCCATATTACCTAGCCATTTATCTTCCCAAAATCTTGTTTCTTTCCCATTATTCACAATCCAGGAACCCATACTTAAGAAAGTGTTTTTCACTTTCATGAGTCCTGACAAAAAATGGGAGTCACCTTGTTTCCTATCAACTTGGGTAATAGACTTATTATAAAGATACTTTCTCTTCAATAAATCTTGCTAAACACCATTCTTATTAATTAACTTATATAACCACTTACTCAACAGACATTTATTTTGAATCTCTAAATTATGAACCCCCAAACCCCCCTGTTCTTTGGGTTGGCAAATAATATCCCATCTAGTAAGTCTATACTTCTTCTTATGGTCATCTCCTTACCAAAAGAAACGAGATCTATAATAATCAATCTTTTGAAGAACCCCTTTCGGTATCTCAAAGAAAGATATCATAAACATAGCTAAACTTGAAAGGACAGAATTAATTAAAACCAGCCTACCCCCAACAGACGAAGAGAACTGATCTTTTGTCGTGTACAAAAACACAAATATCTCGGATAGATTAAAAACCGGTAATAAAGATGTTTTAAAGTACCGGTTTTAAAAGTTCAGGCCCCAAAAACATCTTTTTTCTGGTTGGAATTACCAAATGGTATTAAAAATGCATATTTAGTACCAGTTGGTGTTACCAACCGAGACTAATGCTAGAGAATCATTATGCCCAGTTGATATTACCAACCGGTGCGTGGTTGATATTATCAACCGGTAACACAAATCCATACAAAAAAAAATTTTAGTACCGGTTGTTGTTATGAATCAATACTAAATATGTCTCCAGGTTAGTTAAAAAGAAAACATCTCTATCTAAGTTAGATGTGTGGAGTTAGTGGGATGGTTATATGCGTGAGGGCTAAGGTGAGAGATCTTGAGTTTAAATCCCACATCTCACATGTTTTTGGATTTAGTATACATCTTTAGTATCCAATAGTAAAAATGAGTTGTCGGTAGTGTTAGTTTTATACTATGGTAGATATATATATGTAATTTTCTCGCTTGAGAGCTAGCTAACCAGCCATGAACTTTTCTATGAGCCCTATCAATAAATTAAAATAGCGGCTGCTAAGTTTCAAGGTGATATATCTAGTCCACTATGAAGCCTTCTATCTATTTAAGAACTTGTAATTACTACTACCTGCATTCCCAAATACAAGCGATTTTGGTTTAGTAATCTCATAGAAACCATCAATAAAGTGGCAAAATGAAAAAAATTTGACATCCCCAAATTAAGTTCAAGGGCGACGTAAAACATATTTCAATTTTATAAGCCAACTATAGTGCGGTTGGTGAGGAGGTAGATTTTTCTTCACATTAAAATAAAATAAAACGAAATCAACACTTCTCTACTCCCGTACAAACGTCCAGTAGAGAATTTTTAATTTTGGGTGCAACTACCCTGATGCCTTTATCAATGGATGTACACCCTCCGTTTCAAAATATTTGACACAGTTAACTTTTTAAGTACATATTTGACTGTTCATCTTATTAAAAAAATTATGAAATATGTAAAACTATATGTGTAACATCCAACTACTATCAATTAGTCAAGTTGCGCCAGAACGAATGAACGATATATGAAAGTGTGAACTTCGGCGAAAAGAGGATGCCGGAATTAGCCAAAGTCTTATCTCAACCGTTATCGCTGAGCTGAGCACGTGGTGAGAAGAATTGAATGACGAATAAGTAGGCGCATGGGTGAGCAGGACCATAACTAACTACTCCCTCCGTTTCGAAATATTTGACGCAGTTGACTTTTTAGCGCATGTTTGACCGTTCGTCTTATTTAAAAAATTTAAAGAATTATTAATTCTTTTCCTATCATTTGATTCATTGTTAAATATATTTTTATGTAGACATATAATTTTACATCGGTCAAATATATGCTAAAAAGTCAACGGTGTTAAATATTTCGAAACGGAGGGAGTACATTTTTAAGTCACCAGGAGACTCGATCGGTCCACTTCAATTTAAACTCTTAATTATCTTGATCGAGCTAATGCAAGTGAACAAATAATGAACTTGGAGCTAAAATGACGCACAAGATCGATCATAACCAGAAATCCGAAATTTCTGTATGTACTCCGTTCTCAATACTACGGCAAATTAAAGGTAAAGACAAAATCCTAGCTGATTCAATCATTAACCGATCGACTGATCAACAAAAATATTAAAAACGTCCTTAACCTACATAGAGTATTTAAATTTGCCTTGTGCAAATCCCATAATTCTGGAGGTTGATCTATTACTCACACTACTAGTAGCTTCCTTCAATAGTCTAATATATTTACCTTTCATATCTCTACTATTATAAAAATTAAAGATATTTTTATCGGTACTTTGGTACATCATCCATGTAAAAGTTGATTTTTAAGTTCGTTCGCTTTTTGGAAATGCAGATCCATATTTGAGTCGGATTTTAAGTTCGTTCGTTTTTTGAGATACGGAAGGAGTCGTATTAGAAATCTCTTTAAAATAAGCTCGCATGTTAACTTGACATGATTTTCTAAAAAAATATATATCCAAACGAATTCTTACAATAGATTTCACAATGAACAATAATAAGATTTAGGGCTTGTTCACTTTGCTACTATTTTCAACCTTACTAAGTGTTGACATTGTCAAATTTTAATAAGATTGCCAAAATTTTGGCAAGGTTGCTAAATTTTGGCAAGATTTCATATGTACTTATTAAAATTGGCAACAAAATAAATGTAGCTATTTTTTTTACTTTGCCATAAAAAGATAAGGTTGAAAATGGTAGCAAAGAGAACAAGCCATTTTTCTCTTTCTTTCATTACACGTCAGATGCAAGCGCACGCATCACTACGCACACCAATGAATACATCCTCCTAACCACGCTCAAAGGGTCTGAAATCAGCGGCATTAAAAGCCCATTTACATTTGCGTAATACTCGTAAGCAACAAGATTTAAACCATGATGGGTGGATTCATGTATCCACAACTTCACCACATATTACTGGTGCTTCCCTAAGCTTTTTTTATTACGTTCTTTTTCTGAATGATCAAGTTATTCTGAATCCAGTAAATATTGGAGGGGAGTAGAAACAACTGAATTCAGTTAGTGAAAAAGAAACCTATATTGCTTGTCATTCAGAACAACTGAACTCTGGCCTGGGCTGTAAAATGGGCCGGAATCCGAAAGCCCATATGGCTCCCTGCTTGTGCTTGTATAGTTGTATTTAAACTGAAGAGAAGAATGCTTTCGCAAGAATATTTGTGATGCAAATAAAGAGGATCGCATCATATTAAGGTCATGTATGTTGGAAGGCACAGAAGGCTTCTATAACACTTGAGTTTATTCTCAGTAACCGGATCTCTGAAGAAGTCATCTGTGTGGTCCATCCGTCCGTTATAAAAACTTATTGAATTTGAACATAAACTATGTTCAAATTCAAATTAAGAAGTAGTTTTTTTTTTTCTAAGATGAAAGGAGTACAGCAGAGCAAGAGGATGTCATGAGCACCAACCGTAAGGTGCTTGCTAGTTGCTTGTGACGATTAGAAGTTCAGTGAGGTGATGGAACTTCACGAAAGGATGAGATTGAAGATGTGCTTAACTTGACTACTTTATCCGTCTTAAAAAGATAAATCTAGTACTGGATGTCACATCAGATTTTTTTTTAACGGAAAGAGTATTGTTTCGATATTAAGGTTTTTTTCGGTGGAATAGAGAAAGTAGTTGACCAGCGACACTATCCGACATCAATGCATACCTATCTTCGGCACTCGTCACTGTAGATTTTTTATTTATATTTTATTTTTGATGTTGTGTCTGCTGTCCCCTATACCACACACATACAAGTCACAAGTCACCCATCCACGCAGACCACCATCATGCTTGTTGGCTTCTCAACCTACGCCCGCTCTCGCTATCTCTTCGCGCTTGGTGTGTCGTATACCGCACTTGCCGTGATGATGCAGTGAACGACTAGCTGTAGCTATGGCCACAACTTCTACATCAGCAGGAAGGATTATCATCATCGAGCGCTTTTTCCGATTTCTACTTCAGTCTTAAGCGTCTATATATCTCACGCTTAAATGCTAGACTACCGGAAGATGTTAAAATATGGCATAAATGTTATAGGTTCCGATTGTTATATATGACTTACTATAAGATGTGATTAGTTTCCATCTTATAGTAACAACGGTTTAAAATCTAAATCATATAGTCTATATATTCCAAAATATAAGACGTGACACTAAACATACATATTATATTTGTTTAATTACTGGTCAAAGTTAAGAATGTATTTATATGTCGCTATATATGGCTCAATATATTCCATTCACATTAAACGGTACTCTCTTTCTCTCCCATCCCGGCAGGCGCGCTCGTTCCCCGGGTCACGTACCGTGTCTCCGGGTGGGTCGCCGTGCATGGCGGCGGCGGCGGCGGTGACCGTGCCGGCGATGGCGAGGGGAGCCACGTGGTGCGTGTCAACCTCCGCGTGAACGAAGGCGGTGTCGACGGCGAATGTCGCCGGATCGACTGCGGCGCGGTATGCGCCGGAGTGGCCGGCGGCTGGGTGGAGATTAATGGCGCGTTCCGGCTCAATGAGACCCCGCGCGGCACGACGGCGGTGCACGTCCACGGCGCGCCCGCCGGCGTCGACGTGAAGGTGATGGACCTCCGCGTGTTCGCCGAGGACCGCAAGGCGCGGTTCAGGCAGCTCAAGGAGAAGACCGACAGGGTGAGCTATCGTATCGATCGAGCAACGCACACAACATCACTCACTTTGCATGACCACATTCTGCTCCTATTTTCTAGGCAATTATAATAGCCAATTCCTTAAGTAAATTGTCAAGCTCTTTGGCCATTTTTGTCTGGGGACTGCATGCCTTCACTAGCGTGAACTGAAGTCCGCAGACCATTTTTTTTTCTGCAACAACCATACTTGTCAGACACGAACTGATATGTAGATCGCGGCCACGACATTGACCCGTTTGACCATTTCAGGTTCGCAAGCGGGACGTCGTCCTCAAGTTCGGCGTCGGAGCCGGAGTGGCGGCGAGCATCGTCGCCGGCGCGGCCGTCCGCGTGGTGCAGATGGACAATGTCTTCCCGCTTGGCACCTGCATCAACGGCTCAGTGATCCAGGACCCCAACTTCGTGGACTGCTTCAGCAACAACTTCGACTGGGCCGTCTTCGAGAACGAGCTCAAGTGGTACTGGACGGAGGCGCAGCGCGGCCAGCTCAACTACCGCGACGCCGACGCGCTGCTCGACTTCTGCGACCGACACGGCAAGCCGGCGCGCGGCCACTGCATCTTCTGGGCCGTCGACGGAGACGTGCAGCAGTGGATCAAGGACCTCGGCCGCGATGACCTCGCCGCCGCGGTGCAGGGTCGCCTGAACGGCCTCCTGTCCCGCTACGCCGGCCGCTTCCCGCACTACGACGTCAACAACGAGATGCTGCACGGCCGCTTCTACCGCGACCGGCTCGGCGACGACGCCGCAGCGCTCATGTTCCGCGAGGCCGCGCGGCTGGACCCGGGCGCGCAGCTCTTCGTCAACGACTACAACGTCGAGTGCGCCAACGACCCCAACGCGACGCCCGAGAAGTACGTCGAGCTGATCGACGCGCTCCGCCGCGGCGGCGCGGCGGTGGGCGGCGTCGGCATCCAGGGCCACGTCTCCAACCCGTCCGGCGAGGTCATCTGCGACGCGCTCGACAAGCTCGCCACGACGGGGCTCCCTATATGGATCACCGAGCTGGACGTGAGCGAGCCCGACGTGTCCCTCCGCGCCGACGACCTGGAGGTGGTGCTCCGCGAGGCGTACGCGCACCCGGCCGTCGCCGGCGTCGTGCTCTGGGGTTTCATGCAGGGCCGCATGTGGCGCCAGGACGCGTCCCTCGTCGACGCCGACGGCACCGTCAACGAGGCCGGCCAGAGGCTGGTCAATCTCCGGCGGGAGTGGACGTCCGACGCGCGCGGGACCATCGACGGCGACGGCCATTTCACGTTCAGGGGTTACCATGGCACGTACGTCGTGCAGGTGACGACGGCGACGGGGAAGATGCTCAAGACGTTCACCGTCGACAAAGGGGACACCTCGCTCGTGCTGGATATGGAAATTTAACGACTACGACGCCGGTTTATCTTATATTTGCATTGATTCATAATCATATATCGAATGAGTGGAGGGCACGTGGGACAAAAGAATTCTGCTAGAGAACAGAGTATGTTCTGTCCCTATGTTTTACATAATTTGGTAATGGGTATTGTATGGTTGTACTATTGTAAGACAAATGTAAGGTATTGCATTTGCTAAGATTTAATGCATATGAATAAAGTAAACGAGTTATTCCTCGTTTTATACAACTTATGTGCCCTCCGTGCATTGTAACGGCTTCTTAGTAGGGAGGATAATTCATATCAGCAGTACGTGATCCCTTATAATTATAGCACAACAATATCTATAACTAAGTTCTTACATACTGTGTATTAGAAAATTTTCAATATAAATATTGAAACTTACAATGTAATTACCATGTAAGTGTAGGTAGTTTATAGTGTTAAAATGATTTCAAGTAAATTTCACGAAACTATAGATATTTTGACCAAACTATCGCAAAACTACATATTTAAAACGTTGTATCACACAAAACTATAGATTTAGCGGGAAATTTATCAAGAAACTACAAATTTAATGAAAAATTACAGATTTTTATTATATTAAAGTTATCACAAAAATACATATCCTATACTTTAAATCCCTAGTATTAACAATATGTTGGAGCTATAAACATTGTAGTTTTGGATAAATTTACTACTTAATCTTCAATTTTATAATATTTCATCCTAAATATATGGTTTTGTCAGAAATTTCTCATTAAATCTGTAGTTTTGGGATACAATATTTTAAATATGTAGTTTTGTGAAATTTACTATGGCATCATAAATATAACTACTATTTTTGTGCTATTCATTTTGATGGTTATTTTGCCAAAGGCAAGAAACTCTAGAATCTATATATTCGTATTGAAGCTGCACGTGTGAAGCCGTGCAACTCAGAGGCCATGCACAACTGGGAAACACAGACAGGGATGACACTATGACAGTTGACACGCTGTTATTTCTACTATGCAAAGAGGAGACGTGTGTTTACTATTCATAGTAAAAAAAAAGGAAGGGTCGCTGGTTAAGCTCACTGGGTGACTGTCCGCGGCCTGGAAGAGTGTAGCTGAGCCACTGACATGTGGGGCCATAGAAAAAGCGGGACCCACATGTCAGTGGCTCAACTGCTATGCCGTGCCAGGCCAGCATGTTGTGTCGAGGAAGAGGCCGAGGCATGACTCAACGGTCGGGTCGGGTCGGGTTGGCAGGGGCCTGACAACAATCAAGCCTTGTTGTGCCTAGGCCAAGCCAAATCTTCATGTCGTGGGCCAGGCCGTCGAGCTACGGGCTTTCTGGCCAACTATATCGTCCTTATACGGTTTCTCTAAATCCCGTGGAACTATCATTTACTATTCAGGGTTATACAAAGATTCTAGCCTTGGAGTATAGAAATACCGAACTTTTCATTTTATATATTAAAATATTTAAAGAACAATTTCTATTTTCAAAGTATTACACTCCTAACATTCTCTGGAATGGTGGTTTTAAAGAGCGCCCTTTCAAAGAGTGTTTTTTATGACGTCATACGCGGTTAGCGCATACTAATGACTGTGAATGAGGGCTAACTATTCTGCCCTCCTAGAGGGATGTAAGAGGGCCACCGGCCCCCTTGTCGCTTTCCTGGAGGCCCTAAGGTATCGGCTGCAACAAAATGGCCAGCCCCATGTACAACAGTTAGCATATATTAAGGTTGTGCCACATTTTGAAAAAAAAAAACACTCCAGAAGGGTGTTAGGGTTATAGTACTTTAAAAATAAAAATTATTTTAAAATATTTTAATGAATAAAATAAAAAAAATCTACAAATACCAGCTATTGAGAAGAGGACTGCGGTGTACAGCTCATATGGAGTAAACAACTGTGGGCTGGGGGATCAAAATTAGTGATGAACAAAAAAATGGTAATTGTTCGGCCCATAAGAACATTTTGGTGGCCCAGTAATAGTTCTGGGCCTAAAATATTCCACTAGCCCCCAGAAGAATAAGGTAAATGGCACTTAAACCCCCCAAAAGACGCTAATATGCGACCGTTTTTCTTTTGAGGGACAAAACAAGAGATTTGTCCAAGGAAAATAACACCGATTAGTTCCTATCACCAGGTAAGAAATCAAATTGTTCTGGCTATTGCCCGATGTCATGATCTTCGTCGATTTTTCTCCTCGCTTCTATTGAAAGCATATTATAAAGCTCGGATACACCATGTGCCAAAAGAGTCTTACATGATTCAAACTAAAAGACCTTAGGTGGTGTTAGTTTCTACTAAAAAATAAAAATGAAGTTAGGGGAAAAAATAGAAATAACCATTAGCGTATATTTCCTCCGTTTCACAATATAAGTCATTATAGCATTTCTCATATTCATATCGATGTTATCAATATGAATGTGGGAAATGCTAGAATAACTTGCATTGTGAAACGGAGGGGCAATTAATTGAGTTTTAATTACAAGAACTTGAAAAATGTATTCAGCAGCTTCTATATAAAAAGTTTTCATACGAAATATATTGTTTAGCTATTTAAAAAGCGTGATAACAAAAATCAAGGTAGAATATATAACTTAATAAGAAAAGAGTAAAGAACGGAGCCAAAAATACCATGCTATCCCCCAACGACTGAAGAAAGGAAATAAACTTTTTGGAAACGTCATCTTCCTCAATTTTGCAACAATCTGGAAAGGCTGGAGTGATTAATTTTGTTTCAATTGTCGTCACAATTGTGTTTTTTTTTAAAAAAATTACCGCTATCAAAAGGAACACCTCCCAAAAAAAAAAAATCAAAACTCAACATGAAGCAGAATAAAAAAAGTAGACCAAGTAGCAAATAAATCATTTTTTAAGGATAGAATAAAAAAGATGTTCATTCAAGCAGTAGTTGCACCGGAAATCCTGTTGGGCGGGTGATGCTCCGAGCGATCACCCCCCTGCCCCTCTCCTACAGTAGAGTATATACTCCTCCCTCCTCTCCCCCCTTCCTCCTCCCCTTCTTCTCTTTCTACTACAGTACACCACACAAAATTTTTTAAAAAACAAAAGTTAGAAAAATTTATGTATAGAAATACTATATATAAAAAATTTGAATTCAAATTCAAATTTGAATTGGACATGTAAACTTTTGACTTATAAACTTTGGATCTATAAACTTTAGCTGTATAAACTTTATATGTATAGAAATACTATAATATAATATTTTGAATTCAAATTTAAATTTGAATTTGAATATAATTCAAATTCAAATTTGAATCGGGTATATAAACTTTAGGTGTATAAACTTTAGATGTATAGAAATACTAATATATGAAAAATATTTGAATTCAAATTTGAATCGGATATTGGAATTCAAATTCCAAATTTAAATCGGATATAATTCAAATTTAAATTTGAATCGGATATATAAACTTTAGGTCTATAAACTTTAGGTGTATAAACTTTAGATGTATAGAAATACTATATATAAAAAAATATTTGAATTCAAATTCAAATTTGAATCGGATATATAAACTTTTGACTTATAAACTTTGGGTCTCCAAACTTCAGATGTGTAAACTTGAGGTGTATAAATTTGCTAAAATAGGAAAGTAATACGGTGCCAAAAAAGGAAACGAAGGAGGGAGGGGGGAGGGGGGTAGCGAATCTGATCGCTACCCCCATTAGCGGGCGATCAATCGCCCACTAGGGCTCCCCAACTCCTGCACCATAAGCCATAACTTCGTCATGGCTCATTGGCTCCAGTCCCACTATTGGCACGTCTCTCTGTTGCTGTGTTAATTCATTAATGGCATGTTCATATTGTAGCCAAATAAATCTTACCAAATTTTGGTAAGTTGGCAATATTATCAAAATTTTGATAGCATTTCTTATGTATTTGTCAAAGTTTGACGACAATTGAAAATAGATATATTTTTGGCAACTATACTCAAAAAATAGTATGGTTGAAAATGACATCAATCTGAGCAGCCCAAAATAGTATGGTTGAAAATGACATCAATCTGAGCAGCCCCTAGGCCTCCATCTTCATCCAGAAAGGGAAACATATATCATCGTGCAAACATCTGATCATCTACTAGACAGATCATAGATACTTGAATTAGAGGGCACAGACGGCTCTTCAAGGATTGAAAAAGATGAATGTGTCAAATCACCTATGCTAAAATAAAGCTCAATTAAGGAGGGGCCAAAGTACAGGCAAGACAAAAAAAACATGTACTGCAAATGGCTAACTGAAACTTGCCACTTTCAAGAGCAAGTGCAGCAACAGAAAAACTTTCGATTGCAAGTGCAGCAACAGAAAACTAATAATCCTCATGTACAACTAATCTGCGTGCATTATCCTGAAGATGAACATGGAGCTGGCAAATGCAGGCTCATGCAGTTATTGTAGATATGAATGAAGCAGATGCCATCTCTCTGTCAAACAAAGCTGATCCTGCAGTATCCAGTTCCTCTTCTTTCTAGCCAAGGCTTATTAAATGAGGTGCATCCAGAAGTTAGTAGCTTGAGTTGATGATTTTTCCAGTGGGGTTGGCTGACATCTCAGCCATGTACAAGCACTTCTTCCCTCATCAATGTCTCTGAATAATTGATCAGATCCAGCATGGTAAGCAGCATGTCATCATAGCCAGGGAAACTACTACATGTTTCAGATGACATATGGCTGTGTTCTTCAGTCCTTTTCCATCACATCAATCTGTCATACACACACAACTTTTCAGTCACATCATCTCCAATTTTAACCAAAATCTAAACTTTGCGCTGAACTAAACACAGCCATAAATGTCAAGCAATTTGTGTAAAGTATGAAGCTTCATTGTACAAAAACCGGCCAATTTAAAATTTATGAAGCTTTGATGGCTGCCTATCGTTTGAACCAGCATGAGGTAGAAAGATACAACGGGGATTGCCTGCAGTACTGCCAGGCCCACACGTCAGCCACTGCTACTGCACCAGCAGTACTGTAGAGGATCTGCACTCAGAAAGATACTATCTCCAAGAAAAAGACTTTTTGACGTGCTACCTTCTAGCACAACTGCACAAAGGCAGCAATGGTGTTTCTAGTTGAGAAGAAGTTATCAGCACAGTCACAAAAGGTGAAAAAGGACAACGTCAATAAATTAGTTTAAGCACTAACTTCATCGTGATTCCCAGCATAATTCAATACAGTAACTTACACTATTTTGTGCATGGAAACATCTCTGATCACGGTTTATATAATGCAGAATGATTCTTTCCTACCTAATATGCACATCTGCAGTTGGCAGTTGCTGCCAAGTTGCAGTTGTTATCTGGGTGCAAATGTACAATGATCAGGATCTTCTCACCTTCAAGATTCTTGTTCCGTTGTGGACAGACTGTATTAGTTGCTGCCCACATACACCACAAACAGTAGAAGAAAACTATGTTTGTATATACCCCCATTCTTAATGAAATTTGGTCGGCCTTTCTTTCAGCCGACCCGGCAAAAAAAGAAGAAAACTATGGCATCAACAGACTTAACCAAAATGTCAAACAAGATGATACAAAGAATGCTTCTTGTTATAAATACTCTGAACTCAATAACTGGAAAGCATGTCTTAACCAAAATACAGAGCCCAAAACATGGCTTTCTCAAATGCTATTGAGCTACAGTACGCTGGAAAAAGTTTTCATATGTGCAGAGGATATCATATCCGAACGCATTCTCCTCCTACTTTGTACAAGAAAACATATGTGACAGTGAGACTTGTCTCACAATCCAACCAACAAGCTCTCGTCCTCAGACAAGGAGCAAGTACAGGTAACATAAGTTATACATAAGAATCTATACTAAACTGTATAAATATTTTCCCTTGCTTTGACAAACTTGTTGTATCAGATATTCAGATATCAGCATGGAGAATTCCTCAGGTTCGGGGAAGGTGGCTCTCCAGCTCTTAGTGTTCCTCCGAGCTCCGTCGGCACTAGAGGAACAAGAGAGTGGAGCACATCTGTGATCAGTGGCCTGTAGCTTGGTTCAGCCTGCACGCATAGAACAGCCACTGCTGCAACCTGCACATGGTATGGGAATATGTATTTTCAACCTTGTAGATAAATGTGTCTGATCAGATAATGTTAGCAGGTGTTCATGATGAGTACTTGGTACAGGTGTTTTGGATCCATGGTGTCCTTGATCACTGGGTCAACTATGCTGGGGAGCTTCGATCTGTCGGTCAGCTGTGGCATTGCCTGTTTGGTTAAAACAAGTTAAATGTTTCTCAAAAGAGAAGAAATTTGACTGCTTGAACATTCTCTCCAATTAAAGTCAATGTTTTTCTTGCGATAAATTCACAGCATGCTATGTGCATTGCAAGAAACATAAATAATTCAAATCATGTTAATGGACCGACAAAATGACGTGATCTGAATTTAAATTTTTTTCAGATAGGTGAATTTAAACATTGCACTGTACCCATGTCACAATTGATTGGCACTGAGATGGTGACATCTTCTCAACAGGCTTCCTCCCCATCAGGAGCTCTAGAAGCACTACTCCGAACGCGTATACATCGCTCTTTTCAGTCAACTTCCCTGAAATCGACATGGCCGCTAAATGTCACATAATGAAAGTAGCATTTCAGTGTCGATAATATAGTTTTGTCAACAAATAGGAGTATGATTTGGGAAGAGGAAGACATAGTACCATCCAACAAGTACTCAGGAGCTACATAACCCAAGGTCCCGGAGAGCTTCACACTCCCTTTGTTGACACTCCCACTAGACACAGCAAGACCAAAATCTGCAATCTGCAAATTTCAGCAAAGTACAACAACTGAAGCTTCACCAATTTTTAACTTTGATCCCAGCACTAGGACCTGCTGTCAATATGAACAAGATAGTTTGGCCTTTCTGAAAATGAAAGGAGTGTACCTTGGCATTGAAGTCTGAATCCAAAAGTATGTTAGACGATTTCAGATCCCTATGGATCACTGGTGGACTGCAGTGCTCATGAAGGTACTCTAATCCCCTGACCAATTTTAATTTTACCAGTGCATATTATAACCAGCTAATCATTCACCAAATCATTTTTTTCTCTTAAAAAAGAGCATCATTCAGTGTGAAGGAAAGTGCAGGGATAAGATTATAAGAACCTGGCCGTGTCAAGGGCGATCTTCATCCGGATGTGCCAGCTCAGAGTTGATCCATGTGAAGACCCTGGAGACAACCACAATACACATATCAAAAGCTCCCAATCTGGAAGGAAGATCTCATCTCATGGAAGAGCTAAGCTGCAGCTAGCTGTGACTGTGAGTGAGTGACAACTGACAAGGCAGAGCCCAATCATACAGGACAATAAATACTATACCATGAAGCTGTGTTTCCAGTGATCCCTTCTCCATCAGCTCATAAACAATGTAGTGATTCCCCTCATGGATACAGAAGCCCAAGAGGGACACAATGTTGGGGTGCCTGATCCTGCCAAGCAAATCCAGCTCATTCTGCCAACAACCACAACCCCAAAGCAATTCAGCTCAACAACACTGAACACCATACTTCCCCTTATCAATGGGAACTGAACTTTTACGGTACAATTTACTGATAGTATATTCTGACAATATATAGGTTGTAAGTTTACTGATGGGCTAATGGCATTGCGTTGTTTATACTGACAGTATATAATACTACTAGTAAATTGTACCGTAAAAATTCTCACGAACAATTGACCATGACCAGCAACAGAATCACCTCGAATTCCTTCTCGCAGTCGGGCCCGCCGCCGTCGAGCCGCTTCACCGCCGCGGTAACTCCGGCGTCGAACGCCGCCTTGTAGACGCGGCCAAACCCGCCGACACCGAGCATGTTGCTCTCGCTGAACTTCTCTGTCGCTGCCTCCAGCGACGGGTACTCAAACATCCCAACCAGCCTCTTCCTGCTCATCTTCACCGAGTTGAACCTGCTCAAGATCGGCACCAGCTTGATCCCCTTCGCTGCGTCTGAACCATGTGGATTAAGCCAGAATTGTAATTACAGATAGCTCAAGAACCCAAAATTGGGTGAGCGATTGAATGAGCGGGGTTAAGATCGACCTGAGCTCCTGGTGACCTTGCCGCCGGTGCTCCGGCGAGATCGCCGCCACAGTGTCCAAGCGTAGAGCGTGGAAAGGAAGATCGTGACGGTGGCGATGCAGGCGAGGACGGCGGCGATGACCAGCTCGCGGTGGAAATGGTGGTGCACTACGATCACTGCAAGCCAGCACAGGTAGCTTGAGACCCACTAAGTAGGAGTAAATTAATTGGACATGAACAGATGCGCCATCTTTTTTTTTTTTTTTGGTTTAATCTTTGAAACGGCCTTGAATCCTGGAAAGATTTGATGACAGTAAACTCTAACGAAAGAACAGGTACGATTGCATTAAAACACGCAGCGAGATTTCCGCAATAACGTTGATGCCACGTTTCCCCCCCTCAAATTTGAACAAAACGTAACATCCCAAAATGCATTCCTCTTTTCAGAACTCAAAACAAATAAGATTTTTTCTTTTTGTTCAGCTAGAAATAAAGCAGAGTTGTTGGTGCGAATGCAGGCAACACAATGTCGATCCCCCCCAAAAAAATATATTTCTTGTTGCCATCAAGAAGAACAGTGCATGCTTAACCAAATCTGCAGAGAGGACAAACTCTGTAAAGAGAAACAGTTCCAAACTCGAAACCGACAAAACAGTAAGAACACACACACAACAAAATTCTGAATTTCAGCACCAGCAACGTACGCACCAACAGGCGGAGGCGCCGAAACTGCCGAAGACAAGGCGGCCGTCCCATTGGCGGCGGCGGCGGGAATGCCGGTGGCCACAGTAGACGTCGCCGGAGAAGAAGAAGAAGAAGAAGGCGTATCCCTCCCATTGGCCAACGAGCACGAAGATAGCACCAAGAACAAGAAGGAGAAACCCATAAGCGGCAATGGAGTTAGCGCCATCTCCATACTCTCTCCCTCTCTGCCGCCCTCTCCAGGAGACCAGGAACTCGAAATTTCGTACTGCCTTTGTGGCGATGGAAGGGAGACGGCATGAAAGTGAGAAGAATCTCAAGGAGGGAAAAAGAAAAAGGAAAGGAGTAGTGCCACTACTAGCTAGTATCACTGCCCTATGCTGAACCTGCCGCCACTATGGCAATGGCCAATGGGGTTCTCTCTTGTGTGTGTAGGTTGCTGCCATTTTATTCGGTGTGCTGTACGTGTGCACGGACGGCAGAGCAAACTGGTCGTGTGGGGCCAGTTTGACAGTGAGACCAGCCATGTGCAATTACGAGAAGGTGGCGGGGTCTGTGTCTGTGTGTGTGAAAGAGAGGATGCAAATTGTGAATATTGCATCTGTGGAGAAGACAAAAAGGAGAAAGGAGTCGCCTTGTTTTGTTGTGTTCTTCTGCTTGGTTTGTTCAGATCCATTGCCTGGATGTTTTCACAATTTGGTCATTTTCGAAAACTTATTTTACAAATAGATCCCTGAAAAAACTTATTCCAGAAATAATTCTTTTTGAGCGCCAGAGTATCGCTGGCACTATTGTCCAACGGGACGGTGCCAGTTATCTCTCATACACTAATGTTCCAGTTCTCTTTTCTATGATCCGTCTTTCAAATTCATGTGTGCTAAATTCTAGTCCAATATGCATCTTCTGTCTTTATCTCTCATACACTAATGTTCCAGTTCTCTTTTCTATGATCCGTCTTTCAAATTCATGTGTGCTAAATTCTAGTCCAATATGCATCTTCTGTCTTTATCTCTCATACACTAATGTTCCAGTTCTCTTTTCTATGATCCGTCTTTCAAATTCATGTGTGCTAAATTCTAGTCCAATATGCATCTTCTGTCTTTATCTCTCATACACTAATGTTCCAGTTCTCTTTTCTATGATCCGTCTTTCAAATTCATGTGTGCTAAATTCTAGTCCAATATGCATCTTCTGTCTTTATCTCTCATACACTAATGTTCCAGTTCTCTTTTCTATGATCCGTCTTTCAAATTCATGTGTGCTAAATTCTAGTCCAATATGCATCTTCTGTCTTTATCTCTCATACCTCTATTTTTGCAATCGTGAGTTTCAAAGTAACATAGCATACAATCTAGCACATCTAAATATGAGCTTGCATGGTGGGACAAAACGCGCGGGGGGGGGGGGGGGGGGGGGGGGGGGGGGGGGGGGGGGCAGCATCATTTGGTGCACTCACCCTGCTACGTCAATATCTGGCCGCCGTATTATGCCACGGTGGCAAGGGGCGGCGCCAGCCTCTCTTGCGTCCCAAAAAGAACCATTTCTAAGATAATTTTTTTCAATGGTCTATTTATAAAATATGATTTTCACGAGTTTACAGAGCTTAACTCATTTTCACCGGATATGTTCTCTTTGGGATATAATGAGAAATGAATATTTAACCATGAACTATTTCCATAAAGCTCTGAAATACCAAGAAATTAACTTTGTGTAAAAAAATTGGGGGCTTCAAGGCCCCGTTGAAAAAAAAAATCGCTATGTGTTTAATGTACAAAAGCAGTATTCTCACCAAAGATGATCCGTTTAAAGGGGAACGTATCCCGTACACTCAAGCTTTTCGTATACACATCGGACACATCAACTAATAAATTTCACCGAAGAATCTAGAAAAAAAATTGTACATGTGCTTTTAATATCATTACACCTATGGGTAAAGTCTTAACATCCATTATATTTTAGCTATAAAAAAATTGATAGTTTTAAGGGTATAAATCGGTCAGAATTTTATCTTTTTTGTGCTCCATATATATAGAATGGATTTGAAGATTAGATTTTACATATAAATGTGATACTATTAAAAGTACATATATATTTTTTCCAAAAATAATTTGGTAAAGTTTGTTAGTTGGTGTACACGATGTGTATATGAGAAAGCTTGTGTGCATATGATATGTTCCTATTTGGGAATGGAGGGAAAAAGATAGAAAACACAAATAAAACTATTCAAATCTCTTTATTGATTGTCCAGTGGCCACACTAGTCCGGAATGTGGTTTATTGTGTTTTTTTTTAAAAAAAAATAACAAACAAAACAAAACAAGTGAGGAATGTACATGTTTAGGACTGGCTAGGGTGAGTTTGGAAGGATTAGTTGGAAACCCATCCTCTCCAGCATGTAAAATGGAGCATAGATTAACACATGATTATAATAAAGTATTAGCTTAAAAACTTAGAAAATAGATTAATATACTTTTGTAAAGCAACATTTTATAGATTTTTTCAAAAAATATATCATTTAGTAGTCAGGAAGCGTGCACGTGAAAAACGAGAGAGTAGAAGTTGGGAAGATAGATTAAAGAACACACGCTAAAAACTTTGGCAAAGAAATGAAACAGCTGATCATGGTTGGAGTGGCTGCCATCTTCTGGATCATCTGGAAAATCAGGAATGCATCTTGCTTCAGAAAACTTTACCAGGTGATTCCACATATCTAATTTATTATGTATGTCATTAGATTTCTTTGTGGTATCGTTTGCAGAAACAGAACGAAAGCAGAAGAAAGCTGCTGTGAGGGGGTCCAGTTACAAAGACAAGTGGTAAATGTCATCTTTTGCTCAAGATTTGGACGGAGGGTCAACATGAAGAGGCTGGAGTAGCAGAAGAGGAAGATCTGATGCAATCATGGCTTAAGTTGCCTCCTTTCAGGTCTTGTGCTTCTATGAGGTGAAAGGTGCTTTTGCCTGTATGTTTCTGCCTGTTTTGCTGAGAAAGGTGCTTTTGCCTGAGTATGAAACTTGTAGGTCTGTGGTGATATAAGGCTATGTACAATGCTCCACCCTGTCCTGTGGTCTAAGCCTCCACGTTGGAGCCGAGCACCCATGGCAGCGGGGACCGTGGTTCCATGAACCCTGCCGTGCTTGCTTGCAGAGGTCACAGTTGCCTCGGCGTGCTTCGGCTCGAGAGGTGTGAAACCGCTGCTCGGGGTCACGCATTGGGGAGAACTGGAGCCTCGTGACGCGCTTGGAGAAAAGGAGAGGTCGAGAAGGACTTCCCGTGGTCGTCGTCGCCGCTCACCGCCACCGTTGTGGTCGCGTCGCCGCTCGCGAAATCTGCCGCCGCTAGATCCGGTGAGCTCATGGCCGGATCCGTCACCGTCGGTGGCCCCTCGCTGTCGTGAGAAGGGGGTGGGAGGGGAGAGGCCAGCCGATGTGGCCAGATCCGGTGCCGGGATCCTCCGCCGCCACCACACGCAGAGAAGGGAGGGGGAGAGGCCGGAGGTGGAAGAGGAGCACTGCAGTGGTGAATGGAGAGGAGGGGGAGAGGCGCCGCTGGCATAAGAGGAGGCGTCGGCATTCGGATGCGGAGAAGAGGAGGCGACGTGAAAAGGGGATCGGGCACCTACGATACGAATAGAGTGCGGTAGTGGAGAGAAAAAGGTGAGGGTGAGAGGTTAACAGTGGATCCATATGTAGATTAGGGGTATCCATGTTTTTTTTTTGTTGTAGTTATAAGGACTAAAATTGTTAATCTTATAATAATAAATATTGTAAGGGCTGACATATAAATAACCAGGGGCTGAAACATAAAATATACTCAACAGTAGTCTCCACTGTAGATTGTATGGATTTCATGTGATCTTATCCTATTTGGCATGTTGAGTCCTCTATTGTACATGCCCTAAGGTAGCGAGGCTTGGTCCTGTTCCTCGGGTGATTTTTGTCTGTAAGTCATTGGGTGTCTAGCTCTTGTGAAGGGTGGGATGGCACCTGACACAATCTATCCAACCGCGGAATTTTACTTTTAAGAAACACAATACAAGTGTAGGCGTTCAAAACGCTAATCCCTTTGAACGCACACATGCGCACTCTACCATCATTAACATTTTCGAAAAACTGAGTTGGTATTACCTTAAGATAGACGAAGTCATTATATACGTCTCGTTGTTGACAGGTACGCCACCTACCACTGAAAAAATAATTATCTTTAAATCTTAATGGGTCAGTTCCACCACAAGGAATCAAACCAATTGAGTTATATGTTCACTTCACAGTCAGTCGTCAAGTTAAAAAGAGGAAAACAATGTTTTTTTTCTCCTTTTTTATATAAGGTTTACATTTCTATTAATGAAAATGGGGGGCTATGTCCTTGATAAGAAAAATAATTTATGTTTTGCATATTTGCCTAAAAATTCCAAACACTCAACAGCATCAGGGAGTACTACAGTAGCTGTTGTACAAGCAAGTGCCAGGATAAGCTAAGCACCAAAAGAAGCCGACCTAATAACTTCGCTACAGTAACCATGAGAGGACTCCCCCATCCCCCGAGCATTATCTCCACACCCGTCTCCTCTCCTTGTACGTTAATCCAGCATCAGCTCTGTGTGGGTCCCACCTGTCTGTCACTCACTGGCCACCGACAAGGCAACAACCAGTGACGTCGTCCTTTGGTTCATTGTTGCAAGAAGAAGCAGGGGACCGACGGCACTATTTGCCTTTCTTCTGTTATGATCATAACCTATTCCTATCCTATATCCTATCACAACTAACTACGGTACTTTGCACATCAAGAACGAAATAATGGGATCGTTAGTACTTACTAGTACGTATTAGAGTGCTACTTTCTTCCGTTCATCGACCATCGTATCTAGAAAAATGGTCGGCAGCGCATAATTGATCACCATCTGGCATCTGTGTCGGTCCTTGACGTTGGATCTCGATCGGACGGTCAGAGGAGGAGCTAGGATTGTTTGCAAAGTGACGTGGTTTTATATTAGGGTTTGTTCAGTTGATCCTTACAAGGAAGGGATTGAAGGGATTAGGAGAGATTAATTTTGTTCTTAACAATGCATTGTCTGGTTAATATTCAGGAGGGAGGGATTGAAAGGGATTAATTCCACTTCTCAATAGGTGTGAAATTATCTCTCCAAATTCATTCAGGCTGCGTTCGGGAGGAGAGTTTGGCAACCCCTCCTCCCCAGCATGCAAAACGAAGTATGTGTTACTGCATATTAATAAATATTAACTTGTTTTAAAAAAATAGATTAATATAATTTTTTTAAAACAACTTTCGTATAGAATTTTTTTTGCAAAAAAACACACCATTTAGCAGATTGAAAAGCGTGCGCGCGTTAAACGAGAGATATGAGTTGGGAAAACTGGGGAAGAACACGGCCTCAACACACTATGGAGAGGATTAACCAAACAAGACCTTAATGTGAAATAAAATCCTCTTCAATTGCCCTTTAATCCCTTTTAAAGAGGTATTAACCGAACATGACCTTAGCAGGAATGCTCAGAATCCATGCCCATCACCTTCCCAATGTGGTACTCCCATTGGGCGATGCACCTCTTTACCTCGTCTTACACCTGCCTCCTTTCCTTCCTCCACCAAGTGGCTAACATGGGCCACTTCGAAGTTGGCGCTACGCTCCACGCCTCGCTGGCCTCCGTCAGTCCTCCTTGGACTCTTGTCGCTATGGTGCACGATAGATTTGGTAGCCGCATGCTCAAGGCTGCAGATTTGGTGCCTACTGGCTCATTGTCAACGAATTTGGGTGATCCAAAACAGAAGGAGGGGAGTTGGTAGCGGCTGGCAAAAGGAAGGATGAGGAATATGCATGGTTGCAGCGATGGTGATGGTGCCCTTTCCACGCCTAGATCCAGTGTCCTTCCTCAAGCTCATTGTTCCTCCAGTGTGTGCATTGAGCTGTGCTGCAGTTCTTTGCCATGGTGGATGGTGATAGCGGCATGTGCATCGATGTCGTCGCAACTGCAACGGTTTTCTCCGCATGTGTGCGGATCGAGGACCTCACACTAGCGATGACGGGAGGCAAGGTGGAGTGAACGGTGATTGTGATGACAGAGATGGGGATTCGTCAGTATCTACGGGGCACCAGCCCTGCTAGTACCACCTGTATCACTTGATACCTACCTGGTATTACCTAATAGCTAGCAGGTAATAGATGTGATACTTACCTAATATCATCCCGTCCGAACAAAACGACGTAGTATAATCGCCCTCAGTATTAAAACCGGCATATCTCTTTGTAATTGGTTACTTCTTCCATTTCAAAATTTAGCAATTTCTAGTATTTAAAATTTAGCCTAGAATATAGCAGTTTATCCACGTACATTCCTTTCTTAACAAATCATAATATTTTCCTTTAATATCTTACCTATCTCATCTTCTCAACCCATCACAGCTATCATTTGTTTAATTTTACCAATTTTCTTAATACATAAACATGTTCAATTCTAAAAAAATTCTTTTATTTTGAACCAAAAAACTTATTTTTTGTGCAGATGTTCTTTAACTAGCTACTAGCTGGAATCTGCTGCGTGTATACGTGCCAATTTGGCCGCGGTTTCTGGCTCGAACGAACGTTCAGTACGGGCATGTATTGGGCTGAGCTACTGCATGCTGGAGCCTGGAAAAGAATAAAAAAATAGGATAACGCTGCGTAATTTGACATGCTTCCCGTTATTCATGGAAAAGAATTAATGTTACTACAGCTGGCAATATCAGCCTGGAGGTATAGCGCGGCGCAGTCGACGTGCTCACGAAGTCAACTGGAAGGAGGCGCCGCCGTACGTGGCAGTATCCGAGAGCACACGCGTGAGTCGCATCGACGACGTACTACGTACCAACGGACTCGGCGCGGATCGAGCTCGTCGCATGGGCTGCTGCTTGCGACTTTGCCGACCTCATTACCTTGCGAGCCGGCCGGGCCCCGGTACTGGGCCTGTGGACCAGCCCAAGCTGGGCCGGCTCTAGCATCTCCATGATTTTAGGAGATTATTAGGGGCAGTGACGGACGCAGGATTAAAATAAAAATGGGGCGAAGATGCTCGTCTCAATAAGAACAACTAAACACAAAAAATACCATATTTATGTTGTAATCATATAAACATATAGTATAATCAATAAATTAAGGCAAACAAAAAAAATGATATTAAAATAAAGTAATAATTTTTGCGCCATACATAATTCATCACACATAAAAAGATAGATATTAAAATCGTAGACGCATGACAAAGTCAGTGGCATATAATGGATTCTCTTAAAAAGATACTAGTAAACATATCAGTTTACAAATATGAGTCAATTCATAAAGAATGGTTGATATATATCTTTTAAAAAAATAAATATATGAGATGATATTGCATACCTAGAATAAGATGATTATTATTTTGCTTAGAAGGGAGAGAGAGAGAAAAACATTAGGCACCTAACTATAGTAGGGGACGGGGGTGAGCAGTGTCGAGCAATTAACTCAGGAAAGCATCACATACGCAGGATTAAAATTGGACACTTGGGCTGCTTATTTAAATTTATGGGCCAATTGTGAATTGAATGTGGTGGTAGGCGGCCCAAGAAGGATATGGAGGGTTGGCGTGGCACGGGCCGTAGCTGGGCCGGCCGCCCAACCCCGCCTAATGGGTGGTACCGCCCCTGATTAGGGGCAATCATGCATGGCGCATGGGATTGTCGACAAATGTTAGGACATGTACAATGGTCTTTATTAGCGGTCTCTCTTTATTGTCATGCAAGCATATTTGGTGACGTGGAAGAGAGAGGAAGAAAGAAAGAGAAAGATGGTTGCTACGCATGACAACGGCATAGAGTCGTCTCTTAGCATTTATTAGGAAATTTTTCGTTGTATTGAGTCTAATAAAGGAAAGATGACTAGTAAGAAAGTATTTTGGTATATTAATGGTTAGAGACCGTATTGTCTTAACTATTGTAACGTGATAATCTCTAATTAATGTACAAACCGTTGTACTTGCCCTTATGCAGTCATGCTTCGGTTCCTCGGCTGGTTTAATGAATAACTACTAATAAAACCCCGTGCGTTGCTGCGGAAGTTTAGGACAACAATAGTGGAAATAACATCTAACGTAGCCATACGTCATAAGCTTATTGAATTTTTATTTTTATCGATCGTTAGAAAAGGCCATAAACCATTAAGGTGATGTGGCTTCATGATATAAGAAGATGAGGAAAATAATTTGGACTATAGATTAATCATCTAAAGGCTAGAAACATATCACCGTTTATTGAGAGAAGATAAAAAAACATTAACTAATGGAGATGAACTATACATGTGTATAGGATATTGTAGAAAATGATGGGGTGATATATGTTGAAATATTATGCAAATTATATGGGATAATAATTTAACATGCTGATATTGTAAAGCTCTAAGACATAATAAAATATAGATGATATAGCATGTTTACGATCTGGCCAACGACGACGGCGGACTAGGGTTCACCCGGGTTTTTATGATTTTTTTTCATCAAATTTATTTTCGCATGCTGCCGGTATATATGACCGCATGCGCGTTGGCCATATGTAAAATTCTGATTTTTGCAGAGTTTTTGGCGCATGCGGTTGGGATGGCTGCATGCAAAAATCACTTTTGACTGCTTTTAAAAACGATTTTTTTAGTAGTGACACGAGGCTTAAAATTTAATAATTGCTAATGGATGATGATATAACATCTTTATATGTTGAGTTTTAGAATTTAGTGGATTGTAACTTTATAGATAGTATATATATGGGTGGCGAGAGGACATGCCCAACCCACTACACATGCGCGCAAAAAAATGTATAGAAAAAAAATCATTGGAGCAAGATTTGCCAACGATTTTAATATTTTTGCCCTTTCACAAAACTTATTTTGAAAAAAGAACCATACATAGACTAATAAGAAAGAATCCTAAAACCAATGACAATTTATTAATTGAATGTGATGTGACTCCATATCCTTAATATGCTTACTCAATCTGTATAAAAAAGCCAATCTGGAACGGGATATGATCACTCTTAGCTTAACGAATCTGGACATAGGTTTATAAGTATCATGATGAAATACCTAGGTCCTAGCGCTCGCGACCATGTCAACATCGTTGGCCACCCCACTAGTAGGGTAGCCTATTCCCATCACCCGATGTTTAATGTGTCAATCGGTAGAGCGGGAGAGAAGAGCGCGAGAATAGCGAGAGACAAGGGCAAAATTGATACGCACAGAGCAGAACATATCAAACAGCTCTTACAGCAAGTTTAATAATATAACCCACTACTAACTCCAAATCATCTATAGCCAATGTAATAGCCAATTCATACAATAGTTACTTACTATACTATTAATACCTGGTCCCACCTGTCATACACACATAGCGTCTTGGAATCCGTGCTATAGCTGGGTACAAATCTATAGCCCGCTGCTATTCTATCTCTTTCTTTATCTCTTTAAAATATGTTTATAGGTGGTTTATAGCCTGCTATTGTACCTGCTTTTAATCTTTATTGAAATTCTAAGGGGGTGTTTAGATTTAGGGGTGTAAAGTTTTATCGTCTCACATCGGGTATTATATAGAGCGTCATATGGAGTGCTCGGGCACTAATAAAAAAACTAATTATAGAATCCGTTAGTAAACAGCGAGACGAATTTATTAAGCCTAATTAATCCATTATTAGCAAATGTTTACTGTAGCACCACATTGTTAAATTATGGAGCAATTAGACTTGAAAGATTCGTCTCGCAAATTAGTCGCAATCTGTGTAATTAGCAAATTGTTTTAGCATATATTTAATATTTTATATAGGTATTCAAATATTTGATGTGACAAAGGTATAAATTTTTTTTTTGTTAGGAACTAAACAGGGCCATAGTATGGAGACCGCTTTGCTTCCATTCCACCAATTTCACTTAGCAAGTATAATAGTGAGCTATAAACTTACTATAAGTTTAGGTGGAGGAGAGATAGTGAAAAATTAAGGATGTTGGCTCTCAATCTCTCATGCAAGAGCTAGGTTATCACAAGCTCCAAGACAAATAAATTAAATGTATAAGTGAGAGATGGAGAGAGGAGAAAAAAATTATAGCCAATTTTATAACTAATCTATTATATATGTTGGTTTTAAGATAGGCTAATAGTAGAAAGTGAACTCTATTATTATCTTGCTCTTATGGCAAGTGGTAACTACTCCCACGATGGAGCGGCCTGCATTTACCGGGAATAGCGTGCAATAGCCTTTCTGGGTCCGTAGGCCTGGCCTGGAAGGGGGAAGGGCAGAGGGATCGAGGCGTAGCGTAGAGTCCACCGGTGGCTGGCATAGTGCCACGCAACACACAACCAGGTGCAATATATCCACGCTTGCAGAGGAGACAATGCACCGCCGCCCGCACGTTTGCACACTTGGCACACCACCGCACCTGCACCGGAGGACGCCACCACCGGCCATGCCCATGCGACCCGCCGCTCCCACCGTCCCACGGATCGATCAGCTTGCCCCTCCTCGGTATCATCGATCGCGACGTATACGTACTCCGAGATGTCAGGGAGTACCGGTGCTGTCAGGTCCTTCTAGATCCTTCCATTGTCGTTTTACCGAGCTGGTGGTTAATTTGTTTCTTAAAACGGATATGCTGTTCTCTCTTTTCTAGTATGCCAAACCTAGCTTTCGTGCTACCGTGCGCTACTAAAATCCGGTAAAAATGAATGAGTGTGCACTGTTCTCGACGGGACCATTATGCCATTCACGGTGTAAATCTCTCTTATGTGTGGTCTCCAGAGGGTGAGAGAGCGATAGGAACACCTTCAGTTCTTTCTCCACAATACAAGCTATGGGGCCCACAGTAATATTATATTTTCTTTTTTTGATAAAGTAATATTCAATTTTCAGTCCTGCTTATTTGCGTTTCAGTCATCCAATTAGTATAAACACCATCATAAAAAAGAAGAACCATATCTTACTATAAAATATTACGACCCACTAAATCCTAAAACTTAACATACAAAATGCCACATCATCATTCACTAATAATTATTAAATCTTAAACATCATATGAGCATGCTATATTATCTATAATTTTATGATTTATTAAATTTTAGAGCTTTAAAATGCAACCATGTTAAATCATCATCCCATATAATTCACATAATATTTTAATATATCTCTCCATCAGTTTTATAGTATTCTATATACCTATATAGTTTATCCTCCTTTGCTTAATATTATTTCTCTCCTCTCATTAAGCCATATCACATCAATTGTTTTTAGCTCTTAGATGATTTATCTATGGTCCAAATTATCTCCCTCATTTTCTTGTCTTATTAAGCCATATCACCTCAATTTTATTTTAGCCCTTAGATGATTAATTTATGGTTCAAATTATTTTCCTCTTTTTCTTCTCTTATAATGTCACATCACCTTACTTTTATATTTGAATCATCATTTTATATACTATTTAAATTTTCATAAACCATATCAACTTATGTAAAATTATATCGTCTAGCTATTTTACATATTATTTCTACTTATTGTTATCGTAAACTCCCACAGCAACGCGCGGAGTTTCACCTTGTTGTATAGAAACCATAAACATTTTCCTCAACCTATTTCCCCACCATTGCTCACCTCAAGCATTCGAGCTCCGATTCTCGCCCGCCCAGCGCGTCACCGTAGGTGCCAGCTGCTACCTCCAACCTATCCTTCCCCACCACTGAGATGCTGCTTTGCTTCATCACGGTCCCCCAACACAACTTAAAAAATGATTTTACGGATGCATCCCCTATTTTATCGTAGGTCAGCTAAAACAACATTCGCATGTAGAAAGATTTGGGTGGTGTTCCGTTAAGACGACCCGCAAAAATATATTTTCAGATGTGGAGGTTCCTCTCCGCCTGCCTCCCCTCACCTCCACTCTTTTATTTCGTTCGTCCCACTCCCACTTCCCTCACTCATTGCACCTTTCCCCCTTACTTACCCTCTCTCTCCCAATCGGCCGGCTAGCCTCCTCGCCTCTCTGAGCGACAGTGGCAGGATTCGAGCTTGGAGTAGCGACGGCCTCGGGCGGCCACAGGAGCGGTGGCGTTGGCTTTGTGCAGCGGTGGTGACCACGGCACCATGAGCAGTGACCACAATCACAGTGGTAGCGTGCGGTAGATCCACTGTTGGCGGGCTCGGGAAGGACAGATATGTTGCCAGCGGGCTTGGGAAGGACGGATTTGCTACCGGCGCGCTCGAGAAGGATGAATCCGCCGCCTGGCTCAAGAATGGTTGATCCGTCCTCGTGCGTGGCAGAAAGGAGGCTAAAGGACAGCACGGTGACCACGGCACTAGGAGCGGCGACCATGATCACGATGGCGGCGTGCGGGCTCGGGAGCGATAGATCTGTCACCGGCGGGCTCAGAAAGGGCGGATCCGCCACCGCAAAATGGCTCGGAAATGGTGGATCCACCCTCACGTGCAGTAGAGACAAGGGCAGTGCGGTGGCAGTGGCCTCATGGCGACCTAGCTAGGGCTTTGGTTTTCTTTAATCGGACGTTCCAACTTGGCCACTTGCAAAAACCGGGTCTTTGCAAGCGGCCTCTTTAGGATGGCTATATGCGAAGATGGTATCGCATGCGGTTGTGGCAGCGCACATGAACGTGAAAATACCCATTTTCGCAGACTCTTGGTGCCCGGCAAGTGGAGCACTCAATTGCGAAGATCCTTTATGTAGTAATGCAACCTCGTCGTTGGAGGCTGTAGGTGGAGCATGACATGTTCCTTTGGCCTTGACTGATACCAGGCTTGGTTACTTAAGTATCATGCTGACGTCAATATGGTATATAGGTAATAGAATATCTGGTGTCTACGGTATCATATCTTATACATATACCATGCTAACGTCAACACACATAAAGTGTTCTATTGGCTGAACGGTATACCGTTCTCTACTCACACTCGAACAATAAACCCAATTATAAGTACAAATCCGGCACCTATGATAATCTACGTGTTTCCAAATATATATGTGTGACATGATAATTCATGGTTTCCATTTTCGTAAATAAATTAATTTAGCCATATATACCGCGGATGCACCAACCGAGCACGCATTCCCGCACATTTAATTCCCGGTTTAATTCATACACATGTCTACTATATACTGGCACTTGCCTATATATACCCCTCCACACATATGGGATGGCAGCAAAGGACACAGTACACGTACTCACACCTGTCCTGCGTTGCATTCCGTTGCTTTCTCTGACGAGCACTGCGCAAGAAGCGAGAGCCCAAGAGCAGCCTAGCTAGCAATGGGTGTCAAGCTGCTGGCTGACGGCTGCGCCGGCGCCTCGTCGTCGCCTGCGCTGTCGCGGGTGGCGACCTCTGCGGCGCACGGCGAGGGCTCCCCCTACTTCGCCGGGTGGAAGGCCTACGGCGAGGACCCCTACGACGCCGCCGCGAACCCGGACGGCGTCATCCAGATGGGCCTCGCCGAGAACCAGGTCTCCATCGACCTCCTCGAGGGCTACCTCCGGGAGCACCCGGAGGCCGCCGCCTGGGGCGTCGCCGGCGACGGCGGCGGCGGCGGCGACAGCTTCAGGGACAATGCGCTGTTCCAGGACTACCATGGCCTCGCCAACTTCAGGAAGGTACGTGACAACCTGACAATCGACAAACTGCTCTGTTTTCTTAGCAGCTTGCTTGTCCACAACTAGCTTGCATGCATGGTTCCCGAGTTGGACTTACATCTGGACGATTGCATTTGTTTCTCACTCGTCAACTATCAATCTGATGGTCGTTGACTCGTTGTGAATAACTTTTGAAATATTTGACCAAATTCTTATTGTGTACATCCTGTAAAAATGCTCTGTATTTGGCATGCCGAGTTGGACTTCTACAATTTGATTGCATTTTGTTTCAGCCTCCTCAACTATAATAGTTATAAATATTTTTTTGAAGAAAAAATGACAACATTTATACAATAAGGCTTCTACCACCTTGTAAAATTGTAGGTCCAAATTTTATCTACAAAGAGAAATAAAATAGACTAATTTGGTTATGAATGAATGATACTAACATTGCATTTAGTCATTTTTTGATGTGTAGTGTAGATAAAATTTAGTAATGCATATTTGCGAAATGATACATAATATTGTACTATATGTTACAGATTTTTTTTTCTAAAACAATACAGCATGCATAAGATGGGTGAAAATACACA
>CM020182.1:11510387-11612814 GCA_009805545.1 Oryza longistaminata | reverse complement strand
GCATGCAGGCGATGGCAAGATTCATGGAGAAGGTAATGGGTGGCAAGGCGACGTTCGACCCCGACCGCATCGTCCTCACTGCCGGAGCGACGGCGGCCAACGAGCTCCTCACCTTCATCCTCGCCGACCCCGGAGACGCCCTGCTGATCCCTACCCCTTACTATCCAGGGTAGTCGTTCAACCTACTACTTTTTCGCCCCATAATATAATAAATTATACTACTTCATTAAAAAAACGAATTCCTACATGTGTCCAGGTTCGTAGGTAGGATTTGTCTTTTTTTTGGGACGGAGAGGGTAGCTATGAATCTGAATAAGGTTATGTCTATGATCATAGCTAGAAAATTATATTTGGAACAAATGTAGCAGCAATGCATACGACTAGCCAGTTTGTACTCCATCCATACCATAATATAAGGAATTTCGGGTGAATATGACACATCCTAATACAATAAATCTAAACAGATGATCTGTCCAGATTCATTCTACATTTGTACTAGAATATATCACATCCATATAAAATTTCTTATATCATGGGACGAAAGGAGTTATGTTGTGCCAATAATCCTGTGCACCAGCTCAGTGCTCAGCTTCAGACCCATCAGAGTGGCTGACATGACATCCATGGCGGCTGTGCGCGCGTGTGCCTGTGCATGCAGGTTCGACAGGGACCTGAGGTGGAGGACTGGCGTCAACGTCGTGCCGGTGCACTGCGACAGCACGAACGGGTTCCAGGTCACGGCCGCCGCGCTCCAGGCGGCGTACGACGAGGCCGCCGCGGCGGGCATGCGCGTCCGCGGCGTCCTGATCACGAACCCGTCCAACCCGCTCGGCACCACGGCGAGGCGCGAGGCGCTCGAGGGCATCCTCGGCTTCGTGGCGCGCAACGACATCCACCTCCGTCTCCGACGAGGTCTACTCCGCTCCGTCTTCGCCGCGCCGGACCTCGTCAGCGTGGCGGACTCGTCGAGTCGTCGTCCTCGCGCGCATGCCGCCGCGGCGAGGACGACGACGGCGTCGCCGACCGCGTGCACGTCGTGTACAGCCTGTCCAAGGACCTGGGCCTCCCGGGGTTCCGCGTCGGCGTGGTGTACTCGCGCAACGACGCCGTGGTCGCCGCGGCGCGGCGCATGTCGAGCTTCACCCTGGTGTCGTCGCAGACGCAGAGGACGCTGGCCGCCGTGCTGTCCGACGAGGCGTTCGTCGACGCCTACGTCGCCGCCAACCGGCGCGCTCCGGAGCGGCGCGACCACGTCGTGGCGGGGCTGGCCCGCGCCCGGCGTGCCGTGCCTGCGCGGCAACGCCGGGCTGTTCGTGTGGATGGACATGCGGCGGCTCCTGCTCGGCGACGGCGGCGACGCCGCGACCTTCGCCGGCGAGCTGAGGCTGTGGGACAGGCTGCTGCGCGAGGTGAAGCTCAACGTCTCGCCGGGCTCGTCGTGCCACTGCTCGGAGCCCGGCTGGTTCAGGGTGTGCTTCGCGAACATGAGCCTGGCCACCCTGGATGTTGCGCTGGAGAGGATAAGCCGCTTCATGGACGCGTGGTGCAAAGCAACACTCGGGAGATTTAACCATTTGCAACCCAACAGATGTGAGGTGAATTATTTTTCACTGGAGAGATACCAAGGGCATGTGCAACAGTAATCCATTGCTACCTAAGGCTGCTAATTAGGTAACTTAATTTGTTGATGTGGAGTGAAGAGTGAGGAGAGACATTAACTCGATCTTGGCCTAAGATATAAGGATTGATGGGCATTTTGAGGCCAGGGAAATTGTAGGAGATTGGGAGAAGAGAGGGAGGGGGATAAAAATTTAATTTAGTGGAATAAGTTTTTTACTGTGAACTGTTTGCTGCTACCTTGGAGGCTATGTGTGTAGGCTTAACTGTTCTTTTTTTTTCAGAATGCAGATGTTTTTTTTTTTTTTCAAAACGATTGAATCCACTAAACTACCGGTTTAACTATGTTCTTCTTATTTTACCCCTATTTGTGAGGACCAGTTTAGTTCAATCAATTTTGCCACTCTGATGTTAATATAGTTTTCACGAAAAAAGGAGATCAGCATCTCCCCCTTCTACTAATTGAGTCTCTAGATACGAATTAAATTTGAAAATATATTGTTAATTTGTTTTTTCTCAAAAATATTCGGAATATAAAAGTTTGGACAGAAATATACCACCGGACTCGCGTAACCATTGCGCGATAATGATGTGGGCATGACGATACACGCGGTATCGCGCTACGAAATCACTAGGCCGTACAGCCTCGCGGGATGAAAGGGCGAGACCGAACGGTCTCGCGTTACCAGCGAGCGATACCGATGGCTGGCCGGATTCAAAATGTTTAATAACCCTGAATAGCCACTAATCAATATAATTAATTACTAATTATTATTAATTAATTCCTAATTGAGTAATTAGCCACGGCAGCTCCTGGCGCTCTCGCTCATTCCTTGCGCGAGACCGCACCATCTCGCGTTTTCATCGCGCGAGACCGCGCGGTCTCGCGCTTTCGTCACGCGATACCGCGTGGTCTCGCGCCGTCATTGTGCGAGACTGTCCGCATCGTCACGCCCACGTCATTCTCGCGTAACGGTTACGCGAGACCGATGGTATATTTCTATCAAAACTTTTATATCCCGAATATTTTTGAAAAAAGTACAAATCATCAGTATATTTTCAAATTTAATTCTCTAGATACCCGTATTTACGATTAATTATTTATGTTTATACAGGTAAGAGTGGCCATGTATATGTAAGCGACTGAGTGTTAGTACTGTGTGTTTTAAGAACATCTTGATCTCCCACACAAGCTAAAGCAGCATACATGTGCATGTGGCATGGTAATATAATTTTTGGCCACGCCGTGTGAGCTAGTACGATCAAAAGGTTTAGTTTTGAAAAAACAGTTTTGGGAATTTGTTTTTAAAGTTATTTAACAAAATGGTTTATGTAATAAAAACAATTACCTTGCATGCCGTATGGTTGGGGATTATATATACTAGATTATATATAGAAATCCGTCCCCATTGTTTCGCTTATTCGTGAAATAATCCAAATGGTATATTTGCAAACGAAAAGTAATTTGTGAATAAAACTTTTATATAGTTCTTAGTGATCTAAAAGCAAAGGTTGAAAAATAAACTTCGATGAAAAAACCCCCAAAATCAGCTTTAAATTTAAGATTAAAAATTCAAAATTTGACTGCTAAGTATAAGTATAAGCCAAAAGATGATGCTCTTAATCCGTTCTCTGTCACTCTGGCTGTGTTTAGATCCAGAGGTGTAAAGTTTTGGTGTGTCACATCGGATATATGGACATATTGAAGCATTAAACGTTGACTAATAACAAAACAAATTATCGAATCCACCTGTAAACTGTGAGACGAATTTATTAAGCATAATTAATCTGTTATTAGCAAATGTTTGCTGTAGCACCACATTGTCAGATCATGGAGCGATTATGCTTAAAAGATTCATCTTGCAATTTACACGCAATCTGTGTAATTAGTTATTTTTTTGTTTATATTTAATACTCCATATATGTGTCCAAACATTCGATATGAGAAGGTAAAAATTTTTGCCAAGGGATCTAAATAGGGCTTGTAAGGTTGTGTCCGGGAGAAGGGGTTGGGAACCCCTCATTCCTGGCATGCAAAACGATGTTCGCATTAACACGTGATTAATTAAGTATTAGCTGTTTTTTTTTAAAAAAAATAAATCAATATGATTTTTTAAACAACTTTCGTATAGAAAATTTTGTAAAAAAACACACCGTTTAAAAGTTTGAAAAGCGTGCACGCGGAAAATGAGGGTAGGGAGTTGGCAACTCATAGCAAAGAACGCAGCCTCAGTCATTCGCGCCCGCCTCCTCCTCCCTCACTCACCACGCCGGCTCTCCCCTGCTCCCTCCACTGGCGCCGGCTCCCCTCCTACCTCCACCGGCGGATTTACAATCCGATTACACCGTTGTGTTCGTAACAATTAAATCTTTACAATAAGATCTCACATGATTATATTTTGATAAAAAATCACAAATTACTTTTATAATATATCTAAATTACTTTTAGATTTCACTAAGTTACTTCTTAAATATATAAAAGTAAATTCAATAAATTTTTAAAGTAATTAACATATATTATAGAAGTTACTTTCTTTTTGTTATAAGTTACTTGTAAATTACTTTTAGGTTATATTGAATTACTTTTATATGTCTAAGAAGTAACTTAGTGAAATCTAAAAGTAATTTAGATATATTACAAAAGTAATTTATATTTTTTCATTAAAATATAATCATGTGAGATCTTGTTATAAAGATTTAATTGTTACGAACACAACAGTGTAGTCAAATTGTAGATCGGATGAGTAGTTTAAGAGAAAATTGTATTTGAAGTGTAGCTGGATAGATGGAGTGGTAGCTGGTTTAGACCACTAGCTGTGTAGCCATGTCCGTAGATTATATATAGAAATTCAGAATCCGTTCTCTGTCATTCTGTTTGTGCCTTGTGCGGTTGTGCCGCTGAATCTGCAGCTGTCCTCACCCCTACCCGAGTCTCCATTTTCCTAAGCACTGCAGGCGTTATATTTGTATCACCTTGCATGTTTGTATTTGTTATTTTAAATTAAATTGAAAATAGTCATGTATATTTATTATAACTTGTAGAAGTTAACTTGTAAGTTTGTGAAGTGATATATTTTATATTAATTTATCTTATTAATTTTTTTCAAATTTATTGATGACTATTTCTTTTAGAATTACACAGTATAACGCAAATACTTACAATGCATACATACTCACCCCATAACACACGCACGCAAACCCTACCCTTATAAGTATTTTCGAAGACTGGACCGACAAA
The DNA here is from genome assembly GCA_009805545.1 of Oryza longistaminata. Classification (NCBI taxonomy): domain Eukaryota; kingdom Viridiplantae; phylum Streptophyta; class Magnoliopsida; order Poales; family Poaceae; genus Oryza; species Oryza longistaminata. The sequence continues at coordinate 11,607,959 of CM020182.1, read as the reverse complement.
TCCTGGAGATTGACGAAATCATCACAGACGTCTTGCTGTCGACGGTTACGACTTGTACGAAACGAGGAGATATCCCCTCGAGGGATGAAAACAAATTTTCGCTTTAGATGCACGATACGGCAACCCATTTATTACCATGCTAATTTTAGTAATTTCCATATATATACAGTAGTAATAAATAACTAGTCTCCCTACTAATTTCACCGTACATCTCGGCGTATCGTTATAGTTCGTGGTGGAAGGACACGTCGACGTCAGCCTCCGCCGTCGTCGTCTCAGCCGTGTCGTTGTCCCTCCTGTTGCAGCCCCAGCGGCAGCTCCACGCGCACCGGGAGTTGAACGACTGCAGCCGCCTGGAGTGCGCCGCCACGATCCCGGCGGTGGCCGCCGCCCGGGGCAGCACGACGGCGTAGCCGTCGTCCATGTAATCCGTGCCCTCCGGGAACACCTGCCACAGCAGCGCCCCCGCGCCGCCGCCGCCGCGCCGCGTCGACCGCAGCAGTCGCGCCTTACACCGCCTCGATGGAACGCGTCCCTCGACGTCGCGTTGGACGCCGCCCGGGCGCCCCTCGTGGACACCCCGAACTCCGCGAACAGCACCGGCATGCCGCCGAGCGCGCCGCCCTCGGCGTCCGCGATGTGCGCCTCCACCCACGACGTCGCGAACCTCAGCTGCGCCTCCTTCGTCGCGCCCGCCGGCAGCCTGTCAAGAATGTCGTTAGAGCTGCGACATCTGCGTGTCCGGCCGCCGCGGCGGCTGGCTGTTAGCCCGTTGCCGATTACCTACCAAGTGTCCGGGTAGACGTGGACGGAGGCGAAGTCGACGCCGAGGACGCGGTGGTTGCGGACGAAGTCGGCGCCGGCGAGGGCGACGTCGGCGTTGGGGTTCACCCGGAGGCGCCCCGGCGGCGAGGACGGGCCGTAGAACCCCTCGGCGCCGACGCCGAGCAGGTGCGCCGGGTCGACGGACTTGACGTGGAACGCCATCTCCGCGATCCACGCCTGGAGCGTGTCGCCGGTGGGGTCGGAGGCGCAGCGCGGCTCGTTCATGAGCTCCCACGCCATGATGGTCGGGTCGTCCCTGTACGCCACGCCCGTGTACGCGTTCACCCTCGTCAGCACCGCCGTGACGTGGCGCTTGAAGTAGCCCCTCACGGTCTCGTCGGAGAAGAAGGCGTCGGCGCCGGAGGTGAGGTTGACGGCGGCGGCGGCGGCCTGCGCCCACCGCACGTACTGCGCCTTGCCGCCGTAGTCGTCCCAGTTGTTGATCAGCGGAAGGATCAGCCTGATCTTGTGCTTCCGCGCCTCGCTCACCACGAAATCCAGGGCCTGCATGCACGCACGCAGGTGGAGAATTATTATTATTGCTTTTGAACGGAAATACCTGGAGAATTAATTAATTAATTGAACGTGAAATGCAAGCAATCGATCGATCACTTCGATATAGATCCTTTCAAAACGAAAATGACACGTATGTATTATGTATATGTTTTTACGCGATCGATGCTAATTATTGGGTGAATTACGTCTCAGTTTAGAGAAGAGATGCCTGTCGTCCAACCCAACTATGATGGAATCGAATGGAAAATTGATGCTTGTGGAGATGTTTGAAGCCAGCAGGTGTCTTATCTACAAGCACAATGATTGTTTATTCTGCATGGTAAAATAGCACAATGCATGCTACGTAGTACATTGCATTCTTAACGGTTTCTGAATTTGTGGACACCAAAGAGTTGTCCCAGGATACTCATAGTGTGGTCAGTTCAACGATAGGATTGTAAAGCTCAATCCAGTGTGGTCAGGAGTACTTTTGTATTGATCACCATTAGTTAGTAAATGTACAAATCATGTAATCTAGCTATCTATCATGTGAATATATATCTCAATCAAGGATTTAAATAAACGCATCATTAGGTATAGGCACAGCTAATTAATCAATCGACGTTGACTTCCACGTGTTAAATAATATTTGGTTTACGGTAAATGAAATACAGGTGTTCAAATGTGTGATCTAAACAATATTCAGTTCAATCAAAAAGAAAACGAAATATGGGTGGCAGCTGGCTAGCTACGTCATCGTTGAGCTCGCTCACCTTGAAGACCTCCTCGTCGTAGACTCCGGGTGACTTCTGGAGCGCCCGCCACCCGCCGTCGTTGAACGCCCACGTCCGGCAAACCGTGAGCCCGACCGCCGCCGCCTGCCGGAACACCTCGGTGACCTTCCCCCTCGTCGACGGGTCGACGGCGAGGACCATCAGCCAGTACGTGTTGAACCCGTTCACGTAGAACGGCCGCCGGCCGTCGCCGACGACGAACTGCGCACCCCTCGTCTTCACCATCCCCCACTCCCCGCCGCCGTCGACCACCTCGCTGCTGCTCGGACCATCGCCGTCGTCGCCGTCAACGACGATGTCGGTGAGGCGATTACAGCGCCACTCCCAGTATGATGACTCGTGTAGAACGGCGATCGCTGCGGCCATGAGGAGAGCTCCGAGGAGGAAGAAGAAGATGCAGTGGAGCAGGGATGCCTTCCTCCTCGCTTCTTCCTCCCTGTACGTCGTCGCCATGGCCGCCGCCGCTGGTGAAGCTCCACATGGTTGCAATTTATACCGGAGGCGGAGGGATGCATGGGAGGTGAGCTTGATGAGCTCCATGTACGTACAGTGAGTGAGCGAGACAGGGTCGTCTTGGCTTGGAAGCAACACAGAGAGAGAGAGAGAGAGAGAGAGAGAGAGATCATGGATGCAGATAGATGGTGGTGGCTATTACTATCATGGACATTGCTGAGACTGATACACTTGTATTAGGTTAAGGTTTTAAGCAAAAGGAATTAAGATGTCGATTTGGGAGGGAGGAGATTGAGATGATGGATCATGGATTGGATTTGGCGGCGTTGTGGAAGGGGAAGTGGGTTTGGAAGGTAGAAGCGGCAACGCAAAGCGTACGTGGCTGCACGGGAGAAAATCGACGCGTTCTTGTTGGGAATGTGGGCCTTTGTGCTTCTGTCTTTTGTGCGTTAGTTGGGCCAGGCCCTTTTCGTAAACAGGCCTTGCTGGGCTGGATTTTGATGTGGAGACGAAGCTTGCTTTGTAGGCCTTAGTTCGGGTTTTGCTTGCACGTAACCCCTCAGAAAGTCACAATGGCTCACTCTCTTCCCCTCAAAATGATTCACTGAACTTATTCTGAAAAAATAAATTATTTTACTCATCCGAACTATTTCATCAAAAACACTTAACCCCGTAAACTATTTTTTAAACTTATTTTATACAGGGCCGGTCACGAGGCAATGCGGTCAGGACGACTGCCCTGAGCTCCCAAGGGCCAAGGCCCTGCAGGGTGCAGGCTGGTAGAAGTAGTATAGGTCAGTGCAGCTTCCATTCAGTTTTAGATATCGATGTTATTGATTCCAACTTATACAAATAGTGATTAAAAACTCTACTGAAAGTATCTGCCATCCCACAAAAGTTTAACTTTAAGCATACTTTTATAAATGGAAGTATCTGTCACCTCAGGTAGTATACCTTAAAAAAGAAGTGCTGCAGAATTTCGCAATGCAATCTCGAAGTTGAGTAAGCAGCATCCTAATTCCTGAAGTATGTCTCCACAACTACAAAACCCTGCAATCATGCAGTATTAACAATTAAGCTAAAAGATGTTGCTTAGGTGACAATGCAACTAGGTTGAATATTTATGAGGAAGATTTGGACTTTCGAAAGTAACTGCAACAATAAGGCTGTAACTCTTGGCATTCATATGTTCATATTGTCAAAGAAAATGACACTAAATCAAAAGTTTAACCTGCTTGACGATCTCAGAGTATTCAAGCTATAAGCCTGAAGCCTGAAGAAGATAAGCAGACTTTTTTTTTTTGCGGGGAAGATAATCATAATAATTCAGTGAATTTACAACCGAGATGTACCAAGGAAACAAAACTGAATGCAAGAGAAATTGTAATTTATCCTAAGGGGGGGTTTGAGCCACATGCAAAAATAGTGAATCAAATCCAAGTTGCAATTGATTGGGCCAGCATGGGCCTAAATGGCTAGTGAGAGCTATATCTGATTGGATTGGATTTTTCTCCAGGAATAAGTTCACTTGGGGTCCCTCTATTTGTCGCCCAGTCTGATTTTTGTCCCTTCATCGCAAAACCGGGTACGACGGATCCCCCAACTTACGAAACCGTTTAAATAAGGTCCCTCGGCAGTATTGTGTCCGGTTTTGGCTGAGGTGGCGCCTACGTGGCAAATTTTGACTATGTCTTTGTCCAACGTGTTATTGACGTGGCGCTTACGTGGCAATTAAATCCGCAAAAAATAATAAAATATATGGGACCCACATGTCAGTTGCACATACAAATAATAAAAAATGGTGGGCCCATGTGGACCCACACATCATCCTCACTACCCTATTCTCTCTATCCTCTCTTCCCCCTCTTCTCTCTCTCTCTCCGGCGGAGTAGGCGGTGGCCGGCCGGCGGAGCGGGTTGGGCGGCGGCCGGAGCGAGCTACGAGCGGGGCGGAGCGACCAACGGCCAGAGCGGGGACGAAGCGAGGCGGGCGGCGGCGAGGGCAGGTGACAGGCGGGGCGGGGCGGGGCGGAGCAGCGACGGACGGAGCAAAGGGGCGGAGCGGCGCCACGCGACGACGATGACGACTCCCGCTGCTCGAAGTCCTCCAGAGCTCGTGCCACGGCGCGCTGGACGTCGGCAGCCTGGGAGGGTGGCCGGGGGCGGCACGGCGAGCAGCCACGCGGTGTCGGCGCCAAACGTGCCGAGCCGGCGATGTCGCCGCCGCGCGCGCCGATGCTTTCCGTTTGTTTTTTTTTTCTTTTCTCCGGTGACACAAGCTGAAACGGGATGCTATGGCGGTGCAGCCGCCGCATGGGACGCCAATCAGGTGCAGGGACGTGGTGGTCTGCAAGTTCCCGGCGGACCCGACGGTGGCGCTGGGCGCGCTCTCGGCAGTGGCCGCCGCGTGCGGCGCCGGCGTCGGCGCCCTCGCCGTGTTCTTCCCCTACAACGGCAAGACCATCCCGAGGAAGGCCCTCTTCGACTACACCCTCTACGTCTTCTTCCATCTCGCCATGTAATTAATCAAGAAACGTGATCAAAGAACTCCATTAATTCTTGTCGCAGCGTGTTCTGAGCTGAGCCTCTTCTCGTGTGCAGAGACATCACGGTGGCCGGGATAGCCACGACGGCGTGGGTGACGGTGAGCGAGGCCATGCACCACGCCCGGAACGTGCACGGCGACGACCCCGGGTACGCCTGCCGACGGCCAAGATCGGTGTGCATGGCGGTGCGGCGTTCCTCAACCTCGACGGTCGCCGCTCTTCTGGCTCTCTGATATGCCTCATGCTCGCCGGCAACGCGACCTCGCATACCACCGCCCCGCGCACATCTATCGCGCTCGCTGGCGACCGCTCGAGCATGCCGGAGGGCGGAGCGGCGGCCGGCTGAGGCGGAGTAGAGGGGCGGAGCGGGGGCGAGCGGACATCGTGGGAGAGAAGCGGCGGAGCCGGGCGGGGGAGGAGACGCGAGCGGAGGAGCAGAGAATTCGATGGCGACGACGACGACGTCGAAGCCATTGTGTGTGCAGGAGGCGCTCGTATTGCTCAACGGCGCAGCCGAGTCGAGCTACGCCGCTCTGGCCGTCGGTCGCTCCGCCCGCTCGTAGCTCGCTCCGGCCGCCGCCAACGCGCTCCGTCGGCCGGCCACCCCTACTTCGCCAGAGAGAGAGGAGGGGAAGAGAGGATAAGAGAAGAGGGTATTAGGATGACGGGTGGGTATAGATGGCCAAAGGGCCCGCCCGGCACGGCCCAGGCACGGCTGGGCCACGGCCCAGCAGCCATCGGCCGGCACGGCCCGTGGGCTGCACCTCCCGCCAGGCACGGCCCACCAGCTGTCGGGCCGTGCCGTGCCGGCCCGAAGGCATGGGTGTCCCATTGGGCCTTTTTTTAAATAAGTCTAGCTTCCGTCCCTCCTCTTTGGGCTATTACATATGTACAGCTAAAATAAGTCTATTTTTCATCCCTCCTCTTTGGGCTGACATATGTATAGCTAAAATAAGTCTATTTTCTGTCCCTCCTCTTTGGCTGACATATGTATAGATAAAATAAGTCTATTTTAGATCCCTATACTTTCGTTCATGGCATATAATATGTCTATTTTTACTCCCCTATTTTTTTTTGTGTAACGGGCCTAGCTGCCGGCCCATCGTGCCGGGCCGGCCCGGCCGTGCCGTGCCGGGCCAACGTGCCAGTGGAGGGGCCCAGGCACGGCCCAGTGGTCTTGGGCCGGGCCAAAATATCGTGCCATGGGCCAGGCCATCGGGCCTTGGGCCTTTTGGCCATTTATACGCGTGGGTCCACATGGGCCCACCATTTTCTATTATTTGTGTGTGCAACTGACATGTGGGGTCCACGTGGCCCCCACCATTTTTCTATTATTATGCGTGTGAAACTGACATGTGGGTCCCATAGGTTTTATTTTTTTCAGATCGAATTGCCACGTAAGCGCCACGTCAAAGCCACATTAGATGAGAACTGAGTCAAATTTGCCACGTAGGCACCACCTCAGCCAAAACCGGAGTCAAATACTGCCGAGGGACCTTATTTAAACGGTTTTGTAAGTTGGGGGACCTCACGTATCCGGTTTTGCGATCAAGGGACGAAAATCAGACTGGACGACAAATAGAGGGACCCAAAGTGAACTTTTTCCTTTTCTCCAGTAGTATTCAGTATTGTCTGCCCTCAACTTGTACTTCCTGATTTTGGTATTCTGTGTTCTTAGAGATGGAGTTGTATGGGCCAAAACCTTTCCTTGTGGCTGCATCAAGCACGCCCATTGTCCCATTCAACATACTATTTCATTTTGTCATATGTAATTAACTAATTATGTAGTACCTATGGTGTTTAAAAGGCATTACTAATTCCTGCAAACCTGTTTGAGTGAAGCAACTAAGGGCCTGTTCACTTTGATGTCATTTTCAACCTTACCAAATTTTGTTAAAGTTACAAAAAAAAGTGGCCATATTTAGTTTGCTATCAAATTTTGATTACTATATAAGAAATCCTATCAAAATTTTGGCATTAAGGTTTTTTTTTGGCATCAAAGTGAACAGGCCCTAAGAACATAGGACTAGACCACGTTATTTGCATTTACGGCGCTAAACTGATGAAGAGGAAACGTAGACTAATATGCAGGGAAAAATGAGTTTCTAATCTGAAATTCTGAATCCCAGAACATGTTAAATCTCGTCTCTGAAACTCTGATGAAAAGGAGTTTATGACAGTTTCGAATTCATCCTTCATATGCACTTGTTTCTTACCTCGTCTCTGAAACTCAGTTACATCGTGTTTGAACAATTCTACTCTATCTGCAATTCTGCATTTGATAGACAAAACATTGACTCCAATTCATTAAAATCCAAGAAGATAAGAGGAGCCTTAGCTATCAATCCCAATAGACTACCCTAAACCAAATTTGTCTATGGATTAATTGACCCAAGTTGGTCATGAAAGTTTCCTATTGTTAGCCAGCCAGCCAGGCAGTCTACGCAAGTAGCACCAAGACGTCAAGGTCACCTATTTATACAATTGTATAGAAACAAAACATCAAATTCTTCAATTTGATTCTTCAGAGAAAGGTTGATGGGGACATCATTTGATATTGACGAGGCCGGGGACTCGTAAAATGTCATTTAGCTGACCTTGACTCGCATCGTTTTGATCCGAGGACTAATGTGTTACTATTAGTAAATCACTTAAATGGATGTTCATCTCCCACTCATGCGTTAACCGTGCGGTATATTTTTGGGAATAAAATGAACATTATACCCTCTGTATTTTCAATATTTTCAAAACACCACGTCTATTTCGGTGGTATTGGTGTTTTTCAGGTGTTAAGTGTACCTTTAACGATTGATCTTGAGGTGTTTGTAGGATGATGTTTTCAGTGTGAACTATTTAGTTCGATGTGTACCTCTTTATCAATGAAATAGGACATAGCTTCTGCCTTTGTTTTTTGTTTTTTTTTTTTTTAAAAAAAACACTAAGTCTATCGAAACATTTGTCTTCTGCATCTGCTTCACTCTGTACTGGGCAGTGGGCACTCGATCTTATATTCATGATGGTTACATCCAATCCACCGGTGCCATCTCAATTTATAGAAGTGCAAGTTTTGCATGAGAACAAGGGTCCAACAACTAAAAACTTGTTGTTGAACAAGGGTCCAACAACAAGTTGTTACTCCTACACCTTTTTTAATTAAACATGTGAGGAGAGGATATTCTACCACATATTTTGAGGTTCACAGCTATATGATATCTTTGGCTGCCCTTTCTTTTTTTTAAAAAAACTTTGGTTGCCTTGTTCGTAAGAGCAAATTTAATAGTATAGCCAACTACTAGCTCCAAATCATCTATAGCCAATTTATATAATAGTTACTTACTGCACTATTAATATCTGATCCCACCTGTCATACACACATTGCATCTTAGAGTCCGTGCTACAGCTGGTTACAGATCTGTAGCCTGCTGATATTCACTCTCCTCTTTTATCTCTTTAAACATGTTTGTAGCTAGCTTATAGTCTGCTATTGTACCTGCTCTAAGTGTTGATTTGGCTGGTCAGTCTCTGCCTTTCTAGAGAAGCTTCATAATTAGTGCATATTAAATATTATAAATTTTAAAAATAATTTAGTTTGATTTTAGAAACTTCTGTGTATAAGTTTTTTTTTTTTAAAAAAGAACAAATCGTACGGTTCCAAGTCTTAGGAAACGTGCCAACGATAATCCAGTATCTACAGAACAGAGGCTTAACCAGAAAAGAAAAGTACCAGCCATGAAAACGAAGAACAGTTTTACTTTCGCGGAATCAAACAAAACTGTTGGGTTACAGCAGAGAGAAGTCCATTCGGATTCCAGGCATGCATGCCCGTGACAACACAGCAAAAGCATTGGCACACACAATGAGCCAAAACAACAGCCACACGAACCTGGTGCCTACTGCATTGAGGAGTACACATTGACCTAGTCTGAATTCTGAAACACGATGAGCGCGGTCTCTTCCCGATTCCCATCCCACGTTGATTAATTATTCTATGGCCGTCAAGGTTTCCCCGTAGAAAACGTGCCCGTGCGGGAACACGACAGTGACTTGCATCGTCGCCGGCAGCCTAATCAAATCTTAATCAGAATTAAAAGTGTGCAATTAATGGTGAAGTACACGGGGCTGGCTTGGTTAACGACCTGCTTATCGTGGCCGTCCGTCGTTTTCGACTGATTGGCCAACAATTGTGCTCCATTTGGTCGGAAACGGATCGATCATATAAGCAGGAACAACATTCGGTTTCGTCTAAATTACGAGAGTTTAATTAACAGTCACCACGCCCACAAACTGGAGAGATATTTCTTTTCTCAATAGAGTAGCACACATCTCGCATATGTCCTACGCACATCGATCAGGCGCGCTCACATGCTTGTCTATCCTGTCTCCGTGTTTCGATCCTTCCTATCACTAATTGGCTATTGCCCTGTCCTCAACTAAAGAGAATAAATTAATAAATATAATCATATTAAGACGCCTTCCGGGAGAAACTATTCTAAATTCTCGAGAGTATCTTTTTGTTCTTTGCATGTCATTTGATAGGTTATAAAAAAATTAAAAAAAATTGATATGATAGATTAATATGTGATATATCACTACACAAATATGCAATGTCAAATTTAACTTTTAATACACAAGTTGCAACAAAAACAACAGATTTGATTGTGGATATATATTAACTAGCTACATTTTAATTTGTTTTTTTTTACAATTTATAGAAGTTGAATTTTAATTGCATGTTTGTGGAGTTATCTATCACATATAAATTTATCTTGTTGAATATTTTAAAAATTTTCATAACTATTTAGATGACATGTAAACTACGAAATGACACGTCCCCTTCAAAGTTTAGAATTCACTGCTAACTGGTTCTATTCACGCAACTTTTTGCATTAATAACTAAAGCAACAACATACTACTACGTTACCTCTCAAATATACAAACTTTTGCATTAATGTGTATAGTCAAATTACAAAATCTTTTAATAAATACAAAAACATTACTCCCTCCGGTTTCATTTTAATTGACGCTTTAGACAATGACACGCTCTACAAGATATACCTTTGACCTTATTTTTCTATTATAATATATACAATAAATAAATGCATGTTTACTTTTATTATAGTGTTTTGAAAGATAAATCTATATATGTTTTTCTAGTTTTTTTAAACTAAATATTTTTAAAGTTATTGATGGTCAAAGTTATAAAAGTTTAACCTCAACCTTGTCCAAAACGTCAATTAATATAGAACCAGAGGGAGTAGGATTTAATATACAAAATTGGTATTTAGTAATTTTTTTGAAAAAAATTCCATAAACAATCATAGTTTTAGTATTTTTTTTTATAAACATATAGGTATAAAATGTACTGATGAGATATGTGCAAATGGGCATGTATCAATGTCCAAAATGTAGAGTAAAAAAGGAATGAGGTAGTACAAAATAATACAGTAAATACATTTGATTATTTTGTAGACTATAGTGCGAAACTATGCATCCCTCTTACGGCAGTGGCCTTATAAGTTCATTTTCAGCGAAGGATTCATTTGACATTTGCATAATTGCTACGTTTGTACTTCCTCAATTGCCTACATAGCCGGTTATCTCTCGGCGGCTATACTTATCTAATTCTAGCTAGGATGCAACTGATGATCACTATATATGCTATTCTCAAGCATTTATGAGTACCATTTTTCATCAGGCATTGTGTAGAAATATCTTGGTTGAAGTGTTTGATTTTTCTGGCTATCTCTATCATCAGAAACGTTCATTTTAGACAAATTTATTACATGATCAAACAACCTGAGCGTGCTGGCAAATATCATGAAGTTCTTTTTACAAATATAAGAGTGATTGCACATTTCCAACCTACTCCTACATCTTATAAGTTAATTATAATACTTGACGCGTGCACTTAATTAACTCTTTTATTTTGGCATTTGAATGCCCGTACGTGATAATAGTTAAGCCTACTATGATATAAGAATTCGTGATGAGTCGTTAATTTGAGTGTGTATGAGATGTTTTTTTTTTCGCTCTATGATGTATAAGAATTTTCTCTAATACGTATAGGGACAGTTTATAAATTCTAGACCTTACGATCGTGCTTTGAGATTTGTGCAACAATCCTAGCCGAAATATCTCTTCTTCCCTTCCTTACTTCCGTCCCCACCTCCCGTGGCACTGCCCAGCCTTGCTAGCTTGCCAAAAGACACCAACAACGCATACGAGACACACCCTACCTGGCCTTCCCCCTTTCCCCTCACCCCTTGTCGAAACAAGATTTCGGCAATATGAAAAGGGGTGGTGTCGACAGGTGATACCCGTAGACCGGATATAGAGGGTATTGGAGTACGCTGGTACAAGGATCTACGTAGTACGACATCGAGCAATCAAAAGACAAGAATTATACTGGTTCAGGCCCCTTAACAGGTAATAGCCCTAATCCAGTTGATATGGGATTATATGGTGGAAAACACAGATTACAAAGGAAAAGATGGAACTTGTCGGATCCGGCGAGATTGGAGTCGAATTGATTCGACTAGCTCTCGTCGACTTGGCTCCTCGCAGGCTCCGGCTTCGTAGGCTGTGTGGGTTGTGTTGGCTCTGAGATTCGATGATCTATGCCCTCCCCGGGGGGTCCCTTTTATACCGCGGGTTTGGTGCTCTCCGAGTAGGACTCGAACATGTCAAACCCGGCATGATACGTTGGCGACCCAATTCTTGTACGAGAAGGACTCTTCTCGTCTATTGATTTCGTGAAAGGTTTCCTTAGATCATAAAGGAAATATCCGCGTACGCGTGGGTATGCCATGTCGATACGTAACGTATATCGAAGGGTAGAGGGTATGCCAGACCCGTAACCCTGACAAGAGGGGAAAGTCTTACCAAATTCGGGTGTCAAGTTAAACTATGAAACATTAACTCATTTTATCGTTTTTTTATCTAGCTAGCCCTGTACAACCTGCTTGTTTAAGTTGAGGCTTGTAAGCCGCAATAATTTAATTAATTTATGAATTTTTTTCATTTTTTTTTATCTTTTGGATCGCTACCGATAGAAGTGTGAAAGTATTACCCTATAATAATTTTTAAAAATTACATTGTGTGTCTTTGAAATATATACATGGGCATGCCCAATAGCTAGCGCTCCTCGCCTTCTCCGCTGCCGTAAAGAACCCTAGCTTCGTCAGCTTTAGGTCCATCTCCGGCGATCTTCCAGTAGCGATGGATCTCGGCAAGTCGGCTTCCACCAGCGCGACCCTGAAGAAGCTATAGGAGGATGGCGCCCTTCCTGGCCGTGAAAAGGCGGAGAGGGAAGCAGGAGGTACTAATCCTCAGCCCATCTTAGGTCGCATGGTTGCGATCGAAGATTATGTTGTCTGCGGATTTCTTCCTCCCCCCTCCGAATTCCTTCTGCTGGTTTTGAATTTCTATGGGCTTTCACTTCTGCACTTGAACCCCAATTCCATTGCTTTCCTTAGTGTCTTTGTGCATCTTTGTGAGGCCTACATTGGGGTAGAGCCCTTTCGTGAGGAGGTGTCTCCTCATTCTTCTCGACAACACGTACTCGCTTGCCTTTTTCAAACGCCATGTGCTTCTCGAGCGAGTTTTTGAAAACAAGGCAATTATCCAGAGAATGTCTGTCCGTTTTGTGTATGGGGCACCATGATTTCTTTGTATCGCTGCCCTGTGGGTCTGGGTGCTTGGGAGGGTTCGCGTATTCTGCTGCGAGGACTTCCGCTTGGGCTTTCCTTTTCCCCTTTTTGCGATTTTTCTTCTTGCTGGACTCAGATGCGTCTGCGGCTGGTTTCTTCTCTCTCCCAGTCTTCGGCTTGTCGTTCTTGCGTCTTAGCGCGTCATCCACATGGGCGCACCGCTCAACGATCTCGAATAATCTTCGAGTAGTTGTGATGCGTCTTGTTGCCAACTCCTGGGTAGTGTAGCGATCTCTGACACCGGATTTGAAGGCGCAAATTACAGAAGCGTCGGTAATCTCGGGAATTGTGTTTCTGCACTCGTTGAAGCGCCGAACGTATTCCCTCAATGATTCCCCCGAGTTCTGTGTTAACGCGTGTAAGTCGTCTTCGATCGCGTGGCGCTTGTATGTTCCTTGAAAATTTGCGACGAACTGTTGCCACAGGTCTGCCCATGAGGAGATTGAGTAGGGAGGGAGATGCATTAGCCATGAATGTGCAGAACCCTTCAACGCGGTTGGTAAATAGTTCGCCAACACGTTGTCATCTGCTCCGGCAGCATAAAGCACTGTCGAGTAGACTTGAAGGAATTCTTCTGGGTCGGTGCTCCCATCATACTTTTCAATAGCTCCGGGTCGGAATCTCTCAGGCCATCGGACATCACGTAGGGAACGACCGAAAGCCCTACACCCAGCACTAGGAGCGGTGGGTTGTCGGTGGTCGCGTGACCTTCGTGGATGTCTGTTTGACGATGAAGAGGACGCAGATGATGACGATGACGATGGGTCGCTTGGTTCCGTCCATTCGGATTCCAGGCATGCATGCCCGTGACAACACAGCAAAAGCATTGGCACACACAATGAGCCAAAACAACAGCCACACGAACCTGGTGCCTACTGCATTGAGGAGTACACATTGACCTAGTCTGAATTCTGAAACACGATGAGCGCGGTCTCTTCCCGATTCCCATCCCACGTTGATTAATTATTCTATGGCCGTCAAGGTTTCCCCGTAGAAAACGTGCCCGTGCGGGAACACGACAGTGACTTGCATCGTCGCCGGCAGCCTAATCAAATCTTAATCAGAATTAAAAGTGTGCAATTAATGGTGAAGTACACGGGGCTGGCTTGGTTAACGACCTGCTTATCGTGGCCGTCCGTCGTTTTCGACTGATTGGCCAACAATTGTGCTCCATTTGGTCGGAAACGGATCGATCATATAAGCAGGAACAACATTCGGTTTCGTCTAAATTACGAGAGTTTAATTAACAGTCACCACGCCCACAAACTGGAGAGATATTTCTTTTCTCAATAGAGTAGCACACATCTCGCATATGTCCTACGCACATCGATCAGGCGCGCTCACATGCTTGTCTATCCTGTCTCCGTGTTTCGATCCTTCCTATCACTAATTGGCTATTGCCCTGTCCTCAACTAAAGAGAATAAATTAATAAATATAATCATATTAAGACGCCTTCCGGGAGAAACTATTCTAAATTCTCGAGAGTATCTTTTTGTTCTTTGCATGTCATTTGATAGGTTATAAAAAAATTAAAAAAAATTGATATGATAGATTAATATGTGATATATCACTACACAAATATGCAATGTCAAATTTAACTTTTAATACACAAGTTGCAACAAAAACAACAGATTTGATTGTGGATATATATTAACTAGCTACATTTTAATTTGTTTTTTTTTACAATTTATAGAAGTTGAATTTTAATTGCATGTTTGTGGAGTTATCTATCACATATAAATTTATCTTGTTGAATATTTTAAAAATTTTCATAACTATTTAGATGACATGTAAACTACGAAATGACACGTCCCCTTCAAAGTTTAGAATTCACTGCTAACTGGTTCTATTCACGCAACTTTTTGCATTAATAACTAAAGCAACAACATACTACTACGTTACCTCTCAAATATACAAACTTTTGCATTAATGTGTATAGTCAAATTACAAAATCTTTTAATAAATACAAAAACATTACTCCCTCCGGTTTCATTTTAATTGACGCTTTAGACAATGACACGCTCTACAAGATATACCTTTGACCTTATTTTTCTATTATAATATATACAATAAATAAATGCATGTTTACTTTTATTATAGTGTTTTGAAAGATAAATCTATATATGTTTTTCTAGTTTTTTTAAACTAAATATTTTTAAAGTTATTGATGGTCAAAGTTATAAAAGTTTAACCTCAACCTTGTCCAAAACGTCAATTAATATAGAACCAGAGGGAGTAGGATTTAATATACAAAATTGGTATTTAGTAATTTTTTTGAAAAAAATTCCATAAACAATCATAGTTTTAGTATTTTTTTTTATAAACATATAGGTATAAAATGTACTGATGAGATATGTGCAAATGGGCATGTATCAATGTCCAAAATGTAGAGTAAAAAAGGAATGAGGTAGTACAAAATAATACAGTAAATACATTTGATTATTTTGTAGACTATAGTGCGAAACTATGCATCCCTCTTACGGCAGTGGCCTTATAAGTTCATTTTCAGCGAAGGATTCATTTGACATTTGCATAATTGCTACGTTTGCACTTCCTCAATTGCCTACATAGCCGGTTATCTCTCGGCGGCTATACTTATCTAATTCTAGGATGCAACTGATGATCACTATATATGCTCTCAAGCATTTATGAGTACCATTTTTCATCAGGCATTGTGTAGAAATATCTTGGTTGAAGTGTTTGATTTTTCTAGCTATCTCTGTCATCAGAAACGTTCATTTTAGACAAATTCATTACATGATCAAACAACCTGAGCGTGCTGGCAAATATCATGAAGTTCTTTTTGACAAATAGAAGAGTGATTGCACATTTCCGACCTACTCCTATATCTTATAAGTTAATTATAATACTTGACGAGTGCACTTAATTAACTCTTTTTGGCATTTGAATGCCCGTGATAATAGTTAAGCCTACTATGATATAATAAGAATTCGTGATGAGACGTTAATTTGAGTCTGTATGAGACGTTTTTTCTCTCTATGATATATAAGAATTTTCTCTAATACATATAGGGACGGTTTATAAATTCTGGACCGTTCGATCGTGCTTTGAGATTCGTGCAACAATCCTTGCCGAAATATCTCTTCTTCCCTTCCTTACTTCCGTCCCCACCTCCCGTGGCATTGCCCAGCCTTGCTAGCTAGCTTGCCAGAAGACACCAACAACGCCCACGAGACACACCCTACCTGGCCTTCCCCCTTTCCCCTCACCCCTTCTCCACAAGCCAGTGGCGACAAGGTGCTCCAGTCCTCGTTATGTTCCCTGTCTCTGCTACCTTCCATCTCTATAGTTGTAGTGCTGACCCCGACACCTCACCGCTCGCCCGTGCTCACTGTCCACTGTTGGGCCCCCGCCTCATCGCCTGCTCATGTTCACTATCCACCGCCGAGCCGCCATCTGCCACGGTCATCCCTCTAAACCTAGCGATATCTCCCCTCCCACCCCTGCCCAATTTTGGACCCTAAACCCCAACATTGATGCTCATCAAGATCCTGAGAGTTGGGGGTCGTTGGAGCATAAATAGTGAAGTAAATCATAAGGTCGGAGATATACAATAAATCACCCCAAAATTTCTATCGAAAAGAAAATCATTTAGAAACACGCATATAACAATAAATAGAACACAGTATATGATCTACGTAGAAAATAAAATCATGAGGCCGAATCAATGTAAAAGACTTAAACACAGTTCTCAATTCTGTCTACGGTTCTAATGAGCTAATTGAGCTTAGCTGCTCATTGTTTTCCGGTACCACGTTTTTCAAACTGCTAAACGGTATGTTTCGTGTGCAAACTTTATTGATAGAAGGTATATTTTGAAATCAAATAATTTTTTTAATATTTAATAATTATTAATTAATTCATTCATTCTATGCTAAGCATGTTTATTGTTTTGCGTGCGGCTAATCAGTCAAAACTTGCGTGCGTGTGTTCATAGGGGTGAGTACGCGTGCGTTGTAAGTGTCTACGTTGTATGTAAAAAAAAAAAAACTTACGGACCGAGAAGAATGCGCCGCCCGGTACATCTCAACAAATTAAACAAACCACATGCATTCTGTAAGACCGCCGAACGTTAATTAGCTCACCCGACAACTGGATTTTCCACCACTACGAGTCTATAACCCCAAGCAGGGTATCGTCGACAAAACAAACTAGGGGCGTGCCATTGTGCCGACTTGACCCCAATAATTCATCCATACCAAACAAAAAGATAACCAAGAAACCATCATCACACCGGAATGGAGAAAAATGAGAATAATTTATTGAATGGGAGAAAAAGAAAGGGAAGCTGAACAAGAAAGAGAAAAGCAACGACGAATTTGTGGAGAACAGAGGGACCTCTCCGTGAAACTCCACTATATACAAGAGCAGCACTAGCCCATCATCCACCCCCCAACTCCACTACGGACCCGAGCTCGATTTCCCAACCATCGTTTTGGCCACCGAAACACGCGCAGCAACTAGAAGCTGCCGCGGGGCGCCCGGAGTCCATCTCTCCCTCTCCGACGCCGCGAGGTCGACGAGGTACTAGCTCTTGCCTCTTCATCATCTCCTCTCCTGCTAGTTCTTCCTGCTTGGATTGGTTGTGCTTCGTGGCGGCCGCGGCTGCCATTCTTGGGGTACGTTCTTGGTTATGGGGTTGCTATTCTTGGCGCGAAATTTTGGCCCGGCGAAAAACCCCAAATCTGGGCTGGGAGGTTTGGGGGGTGGGGGTGGTTGATCAGTCGAGCTAATCGATCGAGTTCTCTTTGTATTTCTTTTTTTTGCTGCATGCAATGGAGTTGGAGTACTTAGTATTATGATCCCATCTCATCAGCAGAACTGCAGGATCGCCGGTTTTGCAGATGGGGATCGGAACTAGCGAAATACGGGCGATTTTTATTCTGTTAGTTTTCCCCATATGCGAAATGATCGTTCTGGAGCTTTGATCGTGTTTATTTTCCTCCCTTTTTAGATTTTTCTTTTGGTTTTAGTTACAAATTTCTAACATTTTACCTGTTGACTTATATTAGTTTTTGACAAAGGATTTGTCGCGTTCAGTATCGACAACTTAATGTTCTGGTGTCCGACACATCTCTTTTTGTAACAGTAGATGGTTGGAAATTTGTATAATAATAATAACTAGAAAATGGATCAAACCAAAAAGGTTTTGCCGTAACTTTCAAATTCTGTTCTCTTCAGCAGAAATTACTACCGTATTTCATAGTACTTCTCGGTATGGTTTATATTCAGTTTGCTTCCAATATTTTATCATCATAAACAGATAAACTTATGCTATTAGGGGTCCATTTCTTGTTATTCATCTTTCCAACGTACAATTGGCAGAATTTCCGAACCCTTCGTTTCCTCTGATTGCAGGTGAATCTACAGGATTACAGCTATCTGGACGTGCTTTCTTCAGTAAACAAGAGTACAATCCTCCAAACTCTACATTTTCCTTGCCTCAAATCCCACCCAGAGAAAAGGCATTATGCAAGTGTTCCCAACTCTTATAGCAAATTGATGTGAACGAATCCTCAAACTTTTGATCCTGATACACCAACCACCACTTCAATGATGCACCCAAGCCTACTAGCTACCATCCAATGGCTCACACTGTCAGCCCTCCTATCGATTGCCATGGCGGCTGATAACAATTCCACGGCCTCTGCCCCAATCTTTCTAAATTGTGGAGCCTCTGGTGTGCAACCTGATAGCTACAATCGGAGCTGGGATGGGGATGCTAGCTCCAAGTTTGCACCATCAGTGAAAGGCAATGTAGCCGGGGCTTTATACCAACACCCTTCGCTCCCATCACCCGTGCCTTACATGACTGCTCGATTCTTCACTTCAAATTACACCTATTCCTTCCCTGTCAGCCCAGGCCGCATGTTCGTGCGCCTACACTTCTATCCAACTAATTATAATGGGAACCTTGATTCTGCAAATGCCTACTTTGGTGTCACAACCAACAATCTGATCCTTTTAGACAACTTCAACGCATCACAAACTGCTCTGGCAACAAGCTCTGCCTACTTCTTTCGAGAATTCTCGGTTAATGTCACTTCAAGCAGCCTAAAACTCACCTTTGCCCCGTCCACACGAAACGGGTCTTATGCATTTGTGAATGGGATTGAGATTGTGCCCACGCCTGACATCTTCACAACACCGACACCTACATCTGCCAATGGCGGGGACAATGGGCAATATGGCATAGATCCTGTGACGGGTTTCCAAACGATGTACCGGCTCAATGTTGGGGGACAGCCCATCTCTCCGCAAGGTGATTCTGGATTCTATCGTTCTTGGGATAATGATTCTCCTTACATATATGGTGCTGCCTATGGGGTGACCTTCTCCAAAGATGGTAATGTCACCATCAAATATCCAAATACTGAGCCAAATTACACTGCACCAGTTGCAGTCTACGCAACAGCAAGGTCAATGGGGCCAACTGCACAGATCAACCTGAACTACAATCTTACATGGATCTTACCGGTTGATGCGGGGTTCACCTACCTCTTGAGGTTCCATTTCTGTGAGATCCAGTATCCAATAACCAAGGTGAATCAGAGATCATTTTTCATTTACATCAACAACCAGACGGCGCAGAATCAAATGGACGTCATTGTTTGGAGTGGAGGAATTGGCAGAACAACATATACCAACTATGTTGTCACAACGGTTGGTTCTGGCCAGACGGACCTGTGGGTCGCGCTTCACCCTGATCTTTCAAGCAAACCAGAGTATTTTGATGCAATACTAAATGGCCTTGAGGTCTTCAAGCTACAGGACCTTGGAAGAAATAACCTTGCTGGGCTCAACCCTCCACTTCTACCAAAGCCTGATGTGAATCCCAATGGGGGATCTAGTAGAGGTAAATCAAAGAGTGTTGCCCCAGCAGCCATAGGTGGAGCCGTGGGTGGCTTTGCCGTGTTGTTCATTGCTTGTGTTGGATTGTGCATCATCTGTAGACGAAAGAAGAAGGTAGCAAAGGATTCTGGCAAATCTGATGAAGGACGCTGGACTCCTCTCACTGATTTCACCAAGTCACAGTCAGCCACCTCAGGAAAGACAACCAACACAGGGAGCCACTCGATGCTGCCAGCCAATCTTTGCCGGCACTTTTCGTTTGCAGAGATCCAGGCCGCCACCAACAATTTCGACAAATCCTTCCTCCTCGGCAAAGGTGGATTTGGCAACGTTTACCTTGGAGAGATAGACAGTGGCACTAGAGTTGCAATCAAGCGTGGGAACCCGCTGTCTGAGCAGGGTGTCCATGAGTTCCAGAATGAGATTGAGATGCTGTCCAAGCTCCGACACCGTCACCTTGTGTCTCTAATCGGGTACTGCGAGGATAGGAATGAGATGATTTTGGTATATGACTACATGGCTCATGGTACACTTCGAGAACACTTGTACAACACCAAGAACCCACCATTGTCGTGGAAGCAGAGGCTGGAGATCTGCATCGGCGCAGCCCGCGGGCTGTATTACCTGCACACGGGTGCGAAGCAAACCATCATCCACCGCGATGTCAAGACCACCAACATTTTGCTGGATGACAAGTGGGTTGCCAAGGTTTCCGACTTCGGGCTGTCCAAGGCCGGTCCAAACGTGGACAACACCCACGTAAGCACCGTCGTGAAGGGCAGCTTCGGATACCTTGATCCTGAGTACTTCCGACGGCAGCAGCTTACCGAGAAATCTGATGTCTACTCCTTTGGGGTTGTGCTGTTCGAGGTCCTGTGCGCCCGCAACGCCCTGAGCCCATCGCTTCCGAAGGAGCAAGTGAGCCTTGCAGACTGGGCGCTGCGTTGCCAGAAGAAAGGCGTTCTTGGCGAGATCATTGACCCACTCCTCAAAGGGAAGATCGCCCCCCAGTGCTTCTTAAAGTTCGCCGAGACCGCGGAGAAATGCGTGGCCGATCGCAGCATCGACAGGCCGTCCATGGGTGATGTGCTCTGGAACCTCGAGTTTGCGCTCCAGCTGCAGGAGAGCACGGAGGACAGTAGCAGCCTGACCGAGGGGACGTCGGCGAGCACCTCGCCGATGGTTGTGGCCAGGCTGCATTCAGATGAGCCGTCGACAGACGTGACCACTACCACTACCACGGCAACTTCTTTGAGCATCACTGACCGGAGCATTGCGAGCGTGGAGTCGGATGGGCTGACCCCAAGCAACATCTTCTCCCAGCTCATGACACCAGATGGAAGATGAAAATCAAATTTGCAAGCTCTAATATTGCTCCCTGGATTTGTGGTGTGCCTCAACAGAATTCTTGTCAGGAATAGCTAATTGTATAGTTATCTTACTTGCTCTACTAGCCTTGCTATGCAACATTTTGGGCTAAATATAAGTATGTTTTAGTTCTTTAGCAGATCTATGTTTCTTTCAAAATCGCAGTAATTGTATAGGTACCTCTAAATTGAAGGGGGTTGAGATTCTTACCTCCTAATGCAGTTGTAATCTTGTAATAAAAGAGCATGGAAGATATCACCCACTTATCCCTTTCTGAGTTTTAACTACATACTCCCTTTTACAACTACGAGAGGTTCTGTACTTTCAGCTGTTTGATCCCATCCTGTTTTAAACTACAAGTAGATCAGCATCATAGATCATATTGCACAACACTGAACCTTGGTGCCCTGACCGTCCTCTAGATTAATTAACATTTTCAGGATGGTACGTATATAATACCAGTGCCCTACTCTTGAAGTATTTTCAGAATTTTTCAGCATTGTTCAAGTATCTTAATTTCTAGAGGTTGGTAATAAACAAAGGTAATATTGGATATTCCTCATTGACCCTGATCAGATGTGATGAGTGATGACACGAGTCAAGGAACGGCTATCTCACCTCCCAGTTCAGTGAATGTTCAAACAATGTGCAATTGCTTCCTGCTGCTCGTTGCTATTGCTGTGTTTACTTCACACTGAAGTTTGGAAGTTTGGTTGAAATTGGTACGATGTGATAGAAAAGTTGTGTGTGTGTGAAAGGTTTGATGTGATGGAAAGTTAAAAGTTTGGAAAAAAAACTTTGAAACTAAACAGGGCCTAATTCGCGCTCTTGCTTCTTGGAACATCAGATGTGAACGACATCCACTAGCCGGTGTACAGGTTCCAATCAAATCACTAATAGCAACCACTAGCAAATGACTGCTTGGAAAAACGCCAGTCTGCCTGGAGAAAGTGGAAACCAGCCGAACCGCGGATCGTATTGACAGACGATGCAGAGGGGAAGGCGGATGTGATGTGATGTGATGGGGGACGCTGCCAACTGATCCCGGAACGAAGAACCTAAGCTAAAGCTATACTAGCTGGGAGGGATTCTGCCGTCCATTGGAAATGAGGTGGCTTTCGGTGCCCTATCACCTTTACCAAGTTTGGCAGGAGCTCGTTTTGTTTGTGTGGATTATATTTGGCTTTGGTGTGAGTGGAAGATTTTTTTTAGATAATAGATTATCATTAGTCCGGCCTCTATATCCACGAAGGATATACAGAGCCAAAAGGATATAAGAACGCTTAGATTCACAACTCAACAAGGAGGAGAACACTCAACCAAAAAAGAAAAGAAAAACAAATGACCTCGGCACACCCCTGCTTCTCTTCTTCCCGACATACTAGCGAGTAGAAGTCGTCTAGTCGCCGCGGCCCCTAGTGTGCCGTCGTTGTCAACCTTCGTTGGTGCCATCTTCATCCGACTTTCATCAGTCGTCATTTGGTGTTTAGTCAGAACTAGCCGACGGGATCAGCTTCCACTTCGCCAAATCCTTGGCCTCCGCCACCCATAGGGCCGTCGTTGTCGTCAGAGGATACATGTCCGCCTTTTGTACTCCCAGCCCGCCGCCCCTAGGGCCGCCGCCGTCGCCAAGGCCAACCTCCACCTACTCCTCACTGAGAGTCTTGCGCCCGTTCTCATGGTGCCGCCATTGCCCCTAGGGCCATCGCCGCCGCCAGAGTTGACCTCTGCCTTGCTCCTCGCCGGGAGCCTCGCGCCGTTGCTCAAGCCATTGTGTCCCGGGTTCTGCTGCCCTAGGCCCACCGCCGCCACCGTTGACCTCCGCCTGCTCCTCGCTAAGAGCCCTGCGCCAGAGCTAAGGTCGCCGTTGTCCTGGGCCGCCGCCGTCGCCAGGGTCAACCTCCACCTGCTCCTCGCCGAGAGCCTTGCGCCGGTGCTCAGACCACCACTGTCCTGGGGCGCCGCCACTACCTACAGGACCACTGCTCGAACCATCTTCTTCCAGCCACGGACTGGACATTGACACAGGTCGCCGCCGTCCGAAAGGACTCCGCTGTCGACACCTCATTGCTACCCCGCGCCTCAGCCAGCCAGGGTCACCCACGCTGTCTGCTTCCGACGCCGCATCTCGCTCACGAATGGAGGCAGGGGCAACGGGAGGGAGGTGAGAGAGTGAGGAGCCCCCACTCAATCGTCGTCGCCCAGCAGCCACGCCGTCCCGCTTCACCGTCGCCACCATGCTGTCCACCAATGTTAACAACGAAATTTGGTAAGCCCCGAAGATGTCATCAACAGAAAATCAACATCGGTTTTAGAGTTCTGGAATCGGCCGATGGTAGTTATTGTCACGCCCAGAATTTCTATCCAAAATTCCAAACGCTTACATATGTGTTAAACCCTCGTCCAGGAATCAGCCGAGGCACACAATAACAAATTGATAATAGAGTACAAATAAACAACTATTTAATATTCGCAAATAATAAATTATTACAGAGGTGATAGTTCCTCTCAAAGAATAACATTCTACGCAGCGGAAAATAAAGCAAACTACGGAACAGCTATGGCGACTCCACTCCACAGGCAACTTAACCCGGACCAAGCCTAGTCCTCCAGATCATCACCTTCACTGAAGTACTCCTCCTCTGATGAATGAATATTGCAAGAATGAGCATATGACATACTCAACAAGCCACACAGCAAATATGCAAGTGCACAGGATAACAAAGGATGGCATAATAAAGCTCATTTGCGTAAACAACATTTAGTAAATATTTAAGAGGATAGTAAAACAGTTGAATAATTAATCAGTATTAAATAAACACCATACAACACTCCCGTGCTGCATAGGCCAACCTCATCTGAACAACCAACCCCGGTTGTACAGATCAAACCTCCATACCAGGAATATACTGTCGACGTTTGATGTCACGACTACGGTATTTGGACAGTATGGGGATCATTGGTGCTAGGATATACGCGAGACTGAGGTAAAAGAGATGGAGACAGGGATTTTTATACAGGTTCGGGCCCCTGAGTGGTCAGGTAATAACCCTACATCCTGTTGGCCGGAGCCGATGTTGCTCTTTATTCACCATAATCACACCAGTAATATGTAGGGTAGCCTATCTAACTGTTGTCGACATGGCGGTCTGAAGGTCTGACTCGTAGTCGACAACACGGTAGCCTTCCTCTCGAGTCCGTGTCCGGCGAGATCAGAGATTGCGCTTTCGTATCTCCTGACGGTATCCGGAGACACCGTAGGGAATAGCCATGCCTATCCCTGAAGTCGATATCCGGCGGCGCGTCTTGGCGTATGTTGGCTTGTATGTTGTGGCTTCTGGTGGGCGTGTGTTGATTGTCATGGGTGTCTTCCATGGTGGTTCCCCTTAGGGTCCTTCCTCTCCTCATAGGGGGGCTTGTATTTATACCCATAGGTGTCCCCTTGTCCAAGTAGAACTAGGAAAACCAATATAGATACAATTCCGAGTAGTGCTTGTCGTTTTCATGTAGAACTCTGGTTGTCTTTCCTTATCCGGAACTCCCTCCATATCTGAAGTTAGTTTCCGTATAGGACATGGTATGTGGTGGGTTCTGCCGAGATTTAGTCAACTACTATTAAGTATGTGGTATCCATAACCATGACATATACCATTCCAAACCAGGATCAAATAAGTAACACAATTACCAATAATGAGTAGTGTGGGACTAATCACGAAAAACATTGTAAACTCACCCATACCGCGGGCACGGCTATTCGAATAGTTTTACTCTGATCAGAGGTGTACCACTGTAACCACAAGACACAACTCCACAACATGTCACCATGCGCCTCAGCACCACCACCGGTACCTCGGAAAGGAATTGTGACAATACCCCTCGCACAACACAACTCACCACAATGCACCGTTCCTGGATCATAATCTCTCCCTCAAAACCAGAGGCAATGGACTCCCCAGCGACCCCCACGGACTTCTCGCCGCTTCACAGTCTGGCACACCATAATGAATCATGCATACAAAAAAAAATAAAGCCGTTGCCCACGCTGGCTTGTGGTTGGCACGGTAAATGTTTCACAACAGTAGCCCGCGAACCGGTCCTTAATTGTCATGAGCACAACCATCAAAACCATATGCTCACAACCCACCTAACCAGGTTTTAATTATATTAATTAACATAACATAACATGATTAACCATCGTGAGCTACCATTAAATATAATCATCGATAATAAATAATATAATTTATGTTTAATCCCATTAATTAGCTAATGTTCTAAGCATGACTAAGCAATTATATATATATATATATATATATATATATATATATATATATATATATATATATATGCATTTAGCTGAACCAAACCAATATATAAGGTTCTAGCTAATCAAATTATAACCCATAGGAAAATAAAGTCATCTTCGGCCATTAATTAATTGGGCAAAGTTCACCAACCCGATGACATTCGAAAATAATGCATAAGTTGAAACAAAACCAATAGCTTTAAATGGGTTCATCATGCTCAAGGGTTGTTTGGGATCTGTGTGACTTGCCTTGAGCTTCCACAAAACCTCCGAACCTTCCTAAACTGAAACACTTTCCTCGGAAACGTCGGAAACTAAAGCAAAAAGACAAAATCAACAAAACAGTACAAAAACAAGCATAAACAATACATGGATATTTTTAACATGTAGATCTCAATTTTAGAAAAATTTAGCAACTTGAAACACTCGAATCGGAGCTACGATGAATTAGTTATGATTTTCCGAAGTTTTAATCGATTTGCATCTATTAAAAAAATAAAAGAAAAGGTTTATGATGTCATGATGACGTCATTGTCGCGGCCCTCGGGCGGCACAACCACCGGCGCTAGGGGCTCGGCCGGGCTATTAGAGGGCACCTACGCGTAGAGGACAACATTGCGAACTCACCGGTACAACGAACACGACGGACGACGACACGAACGGCGGCCGCGGCGCGGCTCAACGGCGGCTCGGCTCGGACAGCGGCGGCGACGGCGCTACGCGCGGCGGCGACGGATAAGGGGCGGCCGGGCTCCCCTTCCCCACGCGCACCCGACGGTGGCGACGGAGGCGGCGCGACGACTACCGTGGCGGCACGACTCAACCGGAGCGGCACCGGCGACGGCGGCGGCTGGCAACGTGGCGGCGGCGCTAACGGGCAACGAAAAAGCTCGGGACTTGAGGGAAACGTAGAGGACGACTAGGGGATGCTATTATAGGCTTGGATTGAAGAGATCGGACTCCAACCGAGAGGAATCGAAGCCGGAAAAATCTAAAGTTTGTTTGGAGAGATAAACTCAAACGGATTCGATTGATTTATCCGGAAGAAATTGGTCTCCGAAACCTTAGGGAAAGGAAGAGGATAAGGAGGAGATTATTTCCCCTCAACTAATTTTGCAAACGGGGAACGGGATGCGGCGGATTCGGCGGAGAGAGGCGGCGGCTCGGACTCGGCATGGCAGCCGGCCGGCTGGAGGAGAGGAGATGGGTCCGACATGTGGCCCCACATGTCGTAACCCGTGAGGAGAGGATGGGGCGGCGCGGCTTGGGCCGACTTGGGCTGCGCGCGGGGAAGAGAAATGTTGGGCCGAATTCGGCCCAACGACTTAGGGAGGGTTTTTTTTTAATTTTTCAATTAAAATAATTCGCGAATTGATGTTTCATTTATTAAAAAATACTTCCCTTGCTCAAATAATTCACATAAAATCTAGAAAATAGAGGAACAAGCAAAGTATTAATAAAATTTTATCTAGCTCAATTTATGTTGAAATTTTCCCTAGATTATTTAGTTTAACTTGTAGCTTTTAAAATAATTTCTAAAAATGATTTAAAATATGCATTATTAACTTAGGCGATTTTAGGGCGTGACAGTTATCAAGTCGCCAATAGTCGGATTCTTGGAGGATTCGGTTAAGGAATTAATCTATTCAAGGAAGCTTATTCAGAAGAGACCAAGTTAAAGGAGGATGTGGCATAGCAAGTTATTTAGATAGATATATATATATATAATATATATATTCTAGACGAAGCGAATACTACCTCTGTCCTAAAATACTTGTCCCTTTGAATTTTTGTTTGTAAGGTTTGATCATTCGTCTTAATTATTATTTACTCTTTTTGTGACGTTCCTTAATGATCAATTTAAGTATGAATATATTTGCACTAATTTTTGAAATAAGACGAATGGTTAAACGTTCTAAGAAGGCAAAATTTGCTATAGGACATCGAAAAAACGTGTAATTTAGATGGTAGACACCGTAAAAACACGATTTACTATATGACACCGCAAACAACTGGTAATTAGCTGTTGGAATCACCTCGCGGATATTTTATTATATGTGAAGGAATTGGAGAGAGAAACAACTGTGTAAGTATGGTTCTACCCTTTGATTTTTTTCTTTCCTTATCCTTGTTCTTTTCTTGTATCTCATTCTTTCTCCCTTCTTCAGTGAGCCCGAGGGCGACGGGCAGTGTGTGCGGACCATGAGGTGCGGAGCTCCTCCTCCATCCGCGCATCGCGAGCTGCACGACGATGCCCGCCGCCTCAGCCTCGGCGGCAGCCCCCACCCCCGAGAGCAAACTGGACACGTCGACCGTGTCGACGTAGCCGGCGATGTCCTCCTCGGGGCCCTCGAACACCAGCAACTCTGGGGTCGCGTCCCACTGGCGGATGAGCTTCCTCCGCGTCCTCGAACGCCTCCCCGCGGCGGACGCAGACGCGGCATGGACCCACCCACGGTGCGGCGGTGGTGCCGACCCCGACGGCGAGGATGCGGATCATGTAGTCCGCGGCGTTCTTCGACAGTGGCCAACGACTTCATGATGTGCTGCGCCGCGGCGAGCACCTTTCGTTTCCTACTCTCCTACTGCCACTCCCACTCCTCCGGCGGGGATGGGCGCGGGGCACACGGGGGCGTCGACATCACGGCGGCGGCGAGAGCTAGGGTGGGTTTACGTTTGGGGCGCAGTAAAGCGGTAAGAAAAATGGCGGAGAGAGAGAGAGGGGCGGTCGGGGGGGTGGGGGGGGGGGGGGGGTGGGGGGGGAGGCGGGGGGGGGGGGGGGGGGGGTGGCGCTGGCGGGCGTGGGGGGCGGGGGGGGTGGGGGAGGGGGGCGGGGGAGAGAGAGAGGAGAGGAAGCGAAGAAGAAGAAGGACGAGAGCTTGAGCGACGCGGCCGCCATTGATGCGGCGAGGCGACGGTGGTGTGCGCGACGGTGGACGTGGCTGGGACGGTGTGCACGAAGAAAATCACGGTAGTGGACGCCCGTGGTGTGTATCCCCTGCGCGCCTGGTAGTGTGGCTTGGGATGTGCCGCGCTGAGCTGCCGGCCAGCGACAACGCCGTCGAGGAAGGTGGCGGCACCGGGAGAGAGCCAAAGGGCAACATGGTCTTTTCTATTTGTTTCTCTCTCTGTTTTGTTTGAAAAGAATAAAATAATGGCTTCAATGTCCTCAGCATATTTCATGTTTTGTGGAGTGTCATAGAGCCAATTCACGTTTTTTTGATGTCCTATACCTAATTACACGTTTTTTCGATGTCCTGTAGCAAATTTTGCCTTCTAATAAAAAGAAAAGTCAAAGCGACCCCAAATGGTCTGTATGAAGCCATATTTTGACGATGCCCCCAGTAAAGTCAGTCCTGTATGGTGAATGGGGTATACTGTAACAATTTTAAAAGTTGTTTGGTCTATTTTTGTACGGCCGATAGAATGGCCAATCAGGACACTGCATTTTAGAACGGCGGCTCCTAGTCCTAGCCAAAGCGACAAATTTCACAAGGTTGAATTGAACAGATCTGTCATGCCGACGCGGCGACGCCCGATATGCTCCGGACTCCGGCCGGTCAAGACGAGCAGGTAACGGCACGGCAGCCGTTGGGGGGGTGGGGGTGGTGCTCGCCTGCTCGGATATATGGCGAAGTCGAGGACCGCCAAACCACCAAGGTGAGATTAACATTATCACCATTCTCTACAAGCATCCTTTTGGGTGGCATATGCAGTCAGACGTGTACTTATTTATCTTCTTGTTTTGTAATGGTGTGAGAACGAGTGAGTTCGTGCGTCTGTACTACACTGGCATTGCTACAGTGTGCACGCGAGGTGTTCGATGGAATGTCTAGGAGAGGGACGGCAGCCTCGCATGGCTGTGGAATCGCATGTTCATCGGTGAGTTTTAGTGCATGCAAGGTTATCTGCTTGCTTGATTGCTATGTCAATGTGAATACTTTTCTATGTATTCTGTTCTTATAATGTGCTCACTAAATTAAATAAACGAATTAGATATGAAACTGATTCGAGAAATCAGAACTCAGAGGCCCCATAACTTTAGCTCGATTAGCTTGTCGTGTTGCGCACTTTGCATTCCCTGGCATGCTTAATCGAACTGGCGCATTCCTGGGCCATGTCTTTCAATGCTAAAAGCTCAAGCGGGAAGCTAAAAGGATTATTCTTGTCGCCCTTCTGCTTTGGAAAAAATGGAAATATACCAAGGATATATATATGTGTTCACCCTTTGTTGTGTTCTCTGTGCGCGCGCGCGCACACACACACCAACACAGATATTCTACTTGTACTCATGTATCTCTGTTGAAGACATTGGAGTCAATGTCGCCATATATTTATTTCATTTCCTTCTAGAAATGGCACTGTAGATCGTCAATAGGAAGAAAAGAAATCGCAAAGGTACAAATATTGAACTTTCTATTGTCAATTCTGAGATGCTACATAGGACAATTCACTGGTCTCTTGTGAAAGCTACTTCGTTGCCATTTAGCAGAATGTCTCCTCATATATACTATTAGTTAATTTTCTTTGGAACCCTTATAAGTTTTCCAGTTTTCTGATCTGATACTATGCACTTTATGGCACCATTTCATGTTCAGATACCCGCCGCCTTTTTTTTATTGTATTCTGATGGTTGGGTCTAGGTCTAAATCAGGCACTTAAACTATTGAGTCACAGAACATGTTGTTCACTCTTTGTTGTGTTCTCTGTCCATGGTCTTGTTCCTCATTTTTCTCTGTATTATTTTCTCTTTTCATCATGTACGTGCTTCAACCTGTTCTTTTTGGATGATTAGATCAGTATCATGTGGGTAGGGGCTGTGAGTTAACAAGCACATGGAATTGGTTGTAGCATTGATTATGTTGTGCTAGGTAGAACCTGGCATTTCCAGAAAAAGACTATACCCAAGCTTTGTAGGTTATGTTACATTTCTTCTAGTTTTACCGTTTTGACTGTAATCAAAGCATTCAAACTCTTAACTAGGTGCGAGTCTATCATGCACCAAGCAATATTTGCATTCAGCCAAAACAATATTAACCATTGCTGCAGCTATACATGTCAATAATCGATTTGTGTCTGTTGGTTTTCAGAACCTTTGTCTATTGGTGAGCGAATTTATGAAATTATCTGGAAAACAGGTAAACCATTTTTACATGGCTATCAGCATATTGTGCGATATATTTATGTCTCATTTGAATTTTGATGGACCAAGTTTTACTTAAACTAGCATTTTGATATATATTGGTTTCGGAAGTAGGGAAAGAACTAAACCTATTTTGTGTGACTAATGTATGACAACCCGACAATTCATGAAAGTTTGACACATTGACATTAGAAACCTTAGTGACATGATAATTCAAATAAAGAAACCAAGAAGTGATTCTTCCAATTTTGTTGTAATTATAGGTACTTTTGTGTCAAAATCCACTACCATATGCCCTCTACAATCTCATGATGTAGTCACCTGATCTCTACATCCATCAGACAAGCCGCAGCTCCCATTTTATCATCCGTCCTATAGGTTAAACCTCTATTTCTTTGGCAAATGATAGCGTCGACTATCTTATGAGGTAATTTCAACCTCCTTGTTTCATCATTTCCATCTTTGAGCTAGTTTCTTTTTTGTTGTTTGAAATGCGATTTGGTTTGTTGTTCTGGAGGTTTTCTTACTGGTATGCAGCTATCTTTCTCTACTAAAAACTATAAACCCTTAGATGATGGCCAAGATTCGATTGAAGATCTGTCATGTCCTATAGGTGCTTACATAAAACTAACTGCTTAACTGGTGAGATAAGTCAGTGAATTAAAATGACATCAATCATCAGATTATGAAGATATTTTTCATATTCATATTATCGTAAAATACAAAGAATCTCCTTTGGAGCAACAAAAAGGTTAATATTTGATTTGATCTGAGAAATCACCCTTATCTTGAAAGAAATTGTAGTCACTGTATGTCGATTTGGAAATAGATCCACATATCCGAAAATTTTTACTAGCCTTTATTGTTGAAAAATCATACAAAGGGAAAATAGAAGAACAATTAAATCAAACAAGGAGAATCTTATAGTTAATTAATATTTTTCCTCGATTCAGATTTTAATCACAAAAGTGTAGTTTTCTTCCTTTCCGTTGGTAATTTCAGGTCAAGTATCTAGCTCTCTGTGGTTATATCTAGTTCACGAACAAGAATACTGTACACAAGTTAATTGTTATTCTAAATCTTTTCGCATGTCCATAGAAGGCTTTCCAATATTCTAGCATGATAGAACAACTGCTCTTAGCTGTAACACACCTTATAGGATTATATTATTCTGTTGTACAGAAATCCTCACATGACTTAACTTCATACACCCAGCAGCTGGAATGGCTAACAGAACAGAACTGGCTACCCTCCTGTGCATTCCACTGTTCTCTCTCTTGTTACTTGATGTGGTGGCTGGTAACTTCACAGGTCCTCACCAAATCCGCCTTAGATGTGGTGCCACCAGCACTGCCATTGATTCTGATGGTCGAACTTGGGAAGGGGATGCTAACTCCAAGTTAGCAGTGGATGGTTTGGCAGCAAACGCATCATACCTAGACCCCTTGCTTCCCTCCCCAGTGCCTTACATGACGGCACGCATATTCAGTTCCAATGTCACATATTGGTTTGGTCTTATCCCTGGTCGTGTGTTCCTTCGCCTCTACTTTTATCCTACTGAGTATGCTGATCGTGCTGCTGCAGATGCCTTGTTTAGTGTCACTGCTGGGATCCTTGTCCTTCTGAATGATTTTAATCCTTCCCAGGCAGCTCATGCGATGGGTCGAACCTATCTTATCCTTGAATACTCAGTGAATGTTCCTTCGGGTGATCTCGATGTCACATTTTCCCTGTCTCCTCACCACACCGGTTCTTATGCGTTTGTGAATGGCATTGAGGTTGTGTCCACTCCTGATATTTTCACGAAACCTGCGCCAACATTTTTAAATGTTGGGATCTCAGATCCATTCCCAATCTCTGTTAATATAGGCCTTCAGACGATGTATCGTCTTAATGTTGGGGGTGAGACAATCTCCCCAAAAGATGATTCTGAATTTTGTCGCACATGGGGCAAGGATTCCCCTTACATTTCTGGAGACTCAGGCCTGAACTTTTTCAAGGATGACACTGTAACCATCAGTTACCCTCGTACCATGCCAAGTTACATAGCCCCAGTTGGTCTATATGAGACAGCAAGGTCCATGGGGCTAAAGGGATATATCAACTTGAGGTACAATCTTACATGGATTCTACCGATTGATGCAGGATTCCACTATCTTTTACGGCTCCATTTCTGTGAGATCCAGCACCCAATAACCAAGGCGAACCAGAGGACGTTCTTTGTATACATCAACAACCAGACAGCACAGAAGATGGATGTCATTGTTTTGAGTGGAGGAATTGGTGTGCCAATCTACACCAACTACATAGTTGGCCCAATTGGTTATGGTCAGACAGACCTGAGAGTTGCACTTCACCCTGATGTTGAAACCAATCCAGAATTCGTTGATGCAATT
This sequence comes from Oryza longistaminata, assembly GCA_009805545.1. Classification (NCBI taxonomy): domain Eukaryota; kingdom Viridiplantae; phylum Streptophyta; class Magnoliopsida; order Poales; family Poaceae; genus Oryza; species Oryza longistaminata. The sequence continues at coordinate 11,575,054 of CM020182.1, read as the reverse complement.
CTGAATGGTCTTGAGGTCTTCAAGCTACAGGATGTCAACAAAAGTAACCTTGCTGGAATGAACCCTATTCCCTGGAGCCACCGTGATGGGGATCCTCGTCTGGCAACCATTGGTGGAGCTATTTTTGTTTTGGTGGTGCTGTTGATTGCCAGTTTGAGCATGTGTATTATCAACATACGAAAGAAAAGAGTTGATCATGGAAATACGAACAAAGAGTTGTTATTAGCCACCTTGCTCTCAAAGAAATCCAACTTTTGCCACCAATTCACGTTCTTGCAAATCCAGGAAGCTACCAGTAACTTTGATGAAGCCTTTCTCCTTGGCAAAGGCGGGTTTGGGAATGTATACAAGGGTGAGTTAGATCATGGAATGAAGGTGGCAATCAAGCGTGGAGACCCTCTGTCCCAGCAGGGTATCAACGAATTTCAGACAGAGATTGAGATGTTGTCCAAGCTCCGTCATCGCCACCTAGTTTCTCTGATTGGCTATTGCGAAGACGAGAACGAGATGATCCTTGTGTATGATTACATGGAAAATGGTACCCTTCAAGAGCACTTGTATGGCACCCAAAAGCCACCTCTTCCATGGAAGCAACGGCTTGAGATCTGCATCGGTGCAGCGTTGGGGCTGCATTACCTACACACCGGTGCGAAGCAGACCATCATCCACCGTGATGTGAAGAGTACCAACATTCTGTTGGATGGCAAATGGGTGGCAAAGGTTTCAGATTTTGGGCTGTCCAAGGTTAGCGCAGACAAGGACAAAACCTATGTGAGCACTGTTGTGAAAGGCAGCTTTGGATATCTCGACCCGGAGTACTTTCGAAGGCAGAAACTCACCAAGAAATCAGATGTCTTCTCCTTTGGGGTTCTTTTGTTCGAGGTTCTATGCGCACGCCCGGTAATAAACCCTGAACTTCCAGAGGAGCAAGTGAGCTTGCGTGACTGGGCACTGTCTTGCCGTAAGAAAGGCATTCTCAGTGAGATTATCGACCCCCATCTCCAAGGGGAAATCACCCCACAGTGCTTCAGGAAATTCACAGAGACTGCAGAGCAGTGTGTTGCTGATTACAGCATGAACAGGCCATCCATGGGTGATGTCCTGTGGAACCTCGAGGTTGCACTACAGCTGCAGGAGAGTGCAGAGGACAACTGCGAAGAGACGGCATTGAACGTGTCATCATCGCCTTTAACGACCAGGTTGCAACCATCATCCCGCTCAATTATGAGCATCTCTGGACAAAAGGCTGTCTTCTCAGAGATGATGCATCCAGATGGCCGATAAGACCAAACTGGCGTTTAGTATTCCTCAAGCTTCTGTTCTAATGTTTTATAGGGAAAATTGTTGGAGTTTATAACAGTTAATTTGATTGTTAACGGACTGTCCTGCGAGATACTGAACCACTTGATTAATCTGTGTGTCCCACGTACACTCCTGTTTACCTTCCTTACACCCCAGAGACTGGAATAATCTTCTGTAGTACATGGACAAATTAGTAACTACTACAACGAGGCATTTGTATGCATGATTCTGAAGATGTCCTAATCATATGAAGTTTGTTTTACCCTTTTTATTTTCTCCTACTATACATCAGGTTTTCATTTGATTTTATAGCAAGTACATACTTTATGATTAGGACATCTTCAGAATCATGCATACAAAATTTTGTGCATTTTTGTCGTAACTCATTCAAACTATATTCTCGTTTTTATTCTCTGTGGAATCTAAAAACTGCAGTACATTTTTGTCTGGTTCTAACTAGAAGGGCCGAGCTGTCGCTTTTCTCTTAGGCTGCTAAGCATCCAATGCATAATTGCTAGGAGTAATGATCGTACCGGAGTCGTATTGACCAGTCGTATACATAGTCATTCTGAGTGCTACTACAATTGAGTAGGAGACGCTAGATTGTCATCCACATGCATAATAATGACATTGCATATGTGTGTAAAATCAAATGTGTTTTTTAATTGTTATTCTGTGATGAATAATTGGTATCCGAGATTATTGGTTTTGATATTTTAAGATTATTGGTGAAGTGGTTTTGGAGATGATTGGATTTACAGGTGTTTGACAGGGACTGCTGTTTGTCGGGACCGGTCAGACCGGGCAGGTGCTGCCGGTCAAACCGGAGCTATGCGTGCGGTCAGACCGGCCAGCCCGCGGTCTGACCGGTCGACACTGTGTCGGTTTCGGTTTCGGGTTGTTTGTTTGGATATCCGTGATTGTTTTATATTTATGGCTTCTAGATGGAGACTATGCGTATGTAATATTGATGTTTGCTACTAATGAGTCAAGTTGGAGATAGCTTGGTCTCGAATAAGTTAGAGATAGCTTGGTCTCGAAATATGATTTCTTTGTTTGATTCATGTGTAAGTGACTTGATGTCTCGGGAGAGTATAGTCGGTGATGGATCGGGAGTTGACTTGGGGATAAGGCGATGTCCGTGACGGTCAGATATCATGCGGGATACTTACGCTAGAGTTCAATATACGTGGTTGGTGAAGATTCCATATGGCATACGATGGAGGTATTGTGCGCGTATGGGATGCGGAGTCGAATTTGGAAGGAGTATAAATTTGGTATGATTGGAGTTTGTAAAGTTTGTTTCTTGTATGAGAAGGTTTCCTAGGTGGATTAGGACTTCTAGTATGAGTTTGGTTTGTGGCTTTAGGCTGCCTACCTCATGTATAAATAGAGAGGGAGCGTGAGGCTTCCCAGTATCGCTTTTGAGAGCATTGAGTTGATAGTTTAGTTAGGGTTTCGAGTTTAGTCGAGATTTTGTAAGGAGTGCTGTTGTTGCACTTTGTAAATACATAGAGAAGCAATAAAGTTGTCATCTACTTTAAGAGTTCTTCGATTTGTGTTTTATCGGGTTCGGCGGTCTAACCGGCAACTCACCTGCGGTCAGACCGACGGCAAGGCGGTGGTCAGACCGGCGAAGCAATGGCGGTCAGACCGGCGACGGCTTCAGGAGGCAGAGGCGATTTCAGGGCGGTCCAACCGGGCAATCTACACAGGTCAGACCGACGGCACAGGTGCGGTCAGACCGGCGAGATAACTTCGGTCAGACCGATCTACATCAAATTTGAGGGTAACTTCTATTTCCGTAAAAAGTTTGGGTTTTTGGGCATACCAACCATTCACCCCCCTCTAGTTGGCTTAGTTCTTGTGTTTTGATCCTACAATGTGGACCGCACATAAACAATATTTTTTCTTGACCACTTATTGTGGATTTTTATGATCGGCAATATAATTTATAAGGTGCACAAGATCAAAGGAGAGATGATGGCTCATATGTTTATACTGGTTCAGACCCTCGATATGAGGTAATACCCTTATAGATTGGATTTGTATAGGTTTGCACAACACAACTTGGGATAGCACGTGGGCGCGTATGTTAGAGTATGGCGCTAGGTGCGGCCATCATCCCCGATGTCAGGACCGCTACCCCCTCTTATATAGGATGAGGGGGGAGGGTTACAAGGAAAGTATCTAGTTGATTGCAACTAGATCTCCCTATTCTATTCTATCTATAAGAGATATGCATATCCTCGGGATTTATATCTTATCCCGGGAATATCTCTTACTTAATTTACAAGTATGCTGCATGGGCCTAGGGCTCTTGGTCCCTATGCCTCATGGCCCAAGGGCCTCTCCTTGGCTACTCGGGTACCGTGTACCCCACATTTATGTCGCCCGTCATGTGTGGACCAATGGCTGAGGGTGCTCCAGACGGGTCGCTCTCCTCCACGGGCTGTTCGGGAGGCGACGACCTAGTTGCCACCCCTCTCATCGCTCTCCCCATCCTTCCTCATCCGCCTTGTCGCTGCCCGAGCGGCGGCAGTGGGGCTTCATCCACCTCGCGCTTAGGTGGTCAGGGGAGTTGTTCCGGGTGGCGGCGGCTGTGATCGTCTAGATCCGCGCCGTTCTGACTAGTTCTAGTGGGGTGGCGGTTGGCGGCGGGGTTGATTTCTATCACGGTGGTGACTGGTGGTGGTGGCTTTGACGACTGTTGGCGGTGGTGGAGTCCAGGCCATGGCGGGTAGCAAGATCTGTGAGGCACGTGTGGCTGGGGCGCGGTGACTACGACGGTGGAGGGGACGACGCGATGACGACGATGACAGCTCCCAGCAGCCTCGACGCTACGATACCTCCTTCTCCTTCGCCGCTAGGCGGGCGTTGGAGGCAAGGGGCATAGCGCATCGGTGGTTGAGATGGCATCGCAGGCGGTAGGAGTGCGGTGACATGGGGCAGGTTCTGGATAGAGCCAAGCTGGCTCTGGCTGAAGCAGGCTGCCGGCGTGGGCCGTTTCGGCGTGATGGTTGATGCGGCGCATGGCTCGTGTGGTGGCCGTCTGGCCTCTCCCTCAGCAACATCCGGCTCCTTTTACCGGATTTAGGGCGAGAGCATCGTGCTTCGGCGGATGTTCCAGTGCCATGACGTTTCTGATGGGAGGAGATTTCTATTCCCCAGATCTGGAGGCGAATGTGGTTTGGAGGTGAAACCGGTAGACGTGGCAAGAGGTGGTGCGGAGATGGATTCGACCGTGGCCTTGGGAGTGATGGTGGAGGCGAGGAGTGTGTCGGCGAAGAGGCCCAACGATGTCTGTTGACGCCCACTTCGCGACCTGTTGTTGACGGTTGTTACAGACAAATTTCGACTGTCAATATAACTAAAATAATGGAGAATTAGCTACGCTTACAATGCATATTTATTTTAGAATAATATAGTTTCACTTGTACTTGGAGAATAATATGTTGCAGAAATTTATTAAATAAAATAAAGAGAAAGTGAAAAAACCTCAATCCTAAGCAAGCAAATGGATAAGGAGGGCCCACATGTCAGGTTTAACCGTCCGAAAACCGCCTTAACTGTCAAAACCGCCATAAGGACCCACCTGTCAGCCACTCTGCCAAAGCTAGAGGCCTGCTGGGCCGGTGCAGGTTCAGCTGAACCAGGAGCTGAGCCCTTGACGTGGACACTCCAGATGCTCTCTCAATGACGGTTGTGGGGGCAAAATGGACATTACTCATGGCTACAACCGTCATAACTGTCCTATAAAAGGAGGAGCTCATTCACTCTCTCAACACACTCAAGCAAACTCAAGATTCCTCTCATACTTTATATTAGTTGATGAGGGATGTTAGGTCCCGATCTTTCGATAGGGATTGATAAACAGTCGATTTGGACGGAGTCGCGACACAACTTGATCCGGTTTCTGAACGAACACGCTACTAAGGCCCACAATCGCAGCACCACGTCTCCTATGGTTATCAACCGTGCCGAAACCCGGTTGACCTCGCCGAGAAGGCTAATCCCTGCATGCGAATCGAAGAACACAAGCAAAAGCAAGATAGATTGCAGCCAAATTGCATATGAATGATTAAGCACACAAATTTGGGGTTCCACGAACCGATCTAGCGGCGAAACTGTTCTTGACAGAATAATCTAAGCAAAACCCGACTCTAAATAATGACGGTTACGGATTAAGTATGATTAGGGATGTCCTAGGGTTTCCCTAGGGCGCACACCCCCTTGGGCTAAGCCCACGACACAGTTACAAGTCCCAAAACACAAATCAGATTCGGACTGGATGAGATACATGCCTTGTTTTGCAGATTTCCGGCAGCTCGGTAGGAATTTTGACATAGGACCAAAACCGTATGAAATTAGACTCCATAAGCTTTCCAACAAGTACTCATGGGCCCCGAAATTCCTTCTAGATCAGCGGTTAGGTCCATTTGAAGTTGATGCTGTGAGGAGGCCCGAATCCGAATCCAAAACATGTATAATTTTATCTCTTGTCTTCTATGGACCAAAAGTGATGTGGTGAGGTAGAAGTACCCTTGGAGAAGGTCTTGGTTTGGTCCCTAATCAACTTCTTTAATCATCCATGCATTCCTGACGCACGGTCTCTTTTCTTTGGCCCAAGCTAGTACCTCTACAAATGAAAACACACATAACTCGTTGTGTAGCAACATTCGTTCAAATATATAACAGGTAAATCTAATATAGAACATATGCACCTTTAGTTGATTAATACATAAGGTAGTCATGGTTATATCTGAACTAGTTGTGTCCTCATCATTAGTAGTTTAGTGCTAAGTGGAAGTAGTATAGAATAGTTCTCGGAGTCCTCGGAGTTTCCAGAAGTGTTTCGGTATGGCTCTAGTAGCTTTTCTATTCTCTTCTGTAATACTTTCAGAATTAATGAAACACTCTTCTTTACATATTCTCGGTATTTTACTTAGTGTGAGTACTGCTTTTACTTTACATTTGTGTCGATATAATTGTGTGGGTAGCCTACCAGAGAGGTGCAATGGTGTCGGTTTAATGTCCGGTTTATCGGTTGCTCTATATCATCTGCAGAGGTGTAGAGTAGTATTTATTAATGCAAGCATGATGCATAGATTAGTAAGTATCATTATTTGGACATATATGCTGCGAGACAGTAGAGGTGGGCCGCTGATGGTGACAGCTCAGTACGGGTATTCCTCCACGTTAGTATAGTCACGACCGGAAATAACCCAACGGGCGTTCCTTACGTGCGTGTATTATTCCTTGTCCCAGGAGGCAAGGTACACCAAAAGTTGATACAATTCAGAGTTTAACAAGCGGAAGCGTAAATAGTTAATTATTACATGGGCAGCGACGGCCCAGCACACTCAAAGACAACGAAAAACAGCGGAAGACTAAGGCGACGACCACAGGCGCTTGACGGCAGGCACGAGCTAGACACCAAAGCCTTCATCATCCAGGGGCTCCTCTTCTGGGTTTGGGAAAAATTCAGCAAGACTGAGTACAACCACCGTACACAACAAGACACACCCACAAGTGCAACATAAATGCAAAGGAGTACAATGGAATTATAACATAGGGGGTTAGGGTTTGTAGTAAACAGCATTTAAAAGACTCTTAGTTGCTCAAAGCTAAATTTAAAACACGATCCTAGAACTATTTAATATTATTAAACAAGGCCGTGAACCCACACGAACCTGCCTTAACCCAAGGCCTACGATAATTCAGACCGAACTGGCAACCCGACCCTGGGTCCCAGCCCGTCCCAAGCCAACCCAGGCCAACCATTCCACATTTTAGTTGTTAAGCAGGTTTTAAGAATTAAAAACACTAACTTGGGTACATTGCTAGGCTTGCCCATAACCGAGGACGCGGCTATTCGAATAGGTTTTACTCTGATCAGAGGTGTACAACTTTACCCACAAGACACGTCTTCCTCACGTGCAACCACGTGCCACATACCACCACGGCATACGGACGGAAGACACTGTATGGATTGTATATAAACCAGATTGTCCAAGTTCAGAGATTAGATGTGTTTATATCATAGCCGATAGAACAATACTTAGATAAAAATATTATGTATTTGCTAATATTCTAATATAGCTTTATATATACATGTCAATATAGAGAAATATGCTTAATGTGAACCAAATATATTTATGTTAAGTGATACATGCTATATATATAAAGGGTGGATATCGCATGTCAAGCATGATTAGATTAATTAAACATATCAAAACATCTATATCAGGTAAGATCGGCTGAAACCCTGATTCTACCCTTATGGGCAAACAAAAAGTAGGTTAGAGCTAAAGATTCAAATCACGACTTAATAGATCAAACTAAACTAATGCGACATTAAGTATGAAAAGAAGCAAAATATATAGACAATCAAGCACTTGACTGATTTTCCAGGTGGTGGATACCTTAGTTATTCTAGTTAATAGAAACAATTTAGCCATTACCGGCAAAACCCTAGGAAAGATCTGGCAAGATAAATTGAACCATGGACATATATTAATTAAGATATATGATAATTAGTGATTATATTAGCAAGAGTTACATATCTAAAACGACATAATAACGTCAATAACACAAACCACCGAGAGAAGCATTACCTCTTGTTAGGTGATCAAAACTGATGCCCTAACCCGAAGCAAGAACTCATCGAGAAGAACTAAAAGAAAAAAGGTGGCTGTCACGACCGGAAATAACCCAACGGGCGTTCCTTACGTGCGTGTATTATTCCTTGTCCCAGGAGGCAAGGTACACCAAAAGTTGATACAATTCAGAGTTTAACAAGCGGAAGCGTAAATAGTTAATTATTACATGGGCAGCGACGGCCCAGCACACTCAAAGACAACGAAAAACAGCGGAAGACTAAGGCGACGACCACAGGCGCTTGACGGCAGGCACGAGCTAGACACCAAAGCCTTCATCTTCCAGGAACTCCTCTTCTGGGTTTGGGAAAAATTGAGCAAGACTAAGTACAGCCACCGTACTCTACAAGACACACCCACGAGTGCAGAATAAATGCAAATGAGTACAATGGAGTTATAATATAGGGGGTTAGGTTTTGCAGTAAACAGCATTTAAAAGACACTTAGTTGCTCAAATCTAAATTTAAAACACGATCCTAGAACTATTTAATATAATTAAACAAGGCCATGAACCCATACGAACCTGCCTTAACCCAAGGCCTACGATGATTCAGACCGAACTGGCAACCCGACCCTTGGTCCCAGCTCGTCCCAAGCCAACCCAGGCCAACCATTGCACATTTTAGTTGTTAAGCAGGTTTTAAGAATTTAAAACACTAACTTGGGTACATTGCTAGGCTTGCCCATAACCGAGGGCGCGGTTATTCGAATAGGTTTTACTCTGATCAGAGGTGTACATCTTTACCCACAAGACATGTCTTCCTCACGTGCAACCACGTGCTACATACCACCACGGCATATGGACGGCAGACATGACATAGTTTCCAACCCATCCTTGCCATAGACAAGAGTACCGACCCAACCCCATCTACGGCCGGTACCTCCGGGACAGGTAGGTAGGACTGAGCCCCTAGCAGCAGGGCACCAACCCTGTGCCATGACATCTCGACTACCGGGCCGCAGCTCGTGTAGCCTTCATTTGTCCTAGAGATGTCCATCGACCCCCGACTTCGTCCATCTCCATCCGTGTACTTTTGTTTATAACCAGACTGAGCCACAAACTAAGCCTTACCCACTAGACATGTGGAAGTACGGTAGTGCTTTGCAACAGAGGCCCGAAGACCGGTCCTTATGTAGCCGAGGTGCTACTATCAAAACCATGCACCCCGAGCCCAGTCTAAAACCATTTTGAGGGTTTTGAATAGAGGGGGAGGTGTGCATCCAATTCCACAATAATCCAACAATTCCATAATGTCCAGGTGATATGAATATTCCCAAAGTCTAGAGTTATAAAACCACCTAATGTTGCCTAATTAATCAGCGAAGCATCTACCTAAATTCATACTAGTGGAACCATGAATAGAGTACCCACTAGTTGGGGTTTTGTTCATTCTAGGGTGAACAAGGTAATAATAACAATAGCAATAATAATAAGGTCATAACAAAGGTAAATAGGCATGAATAGAGCCCGCCCGTCAGCGGCGCGCGCGCGGGGAGGAGGCCGAGTGGGCCGCGGGGAGGAGGAGAGAGGGGGAGGGAGATGGGCCGAGCCGGCCCATTAGAGGGGAGAGGTGATTTTTAGGGTTTTTCTTTTTATAAAACCTTTTTAACTTTGTTTATTTCTTAATAATTATTATTTGTGCTCTGAAAATTCCACTAAAATTTATTTACACATTTTAGGCTTTTAGGAAATATACAAAAATCCTCCAAGCCCTATTTGACTTTTAACTTTGCACATTTTAATTTTTGAAAGGCTTTCACAGGCATTTTAATTATTCTAGGCATAATTTAGAGGATGTATTTTAGGGTCAATTTGGGACGCGACAGTATATATTCCTAAGACAACTTCCTGGGGAGGGTACTCCTCCATATTTAGCCCCGGTTGGATGGCCATGACAGGTTATCGTAAGAAACTTGGCAACCCGGGGTGGTCTCTCGAAACACCAGGAGGGCACTGTTAGGGGTATTGGCCACATGATTGTATACTAGCAAATGTAGACTAGAGTTTGAGTGTATATTAGAAGTATAGGAAATGAGTTCTTTCTATCTCTTCTTCCACTTAGTTAGAATTAGTTATTTGAGGAAATTTATAAGCTTCGCTTCGTGTCACTCTACCCACATATTAAATAACCCCTGCCTAGACTTTGATAATGGCAAATAATATATATGTGTATATATTAGCGTGGTTCTCTCTTTCACAATCTTCCCTTGGGATTAAACAAATACGATACCTTGGAATACTTCCGGGTGAAATGCTACAATGGTATAGCCGTGCGCTTGCGGATTACTTCTGTAACCATAAATATACCAGGACTATTTTTGCGCCATTGCTGGGAATGAATATTTCTAGTAATGTCGTTAAGAAATAACAACACTTGTTTTGGTGTTGATGGTAGCTCTTCACAGAGGTTTCGTCGTGCTAGCTTGCGGGTCTCGATGTTGTCAACGGAGTTCGAGATGATGGTGGGCCTCGGGTTGGCTAGCCCCGACGCCATCTGCAGGCATGGTGGTGTCCACAGCAACGGGGGGAGTGTTGTGATGGAGGGTGCCATAAGCGTGGCGTTGTTGACGAAAAATCCGCGCTCGGCCGATGGTGCCGGAACTGTGTTAGTACGAACTAAGTCGACGAACACAACGGCCTAGGAGATATGCTTAGCTCCAGTACAGATCCAAAGGTTGAGAAGATATGGACGTGCCAGCTAGTTTGATCCTGCAACTTACAATATATACAAATAGCAGATCAAATAACCGATCGGCTGACAAACCGATGGAGTAATTCCAGCAGATGCCGATACCAGCTGATAGCGATAGGGTTTTGAGCTATCTGCTATATGATTGACGTAGAGTCTGGCACTTGATTTAAATAATGATATTGAGACAACCAGCTGATGATAATGTAATATAACAATAATATAATCCAGTAGAAACCAATCGGTTAATAATGATATGATAGAATAAACACTGATCCAAAGGTTAAACCATACATCGGCTGGAAGACCGATGTCATTAAATCCAAATGATTAGATAATCAGTAAAACCTTTGTCCAATTGGCTCAATCCAACTTGTATGCAATACTTGTAAGCCGATGCGACGTCTAGATACTTCATTGGCTGAAACCCCGATGAAACCCTTATTGGCAATCAAAAAGTAGGTTAGAGATTATGGTTCTAAGCACCACTTAGGGTGTGTTCGCAAGGGGGGTGTTCCCAACATTTCCCTCTCGTTTTCCGCGCGCACGCTTTTCAAACTGCTAAACGGTGTGTTTTTTTGCAAAAAGTTTATATATGAAAGTTGTTTAAAAAAATCATATTGATCCATTTTTGAAAAAAAAAATAGCTAATACTTAATTAATCACGTGCTAATGGACTACTCCGTTTTCCATGCGCACTATGCATGTTCCCATCCTCCCCTAGCAAACACAGCCTTAGTAGATCAAAATTAACTAATGCAGCATGAAAAAAAAACATAATATCTAGACAATCAAGCCCTTGACTATTTTCAGGGTGATGGATACCTTAGCTAATCTAATCCGGTAAAGTGATTTAGCCGATACCGGCATAAACCCTAAAGCAAATCTCAGCCGATACAAGTAAATCAAACTACCAAGCTAGATTAACTAAGACATGATAGATAGGTGCTTATATTGAAAAGCTCAGAGTGTCGAAGCCCTAGCCCCGTTGATGCAAACATCCGTAACAAGTATTACTCCTCGTCGGAGCATGAACTCATCGAAAAGTTGGAGAAGTAAAAGGGTGGCGATGCGCCCAAGTTGTATTGATTGTAGAGATAGTTTACAATGACCCCGGGTGTACATATTTATACCCATGGGTAGATATGAGTTCTTATTGGACAAGAAAGAAACTTTTCTAAAGATAAAAAGGAAAACATAAAGTCCTGATAGAACACAAAACACACTTTCCTAAAGATAAAAGGAAACTAACACACTCTTCCTAATTAATAGATAACTTGCCATACCGCATTCTCTTTGAACTCGGTCTCTTTTGGATAGGCTTCCTTGAATAGATTAATTTCCTTAACCGAATCCTCCAAGAATCCAACTGCTGGTAACTTGATAACTCCCATAAGCCGATTCCTGAACTCTGAAGCTGATATTGATTTTAGGCTGATGACATCTTCGGGGCTTACTAAATTTCACTGTTAACAGGCGTGGAGGGTGGCAAGGCGATAGTGATATGGTCTGGGGGCCCGAGGATGACGTGGGAACTATATCGTGGTGGAGTCGGCAGTTGCAGCATCAAGGGGGAGCTGCGTATCCTTTCGGACCTTGGTGAAACCGGTGCTTCCACAACTGGTTCAACAACAACTTGTTGAACCTGTTGAACAACATCTTGCTCAGCTTGTTGTGGTTGTGTGGACGTTGAAGCGTTTTCTGGTATTTCCTGAATTTCTTCAAGTCACACCATGCTCCCACTATCCTTTCTTGAAATGAACTCTTTTTGCAAGAAAACACTGTGTCGGGCGACAAACACTTTGCCTTCTTCCCGATTATAAAAATAATATCCTTTCGTTTCCTTAGGATACCCTACAAAGAAGCATTTATCTGATTTAGGTGTGAGTTTGTCCGATTGCAAATGTTTTACATAGACCTCACAGCCCCAAATCTTTAGGAAAGACAAACTAGGACGATTCCCTTTCCATATCTCATATGGTGTCTTATCCACTGATTTTGACGGAACCCTGTTTAGTGTGAACACAGCTGTCTCTAGAGCGTTACCCCAAAAGCTTAGCGGGAGATCAGTTTGGCTCATCATTGATCGCACCATGTCCAACAATGTGCGATTCCTCCGTTCAGACACCCCATTCCATTGAGGCGTTCCCGGCGGAGTGAGTTGTGGAACAATTCCACACTCCTTTAAATGATTGCCAAATTCAAGGCTCAAGTACTCTCCACCACGATCAGATCGTAGATACTTGATTGTCTTCCCAAATGATTTTGCACCTCATTCTGAAATTCCTTGAACTTTTCAAAGGACTCCGACTTATGTCTCATTAAGTAGACATAACCATATCTACTAAAGTCATCGGTAAAGGTAATAAAGTACCCAAAACGACCTCTGGCAGTTGAGCTCATTGGTCCACATACATCAGTATGTACTAGTGCCAATAGTTCACTTGCCCTTTCACTTTGACCCGTGAAAGGTGCCTTTGTCATCTTGCCAAGTAAACAAGATTCGCATGTCTCAAATGATTCAAAATCAAAAGAGTGTAGAAGTCCATCTCTATGAAGTTTCTCCATGCGTTTCTCATTTATATCACCCAAGCGATGATAACAATCCGGCCCAGATGGGGTTGGCCGAGGCCCAATAATTTAAGGTTGCCCAGACCCCAATAGTTGCACACCCACTCAGGGAAAGGCCCAATCTCCCTAAAAGACTAGTCCAATAGGGGAAGGGTGGCTCTCCCTTTTAAGGTGGCTTCCTCCTCCCAAGCTAAGCAAGGAGGGATTATCAGAGGCTCACACGGTCGCCGCCCGACTTTAGCGTCTTTGACAGCGGGTAATAGTGGAGGATGTCCTCATCAAGCAACAATGCCAAATAAAAGTGGGATTCAAATCATTAGGACGTTGCCTTTTTGCATTAATGTTATAGACTGAACATCCATCAAGATTCACAATGTATAAGCCATTCATCATGGGTGCATGGAAATAGGAAAATGTCATTATAATAGACTGAACAACCATTGTCCACAGATCTAAAACCATAACCCTCTGCTTTTAGACAAGAAGCAGAGATAACGTTCTTACACAAAGCTGGCACGCAATAACAATTATTTAACTCCAAAACTAATCTTGACGGTAAAGATAATGGCATAGTGTCGACCGCAACAGCAGCAACTCTTGCTCCGTCTCTTGCTAAGCTTCTACTTCTTTTCAGCCCTTGCAACGATTTGCATATGTGAGCAACTGACCCGGTATCAAATACCCAAGAATCAGTAGAGGAAGTAGCAAGATTAATTTCTGTAACATTAATACCTGAGGTGGAACTCTTTCCATCCTGCTGCTTCTGCTTGAGCTGCTCTAGGTATTTCTTACAGTTTCTCTTCCAATGGCATGTCTCCTTGCAAAAGAAACACTCTGCATCCTTAGCGGGCCCTGTCTTTTGAACCTTGGTCTTAGAGTTGCTAGTACTCGTGATCTTATCAGAGTTTAGCTTTCTCTTTTGACCACTCTTCTTGTTGTTGGGCTTACGCTTATGCATAACCATCACATGGTTGGAGTTTTTCTTAATGCTTTCCTCGGCAGTCTTTAGCATCCCATGCAATTTTGCCAAGGTCCTGTTCATGTTGTTCATGTTGAAATTCAATATGAACGGCTCAAAGCTGGGAGGGAGCGACTGGAGAATCAAATCAGTAGCCAACGTAGCCAACTCTTGGCTAAGGGGAAAACCAAGCTTTTCCAGAGTCTCGGTGTAACCAATCATTTTGATCACATGTGGGCTCACTGGATTACCTTCTGCTAGCCTGCACGCAAACAAGGACTTTGAGGTATTAAACCTCTCAGCTCTTGCTTGGTCCTCAAACATGTTACGTAGTCCCGTGATTATCGTATGAGCATCCAATGCCTCATATTGCCTTTGAAACTCAGGGGACATAGTAGCAAGCATGAGACAACTTATATCAAGATAATCATTGCATCGCTTTTCATGCTCTCTACGTTGAGCAGCAGGAGCATTGTTGGGCAAGTCAGCTGGAAAAGGCTGTGTAAGCACAAACTCTTTGTGATCTTGCCTGAGAACAATTCTCAGGTTGCGATACCAATACATAAAGTTTGTTCCATTCAACTTCTCTTTCTCAAGAATAAACCGCAAGTTAAAACTGGATGGTGCAGGAGCTGCCATGATCTACAATAGAAATATATGTATGCAAAATCAGCATCATGTCTACATTTAACCTTTCATTAAACAATTTAACAAAAGATGCTCCCACTATGTATTGTGAAACAAATTTCCCTCTAATAACATTGTGAGGCAAGATTGTCATTTTATTAGTGTCTAGTGAGCTTTGGCATCACAGTTAGACAACTATCAAAATAGATAAGCAACACCTTGCTAATCACATCATATGTGACTCTTGTGCTGTCAGGATGGCATCTCCATGTCAAAACCAATCTATGCCCCAAGGTCCAAAACCGTTTTGATAACCTTGTCAAGTAAACCAATAATCTCCGCATATAGATGTCCGACATCTATCCTATTTTATCATGATAAAAAGTGACAGTCTGCTATGGCAAACCCATCACTTATGATCACAACCGTAATAGGTGCAATTATTGGAAGAGCATAAATTACACTTAATTTTTCTAAGAGAATCTATCCAACCATGTCATACCAAATATACAACAACAATAAAGTAAGATAGATAAACATCATATGCTAGACATAGAATCAGATTCCATTATTGATATAAAACCCCAAACGAAATCTAAGGGGCAACGCACACGGCGGTCACGGGGTACATAGATCTCATCTACGATTCGCCATGTGAAAACCTTAACGGCGTAATCAAATTATGCCGAAACCGAGTCAATCTTATTGGCTCCTTTTTCTCATTGGCATGCAGTTCCAGTGGAAATCGGACTATCCGGTGAACACAATCACGCTCGGCCGTGGTGAGTACTAGACATTCCAGTGAAGTCACCAACACACATACCGATTGATCTCATCAACCCATGCGGCTATCGGTTCATCTCATGTTCCGATCATCTAATAACTCACATACAACATAATAGATCTCATCTATTACACCCGCATATCAACTATATGCAATGATCTAGATCATAAACTATACAAGGCGGCTCTGATACCACTGTTGGAATACGTGTAGGGTACAATAGCATAAATCAAAATTTTCTATCGCATAAACCAGGAACCATGCAAGTATTAGATCATAGATCGTTACCACTCGACACGCTGCGCAGCGGAAGAAAGCGCTAAGAAGTCAAAGGAACCCTCGTGATGTAGCGCGCGTCGATGTAGAGGAAGTAGTCGATCGCACCGGCTGGACCTTCTCCTCCTCGTGCGTTCTCCTCGCCGTACTCCCACGTCGATCAGCACTGCAAACCAGCGACGTCTCTACCGATATCCACACGTACAGGGATGGAATGTCACGCGCAGATGTGCTAGCACCCGCGCGTGGCTAGGGTTTTGCTCGGGGAAGGGAGTGGTGGCTAGGGCAGCTAGGGTTTCTCACGTGATGCAATGCCTCCGCCGGTCACACCCTCACGAATATATAGGATCCATCACTCAGGCCTCCAAGGCCCGTAGGACTCCTATACGGATCCCTATCTGAATTAAGCTCATATTGGATCTCCATCCAATCCACTTATTTCGGCCCATTAAGCATGCGACCCTGTAGGTTCATGTACACTCGGCTGTAACCCGAAAACTCCTTTTCGGTCCACGCGTCAACAGCAGCCCCTAGCAGAACGTATTGACCCACCGGGCATACATAAAGATCATATCGGCTGAACCTCTAGTGTATACTTGTATGCATCCCTTTGCCTCACGATACTGATTAAGCTCAAGGCTAGATATGTGCCATCCTCTAATAGCTCAATCATTCACTCGAACCTGTTGATAAATTATATAACTTGTGATTGACTCCTCAATCACCTTTGGTATGGCCATGCACTTCCATAATCTACAACATCGAGGGGCCTAGAGATATCTCTCCATAGGATGGGCAAATCCCATCTTGATTATTCATATCCCACTACATATTTCATAGCATACCCGAAAACTACTTTATAACTACCCAATTACGGAGTAGCGTTTAGCAGTCCCTAAGTAAGCTACTACACATGTTGGGAACCATGATAAAAGGTCTAAGAATTCAACACCAACCTAAATTAGATCACTGATGACACAAACACATATGGCTCTTGCAGTGTCTCATGTTGGTCTATCCAACAACATGTTACCAACATGTGTCCACATTATTAATTTGTATCTCTCTTATACCATGATCCATGAGACATGATCATCAATTAATGCATGTGCTGATCATCTAAACATATTTGTTCCACATATGATATTTGATCAGGGATCCTTTAGAAATAGCAACACACAACATAAAGAGTCTCATGAAAGAATCACATATTCATTAACCAATAATGAGTTATCTATTTCAAGGAACAAAGTCGGATAAATATGTAAACATAGTATGTGATACAATCATCTCTATGATTGCCTCTAGGGCATATCGCTAACAATGGCTTCTTCAAGTAATGTATTTGTATAGGCGATACTGCTGTGAAAATTTATCTTTTCGCATGTGGCCCCAACCTTCTCCATATATAGGTGGAAATGAAATTTGAGCCACATGTAAAAAGGACCATAGTAATGCCCTGCACTCTGCGAAAATCATTTCTATATATTGTATTTTGTATAGTATACTGTGTTATAAATCAGAAATCGTCGTATGTTTTTTTTTTCGATTAGAAATCCCCATTTGTTGGGATAGGGTGTTTCCCATGGA
This sequence comes from Oryza longistaminata, assembly GCA_009805545.1. Classification (NCBI taxonomy): domain Eukaryota; kingdom Viridiplantae; phylum Streptophyta; class Magnoliopsida; order Poales; family Poaceae; genus Oryza; species Oryza longistaminata. Next base: position 11,557,597 of record CM020182.1, on the reverse strand, counting down.
TGAATTTAACGTAGAGTCGAATCTGGAAAGGGAAAGACACTAGTACAGAAATTTTCATCTGTGACGGCCTCTAACATGCTTGGAATTAGCGGCCGTCACAAGGAAGTCATCTCAATTGGGCCGAAAAAGCGCCCGATTGAGATAACTCAAGCCCGTCACGGATGACACACATTAGTGACGGGCCATAGTTTAGGCCCGATTGAGATAACATTCCATATCCCAATCGGGTGCCAAGTTGGCGCCCGTCACGGATGACAATCATTTGTGACGGGCGCCAACTTGGCGCCCGATTGGGATATGGAATGTTATCTCAATCGGGCCTAAACTACGGTATGTCACTGATGTGTGTCATCCGTGATGGGTCTGAGTTTTATACCCATCTAACATGTCTATGCGACCATATCTCAACAATTAGGCCAGTCACAGATGACTCATCCGTGACGGGCTCTATACTAATGCCCGATTGAGACTTAGTATTTTTTCCATTTTTCATATGAAATGTTTATATTTGTGTGTTGACATGTAGCAAAATAATTAACTACATTATAATAATACATTTTCGGATAGTAAATGACTTCAAATGGAAAAATTGTCAACAAAAAATTTGTATAACTTATCAATATTTATAATTTTTATTTTGGTCATTTTTCTATATAACTTTTTTTAACAGTTTGAATTTGAATATAAAAATATGATAACTTCAAACAATATTTTCAAATACTAAATGATTTCAAATGGAAAAGTCATCAACAACAAAGTTGTATAACTCATCAAGATCTATAACTTTTATTTTGGTTATTTTTCTATATAACTTTTTTTAACAGTTTGAATTTGAATTTAAAAATATGACAACTTCGAAACAACAATTTCAAATACTAAATGATTTCAACTAAAAAAGTCATTAACAACAAAGTTGTATAACTCATCAAGGTCTATAATTTATTTTGATCATTTTTTTATATAACTTTTTTTGATAGTTTGAATTTGAATTTGAAAATATGACAACTTCAAACAACATTTTGAAATAGTAAATGATTTCAACTAAAAAAGTCATCAACAACAAAGTTGTATAACTCATCAAGATCTATAACTTTTATTTTTGTCATTTCTTCATCCGACAAAGTGTTAGTATCATTGTTCACAAAATTGACATATCTGTGTTATAGTTTATAAAACCAGATGAGTGATATGTGAATTTTGTGAACAATGTTACTATTACTTTGTCGGATGAAGAAATGACCAAAATAAATGTTATAGATCTTGATGAGTTATACAACTTTATTGATGACTTTTTCAGTTGAAATCATTTAGTATTGTTGTTTGAAGTTGTCATATTTTCAAATTCAAATTCAAACTGTACAATAAATGTTATATAGAGAAATGACCAAAATAAAAGTTGTAAATCTTGATAAGTTATACAATTTTGTTGTTGATGACTTTTCCATTTGAAATCATTTAGTATTTAAAAATATTGTTTGAAGTTGCCATATTTTCAAATTCAAATTCAAACTATTCAAAAAATGTTATATAGAAAAATGACCAAAATAAAATTTATAGATCTTGATGAATTATACAACTTTGTTGTTGACAATTTTTCGATTTGAAATCATTTACTACCCGAAAAATTATTTGACTTTCGTATATTTTAAAATTCAAATTTTATATAGTTCAATCAAACCCGGATGGAGAAATGACCAAAATGAAATTGGTAGATATCAATGAGTTCTACAACTTTGTTTTTGACAATTTTTTCATATGAGTTCATTTAGTATCACAAAATTCAATTTGAGATTTGTTTTTGCCTAGAAGTTTGATTTGCCTCCTCATCATGTTAATACTTGTTAAATATATATTTGATCCAATTAACTCGGTTTTGCTAGTGCAATATGTGAATGGATGTGAAATATGTGATCAAAATGGATGTTATGTGAATGAGGTTGTGTTAAATATATTGATGGTTGTGTATGTGAATGAATGTACAACTTCTTCTCCGGAAGCCGATCTCCAAAGAATTTTGAGGTTAAGCGTGCTTAAAGTGTGCAAAAAAAATATATCGGCCCGCGGGCGTGGCTAGCAAAGGCCTAAGGTTAGCCAATAAACAAAATTTATTTTTTTTATACTCATCCGTGACGGACTATAATTTAGGCCTGATTAAGATGAGAGTCATCCGTGACGGGCTATAATTTAGGCTCGATTGAGATGAGAGTCATCCGTGACGAGCTATAGTTTAGACCCGTTAGAGATGAGAGTCATCCGTGACGGGTTATAGTGTTGGCCCGATTGAGATGAGAGTCATCAGTGACGGCCGGATGCCCGATTGAGATATTTTCTCACATCAGTGGCCTTTGCTTAGTGACGGGGACGCTACCCGATAGAGATGAAGCTTTAGGCCCGCTACAGATGACCGAACCTGCTCTAGCGAGAAATTGAAACGGCCGTCCAAGAACATACTACCACAATGATGCACTGACTTCTAGGGATTAGTTTATAGATTGTCAACAAGTTAGGTCAGGTTATTTTGTCATGTCCCCTTGTTTTTCTTTCCATATTTTTCTTTCAACGTGTAGTTTTTCAATAAGACATAGCATATGTATATACACACATCGCTATGACGGATATCACATGCGCAAACATTGATGAGTGTCCCTCTAATACACGCTGAAAGGGAATGGATATATGCTAGTGTCAAATCGCTGACAACACTATACACTACTCTGGTTCATGTCATCTCTGACGGGCTCATACCCTTATATGTGATGGTTAAGCGTTGGTCACAGATCAGTGGTCACTGATGATATTGAGTCACCAGTGACGGGTAAAGACCCGTCAAAGGTAAAAGTCACCTTTGATGGACTGCAACTAAAATCCGTCACTGGTGACCTTCACCTGTGACGGGTAAATATATTAACTCGTTGAGGGTGATCCTTATCTGTGAGGGGTCTAAATTGAGACCCGTCAAAAACCTAAAAAATGCGGCCAAAAAAAATAAAATATTATAAGCATAGCTAGTCGCAGACCTTCATTAGGCATTCACAAATCACAAAAATAATCACATTCACAATCATTTCGACACAAAACAGAATCACAAAAAACATCACAATCACATTTATCTAGCCAAAGAACAAAATCACTTCACATTCACAATCATTTAGGCACAAAACAAAATCACAAAAATCATCACAATGCGGAAAGAGATGGATCTGAAGGGGAAGGGATCTGGCGGCATAGCTCGACTGGATTTGGAATTCACCACTGCTAGATCCGGCAGTTGGGGCCCGGATCCACCTAGGAGTTCCAGGCAGAGGCGGCGGCCAGCCCGCAGTCGGAGGCGGAGTCGGCGGTCGGCGCTTGAGCCGACGGAGGTCGAGACTGGCGCTCTAGTAGAGGCAAAGATGATGGCCGGCGGGCGCGGGTGGAGGCGTAGGAGCGGCTGGAGGCGTAGGCGGCGGCTGACCCACGGGCAGTGGAAGAGGCGGCGGAGGTGGAGACCACTGCCGCTGTCGGGCAGCCACCGTGCTAGGGCTCCAGATCCGTCCGCCGCCCACACGCCTCCCCTCCCGCCCTTGCCAGATCTGGCGGAGGGGAATGCGCCGCCGCCGCACACAGAGAGAGGGAGAGATAGAGGAGAGAAATGGAGAATGGAGAGAGAAGCCGAGAGAAATGGAGAATGGGAGAGAGAAGCCGGCCTTATCTCCTCCAAGTGTGGGCCCGCTAGGAAAAGAAATATCTCCTCCGGGTGTAGGCTTGGGTATATATAGTGGCACAACTCACCTCGCTTAAACCCGTTTGAGGTGAGTAAACCTCACCTCTGATGGGCCTTTCGGCTGTGACCCATCACATGTAACTAGTCACTTGTTGATGGGTCGCAGCCGCACTACTAAAAAAAGGCTAAAGGTGCCGGTTCCTAAAGTGCCAAAGGTGTCGGATTTTCATCTGACACCAATTGGTCGGCACCACTAAAAGCAACCGACACCTGTAACAAAAATAGAACCGGCACCTTTACCATTGTTCGAGCCAAAAAAAAAAAAAGAGAAAGAGAGCTGGCTTGAATTCGAGCCGAACTCACCTAACCCCAAACCATCACCAAAATAAAATTGATATCGCAAACCCCGAAATCATCCACAAATCATCACATAATGAACATTAACATCGCAGAATGAACATATTCAACAACAAATTTACACAAACATCAACAAATCAACAACAAATTTACACAAACATCATAGGGAGGGTGCCGCCGCAACCCGTCACCCGCCGCTGCAACCCGCCGCCGCTGCCGCCTTCGTCGGGCCGCCATGCGCGTGAGAGAGCCGAGAGGGAGAGACAGAGACGAGAGAGCCGAGAGAGAGAGGATAAGGCTGACTCATATAGGATGCGTCGGCTCGGCAGCTCGGCTCAGTTTGGATAGGTGCCGGTTTTATAATTTATTATAGGTGCCGGTTTTTAATTAACTGACACCTATAATATGTTAAAGGTGCCGGTTTTAATTAACCGACACCTATACTATAGGTGTCGATTTTTCTTTAGAACCAACACCTATAGTTGTTTAAAGGTATCAGTTTTACGTGTTTCCAACCCGCAGAGGAGGAAAAGGCACTATAGGTGCCGGTTTTAGTTATTACGGCACCTATAGCGCCAATCTCTATGGGCATTTTTGTAGTAGTGCCGGATGGCTTACCGATGACGGCATCCATAGGACCCGTCAAAGGTGACCTTCTGACCAGCATTTATACACGTCACAGATATACCGTCAAAGGTGTGAGGATCTGGTATAGTGATAATTAAAGCTAGTCATGCTGAAAATGCACTCGTGTTGTGTAATATTGTGGCTAAGTAATATTAATATTTGTCCAAATCTAAATACATTTATTGAGGTATTTTCTCTATTTCATAATGTAAGACTCTTAGTATTACCCATATTTATATAATACATTATAAAATAGAGGGAGTACTGTATAATAGTACTCAATAGTTTAAACATATAGGCCGCTAATTAACTATGGGGCCAGGCACGATGTAAACACGCACAAAAGAAGACTAATGTGAACGATAACTAATCATAGGGATCCACTGTGTCATCATCCATGACACTAGCGCTCGTCGTCATCATTCAGAGCAAGTTTAATAGTATAGCCAACTACTAGCTCCAATTCATCTATAGCCAATCTAATAGCTCATTCATACAATAGTTACATACTACACTATTAATATATAGTCCCACCTGTCATACACACATTACGTTTTGGAGTCCGTGCTACAGCTGGCTATAAATCTGTAGCCCGCTGCTCTTATCTCTCCTCATTTATCTTCTTAAAATATGTTTGCAGCTAGCTTATAGCTTGCTATTGTACCTGCTCTCATAGAGCTCAGTGATGGATACTGGCGACCACCTCGTGGCTGCTGCCCGCAGGAACCCCCCAGGACCTCTCCAGCTCCCCCCTGGCTGTCGGCAATCTAGATTCATACTTCCTCCGTCTTAAACTATATAGGACGCTTCCTTTTTAAAAAAAATCAAACTCGTTAGCTTCTCAGTAATAATCATACTAAGTATATCTATACTAAGTATTTATGTATGTTATATCACTATATTTATATTTTAAAATACTTTCATGTGATGTTAATTTTATAATTGTTGGGATATTGAAGATCGATTGTGTAAAAAAATATAGGCCTGATGGACAAATGGAGTACTACGTACTTAGGTTTGCTTGGTCAGTGCACGGTTTTCAAATTCATGCCAGACAAACGGGAGAGGTCTTAATTATAGAGCAATGACCGTTAATTGTTTCAACTATACAGTATAGGATATAGGAAATGATTGGAGAGGCTAATCTCCTCCTTCCTCCTCCAACCATCGTACTCTTACGTATCTCCCTCTCCTTCCTCCTCTCTTCTTTTCTTCTGTCAATGGTCATCCTGTAGGGTAGAGGGTCTCAGGCCCCCAACACCCATACATGATTTGCCCATATTTAATCATGAGAATTCCTTATTTACCACACAAACAGACACTACTAGAAAAGAGATTTCTCAAAACTGTCAAAATAGCTTTTTGTGTGCGCTTGGACAAACTGCCTGCGTGAAAGGGTGCAAAAATGGTGATTTTTTCATGCAGGTGGTGCACCCGCATGGGAAAATTGAATTTTCGCAATGGGACCTTAAGCCGTCCGCACACGATAATAGAACATTGTGAAAAAAATTTCAGAAGTCCAAAAGACAAAACATAACACTAACCATAGCAGCGGATCAGCGCGTGTGGAAGCCAGATCCACATCGCCGCCGGCGTCCACGCCCGCCACCGGAGCCCACACCAGCCACCAACATGCCGCCCACCGAGCCTGCCACCAAATCCGCGTGGCGGAGGGCAGGGCGAGCAGCTGTCAGCCTCCCGCTCGAGCCTGCTGCTAGATCCGCGTGGGGGAGAGTGGAGAAGAGCCGCCGCCGGCCTCCCGCTTGAGCCCGTCGCTGGATCCGCGCGAGGGAGGGCCCAGGGGCCCACCGCCATCGCCGCAGTCGCCGAATCAGCCGCAGCTGCTCTCAAAGGCGGCGGATCCAACCCTCCTGACTCCTGAGGGTGGCGCCGCCGGATCCACCGCCCTCGCCATCGCTGCAGCCGCTCCCTGCCGCCGCCCGCTCTTGGCCGCCTCCTCGTCAGCGGCGGTAGCCCACCGGCACCTGCTCCCGCTCGGAGAGGACGAGAGAGAGGATTGAGAGAGAGAGAGAGAGAGATAGAGAGAGAGGAGAGCTGATGAGACTAGGAGAGGCGGAGTGAAAAATAGGAGAGGAGGGGAAGAGAAAGATGGGAGACGAGTTAGAAAAAAATTGAAGTGGTCAAAGGGAGAAGAGAGTGGAGGGGAGAAAAAAATTGTGAAGAGAGGGTATTTTTACATGCGGACCACTTAAGAGACCCGCATGCGACGCCCTTTAAGACGACCGCATGTGAAAATAGACTTATTTTCGCATATGACCCTTTAAGAGGCCCGTATGCGAAAATAGATTTTTGCATGCGCTCCTCTTAAGGAGCTGTCAGCGAAAATAAATGTCGATTTTTGCAGGCGCGACCAGTTACAGTACTTCTGGTATCTATAAGGGTCCTCGTAAAAAAAATCATTTTTTTAGTAGTGAAAGTTAGCTAGCCAGATTTGTTATATGCAAAGTTATATAAGGTATGGCAAACAAAGAATTCTCTATTTAATTTGTAGAATAGTGTGGTGATGATGTAGAGATTCAAGGGATAAAGATAAACTCAATCATTGAACTTGCGATAAGTGAACTTTTCCAAAAACATGCGCGCATCACCTAAATTTACACCACTAGAAAACAACTTTTTTGCAGACGCACCCTCTATTTCATAGTAGATAGGCTAAAAGAACGTCAATATGTAAAAAGATTTGGATGTTGTTCGGTTAAGGCCCGCATGGGAAAACTGCCTGCGAAAATCGATTTTCCCATGTGGAGGTTTCTCTTATCAGCCTGCAGTTCGTGCAATAGCCGCTCTTCGACCTTTTTTTCTCCCCACGCGACCAGCCTCTCCGCTTCCTTTTATTTCTCCTCTCACTTTTTCTCTCCTCTATCTCCTCTTCCCATTTCGCATTTCCCCCATCCGTACGTCCTTTTTCCCTCCTCTTCTCTTCCTTTTTTATCTTCTCCTCTTGTCAGAGTATGCAATCCGTCATAGATATCTTTCATCACTGATAAGATACGCACTCATCTCCATCAGAGAGGTGTCTATCACCACTGATAGAGCTTCACCAATCATAAATGATAAACTAGTCAGCACTCCGCGCGTTGCTGCGGCGATGATATTCAACGTGTTTAAAACATAGGAATTTAATGTGAAACCATATTTTTTGGGGGCATAGTAGTTTGAAAAAAAAAAAAGAAAATATGTGCTATATATACGAAGAAATTTGCTCTTTTTTCACTCTCTTTGATATATGTGTTCTTATGATAATCAATATAGGGCATGGAGCTTGTCATATGAAAAGTAGCTAAACGCTTCCCCTTTGGAAACACATAATTTAAGACATTTTTATTACACAAATAAAAAGTGAATGGTTCTGTAATTATTGATTAGTTTAAAATTGTATTATAGTAGTACATATGTAAGGTGGACATGTAGTATTACTGTAATAGTGAAAATATATTATATATTGGACTTATTTTGTCACACTCTTCATGTAGAACATGGTAAAATAGCTATATCACAAATTATTTCATGGGGTTTGTGGAATATAACCATTTAAAGCTGTTAGCCTATAAGCAAAGAATATTATTATGTAATTAACAAAATTAAATGGGTTCTTTTGCAAAACTTGTTGGTAAAATCGCCTCCTACTCTTTCAGGGCTCCGACACTCTCGGTACCTAGCATTACCTAGTGGGAGACACGTGTACGAACTGGATGTAGAGGGAAAAAAATATGGACGGTTGTGTTTACTACTGTAGTTTCTACAGGGATTATTATTGGCCGTACACTCGTACTTATTTATCACCTGAAATGATCGTTCTACGTCCTGTGCTTAACTCGGTTGCTTTTCTCTACACAGTTTCTTCGTTGTGTCGGTCCAGCATGTGGTGACCACCCCACCCCAACCCACATACGGAGTACTCGACCTGTGGAGTTTCATGGTGATAGATCTCCAAAAGTACGTACCTGCCCTGTCATGTCCCGCGCTATTACAGTGTACTAGTGTACTACTGTTCTGCTCCTACTTGACCATGCTCAACCGATCAAAACCTGAGCTTTCTTTCAGTAAAAAAAACGAAAACGGCGTTGCAGACTCGGACTAGTCCGCAGCAGTAAAACGCGGCACCGAAAAAAAGGATCACGAAGAGATCCACGAGAGGGGAGTGGGAACGGAACGGGGCCTCGTGACAAGAAAACGGGGGGTCCCAACTCGAATTGAACGGCCACCCGCAGCGCGACGCAACTGCAGGCACACAGTCGCCGCTCGTACTCTCTCCGCGACCATACGTGACGCCGTGTGACGGCCCCGTCCTTTTCTCGCCAAAAGGCAAAGCTCTGCACGTAGGTATAGCTCTCGCGTGTTTGGCAGCGACGACGACCAAGGAACGCAAAGTTGCAAACGCTGTGCTCTGCCTCTTCTTCTTCACGGGTTGGTTACTTGGGTTTCTGGCAGGTTGTAGGCGCACCTGAAAGATGGACGTGCGACCAACCAAAAACGCCGTGCTCCGTGACCGCCTCCTCCTCCTCCTTCTTCGTCGTCGTCGTGTTGCCCGCGTGGTGGCGGTGTGCGTGAGAGACTCTGGGGCCTTCGCTGATAATAAGGCTGCCAAACTTCAGTCCTTTTTTATCATATCAACCTGTCATATACACACAACTTTTCAGTCACATCATCTTCAATTTCAATCAAAATCTAAACTTTACGCTGAACTAAACACAAACTAAATGTGGGCATCTCTCGGATGATTCTGCTGTTGTGCTGCTAGGGACCAAGGAGGTGGCTACAAGGAGGCTGGGGGGGCCTACAGGCCGTGATGCCAATCTCTCAACCTCCACCGTCCTGTGCGCGATCGATGTTCTAGTGTACGGTACAGGCAGTGTCATCCTAATCATTGCAATCATTGGCGCCATCTTTGCTAGAGACTCCCAATCCTTCGTCTCGTTGTCGGTTCTATTGGCTTTTCCCTTTTGTCACGTCCTTCTGATCATCCCTGAATTTTTAGGCCCCTTTGATTCAAAGGAAATTTATAGGAATTTTAGAGGATTTTATTCCTATAGGAATTTTTCCTATATAGCCCTTTGAATCAAAGGAATGGATCTTATGGAATCCTATAAAATTCCTATGGATTGCCTAATGCCATGCAAGTTTTGGAGGAATTCTAACATGAGGTAAAACCTCTTGGAAACTTTCCGTTGAGTCTTTATCTCTCCTCTAATTCCTGCGTTTTTCCTACGGTCCAATCAAACGATCATTTTCTGTGTTTTGCAATTCTTTGTTTTACACTTCTATTTATGTTAGAATCTTATGTTTTTTCTATTCCTTCGTTTTTTCATTTCTACAATTCAAAAGGGTCCTAAAATCGTAGAGTAATGTTTTTCCTCCAAATCGAAGACCCATGTGAGCAGCACTTTCCTTTTAGAAAAAAAGTGAACAGAACAAGAGTACAAGACCTTGTGATTGACATAGCTCACACAAGTCACAAACCGATCCTATATGAGTCTGGACACGTAAAGGCAAAGCTAGTACTACATGATGAGCATCTTAACCGCCCTACATATAAATATATATGTTATTCTTTTCTTTTAAAAGAATATTCTGCTCACCAACATCTAGCTTGCGTATATTACAACATCACAAATTCACATATATTCGTTAATCCATATTGAGAAAATTGGCGCCGATCGTGGCACAAAGATGCTTGCCCAACAGCGACTCACACCATGCAAATGTGCAATGCTGATGTGCTGCAGATAAAAAGATACTACTAGGCAGGCAAGGCATGTGTAGCAGCCATCAGCAAATTGAGCAAATTGCAAAAGGTTTCTGCACTCTCTACTCAACCTGCTTTGGCAGCTTGTTTTCGCAGAACAGCCGGTAGTTATTGCTGGTTGTTGCGACATGACATGGGAGCAATAACCAACGGTCAGCCAGAAAACCGTATCTACTCCCTCCGTCCCAAAAAAAAAAAGACAAACCCTGGTTTTCGTGCTCAACATTTGACCGTCCGTCTTATTTGAAAAAATTATGAATAAAATTAAAAAGACAAGTCACGCATAAAATATTAATCATGTTTTATCATCTAACAACAATGAAAATACGAATTATAAAAAAATTTCATATAAGACGGACAGTTAAAATTGGACACGTAATCCAGGGTTTTCTTTGTTTTGGGACGGAGGGAGTACTTTTTGTGGACACATCTGCTAGCTAGTCCTCTATATAAGCTGGCTAGCCCGTCATCTTAATTCACTACTACTAAGCAGCTGCTACCTAGCAAAAGCTAAAGCCAAGCAACCAACATCATACGTACCCGCCATAAGAATTATTCTCTGTCTGTCCTATATATCCCTGTAGCTAGTAATATATGTATATAATCCAAGCTTCAATTCTATATATATATTTCCAGTGAAATACTGCCTGGCAGGGCACTAGATATGTCCCATCACCTCCCTTTCATCTGTCATGGAATGGTTGGTTGTCCGGTCCTGCAGCCGGTTCGTCGTTGCCATCCGACTGGTGCACAAGCTCGCGGTTTCTTCCGACGACAGAGAGCGAGCAGCGGGCTGCTACATGCACATACGCGCATGAAGTCCGGTGATGCCGCCGCTTCTAACGAGGCATCTAGCTTTGAGCCCAGTGTGTGGGGAGACTTCTTTATCAACTACGAACCAAAGCAACTACAGGCAGGCGCCACACACACACACACACATATAAATATATATATATCTTTTTTGCATGCATGATATATGTGTGTGGGAGTAATAAAATTAATTGCATAACTGATGCGCAGAACGAACCTGAATATTTTATTATGGTACGATTGTAAGAATTAATCCACACACATGCAATATGTTTATAGAGGTTTGGATAGATAGGGACTTACTCCCTACATACATTCATTTTTTACTTGTCATTAGGGATGTAGACATGGTCCCTAGCACACATCCATCTGTTTTTTTTTAAAGAAAATATAGACAGATGCAGACACTTATATAGATGCACGCACATTCACTTCTATAAATGCATGCACATATCTTATCTATACGAGATTTCCTCTTTCTCATTATATATATATTCTTTTACTAAAATGGCAATACAAAAGCATTTTGCATGGTATTCTCTAGATATTACCTCCAAGTTTTAAATAATTATCATTTTGGACGAGAATGAGAATTATATAGAAATACTATTTCAAATGGTCTCCAAATATATAGTTTTATTGAAATACGTTCATAAACATTCTAAACATAGTCTCCAAAACTAACTTTTACCACTATTTTCTATTATATAAAAATATCAACAAATATATGGTTTTACTGAAATACTTTCTTAAGATTAATCTATATATATAGTATTCATGTTTGTAACTTAAGTATTTTATTGAAGTTATTCATAGTCATTGTTTTTAATTTAAGTTTGATATTAGTCTTATCCAGAAGGACAATTATTTTTAACCTAGAGAGAGTAATAGTTGATGTAGTTTTCGCATGACGATTCATATAATGGATAAACCTCTTGCATGCAAAATTTTAACGGTAGCTTTTAAGCATAATTTTTATAATTTTACAAAAATGTTTTCGAAGTTCCACTGAATTCATGTAAATAAAATATATTCATTGATGGTGTATCATATTTGATTTTTTTTATGGTAGTTAATTTTATGTTGATTTTGGTATATCATTGGTCACCTTACAATTTGTAAAAAAGTCTGCAAGAAACACAAGTTATATACATTAGAAATTGCTGACTCAACATATAACTGATAATCATATATAACTACTCAAATTCATGCATGCAAGCAGCGATCAGAGGAGTGGATGATGAAGAGGGCCGGTAAGCTGGAAGAGGTTGTTCGCACACTGTTTTGGACCTGCAATGACATGGTGGACAAGATGCACTTAGTAGACGTTGTCCAACATCTTGGAATAGATCACCTTTTTCAAGAAGAGATAGGCAGCACACTTAGCGATATCAACGGAAGTCAATTTGCTAGCAATAGCCTCCATGAGGTTGCTCTTCGCTTTCGTTTGCTTAGAGAGAATGGCTTTTGGGTATCACCAGGTATATATCAATCTATACAGCTTAAATAACAACGAGACATGCTTACATACTGGTTTGATATAGAGTAGTAAGGACATTCAAGCGTTTATTGATTTTCTACCAAGAAACTGTAATTAATCTAACTAATGATAGGTCTCGAAATTCTATGAGATCAATACAAAATTAAATGGCACTGTAGTAAAATAAAATTTTCATAGAGCTTTCATACAAGTAGCATTTTATTTTCTTTCATATCATTAATCATACATGTAAGTTTTTTATCACAAAATATTAATTAACTTACCATTTTTCTAGGCATCTATCAGAACTATAGATTTTTTTTTTTGTTTAGGATAGAGTCATTTTCTCTGTGTATTTACTCTGAAACAAAATAGCACAATACAAAGAAATGATATGTCATGCAGATGTGTTCAACACATTCAAAGGAGAGGATGGAAGGTTCATCAGAGGAATATCTGATGAACCAAGAGGATTATTAAGTTTATACAACGGCGCGCACCTCCTCGTCCATGATGAGACAGAACTTATAGAAGCCATCTCTTTTGCAAGGGACCAACTTCAATCGATGTGTGATGGAAGTGAGCTTAAGGCCCCTTTAGCTGATCAAGTGAAACGTGCCCTACACTTACCATTACCAAGGTCATACAAGAGAACGGAAGCATTGCATTATATGTTGGAGTATGGACAGGAGGATGGTCATATCACGGTTCTTTTGGATCTTGCAAAGCTGGAATTCAACCTCCTGCAGCATGTCCACTTGAAAGAGCTCAAAGCCTTTTCGCAGTAAGAATGTTTCTCTCTCACACACCCACACAAACACATGGAAACAAATTAAAGTAACAAGTGGATTCCTTGCGCGTTGCAGCAGGAAATTTAGAAATACTTTGAAGAGAACTGGAAGAAAACAATTTATACATAACACGTGAATGGTTTTGTATCAAACGTGAGCGATTCGATGGCTATTTCTTTTCTAGGGCCGTGTTTAGATTCAGGGGTGTAAAGTTTTGACGTGTCACATCGGATATACGGACACACATTTGAAGTATTAAACGTAGTCTAATAACAAAACAAATTACAGACTCCGCATGTAAACCGCGAAGCAAATTTATTAAGACTAATTAGTCCATAATTAGTAAATGTTTACTGTAGCACAACATTGTCAAATCATGGCATAATTAGGCTTAAAAGATTCATCTCGTAATTTACACGCAAACTGTGAAATTAATTATTTTTTTCGTCTATATTTAATAATCTATGCATGTGTCCAAACATTCGATGTGACAGGGTGTAAAAATTTGCAAGGGGATCCAAACAGGGCCTAGGTGACATTGTTCAATGCACATTGAGATTTATAGCAATAACTACACTAAGGCTGTGTTCGGGAGGAACCCCTCCTCCCCAGCATGCAAAACGATGTTCGCATTAACACGTGATTAATTTAGTATTAGCTTTTTTTTTTATCAAAAGTGGATAAATATGGTTTTTTAAACAACTTTCGTATAGAAACTTTTTACAAAAAACGCACCGTTTAGTAGTATGAAAAGCGTACGCGCGGAAAACGAGGGTGGGGTGTTGGACTCCCAGCAAACAACGTAGCCTAAATGGGTTGTGATTGCACATGACATATGGATGATTGAGATAAAAGCACGATATTTTTCCAAATGCTACTATTCTATAAATGATGTGAGTCAATGCAAGCCATGCTTTTGGTTCCAACTATATAGGATAACTAATTGGCACCCCGCGTCTTGCCGCGGGTTTTATAGTTTTATCGTCAAATAAAATCGTAGTTATAAATGGTTAGGTGCAACTCTATGTATATACAAAATATACGATAATGTGGCGTTATATACCTTATGTTACTACAATAAAATTCATGCTTTATTTTTCCAAGCGTCATTGTATTGTTATAATATATGAATATTATTTTCATGCGCAATATGGGTATCGTTGTAGTTAGACAATTTGCATCTCTCTGCTTCATTCAAGCTTTTTCTGAAAATTGATTCAGGTAACGATACCTAATAATTATATGCTATCTAATCATGCATAATAAAACAAAACACACATCTTAAACAATAATTTGAGTTGTATTCGGAAAACATGGTGTTATGCACAAAATATATAACAGTGCTATATGTGACTATGAGGTGGAGCAAAGGGAGGTGATTGGATAACTAATAAATGATTGAATTGAATGAATAAGTAGCTTCTTGATCCAACGGTTGCTATCTTTGTACTAATGTGATCTGATGGCTTAAAATTGTTGATGATGTGGCTTATTGCATGTTGTGCTTTATAGGAGTAAGTGTCCCTTAGTGCTTACCAACTATATAGTAAGATAGGATAGGTGATTTCCCTTGCTCTGCAGTGGGAATTACTAAGTATTCCTCACTATGATTTTTCTTTTACAATCGAACTAGGAGTAAAAAGATGTGACTACCAACAAATAAAACTGGCCGGTTGCCAAGGCATAGTTCGAGAGAAATAAAGTTAGTAGATTTTGTAAGAGATTGCAGTTGAAATATTAGGTTGTTGGGTCAAGATTTACATCGCAATAAGCCAAAGGTGGGGAAAATTGATGAAAAGACATGGTTTATTAGTACTAATCAGGAAACAATCTAAATGATTCCCCCCACTCTTTGATGCAAAATATATGTTAAGTACTTCCTCCGTTTCAAAATGTAAGTCATTCTAGCATTTCCCATATATATTTATATGATTCATTAACATCAATATGAATGTGAGAAATGCTAGAATGACTTACATTGTGAAACGGAGGGAGTATTATAAAAATGATAGATATATATGTTGAAATATTGTAAAAATGATGTGAAGGGTGATGATAGGACATGCTTGCATGTTGTTTTGTAGAATTCAGTAAATTGTAGATGATGTTGCATGCTTGTATGAGCTTTGATAACTAATTATTGTTAGTGGATGATGACATAGCTTGTTTGTATGTTATGTTTTAGGCTTAGTGTGTTCTAACTATATAGAAGGTATTTAATCAAGATATATAGATGTATCTGATCTCCTACACTTCTACTAGAAAAGAACATGAGTAGATGTACTGTTTTATTTGAATTCATTTACAATATCTGACTTCCTTCAATTCATTTATAAAATTGGCGATTCCAGAGGCTCTCCTACAGATACTGTAGGTGACAATTTTGAATATTTTAGAGATATATTCGAAATTGTCTTTCTAGATGTGTAAAGATAATAACTTAAAATATAATGTTGTTTTTACCATGTGGGTGCTAATTCGAGTGTGTGGTAAGCACCTACAATATCTAAGTAATGTAAGACATTACTTCCTCCATTCAAAAATAAATGACCACTTATGAATCAAATTTTGAGGTTAGGTAAATGATCTAGATGCCCCTTATTAGATGAGGGATGTTTGTGAATGGGAGGGTAGTTCGGGGTAAGATGAAGCATGTGGTACTGTAAAGCGGTCACTAGTTTTGGGTTGACGGAGTAACAAATAATTGAAGAAGTCAGTATGTGATGTTTAAGAGATGGTTAGTGTGACAAGGATAACCTGAGTGTTCTAGATAAGTTTAAGGACTGACCAATCTATGCACAATTATGGACACCCAAATCAATATCGGTTGGAAAAGCCTCTTCAGTGCAGCCTTTTCAAGCGGCACCCTATAAAGTGGTATTGATATGGCAGCCTTATTTGTGATGTGGATTTGTTGGAGCAAGAAAATCGCACCGAGCGGGGTCAATTCGAGCATGTTGGATAATGATTTAGGCTAGATGATTTTAGTTTAACTCACAAATTATATTACAAATCAACAAATCCAAAACAAAAGCATATCACATTTTGAATTGTTCGTCCACAACACAAATCTGGCATAGATTTAAATTGTTTGTCCACAAAAATTCTAACACATCACAGTATAATTTCTAACAAGTCACAACACACCTACAAAGTACTATGAAAGAGCAGCACATGAACATAAAAAAATAAAATGTCCCGTCACCTTGGACTGATCTAGCTAGATCTGAAGTCCTTACCGTCGCCGCTGCTGTTCCAGGGGAGGGGAGGGAGCTACCTCTGCCTTGCTGGTGGAAGGGGAGAGAGCCACAGCCGCTCATTCGAGTGGGCCACACCGGCTAGATTTGGCCACACTAGAGGCCAAGGTAGCCACCTTTGCCGCTGCTCGCCAACATTAATCCGAAGCCATTGCTGCTCTGTCGAGCTCACTACATATGCCAGATCCGGTTGCCCCCGAGCTCGTGGTGGCCAAATCTGGTAGCCCCTAAGCTCTAGGCGGCTGGATCTAGTGGCAGCGACAGGACCGGTGGCGACAGCGAGCAAGAGACCTGTGGTATCCGCTACTAGGAGGACTGGTGGCAGCAGGGATAAGGATGGGACGCAACAGAAGACAAAGAGCAGAGGGGCCATGGAGGCGAGAACTTATCGATTGATCTGGATTCTTTTCTGTGCCGTCATGAGCAACTTATCTCTTTCTGTGCCGTAATGTGGTATATATTTTGGGGGGAAACAAAATGGTTGGTCAATGTAATATATATGGATGATAGCGGGAATATAAAGATGGGTATTAATGGAAGTGTCCCGAAATGGAACTGCAATTTTTTCCAAAGAAAAACAGATAATACAATTTCAATAAGTGCAAAGAAGAAAAATACGTTATGTGTTTAGAATTGTTATTTCTTATGGTCTTAGAAAATAATATAACTAGTATAATTAATCTCTCCACTCTATTGACAACACAAAACAGCACCATTATAGAAATATTTATAGGAATATAGAAGCGTTTTATTGAAATGTCTCTTTGGTTGTAGCAGCAATATGAACTAGTTCTTATGCAAAGCTTTTAAACATGCATGCCTCTAAAGCACTAGAGACAATATATATTATAAGAGTCTCTCTATATTTCATCCGTGAAGAGATATATATAGCTCCTTATATATTTGATTTGAGATATAACTCTTCGTAAAGCGAGTATACAAAACTCATCTTTGGTACATGTTCTTGGCCTCCTGACTAACAGTATGAGGTATACATATATAGACCTCTTTATACCTTCTATGAATCAGAAAAATCTCACAATTGTGAATTATAAACTTGTATTCTCATCAGTTGAAGTGGTTTGATATTTTACCTCTAAAATAGTGGTAGTATTTACCTCTCAAGGATGGGAGAAAACCTCATGTTATAAATAACTAATTATGTATCTGAATATATAACCTATTTTTCAGGTGGTGGAACGACCTTCATGGATGCATTTGCCTAAGTTACACTAGGGATCGTGCGGTGGAGGCATACGTTTGGTCCAAAATGTTGTTCTACGAGAAAGAATTAGTGCTCACACGGATGATATGTGCCAAGTTAATTGCACTGGTTGTCATTATGGATGACACGTATGATTGTCATGCCAACATCCAGGAATGCCGGAAGCTAAATGAAGCCATACAAAGGTTAAATTAGTACATCAAACTAGGACAAATGTCTTGTGAAAACCACTAATCATTAAAACCAGACAAGAACCTAACTCAAGAAGCTTGAAAAGGTTCTAAAAAAGATATCATACGTAGGGCAGGTGGAGTGTATAGAACATGCATGTAACATTTCAAGGTCCAGATCGCTTTAGTTTGAAAGATATATTATTCACAAATAGATTATTGAAATAGTATTGAAAAACACATATTCAAGTTCTATTGTTTTCTGCCAGCTTTCTGTGAATTTAAATCCACTATTATACATCATTATATTATATGGGATCGGTATATCACCCCTAAAAGTTCTTTAATTTTTTATTTTAACTTCTAGGTGTAGTATGTATAGTGTTTCTGAAATTTTAGTTACCGAATGGTGGTTTCCTATGATTGCCCTTATTAATTTTCATCAAATTTACCAATTGAACTGCTGTGCAGATGGGATGAGAGTGCTATTTCTTTCCTGCCAGACTACATGAAAAAGTTCTATATTGAATTCATGAAAAACTTCAAGGAATTTGAGGAACAGGTGGGAATCAATGGCAACTACCAGGTTGCTCAAACCAAAAAGGAGGTACAACAGTAATTTCGTGTTGGCACAATCTTAAAAATTAGCTAGACTACTTTGATCATTGATTCCTCATACAATATATTATGATCAATAGCAACATAGTCAGAATTGTCCTAAACTAATTTAAATTTTGAATACTAAATGTACACAGAATTTGGTTAATATAATAAATAGCTAGTCAAGGTTTATTGAAGTTTAAATATTTTAACTATAAGCACCTCCATGTATATGGATGGATATAGAGTCACTACTTAAAGAATGATTTTTGCGAACACCCCCTTTCTTTTCGCAGGTGAGCTATAAGAACGTCGTATATAAAAAAATTTAGGAGGTGACAATAAAGGTCTGCCTAAAAAATTCAATTTTGCAGGCAGAACCCGCATGTAAAAAAAACCTTTAGCAAGTGAGCCCTCGCTTTTTTTCTTTTCTTTTTAAGTCATCCCTACTCTACTTCTCTCTCTCGCTGTCCCATGCCTTTCCAGGCAGAGATCTCGTTCCCCCTCTGCCTCCTTTCTCATCCCATCTGCTCTCCTCCCTCTTTCCCTTCTGATGGCCTGCGATGGGGAGGGAGTAGCCATTAGTGCACCGCAATGGGATGCGTTGCTGCCGGCACCGCGATGGGCGGATCCAACGCTGCTGGCGAAGGGGTGGGGAGGGACGGTGACAGTGACTATGCTTCTATGGTGACCACAATGACGGCGGCGGCTAGGGCGACCACAAACGGCGGAAGCCTCAGGTGGACGCATCCACCCGTGCTAGACCTTGAGAGCGACGACGAGTGATGCTACTCATGAAAGGGAGGCGAGGGGCGGCAGTGGAGGTACCGGATCTGCCGCCACAAGCCTCGCGATGGGTGGATCTAGCGCCACCGGTGAAGCGGTGGCGATGAAGCGGTGGCGAGGAGCGGCAATAACAGCTGTTTAAAACATCTACTAGATGCTTGTCTGAAATGACAATTATAAGAGAGAGTAAGGTTACCATACATTGCTTAAGGTTCCCACATGCACCTCATACATTGCCTAAGTTAGTCACATGTTTAGTTCATAGCCACACTTGTGATAAGATTTCGTTTCATTTCTCTTAGTTCTACATGTCATCAACTAAAAAAATGTGTCCTATACCTTAGACATGTTTAGCTAAAAAAATGTGGCAAATGTTGGCAAACTTAGCACAACAACCAAATGGCTCTGTAAATCTATTCTCGACAGTTGTATAAATATTTCCTGGTTAATTAATTTCTTTTACTTGTGTGTAGTTCCAAAAACTGTCTAGTTATTATCTCCAAGAATCTGAGTGGTCACATGAGAATCACAAGCCCAGCTTTCAAGAGCAGGTGGCTTTGTCTACCATGACCTCAACCATGCCACTAATATGTGTATGTACTACGGTTGGCCGAGGTGATGCATTATCAAAAGAAGCATTCGACTGGGTAGCAAGTGGTACCGGTGCAATAATAGCATGCGCAAAGATACTACGTTTCATGAATGACATTGCTGCTTTCAAGGTACAAATTTACTAGAGAAATTTTCCTCTTGCCACTCCATTCTTTCTAAGCCATCCTCTTGCAACCCCTTGCAACAATATTCTCTCTAATGCCATGAATATTTGCACTAATATCTTTTTTTCACTATTCCATTACTACATATTGATGGCTCCTTTTCTATTATCGAAAGGCAGTGCCAAAAAACCACTATTCCATTATGAGAACTAGAAATTATAGGAAAAAAATCAAGGAAAAGACATTGAATTTCTCTAAGACTTTTGTAAATTAGTACAAACAATTTACGATAGGGAAATTATAAGTTATTTTGGAATATTCTGCAAGCTAAAATGAAAGTATTAAGGACTTATTTGGGACGTTTAGAACTTTTGTAATGGTAAAATATTTCCTCTCCTAATTTTCTGGGCAGCAAGAACAATTAATATTGTCAATTTTTCCTCCCCCAACAAAAGCGTTCAGTAGAATAGAATGTACAAATATTACATCATAAATGTTATGTTCGCTACTGGCGGTTCCCATCCGAAACATTGTGCAAGGAAAACAGAGCGGTGCATTAGCACGTGATTAATTAAGTATTACTCTCTCCATTCCAAATTGATCTACATATAGTTTTTTTAGGTTATTCCTAAATGATCTACATATTTGTGTTCATTTATTAAGTCTATTCGTTATTTGTGTATTGGAGTAAATGGACTTTGATGCATGCATCTATGCACATAAGTAATTATAACCCACATGCAATATCTTGATTTGCTATTGGCTAGGAAATAATGGGGATGGTACATGCATCGAGTTTGTTGCTAGAGTAAATATAGTATGAGAGAGTTATTAGCTTTTCTTGGTCTTGGTGTACTTATGAAATATGTAGATCAATTTGGAATGGGGGGAGTAGCTAATTTTTTTTCAAAAATGGATTAATATGATTTTTTAAGCAACTTTTGTATAGAAACTTTTAGTAAAAAACACACCGTTTAGCAGTTTGAAAAGCGTGCGCGAGGAATACGATGGCGAGGGGTTGGGAACCCTGGGTTCCGAATAGAGCCTACTCCTCTGTCTGAGTGAGTATGCTCTGTCCAGATTCATTGTACTAGAATATGTCATATCTATTAGTTTTTTTAGACGGAGAGAGTATCAGCCTGCTCGCTCAGACTGAGGAGCTGCCAGCTCGGCATGTAAGCCTAGATTAGTAGGACAAGGCCCCTATCGTAAGGCCAAAGGCTGACAGTATTGTACACCTATTATTTTGTGAACCTGATCAATATTTGTGCGATTTTTTATTAAAATAATAGTATTTCTACAAATACTTCCTCCGTCCCCAAAAAAGTTGAATCCTGGATCCCCGATGCAAGTTTAGTACTAATGTGAAAGACAAAAATGCCCTCATTAACTACATCCATCTGTTACTATCGTTCCTCTACATCTATTAATTACACAGCTAGAGACATCTTACACAAAATAAAAAAAATGGCAAAAGTTGGAAACTTTTCACTTGCCGAAAGAAATACTCCGAAAGAAAATCTCTCCAATTGAGGAAGGAAATGCTCTGGATTCACCTGTAAGAACTATAGTACTACCAGCAATAGCATGAATATAGCAGGAACCCCAAAGAAAAAAAATGCGGTGTTGTTTGCCTTCACCACCGTAGGCACGAGCATCAACCAATCACATACAAGCCCCTGCCACCTACAAATCACATACAAGCCCCTGCCACTGACAAAGCCGCATCCACTCGTTGCCTCCGCCGCCATCGAAGCCACATCCACTCGTTGTCTCCACCGACGATGACACCGCATCTTCCCGTCGCATCCTCCTCCGCATCTCCCCACCGCCTCCACTGCCGATGATGACATCGCATCTCCCTATCGACTCCACCGCCGATGATGACACCGCATCTCCTCGTCGCCGACAACGTTGCATCTCCCCGTTGCCTCTGCCTTCTCCATCATCACAGTAGCATACCCCCCCCCCTCCTCGCCAACACCGTCACATATGAGTCTCATCCATCCAACGCCACCATTGCCTGCACTGAACCTTCCTCCTCACAAGCTTCTGCATCTGCCGCCATATCGAGGTTGATGCGGAAGGCTACGGGCAAGGAGAGGGGGTGGAGTGGGAGAGAGGGAGAGGGAGGAGTGGAAGAAGATGGAGGGAGAGAAGGAACAGTGGAGTGGTGAAGGCCGGCTGCCATGTGCACTCAATTTCTCCTAGAGGAGAGAGATTGGTGGGAGGAGATAAGGTAAAGAGAGAGATGGGGGGAGGATCGGAGGAGAAAAAATTCTCGTGTGAAGTGTGAACGATAGGAAGAGAGGACGGAATCATTGAATGTTTCTTATTTTCGGAGCAGAGATCAGTTTTCTGTGGGACAATCTCTCCCTGGTAGAAATCGATTTTTTTATGGGACGGAGGGAGTAGTTCTGAGTAAACATACTGCTAATCAACAAGAACCTAGCTTGACAGCAAGAATGGTAGTGATAGCGGTACCTCTACGACCACCTACGTTGCTGCCTCGTTGGGGCATACACTCTGATACCTTCATCTTGGATTTAACCAAAACCATGTAGAGGAGGGAGAAGTATTCAAATATATGGCTGATAAAACCGTCCTCTAAATAAGAAGCATCGTGGAAGCATTTACACTCAATATGCTACAAGTGCTATCATAACATCTAGAAGTGCTACTATTCCAATTCTACACACTCAATATGCCAAATCAAGTATCTAAAAATACTGTAAGGGTGAGGGAATAAGCTCAAGAAGCAAATTGGTTTAAGAAGATATATATTTAAAACTACAAGTTCATTAAACAATGATTTAAAAACACAAATAACAACATCGTAAAATAACAAGTTAGAAATTGAAATGCATAAACTTCATATCTTCATAACTTCCAGAGAGAAGCAAACACTTCTCAAAGATAACTTCCATTGTATATCTTCTCTAACAAATTACAGTAAGCGCATGTACAATGCAAACATATGTCTACTGCCTTCACACCTAACAAATTCTAAACCTGCATCATATTACGATAATTAATGTATAGTGTTGTTCATGTATGGTCGTAACCATTGATTTGTGGCATAACTTAGAATGCAACGGAAATGCGAGATGAAACCAGGGTTAAACATCACCGTATCATATTCCTCAGTATCATCTCATGTACATGTACCATTAATTATTCACGCCAATGACATAAAGCATGGCCATATATAAAGAACTTAACATCAGTAAACATGCTTCAAACTAGACAAATCATCAATTGAACAAACTAATATCATCTAATTAATGTTGTGGAACCTAAAGTTCGAGGTACAATAAACAGGTTAAAGTGTGTCGCAAACTACTGTTAGATTTACCTGCCTCCAAAGAATTCAGAGCAAATGTAAAGCGCGATCCGAAGCTCCACCACCTAGAGTTTTCACAAGGGAAACCAAAGCGAGGAGACGATGGGGAAAAGTCCAAAATAGAAAATCTTCATGTTCTACTCCTCCTTGTGGTTCCATTTTGCTGATTTACTCCTTTATCATATCTTTACTGCTATGGAGGGGATCCGCACAAGGATAAGTGATATGAAGAGGGGAGGCCGGGTGCTTGGAAGAACAAATCAAATACAGTAGGAGGGAGGTCGACGGCGGAGGTGGCATCTAGGTTTAGGTAGGGGTCAAACCAAGGAGATGAAAAAAAGAGAGATGGAGAGTCATGGCCCTACAGAAAAGACCTCAAAAGGCTTTGGTCCAGATTGGTTTGCCCCCCCCCTCCCCCTCCCCTCCCCCCTTGAACACTCTATATATGAAACAATCATTTTAATTTCAGGGTAGTAAAACACAGTGAATGTATCGGCAATAGTAAAACATAGTGTCAACTGCGAAAACATCTTCTTTTGATTTTGGGGGTGTTACAGTAGTGATAACTCACCTCTCTGAAGATGTAGTCTCCCACCATAGACTATACGTACTCCATACGATTATTTGCCGTTTCCCAACGTTGTAGGGCTATGCCATAATCTATGCACCGAAACATATATAATGAAACAATGTCTAAATTCAAGAACAAAATATTTTTTTACTACATTTTACATGGTTTCCTTCTAAATTTTTTTTATGGGATTTTCCTTCTAATTTATTGGAGCAATCTAGAGCAAATGGAACTTAAAAAAAATGAAAAATGCGTGCAAAATGAAATAATGGACAGCTTTACCAACGCAACGTGAAATTTACACAAATTAAGAACCAAATCATTGGAAATGCATGTTTTAAAAAAATTAACCACACATTTTTCCAATATTTACTTTACTGTGTTTTGTTTAATTTTCTAATATAACTTCTGAACAACTACAAGGGCATAAGTGCTCTTTCCGGGCAAACTTGGTGATTGTGACTAGATGGTTACTACAAAATAAAAATAAACACATGACTATATATAGTGCATACATTATTCCCTAAGTATGATCCAACCACTGCTTTATTAGTTTTGCATTGTTAAATTTTGGGTTGAACGAATATATCAATTTGTCTTTTGCATACATACAGTGTGGAAGAAAGAACAAGGGAGATATGACAAACACTGTTGAGTTCTACATGAATGAGCACAAGGTCACAAGTGAGGTCGCCATCACCAATATTGATTTGTTGGTTGAAGATGAATGGAAAACCATTAACCAGGCTCGCTGTGAACATCGTGAGCTGCTACCAGCCATGCAACGAGTTGTGAACTTATGTATTTGTGTGACGTTCTTCTATGACAAGAAGAAGGACGCGTATACATTCTCCAGAGACTTAAAGGAGACTGTTGAGAGTCTCTTTGTAAAGCCCATCCAAGTATAGGCTCCAATTAATTGGCTATGACAATCCATATATGTATATATGAGATTGTATCATACGCTATATGTACGAGTTTTTTAATAAAGTTTTATTCTATTTCTTGAAATGGGTATCCTATTATGATCAAAGGTATTATGAGACTCTTAATGTGATACATTACTACTCCATCCGTCCTAAAATAAGTTCACTTTTCATGCATCCCATGTACCAATAGAATACCCTAATTTTATCAAATCACAATGTAATAATTCATCTCTTTATCTACTCCAATGCATTTATCCCATACTTTCACAAACTCCGATACAATGATTGCTTAACAAACTTATTTTAGGACAAACGGGAAGAGCCAAAAATGATCTCATTCTAGGATGGAGGGAGTATTTTTTATATTGATGTGACTATGGCTACTACGGATACAACCATTGCTCACATCATGGATGAACAAGAAGACATGAAGGTCAAGGCCTCCAAGTGCTGGAATCCAATTCGGCCACCTGCTGCACTGTTGATTTCAAACGGCCGCCAAATCTCCATACAAGCTCCGTTTTTGGCCCATGAGTACTTGATGGAAAGCTCTCGGAGTCCTCTTTCCAATGGATCTAGCCTCATTGCGAAATTCCATCTCAGTGAGCCGCAATTGAAGCAACAAGGTGCTGCGTCACCTGCAATGGGCCTATGGGCTTGTAACTTCGTCTGGGACCCCGGCCCAAGTGGGGCCCATGTGGGGTGCGCCCCAAACAGGTGGAGAACGACCCTTGGCGCGCCCCAAACAGGTGGAGAACGACCCTTGGCACCCCTTGGTCGTCCTCCCACCCCTATAAATAGGTAGATACTCCTTCGGAGTTTCTCGGGTTTTGTTTAGATGAAAGTTTAGCCATTGCTACTTCGTTGCAGCGCGCGTGTCGGCTAGACCGTCCGTCTGCTTGTATTCGAAACCCCAACCTATCATTTGTATTCAATTCCTATCTATAATTCAGATTGCTTTTATCTTGTTCTTGCTTGTTTCTTCGATTTGCTTGCAGGAATAGGGTTGATCTGCACCGGCAATATCAACAACCCTCGGAGAGGTGTATCGATCGCTAAGGCGCAACACAACATCTTGTAAGGTTGTAGTCGGTTCGTCAACGTTTCTCCCAAATCGTAGTTATCTGAACTCACCGAAAGATCGGGCCAGCAACTGCCTTGAGTGTCGAGAGGAACTCAGGGTTCATCAGGTGGTATCAGAGCTGGGCCCTTGTTAAGGGGGTGGGAATGATGAGGACATCCTCCACTATTACCTGCTGACAAAGACGCCAAAGTCGGGCGGCGACCGTGTGAGCCTCTGAATAATCCCACCTTGCTTAGCTTGGGAGGAGGAAGCCACCTTACAGGGGAGAGCCACCATTCCTGTATAGGACTAGTCTTTTAGGGAGATTGGGCCTTTCCCCAAGTGGGTGTGCATAAGAACTATTGGGGTCCGGGCAACCTTAAGTTATTGGGCCTCGGCCAACCCCATCTGGGCCGGATTGTTATCATTTGGTATCAGAGCTTTCGTTGCTCGGTGAGTTTATCTACCCATAACCAGAAAATTGTCATACAAAAAAAGAATTGCATCCTGTACCTAGCCATATTTGTGCCATTGCATTGTTCATTTCAGTTTTTGCTTTGTTGAGTTTGTGTTGCATTGTCTAGTCGTGTTGCTGGTCTTAGCGTTTAGTCCGTTTAGAGTTTCGAGTTCTGGTCACGTTTAGTACCACTGTCGCCACCGCCGCCGTGTCTTTGTTGTCGTCGGGACAAAGGAAGACGGAATCGTCTTGTTGTCGGGGTTTCGTTTTTCTAGTCTTCAGAAGTTTTTGTTGGTCAGTTTTGGAGTTACATCAGGTTTTTGTTGTGCGGTATCATGTCCCGTGGTTGTATCCATGTGGTGCGCTTGTACTGCTACGCGTGAGTAGGAAGGAAGGTTGAGAGATTTTTCTAGATTGGATTCAGTTTCCATAAGTGAGGACGGAGGAAGGGGAAAGTCTTTTCTTTGATTGGATTTGGTTTCCACTTGTGGGGGCCAGGCCAAACCTTCCACTCTATATCGACTCCCTCCCACTCGGCCGACAACTCCTCACCGTCCCCCTTACCGTACCTCCACCTCCCCACCGGTTGCACCGAGTTGTACACCTTGGTGAAAATTTTTGGAGTGTCAGATTGAAGATCCGTTTGCAAAAACGGAACCTATGCAACGAGAGCATTCCATTTTTGTATAATTTTAATTTTGGGTCTGAACTTTTGCATTCGAATCCCTGTAATTTTTGTATTTATATTTGAGTCCCTGTAATCTTGCATTCAAGTCCTTGAGTCGTTTTGCTAAAAAAAAAGTGAGAGAAGGTAGAAAGGTGTATAAAAAAAAGAAAAAAAAAGAGCCGCACCAAAAAAAAGAAAAAAAAAGAAGAGAAAGAAAAAGAAGAAGAAAAGAAGGAAGAACAAGAAAGAAAGAAAAGAAAAACAAATCAGTTGTATCTTCGAGCTGAATTTGATATATCAGATTGTGCTTAAGTTGTTTCTACTGCTATTTTGTGGTACCGTTTGTGTCTAGGCTCGCGTCTCTAGTACGTTCTAGCCTAGGACCGGCACGGTACTTGACTTTGAACCATTATTCAACTTTGCATTCTCTGATTTGAGCATTTGCTATTCCTTTGCTACATATTTAAGCCTACCTAGAGCTCCACAGATTTGATTGCAGCCGTACGACAGGTGTTTGCCAAGGCATCGATACATCCAACCTCCATTGGGGTGCTTGGTTGAGTCGGTGTATGTTACCATTCTGCTTGCATTGGTAAGAACTTGTAAGTGCTCGGTAAAAAGCTTGAGTGTGTGTGATATTTGAGCTGCCACTACCTAGTAGTTGCTATTAACCATGGCAGGATTGCGCAAGGGGATACGAGACGGTCATGCTCAACATCGGCTTCTTCACCATCGACGAGAGATGTCGACTTCTCCACAAGATACATATGAGGTACCTGACTATAATTTTACACGAGTTGAATCTAAGTTACCATTCTACGATGGTAAGTATGATTCCGTTGCTTATATTGATTGGGAGCTAGCAGTAGACAATGAATTTGATAAATATGATTTTTCTGATGCTCAATTGGTTAAGGCTGCTAGTAATAAGTTTACCTCTTCTGCTCTCTTTTGGTGGAGTTATGTGAGTAATAAACCTGAAACTTGGGATGAATTCAAAACCATGATGAGAAAACGCTTTGCGACTTCTTATTACAAATGTACTCTTCGGGAGAAATTAGAACATCTGAAACAAGGTGATAGAACTGTTAGGGAGTACATTCATGAATTTAAGGTCTGTATCATCTACAGTGGTCTCAAAGAGTGCAATCAAAATACAATGCGTAGATTTTTCAGTGGGCTTAATTCTAAAATTCAGGTTTTGCTTGCTAATGTGACATATAATCATATTGGACACCTATTCATGTTTGCTCATAGCATTGAGAGTCGGATCATATCAAATGGGAGGAAGTATGAACAATGTGATTTATCTCCTATGTCTGAATCTCCTATATCCTTATGCAATGATGATGTGCAAACATTGAAGGAGCAATCTTTTGTCTCTCCCGTTACTAACGTTTTGTAGGGAGTTTAGCACATTCAACAAAAGGAGGAGAATGGTGTACTTGAGAAGAAAGATGATGAAGCACCTGTGGTTTCTGAAGAAAGTTTGCAAGGTAAAGTAAATGGTGCTAATATTACTCAAGGTGAGTGTGCTTCTGATGAGTTACATTTGTCCACTATCCATGCTAATCTAGAGAAAATTTTGGTGGAAACTACTTCTGATTTGCCTTTGTCACAAGTTGATTTACTTGCTGTTCCTTGTGATAAAAAAGAGTTGTGTGATAATGCTTCACTTATATCCATGCCACAACTAGTGAATGAACATGCTAGTTCTAGTGTTTCATTGTGTGCTGATTTTAAGCATGTTGTTCGCTTTGCTAATGAAGTTGAGGAACGTCAATTGATATCTTCTTTAAATACTTTGGGATATGTTCACTTTGATGATTTTTCTGAGCTTGATAATTTGAAGAATAATTTATTTGCTAAGTCTGATTTGCCATGTCCAACCAATGTTATTTTTCATATCTTTGGCGAAAATAATGATGTTGGAGTATATTTGGTGTATAGAGTTTACATTTGTTTAGATTTAGAAACTCCTGTACATGTGGATAAAACATGCAAGTTAGAGAAAAATGTTATTGCTAACCAAATTATCTCGAGTTTGCCTTGTTTTGATTGGAAGAAACAGGTTGTTGTAAATGGACTACGCAAAGAGCACCAAATGGAAAAACCGAGGACGGTTTTCCGTGAAGAAGGGGAGGATGATGTGACCATGGCTACTACGGATACAACCATTGCTCACATCATAGATGAACAAGAAGACATGAAGGTCAAGGCCTCCAAGTGCTGGAATCCGATTCGGCCACCTATTGCACTACTAATTTCAAACGGCCGCCAAATCTCCATACAAGCTCCGTTTTTGGCCCATGAGTACTTGATGGAAAGCTCTCGGAGTCCTCTTTCCAATGGATCCTGCCTCATTGTGAAATTCCATCTCAGTGAGCTGCAATTGAAGCAACAAGGTGCTGCGTCACCTGTAATGGACCTATGGGCTTGTAACTTCGTCTAGGACCCCGTCGCAAGTGGGGCCCATGTGGGGTGCGCCCCAAACAGGTGGAGAACGACCCTTGGCACCCCTTGGTCGTCCTCCCACCCCTATAAATAGGTAGGTACCCCTTCAGGGTTTCTTGGGTTTTGATAGATTAAAGTTTAGCCATTGCTACTTGCTTGCAGCGCGCGTGTCGGCTAGACCGTCCGTCTGCTTGTATTCGGAACCCTAACCTATCATTTGTATTCAATTCCTATCTGCAATTCAGATTGCTTTTATCTTGTTCTTGCTTGTTTCTTCGATTTGCTTGCAGGAATAGGGTTGATCTGCACCGGCAAGATCAACAACCCTCGGAGAGGTGTATCGATCACTAAGGCGCAACACAACGTCTTGTACGGTTGTAGTCGGTTCGTCAACGTTTCTCCCAAATCGTAGTTATCTGAACTCACCGAAAGATCGGGCCAACAACTGCCTTGAGTGTCGAGAGAAACTCAGGGTTCATCGTAAATGATCCCTAATCTTACATTGTATGTGGAATAAATCAATATGTGTATTATAAACTGATTTATGTGAGATCAGCGCATGTATTGACTGATGACCAAGTCTTAAGGATTACGGTTTGGACTTTGGACATATGAAATCAACAATGTGCGCATTTAAAAAAAAACATGTTATTAAATAGATACAACTAGATGCAATATAAGGATTCTAATGTGGCATCATTTAGTCTCATGCGATATCGGTGTAGATCACCTAAGATTGTCATGATTTTTATATTCATATTGGCTTACTTAGGGGCTACCAAACACCACTTCATCATGGGGTAGTTACATATGTTTCCACACACAAAAGACTATAGCATTTCCAAATGCACAATGTATTAATCCCCTTTGGGTTTAAAATGATAGATAGAGTACTTTATGCGATCGAAGGCCTTGCACTAAAAGATAAACAGTAAAATGTTGAAGGACTACAGAAGCAACCACATGCCCTTATGGCAGCAAGAGCTAGTCATTGTAGACTTCTCCAAAGAATCAGTCATCTGAACAGGTGTTAGCAAGTACCACCCACACAGTACATCATAGAGGGAGTGCACATAATACAAGGGGCACAAAGGAGTGGCATAGTATGGTTGATTTTTGCATAATTATATAGTTTGTTAGTTCATTAGTTTAAAGCCTAATTTTAAATTCAATCCTAATCTAAGTCCTAAATCAATGTTTTCTTCCAAGGTTGTGAATGCCCACAAACCTGCCATAACCCGTGTAATCACATGTTTATAACCATCATGATTCCATACTCCTAGATCTTGGAAAACAAGGCTTACTTTGCATATGTTGCTTCGTGCTGAATCATAGCACTCGGGGGCTAGTCGATCGGGTAGAGCGCAGCGTACTAAAATATTACTCGACCTGATGAGGAGCATAAAGCAGATAACATAAAATATGAGAAGAATACTCAAGTATTTTACATACAAATGTCATCAGATGCTACTTAAATTTTTTGTCTCTCATGATCACAAGTCAGCAACATCTTTTTGAAATGATTTCAGCTGTTGGACGGACATCGTTAATCAAGGCCACTGCTTGCTCTTCGGTTATATCACTATAACAAAAATCTCATAACAAAAATCTCATGTAGAGGCACTTTTGTGGAGACAAATTTTAAAATGCTTTTAAAATCAGGAGTTCTAAGTGTAGAGACACCTTTTAGAGGCACTTTAAATTTTGCCTAAAACACTTTTAATCTAGAGACACTTTTAGCATAATTTGTTGAATTTATCTTGCAGAGGCACTTTTTCAGCACTTTAAAATTTGTCTAATATGTAAAGGCATTTTCTTGAGACATTTCAAACTCTATAGATGCACTTATAGGAATTTTAACCTATGCTAATTAACTAGACAAACATAACACGTGGCATATTTATGTGCAAGTAATAACATGAGGTTGAGATGGTTAGACCATTTAGGTTGAAAATGATATATTCAAGATGTCTAGACTTCAAGGATTGGCAATTGCAAGTGAAGTGATGATAGTTTTTTTTTTTTTTCCTTTCTGTACATTGGTTTGCTACAGTTGTGGCAGATTTTAATGCCGATATTATCTTAAAGACATAAAAGGTGCATCTATGAAAATGCCAGAAGGCATAGAGATATTTTGTAAAGTGCATCTTCCTTTATAGAGACAATTCACTAGAAAGCACTTATGAGGCATTTTTGCTGAAGTCAGCTGTGTATCCTTCCTTTACAGCTGCCATGTCCACTCGTGGGTATATGTCTTGGCTCCCCCCCGCCCAAACCCCCCCCCCCCCCCCCAGTGTGGCTCTCTGATCTCTCCATCATCTCTCCATCACCAAATCATTCAACCAGGCTAGAGCGGAGCGCAGTGGTCAAGCAGCTGGTTCGCTTCCCCAAAGCTATAGCCAACGCCATATCTCGAGTACAGGCTTCACAACATTTGCTATTTCATCTCGGATAGCTTTGGCGTGTTTAACATTTTGATCAAAGACTTTGAAAGATCAAGTCTTGATCTTATAATCTGCAGGATGGCATGGAATTAATAAAAAGATTTTAGCGGTGCATCAAGGAGTCAAACAAAATACTACTCCCTCCGTATTTTAATGTATGACACCGTTGACTTTTCGACTAACGTTTGACCATTCGTTTTATTCAAAATTTTTGTGCAAATATAAAAATATTGATGTCATGCTTAAAGAACATTTGATGACGAATCAAGTCATAATAAAATAAATGATAATTACATAAATTTTTTAAAATAAAATGAATGGTCAAACGTTGGACAAAAAGTCAACGACATCATACATTAAAATATGGAGGTAGTATAAGTTTCGGTCATGAACCGACGCATTAGCCTGGCATGTAATGAGGACAAAATTCAAAACAAGCCATAGAAACAACTTAATGGGCCACGGCCAAAACCAATTCACTACGGAGTACAACACTGTGCAGAGGAGCGCTACCCACGAGCTCGTGCTCTCACGCGGGATGTTGACGCGTGTCCGATCGGATGAACTAAAATTCGGCAAAAACCTACAAATTTTTAGCTGGATGTTGTATAGACAGTCCTTTTTTTAGTATGAAAAAAATCTGAAACTTGGAGAATCTTAAACAAACAGTAGCCTGCCAAAGGCACCCATAAATACTATTACAACCGAAGAATCAACTTTGTTTATAAGGAAACAACTCAGGTTGACTTGTTTGCTAAAACTAACCTTACCAAATTTCTAAACATTGCCGAAACTTATCTCCATTACCAAATTTTGTTAATTCTAGAATCTTCGTCTCACAACATCTTGACAATGCTAACAATCTAAACATAACTTATACTTCTCAACCTGACCACCTGATCAAATTAGCCAAAATTTGACACTACAAAAATTCGGTAAGATTGATTTAGGCATCAAAATGAACCGCCTCTCAAATAAGACACCTCATTTAAGTGCCCCTTAAATCATTAAATAATCTTCATTCTTCTTTTTCTTCATGCTTCCCCCGATGAAGACGTTGGGTTATATATCCACTAAGTTGATGCGCAGAGGCATACACATTATAAGGCCTGTAAGGTGGCCCTAGGAATAATTGGAACAAGACTTTCGGTGTATGGAAGTATGTCAAACCAGCATAAGTCTTCCCATGCATGCCCCAAGTTGTCTTCACTGGGCCCAAGGTACCTTATGTCATCAATATCCAATTCATCTTCTAATTTCAGATTACTGCAACGGAAGACACACGACTACCTCTGCGCAATAAAATCCCACCGCTGCGAAGCGAGGCTATTGGATAGCAATCCCTATGGTTTATTATATGGAAACAATTCCAATCTGGATCCATGACATCTCCTGACATGTAGATACATACTTGTTGCAGACTATTGCAAAAGAAAGTAGCACATAATTGACCATCAAGCTCAGTAATTGTAACTTCATCATCTTCAACTCGAGGGTACGTGTCATGAAGCAACGGAGTGACACCAAATGTTTCATCTCGAAGGCTGAAACGGAGTAGAGCCTGCGGGGGATGTTGCTGATTCTTCTTATCAATGTAATAGAATAGACAACCCTTGCAGTGTGTAACAGTCTGTGAATACAGCACAGGGTAGGGTGGATCCACCAAAGTTTCTCTCCAATAGCTTTCGTCTCCATTAATAGTGAAGACCTCCAAACCCATTACAGCGATCCCCATGGGAATATTATATTCACGGGAACAATAAAAAGATCGTGCAACCTTATATTTGCCAGTGGAAGCATCAAAGCCCAAGCCAATTGAGAGATGTGCATTGCCGATCAAATATTAGGTTGGATGGGAAAATAGGAATGGTGTGTCTTGCTGTGATTCGCAGCTATATAAATAGAGATATGATTATATGTAAAATAATTATGATGAGAGGACAAGCAGGATGGGTCGGCTCATCGGTTGGCGCTTGTAGGTGAGTAAAAATTACTACACATAGTTAAATTAACTGACTTGTTCAATGTGAGTAAAAAAAAAAAAAAGCACATTTTATTCGTAAAAAAAATCATAGACGTTTAAATTTTACAAAAACATAATGAAACAGAAGAAAAATAATAATAAAGAAAGTTAAGGCATGAGCAAAAAAGTTTCCTTTAGTTAATAAATAACTCAAATGCTAAGTAAATGTTTATTATGTTGCTGAATCACATGTAGTTAAATTTAACTTGATCTAAACGTTGAATATATATGGTGGGCTATGTTAGTAGTAAAATTTAAACTCGTAATCCAAGTGGGTGGATTAGGAGGCGGATGGGTGATGGGCAGTGGGTGGGTCTAGTCACTGTGTCAAGGTGCGTTTAATACGTAGCAGCCTAGGTGCCAATATAGTATCTATATATATATATATATTATATATATATATATATAATATTAATTATATGCTTTAGCCATGCTTAGTAAACATTAGCTCATTAATGGGATGAATCCCATACTACATTATTATTTATGGTAATATTTAGTGGTATCTCACGATGGTAATCGTGTTATGATAATAAAACTTACATGGTGGGTTTGAGCACATGTTTGAAGGTCGTGCTCATAGAAATTCAGGACCGGTTCGCGAGCTCTGTTGTGAGACATTACCCTCCAACCACAAGCAGCGGGGCAACGGCTTTACCTCTCTGTATAGATGGTTCATTAACGGGTGTCAGCATGAGAAGCGGCGCGAAGTCCGTGGGGTAGCTAGGGAGTCCATGCCTCTTGGTTATTGATGGGGTGATTATATCCAGGAACGGTGTCACTGTGTGCCCGTTGTGTTGTGCAGAGGGTATTGTCAACAGCCTCTCTTCGGGTACTTTCCAGTATTGCCGACTCATGGTTAGACATGATGGGTTTTTTGGAAAAAAAAAAAAAAAAAAAAAAAGGGCGCCTGGTCTGTGGTACAGTGTACAATCTCTGGCCAGAGTAAACTATTGATAGCCGTGCCCGTGGTCATGGGCGGGTTGAGCAATGTTTTTCGTGATTAGTTCACATCTCTCAACAATAATAATTGATGCTATAATAGTAATAATTTCTTAGCTCCAGGTTTGGAGTTAGATTGTACAGCCAGGTATGGATTGGTTCAGGATGGTTGGGCCTGTGAAGCATGGGTCTGCTGTTCGTGTTGATTAAATTGATGATTAATTACTCACTGTTGTAATACTCTTAATGTTGCTAAATGTTTGCTTTTGTAATTGAACCTATATATGCCAATCCTTTGGATCCTTGTCCTTGCATATTTGCTTGTGGCTTTGCAGAGTATGTCATATGCTCCCTTGGCATAATCAATCAACTCAAGTTAAAGAAAAAGATCCAAGAAGGAGAAGACGTTTGGCTTATACCACCACACCACCGTTGAGCCGCCTGTGGGAGGTGGAGCCAGAGTTCAGCTAGTTTTATTTCCGCTAGAGCAAAAACACAATCCATCCTTTTCGTTGTGAGCGATAAGTGCTCTTCAGTAAGTGTTAATCGCTTAGTTTAGTTATTATGTTGTTTGTATATTAACTGCAGTTTGTGTACTCGGCTGATTCCTGACAAGGATTTTTATGCACAAATTAAGTTCCGAAAATTTACTAGTGAATTTCTGGGCGTGACAATCAGTCATCCAGAGCCTCGGAAGAGTTCGTTGTATGGCTCTAGCAGCTCTTCTCTTCTCTTTTGTAAGCTTTGTATTTTATTAGAAATACTTCTTTCTATATACAATTTAAATGGTATGAATACTTTCCGAGTATATAGTAACCCTACTTTACATTATGTTCATGTTATACTGACGTATACGGGCAGCTTATATGGGAGATGCTTTGGGTGCGGGTATAATGTTTGCTTATGCAATTACTCTATGTCATGACGATGATATTAAGAGTAGTATCTGGTAGTTTAGGCGTGGTTTCTTAGGATTACAGGATATATATGTGGGGTTATATATTGGGATGAAGAGGTGGGTCGCTGATGGTGACAACTCAGTACGGGTAATTCCTGCGCGCCGGTATATATTCCTATAATTATTCCCGAGGAGGGTTATTCTTCCGTATTAGCCCCGTTGTCTGGGTCATGACGGGCTGTTGTCAAGGAACTCGACAGTCAGGGCGTGGCTTCTCGAAGTACCAAGGGGCATCGGATAGAGGGATAGTGTCCGCCGGAATTTTCTATCCAAAATTCCCAAAGCTTACATGTGTAGACCTCGTCCAAGATCAGCCGAGGTACAATAAATTGATAATAGTCAATTATTACTTCTAATTAATAAGCGAATAAAATGTCATTACAGAGGTAGAAGTCCTCTCAATCTATAAAGTTCTAAGCAGCGGAAAAATAAAAGAAACAGCGCAGCGACTCCCTTCACAGCACTTGACCAGGGCTAGCCTAATCATCCACTTCCATCGGCAGCGCTGTAGAACTCCTCCTTGATAAATGATTTGCAAGGTGGAGTATACGACATACTCTAGCAAGCCCCGCAGCAATTATGCAAGTGCACAGGATAATAGGATGGCATAAGTATAGTCTCATTTGCATAAACAGCATATTAAATTAAATATTTCAGAATTTAATCAATAGTTAAATTAATATTAAACAAATATATTAATCCAACGCTATACAACATCCCTGTTGCATAGGCCCAACCATTCTGAAAACAACCATCCCGGCTGCACAATTCCTATCTCCAAAAGAAATTAACCATTCCAAACCAGGAGTTAACAGTATTAACAATCGTCATTTAATAGGGTGAGAAAGTTAAAACTAATCACGATAAACATTGTTATACCCGCCCAAACGGGCCTACGGCTTATTCGAATAGTTAAACTCTGGCCAGAGGTAACCATTGACCCACAGACACAACCCAATCCATGTCAACCACGCGCGATACTTGCAAGTACCCGAATAAGAGATTTGTGACAATACCCTCTATATAATAAAATTCAAAGCGTGTCCGTTCGATCATAATCCCCCCTTAAACAAGGTATGGACTCCAGCGACACCCCGTGGCTTATCTCGCCACTTCATAGTCTGGTGCTCTCTATGAACCATACTATACAGAAAGTAAAGCCGTTGCCACGCTGGCTTGTGGTTGGCACGGTAAATGTTCAACACCGGAAAATCGTGAACCGTCTTAATGTCTGAGCACAACATCAACACATATGCTCACACCCCACCATTATCAGGTTTTAGTTGGCAAATTAATTAATTAACCAATCATGTTAAACCATCATGAGTTATCATTAGCCATCATTAAATATAGTGAAGCATAAGTTATCCCAATAGTGTGGCTAAGTTTCTAAGCATGGCTAAGCAATCATATCTAATATCTAGCTGAACCAATATATAAAGCTCATAGTCAAGTTTAATAACCCAAGGTATCAAGATAAAGTAATCAAGACAAAAGTGCATAATAAAAACAATAGGTTAATTCCACCCCAATGACATTTCGAAAATACCCATGCAGTAGTGAAAATAGAAACAATAGCTTTAAACGGATCAACATGCCAAAGGGTTGTTTGGGATCTGTGTGACTTGGTCCTTGCTGGCCTTGGAATCCTCAAAATCTTCTCGCAAAATCGGACTCTCGGAACGTCGGAATCTTTAAAGAGAAAGTGCAAAATCACCAAAACAAGCACATAAACAAGCATGAACAGTATGTGATATTTACATGTAGAAAATACTCAATTTTTAGAAAATTTAGAGACTTAACGCAACTAAATCCGCTAAGATGAATTAGTTATGATTTTCAAAGATTAAAATCATTTATATAGATTTTTTAAATTGAATTATGACGCAATAATGAATTTTTTGAAAAGGAAAGGTGATTTATTGCGTCAGCCATTTAGGGTTCAGGTGGACCGGGCGCACGGCTGCGGCCACGCAAACGGACGGCCGAGATTCTAATCTATTCCACCACGAACAAGCCGAGACTATTTGGTCCACGGCCGGACACGGCGGGATCCATGAGCGTCGCGATGACGTCATCACCGGGCGCCGTCGCGTTGGCTCGCCGACGAACGACAGCGCGGCGACGTGAACGGAGAACGCAGGGTTGAGGGCGCACGGCGAACTCACCGGTACCAAAACGGCGGCGGACGGTCAGACGGCGACGAGGAAGAGTGGCGCGACCTTCGCTTGACGCCGGCGGCAGTGCTCGGCGACTACAGCAACGACGGAGGGGCGGACGAGATCGGCGACGGCTGGCGACCCGACGGTGACCTCCGGCGGTGACGCACGACCGGAGCGACGGCGGCGCATTTTTTGCGGTCTGGACTGCGGCTGCAGCGGCGGCGGCGGCGCAAGGACTCACGGGCGCTAGGGCGCTATCGACGGCGGCGGACGAAGACGAGGGTGGCGACGGAGTTAGTCGGAGGGCTTGGGGTTCTTATATAGGGCAAGGGGCGACGGCGAAGGCCCACGGCGGTCGGCGACGGCGATGAAAGTTAGGGCTCGGAGGAGAGAGATCGATCCGAATCGAACTCAAATCCACGGATTTCCAAACCGAGTTAGGCGATGATTCAAAAGAGAAAAGATAGAGGAGATCGAGAAGATCATTTCCCCTCTATTGATTTCACCGAAACGGAAAGACACGGCCGAATTTGGAAGGGCGGCGGCGCTAGGGTTCGGGCGCGACGCGGAGGTAGACGACGACCCCGATAGGCCGGCGACCCACCTGTCAGCGACCGAGGGCGCGCGCGCGGGCGGCTGCGGAGAGAGAGAGAGAAGGTTTTGGGCCGACTGGACCGACTGGGCCGAGGAGAGAGAGAGAAAGTTTTGGGCCGACTTTCGGCCCAAAGCCAAAAGGAAGATTTTTAAAACCTTTTCAATTTAAATTATTCATAGAAGCAATTCCATTATTAAAAATACTTCCTTAGCTCAAATAAATCCAGAAAAATCTGGAACTATAGATTAAGCAAAGTATTTAATAAATTTTATCTGGCCCCCTTTTATATTGGCTTTATTATTTAAAATTAGATCTTCTCTTCTAGGCTTTTAAAATTATTTCTAATAATTCCAATTAAGCATCAATTTTTATATTTGGATTTTTAGGGTGTGACAATATAGCTAGTATATCAGTTTAACTAGAATGTATGTATACTATGTATATTAGAAGTATAGGAATAGATTTTCTTTC
Source organism: Oryza longistaminata (assembly GCA_009805545.1). Taxonomy (NCBI): domain Eukaryota; kingdom Viridiplantae; phylum Streptophyta; class Magnoliopsida; order Poales; family Poaceae; genus Oryza; species Oryza longistaminata. The sequence goes on along the minus strand of CM020182.1, from coordinate 11,518,229 downwards.
TCTTTTCTCTCCACTTAGCTTAGATGATTTATTATGAGAATGAGTAGTACTGCCTTGGTGTGTCACTCTACCCTTGGATTATCTTAACCCCTGCTTAGAATATGATTATCACAATAATATATCAAATTATTAGTTGAGTTCTCTCTACATGATCTTCCCACGGGATAAAAAAAATACGATACCTCTTAGAATACTCTTGGGTGAAATGCTACAATGGTATATCCGTGCGCTTGCGGATGAATTCTATAACCATAATATACCAGAGTATTCTGCGCCATTGCCTAGGAATTATATTTCCTAGTCATCTCGTTAAGAAATACCAACAATGCCAACCTATCGATCCAGGAAGTTGGTACTGTGAACACATGTGGTTTCTCGTGTCCTAAAATCGGGGGCTGACACAGACCCACACACGGTGCGCCCGGAAGCGGTGGCCGAGCCCGAGTGGTTGCCGCTGGTGACCATAAGTGTGGCAGATCGGTGGCCGGAGATCGGGAGTGGGGGGAAAGGACAAGGACGAAGGGTTCCGGCGGGTTCCGAGCGAGGCGAAGGTGTGATGGTGTTGGCGACGAGCCGGTGATGCCGTATATGCGACACTGAGGTGAACGGGGTACCGGCCGACGGTGGAGCTCGGCCGATCTTGTTGGCAGCAACAGAGAGAGAGGGTGGCGGGAGCTCGATTGCGGTTACGACAGTGGACGGGAATGCAGAAAATGGGAGAGGGGATGCTGACGGGGTTCTTATAGCCGTCGGACGATGGGGGCATGGTCAGAGAGCGGGAGAAACGGCGACGAGATTCCCGACGCCATCAATGGCGCCGATGGATTTTTTGAGCTTCAATCAGGGTGATTCAGCGAGAGAGAGACAGAGGAAAGTGGGGGGAATGGACAGGGAATCACGGGGATAATTTTGCCCTTCAAGGTGCGGGCGGCAACGGCTGGAGTGGTACGATTTGTGGTGGCGATGACACTAGGGTTCAAGCGGGGCGGCGGGAGGTAGGGGATGACATGTGGGCCCTACCTGTTTTCGGGCGTGGCGCTGGGTGCGGTCGAACGGTCCGCCAGCAGACGGGAGGGGAGGCGGACCGGGCCGAGGGAGGAGAGAGAGAGAGGGGGAGGGAGTGGGCCCGAGTTTCGGCCCTGAAGAAAAGGGATTTTATGTTTTTGAATTAATAAAAGGTTTATTATTTTTTTAATGCTTAATAATTATAATTTGAGCTCTGGAAAATTCCCACTAATGTTTGGTTAAGCATTTTAGGCCATGAGGAAATATACAAAAATCCACCAATCCTCATTTGATTTTTTTTAAAACTTCCACATTTTTAATGTCGAGGGCTTAAAACCAATTTTTACTTTTCTAGGAATATATTAAAGGATGCATTTCAGGGTGATTTGGGACGCGACACTCTTGCTTTTTTATTCGTTGTTGTTTAGACTTTGTTGCAGGTAGTTGAGTGTTGGTGGATTTTAACGCTTCTTTTAGGATGTATTCTATTGAGGGGCATACTCCTAGTCGGCTTGCTTGTGGGTTGGGTAGCAAACTTCCGCGAGTCTCTGGTTATTTGACCGGTTGACCTATATTTAATCAAGTCCATCTCAAGCACCCTCAACTCGAACAGCTCGACGAAACACACAACCACGGAGCCACTCACCACCCAACGAGGAATTAAACCATAGCGTTAGCGCCGCCGGCAGCAAACTAGAAAAAATACCAGGCCGGAGATCCAGTGCATATATACTAACTACTTCCTCCGTTTCACAATGTAAGTCATTCTAGTATTTTCCCACATCATATTGATATTAATGAATCTAGATAAATATATATGTCTAGATTCATTAATATCAATATGAATGTTGGTACATGCTAGAATGACTTACATTCTGAAACGGAGGAGTTATCAAGTAGTAATATCGTAATTAATATAAGCCTAAAACATCTAGAATATACACATGTTACCGTGTATGATACAACGGGTGGGTATGTACTTAAGAACGATACTGACTATCACACTACATTTGACCTACCTGTGAAATCATTGTCTGATTAATATTTGTGATGAATAATTGGCTTGCAAATGATTAAATCAATGAATTGATTTAATATGTTGGTGTGAGTGCGTGTGACTAATGTAGATCAGGTGTGATATCTGTATCCACGGTTGTTTTGTCTGATTATGTACAGGTGACTTGAGCGTCAGCGTTGGTCAATGGTGAGGACCGAGACTATGCTTACACTGGTGGAGAAACCATCTTTGATCGGTCTGGCAAAATTCACAATAGTCCGGTCAAAAAGAATCGGGACTAAATATTGCTTTTTTAGTCCCGGTTATAAAAATTTTGATCTGTAGTCCCGGTTGGTAACACAACGAGACTAAAGATGATCTTTAGTCCCCGATTCATCCCCTATCAGATGTATGTCAGGGGGTCGAGGATCTTTAGTCCGGTTTGGTGTCAATAATTGGGACTAAAGACACCACTTATCACGGTTGGTATTACCAACAGGGACTAAAGATCAAGATGATCTATACCAACCGGGACTAAAATTGAACACGTAGTATATAGTCCCTATCACTTATCCTTCCTCCACAGTTACAACTTAGGCCGATCGAATCTCCACCCCTCTCCTCAGATCTATCCTCTCTAACTCTCTTCCTCATCCCCTCTCCTCCAACTCCTCCCCTTCCTTTCCCCCCTCCTCCCCTTCCTATCCGGCGGTCCGGCGGACGGCAGGGCGCACGCGGCAGCGGAGCACCGAGGCGGCGCGCGCGGAGGCCGACGGGACCGGCGCCCAGGCGGCGAGCGGCGGGGGGGTTGCCGCCGGCGGTCGTGGCGAGCCGCGGCAGCGGCATTGTTTTTTTTTAATTTGTGATTCACTGAGATGTACAAATTTGTGATTCATTGTTTGGATCTGTGATGTATTTGAGTAATTTTTTGGGGATTTTGTGATGTATTTGATTTGTGTGTATAAGTAACTTTATGATTTGTCATGTGGATTTAGTGATATGAATTTGGGATGTTACTTTAATTTGGGGATTTAGGATTTATTTGGGCGGATTTGCCTACTTGATTCAGGAGAAAATAAAAAGGAAATAAAGAAAAAGAAAAGGGACCATCTGGTACTGTCACTATGTCTCTTTAGTCCGGTTGGTAACATCAACGGACTAAAGATCCCCTCTCTTTACTCCGGTTGGGGACTAAAGATGCATCTTTAGTGGACTAAAGATGGACATCTTTACTCCCGATCCTTGCTCCCGATTGGAAACCAGGACTAAAGGGGGTTCCCAACGGGAGTAAAGGATGGTTTCTTCACCAGTGTTGGGAGGAAAATAGGTCTAGTGCGGTCGGGATGCCGTGTGAGAAGGTGACTAGAGTCAGAATTCTTGGGGGACAACTTCGGTCAAACGGTGGGGATCGGGACTAGGCTCAGGGAGAGTTGAGGTGCAGACGATCAAGTATAACCGGGTGACGAAGTTCGATACGAGATGCACACGATGGATGATACCGTGTGGGTGAGATCTTCGCAACGGGCTTCACGAGGTGTGCGTGCAAGTGTCGATGTTCGTGAAGGAAACAGCAAGAAAATGAGTGCTACAGTACACGAGGTACTGTAGCGGGACGTGTATGAATATATGTGTGTGATGCTGGTCATAGCATATGCATGTATGTGAGGAATCGATGGATGCATGGTGATGCTGATGCATGCATGTGGTGTTCTGGTGTCGGCTTTGCAAGCATGCAGACGGGCACGGTTGGGCTGCTCTGGTTTGTGCGCAGGCGAGGAGGCCGATTGGCACGAGTGGAGGCGCGTGGAGTGGAAGCAGGAGTCCGATCGGAGAAAATTACAATTTGGAAATTACAATTTAGAGTTTAGTGTGACTAGGAGTTGTACTCCTACTTTGAGTAGGTGATTTTTGGTATAAATAATGAGGGAGGCTATGTATTGAGGGTAAGCCAAGTTTTGAGATATTAGTTAGAGTTTCGTGAGAAACTTGTGAGGGTCTTGGGTGCTGCACCTTGTGACACAAATACTTGAGCAATAAAGATCCCATTCAATCATCAACGGATCAACGATCTATTCCTGTTTTGTAAGTTTTACCGTTTATGTTGTTTGGTTTTGGCATTAACTTGTGATTGTTTGTTTTGGTTGTGATTTGTTCAATTAAATCCATATAACCTCTCTAATATTCCATAGATCAGATCTGAAAGTATAGTTGATTGATTCTTGTATATTCGAATTTGCTTAAGTATTATGTTTTGTTCCAGATTTGCTGAAATTCTAAGACACTGGAACTTTTCGGAGGGTGATTTCTCTTAAAACCGTTTGGTTAGCATGCAATCCCTCGCGATGGAGTTTTTCCATGTTTTGTCTATTATAATCTATCAAAGTTTTCAACTCGATCCAACGGTCTGGTTTAAGAGAAATTGAGTTTTTACAGAAGCGTTGTAAGGGCTGTTTTTAGGGCCGACGGTTAGACCGCTGAGTGACCCGCGGCCAGACTGGCCAGGCTTCGTCAGACCGACCCAGTAGGTCGGATAGACGCAGGTGTGCGTTCCATTGGTTTTTAAGGTTGTGGTGTGTTTTGATCTATTAATATTCGATTACTTGACTTCCACTGACGTATCTACTATTTACACCTTCTCTGTAGGCTTGGTTACTAGTGTTGGATCTTACGCTACAAATTTTTAGACATGCTCCGTTACTTTTTGTGATTATAGAGACGATTCAAAAGATAAGGAAACCAAAATAGACTTGTTCTAACAACAGAATAGTTTAATAGTATAACAGAAGAAACACACAAAGGCCCAATAAAGTGGAGCATACAACCCTAGGCCCAGTAAATTAAATAGACTTGTAAGGTAACCCTAGGCTAACCACCATCTTCTCCCAATCCCCAAATCCACGCGCGCGGACACGCGATCCGCTCCATTGTCGTTGCTCGCGATACTTAAGCGGATGCAGCGGCCTAGGCCAGCAGGTCTGCAAGGCGGTCTCCTCCGGCCGCTCCTTTCATTCCAGCACGCCAGGCTCCCGGCTCCCCCGATTCGGTTACCACCATTAGGGGCGTCCACTCTCGCGGAGACAAGGAAGGGAAGCATCGCATCTCGCGGGGTATTTCCAGTTCGCCGCCATGCCCAACCGATCGAAGTGCCCAACGGAGAGGAAGAAGAATCGACCACCTCCAATTGATTCCTTGCGGGGGGTCTTGCAGGAATAACCAATGTGCACCAAGGTGGCGAGCGACCACCTGATTATTGTAAGTTGCTCCGAGCATATAGTGATGTAATTAATTCTTGATACTCTCACACATCAGCGACCATCATGTGTTGTTCTTCAATACTCTCCACGCCTAGCCGTAGCCGTAGCACCGAGCCTCAACACGCATATCATATCTAAACGGTTCTCCTATATTTTCCTTTGTATTAAAGAACCGGATCTGAGTCGTCTTGGTCTCATATCTTTCTTTCTGTCTTCTTGTTTTCTTTTTCTTAGGAGAAAAATTAAAATTGGATCTTGCCTGGCAGTCCGTTGTAAGACGAAACACCTGGTCCGGGAAAGGATGTCGATTCCAAGAATAACACGGAGACCATGTTCGAGTTCATTTACCAATAATCCCTATGGGACGCATATATACATATATAAGTCAGCATAGCAGATGCAGTGTATTGTATACAGAAGATTGTTATTATTATTATTATTATTATTATTATATTATTAACACCGCTAGTTAACTCATTGCTAATTTTGCATGTAACTTGGCACCATGGACTATGAATTCAAAGATATATACAAGAAGGGCAACGTTTCCTACAGGACACCTTGACTTTGTGGTTTTAGCTGTAGGAAACCCGACAAAGTTACTTTTGGAGGAGTAACTCTCAAATATATGGTAATTTTTTGGAGAAGTAATCTCAAATATGGTAATTTGCTAGCGGACACCGCATCTTATTTAAAATAATAATTTCCGGTAGAAGGGGAGAGAGAATCGCGGTGAAAATATAGAAATACCCTGGGCCCACTTGTCATCTCTCCCATCTCTTCTCTTCTCACCCAACCATGGCAGGTGGCGCGGCAAGTCCGTCGCAGCGGCGCTGGTCGTGGCCTGCTTCCTCCTCCTTGCCGCCTTCACTCCGGGTTCGTCAACAGGGGACGCCACGTCGGGGAGGGTAGCTATCTCCCCTTGTAATGATAGCCAGCTACCTCATGGCCATTGGCGTCGGCTGCATCAGTCCTGCGTGGGGCCATTCGGCGCCGACCAGTTCGACGCGGCGACGCCATGGAGAGGCCAAGAAAGCTCCTACTTCAACGGGTTTTACTTCGTCATGTACGCGGCGCCCTCGTCTCCAGCTTCGTCATGGTGTGGCTGCAGGACAACTTCCGCTGGCTCGTCGGCTTCGGCGTCCTAGCTCTCTACACCGTCCTCGCCATGGCCAGCTTCCTCCTTGGCTCTTGCATGTACAGGTACCACCAGCCTCGTGGCAGCCCGATGGTGCGAGATTGCTAGGTCGACGTCGCCGCCGTCAGGAAGAGGAACGTCGAGCTTGTCGGGATCGTCTACTGCATGGTGCTCGTCCAGCAGCCGCTCTTCCGGGTGCAGGGCGGCGCCATGCGCCGCCACCTCGGGGTCGGTGGTGGCGCGTTCGCCATCCCGGCGGCGTTGCTCAACTCCGTCTACGCCGCTCGTCCTCGTGCCGCTCTACAACGTTGCGGTAGTGCCTGCGGCGCGGCGGCTCACTGGCAACGAGAGGGGGCTGACCGAGCTGCAACGCATCGGAGCCGGCATGACGTTGTCCGTCGCCGCCATGGCCGCCGCGGCGACCGTCGAGAGGCAGCTGGCGGTGGGGGAGGTAGCGGTGCGGCTCGGCTCTGGCAAGCGCTGAGCGGAGCAGCGGTTTGGTGGGGGTGGAGATGGAGCGGCGTCGGCGACGACGTCTTCTCCCCGGCGGCATCGTGGAGCTGGAGAAGTCGAGCACGGTCGTGGGGCCAAACGAGTTGAGCTGCTTGATGGAGAAAGACGCGCCATCCGCGACGTCACCGGAGGATATGGCCGGAGTGTGAGAGGGAGTTGGGGATGAATATGACAAGTGGGCCAGGGGTATTTCTGACATTTCACGAGATTTCTCTTACCCCTTCTCCTGGAAATTATTATTTAATAGGTGCAGTGTCCACTAGCAAATAACCACATTTAATAGTGTCTTCCTCCAAAAATGACTTTGTGCGGTGTTCCACGGCTAATACCACGAAGTCGCAATGTCCGTAGCAAACTTTGCCTATTAGAGAGACAGAGGGGACAACAGCAAATGGACTTTGAACTGAAGACATACCACAGGAAGAGGAAGAGGAAGAGGCAGAGGCGAAGGGGGCACCAGCAAACTGTAGAGTTACCCGATGAGATTGTTAGGGAAGTCTTGATCTGGCTCCCTGTAAAATCCCTGGCAAGGTTCAAGTCCGTCTGCAAGGCCTGGCTTTCCATCATCTCCGAATCTTGTTTTGTTCGTGAGCATCTCCAGTGCTCCAGCAGAAAAAATACTGGAACCCGTTGTCTTCCTTTCTCATCACGCCCCATATTCCTCTGAACCAGGTGACTCTATTGGCTGCTTTCCTCACCGACATCCGCTTCTACCAGTGGTCTTTACAAGAAGACACGAGGGCTGCTGCAAAACTCCTTTATAGGAGGCACTTCCCTGCCGGTGAGTTGGACTGGTGCTCCCAATGGTACACTGAGATGGCTTGGTGCTTCTCCCCACTAACACCAAGGCCTACGTCTTCAATCCGGCCACAAGGTGTCCTTGCACTGCCAGAGAGCAATCGTAACATGAGGCAACGTGATATCTGCCCCCCCCC
>CM020182.1:11479949-11494809 GCA_009805545.1 Oryza longistaminata | reverse complement strand
ATGCGATATGCTGATATGACCAAGTCCGCAATACCACACAATATATTCATACACGTTCCCGCGTACAGTACCTCGTGTACTGTAGCATCAGTTTTTTCCTTGCTGATTTTCCTCACGAACATCGCACACTTGCACGCAACACCTTGTTGAAGCCCGTTGCGAAGATTCTCACCCACACGGTATCATCCATCGTGTGGCATCTCGTTATCGACAACTTCGTCACGCCCGTTAATACTTGGATCGTCTGCACCTCAACTCCTTCCCTGAGACCTAGTTCCCGATCCCCACCGTTGACTCGAAGTTGTCCCAAGAATTCTGACTCTAGTCACCTTCTCACACGGCATTTCCCCGACCGCACTAGACCTATCTTCCTCCCCTAACACTGGTGAAGGAAACCATCTTTACTCCCGGTCTGAGTGAACCCCCTTTTAGTTCCTAGGTTTCCAACGGGAGCAAGGATCCGGAGTAACAGATGTCCATCTCTTTAGTCCACTAAAGAGTCGCATCTTTAGTCCCCCAAATCCGGGAAGGTAAAGAAGGGGACGTTTAGTCCTGGTTGATGTTCCAAAACGGGATAAAGATGACATGGACAAGTAACCAGTGACGTGGTCCCTTTCTTTTCTTTTAAATTTTCGCTTTTTATTTTCTCCTGAATCAAGTAGTGCAATCCCCCAAATTGAAAATCCTAAATCCCCAAATTAAAGTAACATCCCAAGATTCAATATCACTAAATCCACATGACAAATCATATAAGTTACTTGATACACCACAATCAAATACACATCACAAAATCCTAAAAAAATTACTCAAATACATCACAGATCCCAATGAATCAAAATTTGTACATCTCAGTGAATCACAAATTAAAAAAACAAATGCCGCTGCGACCGCTCGCTCACGACGTCCGGGCGCAACCCCGCCCGCGCTGCCGTACCGTGGCGCCGTCCCCGTCGGCCTCGCCGCGCGCCGCCTCGTGGCTCCGCTGCCGCGTGGCCGCCCTGCCGCGTCCGCGGACCGCCGGATAGGGAAGGGAGTGAGGGCAGGAGGAAGGGAGGGAGTGGAGGAGAGGGTATGAGGGAAGAGATTACGAGAGGATAGTAATCTTGAGGAGAGGGGTGGAGATGTCCGATCTGGCCTAAGTTCCGTAAACTGTTGGAGGGAGAGGATAAGTCGATAGGGACTATATACTACGTGTTCCAATTTTAGTCCTCGGTTGTATAGATCCATCTTGATCTTTTAGTCCCTGTGGTAATACCAACCGTGACTAAAGTGGTGATCTTCGTTAGTCCCACATTTATTGAACACCAACACGGGACTAAAGATCCTCGACCCCTGACATACATGTGAATGGGGCATTGAATCGCCGACATAAGATTCAATCTTTAGTCTCGGTGGTGTTTACCAAACCGGGACACAGATCAAGAATTTTTTATAACCGGGACTTAAAAAAACAATATTTGTCCCGATTCTTTTTGAACCAGGGATATTGCTTGAATTTCTGCCATGACCGATCAAAGATGTTTCCCCACCAGTTGTACAGCATAGTCTCGGCTCCTCACCATTGACCAACGCGGACCTCAAGTCACCTGTACATAATCAGACAAAAACAACACCCGTGGGAGTACCAGATATACGTCAGCCATTCACCTCCTGACTCTACATTTAAGTCCACACGCACTCATCAACCAACATATTAAATCAAGTTCCAGCCCCCCCCTGAGTATTTAATCAATTATGCAAAGCAATCTATTCATCACAATATAATCCCTGACATGATGTTTCACAGGTAGGCAAATGTAGTGTGATAGTTACAGTATCTGTTCTTAAGTACATACCACCCTTTGTATCATACACGGTGTACAGTAAACATGTGTGTATTTCTATAAGTGTTTAGGCTTATTAATTACGGTATTTACCTACCTTGATACTCCCTCCGTTTCAGGAATGTAAGTCATTCTAGCATAGTCCAACTTCATATTGATATTCAATGAATTAGAACATATAACTTTATCTAGATTCTACATGTCAATACATCAGATGTGCGAAGAAATACTAAATACTATTACGCATTGTGAACGGAGGAAGTAGTTTAGTATATATGCCACTGGATCTCCGGCCTGGGTGTTATATATTTTTTTTTATGGTTTGGTGCGCGCGGCCTAAACGCTATGTGATTTATAACTTCTCGTCTGCGAGGCTTGGTGTCAGTGGGCTCCTGCTGGTCGTTGTGTGTGTTCGGTCAGCGTTCGAGTTGAGGGTGCTTGAGATGGAGCACTAGACTTTGATAAAAATATAGGTTCAACCGTTCAAATAACAGAGACTCGCGGAAGTTTGACTACCCAACCCACCAAGCCAAGTGCCCGACTGAAGGAGTTAGCCCTATAGAAATCATCCTAAAGAAGCCGATAAAATCCACACACTCAACTTACCTGCACAAAGTCTAAACCAACAACGTAATCAATGAAAAGCAAAGAGTTTGATCGCGTCCCAAAAATCACTCCTGAATGGCAGTCCCTTAATTACTATCTCCTATAGAAAGATAATAATTTGGTTTTAAAGCACCTCGCACAGACTTAAAAACAGTGGAAGTAAAAAAAATCAACATGAGCATGATGGTGGATTTTGCTATATTTCCCTCATGGCTCCATAAAAATTGCCTATACACAAAACATTCAGTTGGATTTTCAGAGCTCAAATTATAATATCTAAGATTAAAAAATAAGTAAAACCTTTTATTAATTCAAAAACATAAAAAAATCCCTTTTCTTGTCAGGGCACGGAAAACTCGAGCCACTCCCTCCCCCTCTCTCTCCTTCCCTCCCCTCGGCCCGCGTCCGCCTCCCCTCCCGTCTTGACTGGGCCGGATCCGTTCGACCGCACCAGCGCCACGTCACCCGCAACAGTAGGGCCCACATGTCATCCCCATACCTCCGCCGCACGCACTCCGACTGAACCCAGTGTCATCAGCCACCACAATCCGTACCCCTCCAGCCGTTGCCGCCCGCACACTTGAAGGCGGCAATATCCTATTCACCACGGTGATTCCCCTGTCCCATTTCCCTCGACTTTCCTCTGTCCTTCTCGCTCTCTCGCTTTGAGATCACCCCCTGATTGAAAGAGCTCAAAATTATCCAATCGGCGCCATTGCATGAGCTGCGGTCAGAGGAGAATTCTCGTCGCCGTTTCTCCCGCTCTACTGACCATGCCCCCATCGGTTCACGACGGGCTATTAAGAACCCCGCCAGGCAGCCCCTATCCTTCCTCTCCATTTTCTTTTCTGCACTTCCCCCGTCCCACTGTCGTAACCGCAATCGAGTCCCCTCGCCACCCCTCGTGCTCTCTAGTTCGCTGCCAACAAGATTCCGCCGCGAGCCTCCACCGTCGTGGCCATGGCGTACCCCCGTTCACTCAGTGCTCGCCTTACGCTCACCGCTTCGTTCGCCAACCATCCCACACCTTTTCGCCATCGCTCGGAACCCGCGGCAACCCCTTCTGTCCTCTGTCCTTTCCGCCCTCCACTCCCGAGCATCTCCCGGCCACCGTATTCGTTGCCACACTTATGGTGCGACCAGCGTGCAAACCACTGGGGCTCGGCCACCGCTTTCGGGGCGCCACCGGTGTGGGGTCTGTGTCGCAGCCCCCGATTTTAGGACCGGAGAAACCACATGTGTTCACCAGTACCAACTTGCCTGGTATAAACGATACTAGCGTACTGTGCGATTGTTTGGTATTTTCCTTAACGAGAATGACTAGAAATTTAATTCCAGCAATGGCGACAGAATACTCCTGGGTATATTATGGTTATAGAATTCATGCCGCCATGCGGCACGAGTATACCATTGTAGCATTTTCACCCAAAGAGATTTCTAAGGGTATCATTTTTTTTTTCCCGTGGAAGATCAGGTAGAGAGAACTCAACTAATGGAATTTTATCTATACCTTGTGATAATCATATTCTAAGCAAGGGGTTAAGATAATCCAAAACGGAGGTTAGTAGTGAACACACAAGCACAGTTATCTACTTCTATTCTCATTATTAAGATCATTTCTAAGCTAATAGCTCGGAGAGAAAAGAGAAAGGAAAATCTATTCAGTATACTTCTATATACTAGTTATTACATACTTCTAGTTAACTGGATAATAGCTAGCTAATTGTTCACACCCTAAAAATCCCCAATACTAAAAATCGATGCTTAATTTGGACATTATTAGAAATTCTTTTTAAAAGACCCTAGAAGAGGAAGATCTAATTTTTAAATAATAAAGAAAATCCAATATAAAAATGTTGGCAGATAAAATATTTTATTAATTACTTGTCTAATTCTATAGTTCCTAGATTTTTCTGGGATTATTTGAGCTAAGGGAAGTATTTTTAATAAATGGAATTGCATTTCATGAATAATTAAATTGAAAAAGGTTTTAAAAATCTTCCTGTTTTGGCTTTGGGCCGAAAGTCGGCCCAAAAACCTTTCTCTCCTCTCTCCTCGGTCCAGTCGGCCAATGTCGGATCTCCTCCTATGATACCTGACTTTTTTAGCGTACCTTCGTGCTGATCTCTCTCCGCAGCCCGGCCGCCGCGCGCCCGGTCAGCTGACAGGTGTGACGGTCCCGCCTATCGTGTCGTCAGTCTACCTCCCGCCGTCGCCGCCCGAACACCTAGCTCGCCGCCTGCCCCTCCCAAATTCGGCCGTTCTTCCAGTTTCTGGTGAAATTCAATAGAGGGGCGAAATGAATCTTTCGATCTCCTCTATCTTTTCTCTTATTTGGAATCATCGGCCTAACTCGGATTTGGAAATCCGGGATTGAGTTCGATTCGGATCGATCTCTTCTTCCCTTCGAGGCCCTAACTTTCCATTCTCCCTGTCGCGACCGCCGTGGGCCTTTCGCCGTCGCCCGTTGCCCTATATAAGAACCCCAAGCCCTCCGCTACTCGTCGCCACCCTCGTCTTCGTCCGCCGCCGTCTTGTAGCCGCGTCCTTAGCGCCGTGGATGTCCTTGGCGCCGCCCGCCGCCGCTGCAGGGTCCAGCCGTGCGCCGCCGTCGCTCCGGTCGTCGTCACCGCTCGGGGAGGTCACCGTAGTGGTCGCCAAGCCGTCGCCGATCTCGTCCGCACCCCTCCGTCGTTGTCCTGTTGTCGCCGGAGCACTGCCGCCGTCGTAAGCCGAAGGTCGCCGCCACTCTTCCTCGTCGCGTCACCGGTCCGGCCGCCGTTTTGGTCACCGGTGAGATTCGCCCGTGTCGCCCTCAACCGTTGGTGTCCTCCCGTTCACGTCGCGCGCGCTGTCGTTCGTCGGCGAGCACGCGAGGCCGAGCTGGCCGCAGGTGATGAACCCGTCAATCGCCCGACGTCATCATTGCCGTCCGCCCGTGGTCCGGCCGTGGACCAATAGATCTCGGCCGGTTCGTGGTGGATAGATGATCGTATGGACTAGGCCTAGATTGAGCTCCGTTTTCTGTCCGCAAGCCGCAGCCGTGGCAGCTCCTCAGCGTGCCTCCACCGTGCACCCCTAAATACCCGGCTGACGCAATAATCCCTTTTTCCTTTTCAAAAATAATTCATTATTGCGTCATAATTCAATTAAAATCCATATAAATGATTTAAATCGATTTAATCTTTGAAAATTCATAACTAATTCATCTTAGCTCGGATTTAGTTGGTTGAAGTCTCTAAATTTTTCTAAAATTGAGATCTACATGTTAAAAATATCCACATGTACTGTTCATGCTTGTTTATGTGCTGTTTTGGTGATTTTGTTCTTTTCTCTTTAGATTCCGACGTTCTCGGAGAGTCTGAATTTGCAGGAGAAGATTTTGAGGAATTCCAAGGCCAGCAAGGCAAGTCACACAGATCCCAAACAACCCTTTGAGCATGTTGATCCCGTTTAAAGCTATTGTTTCTATTCAAAATTTTGCATTTATTTTCGAATGTAATTGGGTGGAATTAACCTATTGATTGTTATGGCCCTTTTGTTCTTGATTACCTTATACCTTGATACCTTGGGTTATTATAATTTGACTAGTTGAGCTTTTTATAATAGTTCAGCTAGATATTAGGCATAATTGCTTAGCCATGCTTAGAAACATTAGCACACTACTGGGATAACTTATGCTTCACTATTATTTAATGATGGCTTAATGATAGCTCATGATGGTTAATCATGATTGGTTAATTAATTAATTTGCCAACTAAAGGGTATTGTCACAATCTCTATTCGGGTACTTGTCAAGTATCGCGACGCATGGTTGACATGATGTTGAGGTTGTGTCTTGTGGGTACAGTGGTACACCTCTGGCCAGAGTTTGAACTATTCGAATAGCCGTGCCCGCGGTTATGGGCGGGTATAACAATGTCTTTCGTGATTAGTTTCACATTTCTCACCCTATTAAATGACGATGTTAATAACTTGTTTAGCTCCTGGTTTGGAATGGTTAATTCCTGGTTTGGAGATAGAATTGTGCAGCCGGGATTGGTTGTTCAGAATGGTTGGGCCTATGCAACAGGGTATGTTGTATAGCGTTGGATTAATATTGTTTAATTATTATTTAACTGTTTTATTAAATTCTGAAATATTTATTAAATGCTGTTTATACAAATGAGACTATATTACGCCATCCTTTGTTATCCTGTGCACTTGCATATTTGCTGCGTGGCTTGCTGAGTATGTCGTATACTCACCTTGCAATCATTTATCAGAGTAGGAGTTCTACAGCGCTGCCGATGGAGTGGATGATTAGGCGTAGCCCTGGTCAAGCTGCCTGTGGAGAGGAGTCGCCTGCGCTGTTTCTTTTATTTTTCCGCTGCTTAGAACTTTATAGATTGATAGGAACTATCTACCTCTGTAATGACATTTTATTCGCTTATTAATTAGAGTAATAATTGTACTCTATTATCAATTTGTTATTGTGTACCTCGGCTGATTCCTAGACGAGGGTTTCTACACATGTAAGCGTTTGGAATTTTGGATAGAAATTCCGGGCATGACACTAATACCCTCTATCCGATGCCCTCTTGGTACTTCGAGAAGCCACCCCTGACTGTCGAGTTCCTTACAACAGCCCGTCATGACCATACAACCGGGGCTAAATACGGAGGAATACCCTCCTCGGGAAATTAACTTAGGATTATATACCGGCGCGCAGGAATACCCGTACTGAGCTGTCACCATCAGCGACCCACCTCTCATCCGCAATATATAACCCCACATAATGATATCCTGTAATCTAGAAACCACGCCTAAACTATCAGATACTACTCTAATATCATCGTCATGACATAGAGTAATTGCATAAGCAAACATTATACCCGCACCAAAGCATCTCCCATATAAGCTAGCCGTATACTCAGTATAACATGAACATAATGTGAAGTAGGTACTCATATACTCGGAAAGTATTTCAATACCATAAATGTATATAGAAGAGTATTCTAATAAAAGTACAAAGCTTACAAAAGAGAAGAGAAGAGCTGCTAGAGCCATACCCGAACTCTTCCGAAGGCTTCTGGACTGCTGATTTGTCACGCCCAGAAATTCACTAGTAATTTCCGAACTAATTTGTGCATAAAATCCTTGTCCAGTAATCAGCCGAGGTACACAAACTGACAGTTTAATATACAAATCCAACATAATAACTAACTAAAGCGATTAACACTTACTGAAGGGGCACTTAGTCCTCACAACGAAGAAAATTGCAGCGGAAAATAAAATCTAGCGAAGCTCTGGCTCCACTCCCACAGGCAGCTCAACTAGGGTATAAGCCAAACGTCTTCTCCTGTAATAATTAACTATTTACGCTTCCGCTTGTTAAACTCTGAATTGTATCAACTTTTGGTGTACCTTGCCTCCTGGGACAAGGAATAATACACGCACGTAAGGAACGTCCGTTGGGTTAATTCCGGTCGTGACATATCCCCAGTTAGCCTAGGTTATATTTTAGTGAGAATATCTTAGTTCTTTCTTCCGTGTGTCACCTTTATCCTACCCTTCGAACTACTTAACCCCTGCATAGACCTTGATATATACAAGTAATATATAAATTATTAGCATAGTTCTCCCTTATCATATCTTCCCTTGGGATTAAATAAATATGATACCTTAGAATACTTCCTGGTGAAATGCTACAATTGTCGACGTTTGATGTCGTAATTCCGGTATTTGCATAGTATGCGAGATTTTTATACAGGTTCGGGCCCCTGAATGGTCAGGTAATAACCCTACATCCTGTTGGCCGAAGCCGGTCGTTGCTCTTATACATCATAATCACACCAGTACAATATTTGGGGTAGTCTATCTAACTGTTGTCGACATGGCGGTCTGAAGCTCTGACTCGTAGTCGACAACAGGGTAATCTTCCTCTTCGAGTTCGTGCCCGGCGAGATCAGAGACAGCGCAATGTCTCTCCTATCAGTATCCGGAGACACCGTAGGGGACTAGCCATGCCTATCTCTGAAGTCGATATCCGGCGCCTTGTCTTAGCGCATGATGGCTTGTATGTTGATCTTACGTCTTGATTTCTTTTTTGACGGTTAAAACAGCAGGAGAGGCTCTTACTACGCTATATATATATATATATATAACTACTATATGGCACCTTAAGGTGCTACGTATTAAACGGCTCCTGACACAGTGAACAGACCCACCCACTGCCCATCACCCCACTACCCTCCTGACTCCACCCACTTTGATTCACGAGTTAAATTTTTACTACTACATAGCCCACCATATATATTCACGTTTAGTCAGTTAAATTTTAACTATATGTGATTCAATAACTATAATAAACGTTCCTTAGCATATTGAGTTATTTATTAACTAAAGGAAACTTTTTTTTGCTCATGCCTTAATTTTTCTTGTTATTATTATTTTTCTTCTGTTTCATTATGTTTTTGTAAAATTTAAACGTCTATGATTTTTTTTACGAATAAAATGTGCTTTTTTTTTTTACTCACATTGAACAAGTCAGTTAATTTTTAACTATGTGTAGTAATTTTTTTACTCCCCTACAAGCGCCAACCGATGAGCCCATGACCCATCCTGCTTGTCCTCTCATCAGTAATTATTTTACTATAGTATCTATCTCTATTTATATTAGCTACGGAATCACAGCAAGACACACCATCTCCTATTCTCTCATCCAGATCCTAATATTTTGGATCGGCAATGTCAGCGATGAGAGGAGCGGCACCGGCGAGGTCGACATGGAGACCTCCGATGAGCAAGCGTGTGGAGCAGCCTGGAGAAGTGTTCATCGCAGGCATCTGGTGGAGAAGGCGATTGGAGGTAGGATCCGGTCTCTAGTCACGATGGGCGGTGGCGGCTGCCCATCGGCGGGCACATCCATCTCCGCCTGTCATGGCCGGTTGAGCAGGGGGGATGGTGATGTCGTTCCCCTGCAACCTTCCACCATAGAAATGTTGCTCCTGTGCGGTTTGCTCTGCAACCTTCCACTATTTGGTGATGTGGTTCCTCCCCTGCGGTTTGCTCCTCAAGGCAATGGCGTGGAGGTGGAGATCCAAGTGGTGGCGAGGAGATCCATCGGTGAGGGGCGGCAGCATCCATCGCAACCCACCATTTTCTGGCTTTTTAATTTATTTTCTCCATTTTTTTTATCTACGCGATGGTCTCCATGCAGCCACGGCGACGGGTAATTGGCATCAGCGAGACGAGATGCCGACAATGGTGCCCTGCATCCAGCGGCAACCTCGACGACAGCGTGCACAGCCAAGCAGCGGAAGCAGCATCCACGAGGAGGCCGATTCACAGCGGTGCGAGCAAACTGTCTTCCATGTCGATGCTGACAACAAGATGGTCGGCGATAAGGCTCCACCGTACAAGGAGGTCAGTCATGAGGGAGGACTGCATCCACTGGGATCTACACTGTGACTGACGACCTGCGGCTCGATACGGTGGCATGGTGGCCACCTTGAGTATGGCGGCAACAGATTCCGTCGTTGACGCAACAGCATGCTCATCTACGCCTTCGTGTTGCCAGATTGGATCGAGAGTCATTGCATGCATCTGGATCTTCGTCTTCCTTGTGTCTCAAAGCTGTTGTTGACAGCTGGTTTATTGTGTCATGTATATCCTTCTTCTTTTCTTTTCTTTGCTGGTCAGAGTCAGATGATTCTGCTCTCGCTGTGTGTAATTTTATACTAACTAAAACTTTCACATATGTATAATCTCTCACTAAGATTTCACATATGCATCATAAAATAATTATTATCCACGTTTATGATTGTTGAAATTTTTTTACTGCCAATTTTATTCGGTGAAATAAAAATATCACTAAAAAAATACCGTTTATTCCGGGGCCTCCTCGAATTAACGCCGAATCAATACACGCTAGGATCACGCAGTTTCTAGACCATTACAATTTTCATTTTTAACCTCGCAATTACTAAGCGATGCAATGATACCCGTGACATGGAGTTGATTTCGATCCGATGAATTAAACATCAGTTAATTTCCATCGATGTAATCATCATCAAGTATCATTCTTAAGTTAACATTTAACTCATCACGCGTGACCGGTGCAACAGAATTTTAACTCGTCAAATACATCAAGTCAAACCATAATCAAATTGCCTTCAAGCTAAACGTTATCTTGTCATCCTAAGCTAAATTTTTACTCATCAAAGAAATCCTTCCAAAGTAGATTGATTTGCATGATAGTTAAATTTTTACTCATGAAATAAATCCTGTCAAAATAGATTGATTTGCATGATTTAAATATCATGATTGATTTGCATGTTTAAATAATCTTAATGGTGTGATGTATGCACTGCAAATAGATGTGAGTAAAAATATTACTACGAACATACCGAAAAGTGATATAAAAATATTCAAGTAAAAACTTTACTATTATCACTCCGAAAGTGATGAGAAACTTTTTTTACTCAATGTTCAATAGAACTATGTGTGTAAGGAAATTAAAGATGAGGTATTTTTATTCGAAGTACAAATTAGGGCATAGTAATTTATTTACTCAGTGTAAATAAACCTCAAGTAAATAAATTACTATGGATCATACTAAAACATGGAAGATGGTAATGTTAACGAGACCTAATCAAATTTTTGAACGATAGATGCATCTGAGGCAGGAAACAAAATAGTAAATTTTTAACTGGAAACAAGCCAGTAATTTTTTTACTGGAAAAATCTATACATGCAGGAAGAAGAAAAGTATCTTTCTAATAGAATATCGTGTGGAGGTTATCGAACAGAACGTAAAATCCGGAGAGTACGGGGCAACTACGCAGAGAGAAAAGAAAAAGAAAAAAAACAACCAGCGCAGAGAGAAAAAAAGGAGAAAACCGGAGAGGAGTTACGTTCGGAGGAGGGCCCGCTACTGTGAGTCGCGCTACTAAATAGATGGCGCGTGCGTGATATATATATATAGCATTTAGCTGAACCAAACCAATATATAAGGTTCTAGCTAATCAATTTTTTTTGACTGATGTTCTAGCTAATCAATTTATTACCCAAGGTATCAAGGAATAGGATATTGAATGCAAATTGACCATAACAAAGGAATAGGAATAGGTTCACACCACCCGGTGATATTTGAAAATAAATGCACAGTTGAAATAAATAGAGAATTTAAATATAGGATCAATATGCTCAAAGGATTGTGTTTAGGATCAGTGTAACTTGCCTTGCAATAATCGGTCTTCAATTAGCCTTCTGAATCTCTTCCGACGCACTCACGAACCTTCGCAACGACGGAAACACAACCGTCAGAACCTTCCGATTTTCCACAAAGTCTACTACCGAAGGTTGATGGATTATCTCTGGAGTGCCCATATGGCACAACGGCGTTGAGGTCATCTTAGATTTCCATGTGTTCGACATCTGTGATTTCAACATACTCATAGGCCATCCCATAGAGAAACTCTTGGATGTGCCTGAAACCGGTGCCCTCAACCTAAAAATAGGAAGAAATGCAACCTCCGTCCCTATGTTGCAATCAACCAATTCTTTGACGAAGCCTCTTCCTGTTCCTGAGCCAATTGAGGCAGTGATGGCAATTTCTCCATTCGAGCCCCCAGAGTCTAATCTCGATGAATTCATCGAAGAATTCAATGAAGGGAAGGATGAATCTGGAGAAACGATTGATCTGCCAAAAACGGATCAGTCGTCACGAGCCCCAATTGAGCTAAAGACCTTACCTTCAGGTCTACGCTACGCCTTTCTGAACGGCGATGCGGAGTCTCCAGTCATTATAAGTGACAAACTCTATGAGAGGGAGACGACCCGACTTATCGCCATTTTAGAAAAGCATCGTGTTGCTTTTGGCTATTCCCTCCAACACTTAAAAGGCATAAGTCCGACCCTTTGCACACATCATATTTCCTTAGACCCGTCTTGCACACCATCTAGGGAACCTCAGAGGAGGCTAAACAATGCGATGAGGGAGGTCGTCAAAAAGGATGTCTTGAAACTCCTACATGCCGGGATTATCTATCTCGTGCCATATAGTGAGTGGGTTAGCCATGTTCAAGTAGTGCCTAAGACGGGAGGCATGACGATTGTTGAAAACTCGAACAATGAGTTGATCCCACAACGAACCGTCACAGGATGGAGGATGTGTATTGACTATTAATGATCACTTTCCGCTATCTTTCATTGATGAAATGCTTTAGCGGCTAGCGCACCATTCCTTCTTTTGTTTCCTTGATGGGTATTCTGGTTATCACCAAATCCCCATCCATCCTGATGATCAAAGTAAGACCACGTTCACGTGCCCAGACGGAACGTATGCATACCGAATAATGTCATTTGGGCTATGTAATGCACCCGCGTCATTTCAAAGATGCATGATATCTATTTTCTCCGACATGATCGAGGATATCATGGAGTCTTCATGGACAATTTTTCAATCTATGGTAAATCTTTCGATCATTGTTTGGAGAACTTAGACAGGGTCTTACAAAGATGTCAGGAAAAGGACTTGGTACTTAATTAGGAAAAGTGCCACTTCATGGTTCGTGAAGGAATAGTCCTAGGACATCTAATCTCCGAGAAGGGAGTTGAGGTGGACAGAGCAAAAATTGAAGTAATTCAACAGCTTCCACCTCCTGTCTATGTCAAGGGAGTTCGTAGCTTCTTGGGTCATGCGGGGTTCTATAGGCGCTTCATAAAAGATTTCTCCAAAACGATAGACCCCTAAATGCCTTGCTAGCTAAGGATGCTCCATTTGATTTTGATGATGAGTGTCTAAAGTCCTTTAAAATCCTGAAGGAATCACTCATCTCAGCACCAATCATCCAACCTCCTAATTGGTCGTTGCCATTTGAAATCATGTGCGATGCTAGTGACTTTGCAGTGGAAGCTCTCGTTGGGCAAACTAAGGATAGAAAACACCGTGCTATCGCATATGCCAGTAAAACTTTGACTGGAGCTCAGCTTAATTATGCCACAACTGAAAAAGAGCTCCTAGCCATAGTGTTTGCCATTGATAAGTTCAGATCTTATTTAGTGGGAGCTAATGTAATAGTTTACACTGACCATGCTGCACTAAAATACCTGTTCACTAAAATAGATGCAAAACCTCGGCTAATTAGGTGGATTCTTTTACTCCAAGAATGTAACATAGAAATTAAGGATAAAAAGGGATTAGAGAATTCTGTTGCAGATCATTTGTCGCGTATGCAAATCACTAACATGCAGGTGTCACCAATAAATGACTATCTGCAAGACGACGTGCTATTGAAAGTCACAGACTCTGACCCATGGTATTCAACCATCGTCGACTTCATGGTCATGGGCCATGTACCACCGGGCGAAAATAAGAAGAGGTTGATCTACAAGAGCTGTAGGCACTTGTGGGATGCACCTTACCTTTACAGAGTCAGTTTAGACGGCTTACTATGGAGAAGCGTTCTGGCAAACGAAGGCATGCAGATCATTGAGAAGTGTCATGCTGCCCCATATGGATGTCACTATGGAGCATTCCGGACACACGCAAAGATCTAGCAGAGCGGATTCTTTTGGCCAACAATGTACGATGACACAAAGGAATTCGTTTGGAGATGCACAAGGTGCCAGAAGCATGGAAGGATCACTGCTCGAGATGCGATGCCACTGACATACAATCTTCAAGTCGAGCTATTTGATGTATGGGCATCGATTTCATGGGACCTTTCCCAAAGTCCTATGGCTGCGAGTATATCCTAGCGGCCGTTGACTATGTGTCGAAGTGGGTAGAGGCAATGCCATGCAGGGCCGCAGACGCCAAGCACGCCCGCCGGATATTCCACAAGATTATCTTCCCTCGTTTTGGAACTCCGCGGATGGTGATAAGTGACAGAGGGTCTCATTTCATCGATAAGACCTTCCGAAGCTTTTTGCAAGAACTTGGGGCTCAGGACAACATTGGCACTCCATATCATCCCCAGACAAGTGGACATGCAGTAACAAGCAACAAACAAATCAAGAATATTATGCAGAAGACTGTCAATGAGATAGGGAAGGCATGGAAGAACAAGCTACCTGATGCACTTTGGGCATATACAGGGGCGGAACTGGGCCTAGGTCAACTTGGGCCCGGGCCCTACTCGTGAAAAAAAAATTTAGTACCTATACCTTGTGATTTTTCCGATTTTTCCATACATTCTTAGCCTAGCCCCACTCATATGCAGGCCGGCCCTACACTCGGCCTTCCAAAAAAGGCCAACAAAATAGCAAAGCGCCGAAGCCCATTAGGCCATTAGCCCACTAAGCAGTGAAAACCCTAGCCACTGAAGGCCCTCGGTCTCTCACTCTCTCTCCAACTCTCCCTCACTCCCTGCAAGGCACATGGCGGCGTGCGCGGCTGCGCGAGGTGGCGGCGGCGCTGTGGCAGGGCTGCGCAAGGCGTCGTG
>CM020182.1:11461031-11476387 GCA_009805545.1 Oryza longistaminata | reverse complement strand
ATTTTTAAAACCTTTTTCAATTTAAATTATTCATGAAATGCAATTCCATTTATTAAAAATACTTCCTTAGCTCAAATAAATCCCAGAAAAATCTAGGAATTATAGAATTAAGCAAAGTATTTAATGAAATTTTATCTGGCCCCATTTTATATTGGAATTTATTAATTAAAAATTAGATCTTCTCTTCTAGGCTTTTAAAATAAATTCTAATAATTCCAATTAAACAACAATTTATATATTTGGGATTTTTAGGGTGTGACAAGAAGAAACCAATGACTCCATCCCAATGCCTAATTCAGTAGAAACCATGGCTAGTAACAATGAGCAAGATCGTATTGTGCTTGAACCAAATGTGGTTGTTGCTGATCCCGGGCTTCGCACACCAATCGAACAGTTGGATGTAAACATTAGGGATGCTGCTAGAAGAGAGTATTTGTTAATGGGTCCATGTCGACAAGTTGATCATAAGTATCCACAAACAAATATAGGAGGTCATAATAGGAGCTTTCAAAAAGCATGGTTCAAAACACATGATTGGTTTGAGTATAGTGTTGCTAAGGTGTTAACGACCAAATTTGGTAATCTAACTATCGGAGATGAAGATCAGATCGAGGCAGAATTCAAGGCAGAGGCCGTTTCGGAAACAGAGCAAGAATCGGCTAAAGACCGAATCGGCTACAGTTAGGGTCGGCAGAGTTTGAGTCGGACAAGGTTAGCCGATTGAGCTGATTCTGACAATATGACTCGGTACACGTTGTCGGACCGGGTAAACGTACTTCACGAGGATTGCCACACATGGATTGATTCCTAAAAAGGGAATTGTATCTATTAATTATGATATTTTATGCAAATTCCTTAGGGATAAGATTGGGCAAGAGTCTGCCGCATAGACTTATGCTATTTTAGAGTTTGTTAGAGATAAGGGTCATGTCCGACACGGATATATATTGTAATCTCGGGTATAAATAGACCCCGAACCCTATGTAAATAGACAACACACGTTCAATACAATCTCGGCGCATCGCCACCCTTTTACTTTCGTTTTGTTTCGACGAGTTCTTGCTTTTGGGTTGAGCTGCATCGGTTTCGATCTTCAACTAGACGTAAAACTTGTTATGGCGGCTTGCGTTCTCGGGATTAGTGCATCCATCTTCATGATACTCTAATCTTGTTTATTTAATCCGTCGAGTTATCATATAACCTATATAATATTTGACAATATTGTTATCTAACCTTCAATCGGCTAACATCTATCATTAGGAGGCAGCCGATCAGGTTAAATACCAACGTTGACCCTTTTGCTTTGGCCGAAGTTCGCCAACCTCTCTTCTTCCCGCCCAAGCCGGCCGCGCGTAGCAGGCGTCGCCCGGGTTCGCCGCTGAAGGGAAGGCCGAACCTGTCGGGAGTTGTTCGTCAATACTCGGGCCGCAATGCCGGCGAACCTAGCGCCGCCGCCCTTCATTCGATCGAGTCCTTCCATCTCCGGTCGAAATTGATTGAGGGGAAAGGTCCCCGAACTTCCTCTACCTATTGTCCTTTTGGAATCATCGCTTAATTGCCGCTATTGGAGCCTATCGGAATCTTGAGCGTTCGGATCATTTCTCCGAACCCTACAACTTTCCATCGCGTCGCGGCGCCGTGGCCTTCGCCGCGCCGCCTGCCCCTATGAAAGGACCCCAAGACCCACCGCTACCCGTCGCACCTCGCCTTCGTTCTCGTGTGTTGGATGCACTTAGCGCCGTGCCGCCTTAGCGCGCCGTCGCCGCCGAGTGAGTCCTAGCGTGCGTGCATCCTAACCGTCGTCGATCGCGCTGGAGGGTCGCCATCCTGCTCGCCAAGCGTCGCCGCAGCCGATCTGTGTACCGCCCCTCCGTTTTTGGATGAGACCCGGGAGTATCCCACCATCGATTGACGCCGTTCATCTCGCCGCTTCGACCTCGCCGTCGCCGCTCCCGTTATCTTCCCCGTCGCTTTGGTCACCGTGAGTTCGCCGCGTTGCTCTGCTCGTTTTGGCTGTTCTTTCCGTTCGCGCCGTCGTAAGCTGCCGTTCGCGGCAGCTCGCGCCGTCCCCGTTCGTCCCGTTGATGACGTCATCGCCGACGTCATCGTTCGCCGATTGTCTCGGGACCACCGTGATCTAAGATCCTGATTCGGCTTTGTCCCGAGTGAGCCGCCGCGTGCTTCCTACGCTATCCACGTACCCTAGTGTGACGACTTAATCCTATTTCCTTTCAAAATAATTCATTATTGCGTCAAATTCATTGAAAAATCTGTATATATGATTTTATCGATTTAATCTTTAAATAATACTACTTCATCTTTAGCTCGATTTGTTGTTCAGTCTCTAAATTTTTCTAAATTGAAATTACATGTTAAATATCCAATTATGTTCTGCTTTGTTTTATGTGTGTATTTTCATTTTGCTTTTTTTTAGATTCGACGTTCCGGAGATCGATTTTTGCAGGGAAGAATTTTTGAGGAATTCAGGCGCAAGCAAGTATCAAATCCAAACATCCTTTGAGCATGTTGGTCCCGTTTGAAGCTTTATTCTATTCTATTGCTTTTATTTTTCGGAATTCAATTTGTGGATTAACTTCTCATGTGTTATGGCCTTTTTTTTGTCTTTTTCTTCTGATAGATTGTTTATTATAATTTACTAGTTGAGCTTTTAAATGGTCAGCTAGATATTAGACTAATGCTTTCGATGCTTAGAACATTAGCCCTATGATAACTTATATCTATATTTTTATGGCTTATGATAGTTCACATGGTTATCTGACTTGATTAATTATTATTTGTCAACTAAATATGATGATGTGTGTTGGACAATATGGTTTTGATGGTTGTGCTCATGGCATTAAGACGGTACATCTTCGGTGTTGAACATTACCGTCCACCACAGCAGCAGTATCGCAGGGCTTTACTTTATTGTATAGTAGTTATGTAGGCACCAGCTTGAAAGTGGCGGAGATAGCCCGGGTCGCTTGGGAGTCTACATTGTTTATAGGGGTTGATTATGACCCCCCGACGGAACTACTGATGTTGTATATATAGAGTATGTCACAATCTCTATTCGTACTTCTTAAGTATCGCGACCATTGTTAACATGATGTTGAGTTGTTCTTCAATGTGTACCGTTGGTCACTCTGGCATGGTTTAACCTATTCGGAATAGCCTGCCCCTGGTAAGGGCAATGTTTTCTGATTGTTCACACTCTTCCCTTAATGATAGTTGTTAATATTGTAGCTACTGGTTGGACTGTTTATTCCTGTTGGATAGAACTGCAGCGGAATGTTGTGTGCTTGGCTATGCAGTATATGTGGTATTGATATAGCTTGGATTATATTGTTTAATTTTATTAACTTGTTTTATTAAATCTGAATAATTTATTAAACTGCTGTTTATGCAACTAACATACCTATGCCACTCCTTTTTCTGTGCCACTTGTATTTGCGGTGGCTTGCTGTTGTCCATACCACCTTGCATCATTTATCGGAGAGAGTTCTACCACTGATGCCGATGGATGTGGAATATTAGGTTAGCCTGTCAGATGCTGTGGGAGGAGTCGCCCTGCGCTGTTGCTTTTATTTTCCGATGCTTAGAATTTATTGATTTGAAGGACTACCTATTCAGTAATGACTTTTATTCGCTTATTAATTAGAGTAAATTGTCTCTTTATCAATTTTGTATTGTGATCTCGCCTGATTCTCTGAACGAGGTTTTAATTTAACATGTGCGTTTGAATTTTGGATAGAATTGGCGTGACTTCTTGTACTTGAGTCCGGTGATTATTGAGTGCTTAATGATAGAATGATTTTTTTTTTACTTCTCTCATTACGAATTCACAATCTACTGGTAATGTGTGTATAAGCAGTAGCTAGTTTGGATGTGAGAAGTGTCGAAGAAACGAGAAGAAAAAAATTATTGCCCTTCCACTCCGACGCCGCCCCCAGGGAAGCGACTGATGCCACATGCCCACGCTGTTCCCGCCACGCCCGCACCTGCGCGCGTGCCCTGGCCCCGTCCGCGCGCCGCACCTCCACGAGAACACTCGCGCAAGCCCCGCGCAGCGCTGCCGCGGCCCCACCGCCGCCGCCGCTGCTCACCTTCGAAGCCCATGTCACTAGGCCGCCGCACCTCCGCAGCGCGCCGTGCTCTGTACCGTGCGGAGTGGGAAGAGTTGGAGATGTGAGAGACGAGGCCTTCATGGCATAGGTTTTCCACTGCTTAGGGCTAATGGCTAGGGCTTTGTGCTTTTGCTATTTCGTGCGGCCTTTGAGCGTCGAGTGTAGGATCCGGCTGAAAATGGTGCTATGCTAAGAATGTATGAACAAATCGGAAATTCAGGTATAGTACTAATTTTTTTTTCACGAGTAGGCCCGCCCAGTTGACTAGGCCGTTTCGCCCGTATTCCAAGTGCATCATAGCTTTTCTTCCCTGCTTCTTCTCATTGACAGTCTTTGCATTAATATTTGATTATGTTTGTGCTTGTCTACTGCATGTCCCTTGTCTGGGATGATATGGAAGGCCATATGTTTGTCCTGAGCCATTCTTGCAAAAGTACGAAGTCTTATCGTGAAATGAGCCCATCTGTCACTTATCACCATCCGCGAGTTCCAAACGAGGAAGATATCTCGTGAATATATCCCTTGGTGGTGATATACCAGATTCGGCGTACTGCAGTTTACTGGCTGCCATGGCATTGCCTCTACACCACTTCGACACATAGTAATGCCCCAGGATTTACTCTGACGCGTCATAGTTTGGACAAGTCCATGAATCGTTGCCAACATAAATAGCCGACTTGAGATTGTATGTCATGCATCCATCTCGAGCATGATAAATTCCTTCCAGCTGCTTTGCCCTATGGATCTAACCGCCGAACGAATTCCTCTTGTGTCATCGTCATTGTGGCCAAAATGAATCGTGTGCTAATCTTTCTAGTGTCCGGAGATGCTCCATAGGATCATTGGGGCAGGCATACATTCTCCAATGATCTGCATGCCTTTCGTTTTGCCAAACGCTACTCCGTGTAGCGGCTAACTGACCTTAAAGGTAGGTGCTTCCACAAGTGCCTAAGACTCTTGTAGTCAACCTTTCTTATTTCGCCGGTGTACTGGCATGCCTGAATCGACACCTTGGTTGAATGCCTGGGTCAGATGTTCTGTGCACTTCTAGCCTGTCTTGTAATAGTATGTATTTGGTGACCCTGATTGTATTTGCATTACGCGCATCAAATGATGTCAACAGATTCTTAACCTTTTTATCCTTATTTCTATGTTCTTCTTGGGTAGAGAATCACTTACATTAGCGTTTTGATTTATTTATGAACAAGTATTTTAGTAGTGGTCGTTGCTAACTACGTTACATTAGTCCACTAAATAAGATACTGAACTATTCAATGCAAACTCGGCTAGGGTCTTTTCAGTTGTGGATTAATTAAGATGTAGCTCCAGTCAAGGTTTCTGGCTATGCGATAGCATGGTTTTTCCTTAGTTTGCCAAGGACAGTTCCAACTGCAAATAAAGTTCACTAGCATGCAATGGATTTCAAACGGCCGACCTTAGGGGTTGGCATGTATGAGGCATGTCGAGATGATAATTCCTTCGATTTTTAAAAGGATTTAGCACTCATTTCATCAAATCAATGGCTCTTAGTAGCAAGGATTTCGGGTCTAGCTTTTGGAGAATCTTTTGAGCGCCAATGAACCGCATACCAAACTGATACGAACTCCATTACATACAGGAGTGAAGTTTGAATTACTTCATTTTGCTCTGTTCCCTCACTCCCCTTCGGAATTAGAGTCCTGGGATTTCTTCACAATATGATTGCCACTTTTCCCTAATTAGTACCAAGTAATTTTCTCCTTTGTAAGCTGTAACTTCTCCAAACATGATCGAAGATTTTACATAGATTGAATCGTTGTCCTGGATCCATATATCCTGATATGTCGGAGAATAGATATCATGCATTTTAAATGCGCGGGTGATACTGCCGAAGCATTATTCTGGATATGCTAAACGTCTTCTGGGACTGAACTTGGTCTTACTTATCATATACAGATGGTGGGATTTTGATAACCGATACCAACAGGAAACAAGAAGCATGTGCGCTACGCTAAGCATTTCTATCATGAAGACAACAGAAATGATCATTTATTATACATCTTCCATCCCATGTTAGTTCTTTTGTGGTAATCATTCGTGTTCGATTTATTCAACAATCGTCATGCCTCGTTTGGCACTTATTCTTGAACCATGGCTAGCACTCACTAATGGACGGTAGATGATCCGGCTTGTGGTTTCAGACATCCTTTTACGATCCTATCGAGCTTGTTTGGCTCTCTGAGGTTCTAGATGTGTGCAAGACGGGTCTAGGAATGGATGTGTGCCAAAGGGTCGACTTTGCCTTTTATGTGGGGAATGCAGAACGTCTTTCAAATGGCGATAGTCGGGTGTCTTTTGAGTTTGCACCTTTAATGTGAGACTCCGCCATCGCGTTTCAGAAGCGTAGTGACTGAAGTAAGGTCTCTTTAGTCAATTGGTTCGTGCGTGATCGTTTTTGCAGATCGACGTCTCGATCTCCTTCCCTTCATTGATTTCTAATCACGAGATAGATTTGGGCTCGAATGGAGAAATTGCCATCATGCCTCCAATTGGCTAGGAACAGAAGAGTTGTCAAGCATTGGTTGATTGCATATCGGAGGGGTGATTTCTTCTATTTCAGGTTGGGGCACGTTTCAGACATCCAAGTTCTTATCTGATCTATGAGTATGTTGAATACAGATGGTCAACATGGAATCTCGATGACTCACGTTGTGCTATGGCATCAGAGCATATTCATCAACTTCCTGTAGTATGATTTTGCAAAATCGGAAGTGGACGTTGGGTTTCCGTCGTTGCGTAAGCGTTCGAGGTCTCGGTAAAAGATTAGAGGTATTGAAGACGTATTGCAAGGAAAGTCAAGATCCTAAAACTATCCTTGGATATTGATCCAATATATTTATTCTCTTTTATTTTAACTGTGCATTATTTTCGTTTCACAGAGGTGGTGTGAACCTATTCTTTTTTGGTCCCAATTTGCTTTATCCTATTCTTATTACATGTGTAATAAATTGATTACTAGATCAGTCAAAAATGATTACTAAACCTATATATTGTTAGTTCAGCTAATGCTATATATATATATCACGCAGCTCCATCTATTTAGTAGCGCGACTCACGTAGCGGCCTCCTCCAACTTACTCTTCGTTTTCTCGTTTTTTTCTCTCTGCGTGTGTTTTTTTGTTCTTTCTCTTGGTTTGCCTTACTCTTGGATTTTACGTTCTGTTCGTAACTCAACGATATTTTAGAATACTTTTTTCTTCTGCATCGTATGATTTTTCTAGTAAAATTATGATTGTTTCAGTTCAAATTTCTATTTTGTTTCTGCCTAGATGATTATCGTTAAAATTTATTAGGTCTCTGTGACATTCCATCTTCCATTTTTAGTCATGATCATAGTAATTTATTTACTTTGAGTTTATTTAACTGAGTAGAAATTTACTGCCTAATTTATTCGAATAAAAATTACTCATCTTTAATTTCTTACACACATAGTTCTATTTTGAACATTGAGTTAAAAAAGTTTCTCTACTTTCGGAGTGATAATAAGTAAAGTTTTTCTCGAATTTTTTATATTCACTTTGGTATGTTCGTAGTAATTTTTTACTCACATTATTTGCAGTGATCAATCACCCATTAAGATATTAAACATGAATCATATGTATTAAACTCTATGCAATCCAATCTATTTTGACGATTTATTTCCATGATAAAATGTTAACTTATATTGCATCCAATTATTTGAAGATTTCTTTGATGAGTAAAATTTGTTTAGTCGATGACATATTATCGTAGCTTGGAGGCAATTTGATTATTTGACTATGTATTCTGACGGTTAAAATTTTGTCTGCACCCGGTCAACGCGTGATGAGTTAATGTTACTTAGCATGATATTTGTGGATGATTACATCGATGGAAATTAACTATTTTATCATCGGATCGAAATCAACTTCCATGTCACGGTATTTGCATCCTTGTATTGCGAGGTTAAAATATTGTAATGTTAGAAACTGCAGTGATCTAGCGTGTATGATGCTTTTTCGAGGAGGCCCGATAACGTTTTTTTTTTAGTGAATTTTTACTTTCACCGAATAATTGCAGTAAAATTTCACAATCCAACGTGAGATATAATTATTTTTGTGCATATGTGAAATAGTGAGAATATACATATGTGAAGTTTTATTAGTAGGAGAATTACACAGCTAGTAGGAGATCATTGCTCTGGCAGCAAAGAATAGAAAGAATAAGGCATCATGACACAATTAAACTAAGTTCGACAAAGCTTTGAGACAAAGGAAGACGAAGATACAGGATTGCATGCAAGACTCTCGATCCAATCTGCAACCGAAGGTGTAGATGGATTGCTGTTGCGTCAACGACTGGAATCGTCGCCCCAACTCTGCCACACGCCCGTTATCGAGGCAGTCGTCAGTCACAGTTAATCCGTGATGCAGTCCTCCAACCTCAGACTGACCTCTGTACGTGAGAAGCCTTATCGCGACTTTGTGTCGCATGACATGAGACGGTTTCTCGCACCGCTGTGAATTGGCCTCTCGTGGATGTCTTCGTGCTTGCGTGCACCCTGTTCTCGAGGGTGCGCTGATTCAGGCACATTGTCGGGATCTCGTTCGCTGATTTGCCAATTACGTCGCCGTGTGCATGAGACATCCGATATAGAAAAAAAGAGATATTTAAAGGGCAGAATAATGGTGGTGCGATGGTCGCGCCCCACGTTGAGATCTCTCGCAACCTTGGATCTCCACTCACGCAATCCCCTGAGGGCACCAGGGGGAAACTCCACAAATAGTGGAGTTGCAGAGCAACGCCAGGAGATTTTATGTGGAGGTGCAGGGGACGATCACTATCCATGCTAACGCCCCTACGGCGGGATGATGTGGCTCCGATGGCAGCCGCCACCGCCATCGTGATGGGACGGTCTACCTCCAATCGTTCTCCACCAGGCTGCGATGAACTTTCCATCTGCTCCACGTGTTGTTATCGGAGTTCCATATGACCCTCGCCGTGGTCTCTTCGGTGGACATTGCGATCCAAATTTAGTTCCTGTGTGAGTAGGAATGTTTTTGCTGTATTCCGCGCAATTAAATAGATAGATACTCATCTAGTAAAAGTAATTTATGGCGGGACAAGAGGATGGGTATTGCTCATCGAGTTGCGCTTGTAGTGAGTAAAAATTACTACACTAGTTAAATTAATGTCTTGTTCAATGTGAGTAAAAAAAAAGCATTTATCTAAAAAAATCATAGACGTTTAATTTACCAACATAATGAACAGAAGAAATAATAACAAGAAAAAGTAAGGCCTGACTAAAAAAAGTTTCCTTTGTAATAAATAATCATATGCTAGTAATTTATTATAGTTGCTGTATATGTAGTTTAATTTACGATTAACTGTAAATATTATTGGGCTATGTTAGTAGTAATTTAACTCGTGATCAATGGTGAAGTTAGGAGGGGAGTGAGGTGCAATGGATGGGTGGTCAGTCACTTGTGTCAGTTGCGTTTATCGTAGCCCTTAAAGTACTATAGTATTCTATTATATTCTATATATTATTTATTATATATTTATTATATGCTTAGCCATGGTAAAACTTGTTTATGGGTATGATCATATCTACATTATTATTTATGGTATATTAGGTATTCACGATGGTTAATCGTTTTGATAATTAAACTTGACATGTCGTTGTGAATGTTTTAAGTCTTCATGACAATTACGACCGCTTCGCAGCTACTGTTGGGAATTTACCTCCCCACAGCCCAGCGTGGGCAACGCTTTCTTCGTATAGCATTCTCATACGGGTGTAGCTGAGCGGAAGCGGCGGAGTCTGGGGTTAGGAGTCCTGCCCACTGGTGAGTTGGGGTGTTGATCAGGCGGTTGCACTGTGTGGTGTGAGTGTTGCAGAGGATTGTCAAGCTTCTTCGGTTACTTTCAGATTGGACTCTGAGATTATGTTGATGCTGTTCTGTGTGGTACGTGGTCATTCTCTGCCAGTAAACTATTCGAATTAAGCTGCAGTGTCATGCGGGCATTGAGCAAGGTTTTTCGTGATTGTTCAATCTTCCATAATTATGTGCTATAATAGTAATATTTTCTTAGTCGGGAGTTAGTTCATAGCCATGATGAAGTTGTCAGGTGTTGGGCACTTCGCATGGGTCTGCCGTTCGTGTTGATTAAATCATGTTAATTAGTCCTACTTTTTAATTATTCTTATGTTTGCTTAATGTTGCTTGTAATACTATATTTTGCCTCTTGTTCTTGTGCCTTGCTATTTGCTGTATGGCTTGCAGGTTTCATATGCTCACCTTGCTACATCCATCAACTCCGTTAAAGGAAATATCCGAGGAGACCGTTTGCTTATATCCCGTGTAGCCGTTTTTGTGTGCCATGTTCTTATTCTTGCAATTTTGCTCAGTTGTGAGGCTAAGTGCTCTTCAAATTGTTAATCGCTTTAGTTAGTTATAGTGTGATTTTGATTATTTAACTGTTTGGTGGTGTGTGTTGGACAGCATTTTATGCAAATTAGGTTCGGAATTACTAGTGATATTTCTGTGACACTTCGCGTCCAGAGCTTCGAAGCGTTCGGGGTATGCTCTAGCATTTTTTTTGTAGCTTTGTATTTTATTGATACTCTCTATATTACATTTATGGTTAGTGATCTTTCGTAGATATGGTATCCTACTTTATTTATGTTTTATGAGTATACGGCTGTTATATGAGATGCTCTGGTGCGCGGTATAATGTTGCTTATGCATTTACTTATTCATGACGATGATATTAGAGTAGTAATCTGATTTTAGCGTGTTTCTAGATTTCAGATACTTATGTGGCTATTTATTCGGATGAGAGTTGGGTCGGTGATGGGAAACTCGTACGGATTCCTGCGCCCAGGTAATATTAATTAATTTCCGGGAGGTTTCTTCGTATTTAGCCCGTGTTGTCTGACGTGTGTGTAAGGACTCGCGTCAGAGGTGGGGCTTCCGAAGTACAGGGCATGGTAGAGGGTATTGGTCGACGCCCGGGGATTTCATACCAAATTCAAACGTCCTTACATGTGTTAGAAACCTGTCCAGATCAGCCAGGTAACCCAAGAAATTGATAATAGGTAAATTATTCTCTAATTATTAAGCGAATAATGTCTTTACAGATGTATGATAGTCCTTCATCATATTAATTCATAGCAGCGGAATAAAGACAAACGCGCAGGCGATCTTTCTTCAGGCAGCTCAGGGTAGCATATCCACTTCTATCAGGCGTGTTTGTCAGAACTCCTCTGAAATGATTAGGGGGGTATACCCTATCAGAAGCCTCGAGCAAATATGCAAGTGCCAGGATATAAGCGATGGCATATTATAGTCTCTTTCAAAGCTTTTATATTATTCAGAATTTAATATTAGTTAATTAAATTCAGATATTAATCCAACCTATAACATACCGGTTGAATAGGCCCCCTTCAACAAGCATCCGTGCCACAATTCTATCTCCACAGATAAATTACCCATTCCCAAACAGGAGTTAAAAGTTTTACTCTCATTTATGGGTGAGAAGTGTAAATTTAATCACGAAGACTTTTATACCGCCTAACCGCGGCACGTATTCAATAGTTCAACTCTGGCCGAGCCTTGTACTTTACCCACAACAACCTCAATATGACTGCGTCGCGTCTTGAAATACCCGAATGGATTTGTGGCGTACTCTTATAATTAAATTCAAGCAGCTATGTACCGCTTTCGATCTATCACCCCTTATAACAAGTTATGGATCCCGCACCCCGTGGGTTATTCGGGCCACTTTAGTTTTGTGCTCTAACTGACCCCTCTAGTACAGAAAGTAAGCGTTGCCCCGCTGGTTGGTGTTGACGTTAATGTGTCCAACCGAATCGTGAACGAGTCCTTAATTGTCATTATGAGCAACTATCCACCCATTCAAACCCACCTTGTCAGGTTTTAAGTTGGCAATTAATTAAATGACATCTGATTTACCTAAGATTATCATTGCCTCTTACTAATAGTAGCAAATTATCAATGGTGCTAGTTCTAAGCTGTAAGAATTATCTATTTTAGGACTTATAAAGCTAACTAGTCAGTTATATTACCAGGTACTCAAGATAAAGTAATCAGACAAAGTGCTATAACAAACAATAGTTATTCCCACAATGACATTCGAATAATGCGTGTGATAGAACTATTTTAACGGGTCACATGTCTCAAAGGGTTTTTGATCTGATGTATGCTTTTAGCCTCTGATTCCTCAATCTTCTCCCTGCAAATCGTTTCCGGGAACGTCGGTCTAGAGAAAGTCATCCAAACGCAATACAAGGACATCATGTGGATATTTTTACAGTAGTATCTAATTTAGAAATTGGCTTGAACCAACTAAATCCCGGCAGTGTATTGTTTATTTTCAAATTCATATTTAATATAGATTTTAATTGAATTAGAGCCTATGAATTACTTTGAAGAAAAGATTTATTGCGTCGTTTAGGGTCGGTGCGGGGCACGCTCGGCAGACGGGCACGCGGATTATTATCCCGAAGCGGATCTATTGGTCCCCAGGCGACACGGCGGCGGCATGTGACGTCCCCGGCCCGTGATCTCACGCGCAGGCTCCGTGCTCCGCCGCCGACACGGCACGCGACACGTGGGGGACCACGGGTTGAGGGCGACCGGCGAACTCACGGACCAAACGGCTGCGGACCGTGCGGCGACGAGAGGTGCAGGCGGACCTTGGCTTGCGCGGCGGCAGTGCTCCGGCGCCTCCTCAGCAACCGGAGGTGCAGGACAGCATCGGGCGACGTCTTGGCGCCACGCGGTGACTCCCGCGTTGGAACGCGGCAGCGACCAGCTACTTTGCGTGGCACGCTGGCCCTCAGCTCGGAGGGGTAGGGCCAGGCCGCGGCAAAGCTCACCGGCGCTAGGCGCTAGCGCGCGGCGCAGACGGTGCGACGGATAGCGAGGCTTGAGCTGGTTCTTATATAGGTCAGGGCTCGGCGAAGGCCCACGCTGTCGCGCGGCCGTGGAAGTTTGGTCGAGAGAGAGGACGTCCGACTTCAATCAAATCCACGATTTAAACTAGTTGAGCCATATTCCAAATAGACGTGAGAGAGCGAGAAGATCATTCCCCCCTCCCCTAAATGTTACCCCGGACGGAAAACCGGCATTTGGAAGGGGGCAGCGTGGTTCGTGGCCGACGGGAGGTAGCCCGAGACCATCGGGCAACTGTAGCCGAGGCCGGGGCGTCGGAGGAGAAGGATAGATTTGGCTGGCCACTGGCGAGGAGAAGGAGAGTTTTGGGCGGACTTCGGCAGCCAAAGGAAATTTTTCACGATTCAATTTAATATTCATGAATGCATGTCATTATTTAAAATAATTCTTAGCTCAATCCCAGAAAATTGAATCCTATTTCAAAGTTAGCATATTAATAATTTTATCTGGCCCCTTTATATATGACTTTTTTTAAACAATTAGATTTTTCTTTAAGGTTTAAATATTTATAATTCCAATTAGATCAATTTTTATATTTGGTTTTTAGGGATGACATATTAGCTTAGGTATATCGATACAGAATGTATGTTACAGATATATTAAGAAGTATAGAATAGATTTCTTCTTTTTCTTCCTTAGCTTATTACATTTTTATGAGAACAATGGTGTAATGTTGTGGTCTCTACCTTGCGTTTCTACCCTGCTTAGATATGATTTCACAGTTAAATATATAAATATAGTGAGTTATCTACACCATATTCCCGGATTAAAAATCGTTACTGAATATTTGGGTTGATGTTACAATGGTATTCGTCGTTGTGTGAATCTAGATTAATTCCAGTGTAGTTGGCCATTGCTTAGATTATTTCTAGATCTCCGTTAGAATACCACCCAATAATATCGATCCAGGTTGTTGTGAAGTGATGTTTCTGTCTAAAATCGGGCGCACACCCCCACCACGGTCCGCCGGAAGCGTGCAGCCCCACGTGGTTGCCGTGTGAACCTAAGTTGAGATCGCGTGCCGGGATCGGTGAGTTGAGGAGGAAAGAACAAGACGAAGGGTTCGGCGATGGTACCGACGAGGCGAAGTGTGGATGTCGTGCGTAAGCCCGTACTGCGTTACTATGCGACCTGAGGTGAAGGGGAGGCCGACGTGGAGTCGGCGGATCTTGTTGGCGGACAGAGAGGAGGGTGGGGAGTGATGCGTCCACCATGGACGGGATGCAGAATGGATGAGGGGGATGCACGGTCTTATGCCGTCGCATGGGGCATGGTCCAAGCGGGACACGGCGACAATTCCCGACCGTCAATGCGCGTGATATTTGCTTCCATCAGGGTTTCAGGGGAGCGAGGCAAGTGGGGAATGGAATCCGCTATTTCCTTCCAGTCCGGGCACGCTGGAGTGGTATTTTGGTGCTAGATGCTAGGGTTACGGTGCGGGTAGGGGAGACGTGCCCTCACTGTTTGGCGGTGCGGTGCCTGACGTCGCCAGAGACGGAGGGCGGACCGGGGAGAGAGGACGGGGAGGTGGCCGAGTCCGGCCCCTGAAAAAGATTTTTTTATGTTGTTGATTAAAAAAGTTTTTATTTTTAAATGCTTATCATTATCTTTGGGCTTGAAATTCATCACTGTTGTTTAGCTTTTAGGCCATGAGATATTACCAAATCCCATCCTCATTTGATTTTTTTAACTCCACTTTTTGTGGCTTTACCAATTTCTTTTTCTAGATCTATAAGGATGCATTTAGGTGATGTTTGGGATCGCGGGACCTCTTGCTGTATTCGTTGTTTTTTGAACTTCTCGCTGCAGTATCGAGTGTGTGTTTCTATCGTTCTCCTCTCTCTCTCTCTCTCTTGCGTTCTCGCTGTCCCTCTCTCTCCTGCGCTGCTCCTCTCTCTTATCCTCTCTCTCCTGCTCTCGTGTCTCATTCTGGAGTCCAATTTCCGGCGTCTCTCTGTTGTATTCGACTGGTTGACCTTATTCTTTACTAAAGTTCCATCTCAGACTCAACGAACCGTCCGCACGACCTCTAACGACACCACCGCATTTTATCCTCGTTAGTCCACAACGAGGGGAATTTACCTTAGGGTTGGGGGCGGCGGCATATGAAAAATCAGGGCGGGTCGTGGCATATTTATTAACTTATTCCTCCCGTTTACAATTGTAAGTTCAATTTGTATTTTCCCACAATCATTTTTGATTTATTTTAATTGAAATTATGAATTTTTTTTTTAAACAATTTTTTACTTGA
>CM020182.1:11415506-11453038 GCA_009805545.1 Oryza longistaminata | reverse complement strand
TAGTCGCTCTCCCATTTATACTGAAAAAGTAACCACATGATCCATGCCAATCAGCTCATTCATTTTTCTTGTGTCAGTGCATCATCCATTAGTGATGCAGTTCCCACATTAGGTTCATGACTTCTGAAGCAAAGGGCGAAATATTCTCGTCAAAACATGATTTTTTTTAAAAGTACCTTGGGTGAATGTGAGCCATTCATTAGATTAGATCCAAGAAGGAGGTTTATTTCTACTACATTGGTATATACTTAGTGTAATAGGTGTAGTAGAAGGGTACATCTGAAAAAAAAAATTTGTGGCATTGGTATAAATCTCTGTAATCAGTAATATGACAGGGTTACAAATGTACAATAAGCCTGACCCTTTTGGTTCACCACAGCTAGGTTTGTGCTGCGTGTGTTTCTGCCAAGGCGCCGTGCAGTCACATAGACCTGGAGCCAGAGGTCGATTGGTTGCTGCCGTGCTCTTCGACGAGAAAAGCACTGTTTTCCATGCCATCGCCCCCACGCTCACTTGCTCTAATACATTGCCAGGAATAACAACACGAATCTCTCACAACCCGCAGGAACAACGGGAGCTACCTTGTCGCCCATGGTGAAAGATTTCTGCAAACTCCAACAGTGCACATCAAATCTGAATATATTTTTTTGCAACTGAGCATGAATTAAACCACAGCAGGTCATGCTCTAATTCTGATAGTGTTGCAACAAGGATGTTCCTACCAATTATGTCAATATATTTCTTTCTTGATATAATTAGTATTTCTTTCACGAATTGAACTATGATAACCAATGGTGATCCAAGGACAAAAATTACCGGGGATCCAATACATATTGAATTATCTAATTTATTAGCTAACATATTAATTAATATGGTACAATATAGCTAGAATTGAATAATTTACCCGGGTGTGGTGAGCCCGGGAAACACTACATAGGAACGCCTCCGATGATAACCCTAGTAGCAGATTGAGCAACAATATCTTAGCTCAAGACATCTTTACTTGGGGGGGCGAAAGACATTGGCATAAAAATCCCTTGCATATGTACATTGAGACATTGCTTCACGGATCGGATCAAAACAAACGGAAGAATGATTACAGTGGCTCCGGACTGAATGCAGTGGTGGCAACGGCTCTTGTGACGTACCGCATACAAATAAGGGGTGCCGCCTCCACGGAGAGGATTATTCGCGCAAGGAGTGGCAGTGGTCCCTCATCCTGAAGGCGAGCAAGAAAGGTGGAGGGCGGCGAGCTCGGAGCTTCAAGCACGCGGGTGGGAGCGGAGCCAGAGGACGCCGATTCGTTCAACAAGGGTCGCCACCTAGCCGCATGTTGTGCGTATAGCGGAGTGGAGGGGCACGGACGGGATGGCCA
Organism: Oryza longistaminata; assembly: GCA_009805545.1. Classification (NCBI taxonomy): domain Eukaryota; kingdom Viridiplantae; phylum Streptophyta; class Magnoliopsida; order Poales; family Poaceae; genus Oryza; species Oryza longistaminata. The sequence continues at coordinate 11,451,663 of CM020182.1, read as the reverse complement.
TTGGGCACCTTGGGCGGAGGGGCGGCCCATGCATCACCGTGGTGGCGGAGTCAGCTTGCGCTGTCGCTGAGAGAAGAGCCGAGGGCGGTAGCGATCACAGACTGGGAGCAAGCAACATACCAAAATACCTTTCTACCTTAATTAAGGGAAAAAAATCTAAAATACCCATGAAAATCAACTACCATTCGCCGGTAGGGGGGGGCCGTAAAATGACCCAAAAAAAAGGAAAAACAGTTCAAGTTTGATTAGTCTTACTAACCGTCAACCTGTATGTTTCATGGCCTATTGTGAATAATAAAATATAAAATTTCACTGGATAATGATAAATTATGTTGTTAAATTCATAAGTAAATTTTTTAAAGGAAGTTGATACAAACATTTCTATATTATTATAGTTGCCAAAAACAGAATTAGTAATTTCTTATATAATCCATTCTAATATTTCTTCTATTACTTATTTTTTTTGAAATTTCATAATTTAAAAATTCAATATTAGAAATATAGATTTGTACTGATCTTTTGTGTCTCTTGTAAGCATTTGCTATAAAATAATTTAGCAAGTTTGAATTAATAGGTACATAAATAATCTTGGTTTGGAGTTAAGCTTTTTGATGATTTAATATTCTTATATTCATACTCCCCTCCGGTTTGATAATACTTGTCGTTTTGGACAAGGGCACGGTCTCCAAAAAAAAAAACTTTGACCATTATTTTTCATTATAATATGTATAAAATGTTAACAAATATATAATCTTAATAAAGCCACTTTTTAAGACTCATCTATACATGTAGTCACCACAATTTGAAGACAAAATATTTTAAAAATGGTTCATAATCAAATATTCTAAAGTTTGACTCACCCTTGTCCAAAATGACAAGTATTATCAGCTCGGAGGGAGTAATTATTAAATATCAAGTTTGTATTACATGTAGAGTAGACTCAATTATAACATATTCATAATTTAATTTTAAAATTCCTACCTGCTAACTATTAGTAAAAAAAAGCAATAGTATGGCCCTAGTTGATGTGCTCTTATTTGAAATCTATAGCTTTTTTGGCCGGGTTAAGAAAAGGAAGTAGTAGTCTATCAGGCAGTCTAATTCGTCTTCTCTAAGGTCAGGCAGTGAGGCAGATAAGAAAGAGCAGCAGCGGCTTTGTCAAGCGAATAGAAAGAGCTGCTCGTCAAGCAAGGGATGGGTTTGTTTGCCTGTATATTGGTAGAAGCACCGGTGTATTAGGTATCAAAGAAAGGCATCTAGATAGGTATTTAATCAAATACTTCTTCCCTCATACCATACTTATCTACTTCTCTTTATTTAATATGTTTATTGACCCGTAAATCAATGTTCTACTCTCTCATGGAAAACCTTCTTGTAGTAATATGAAAGCTTATCGCAAAGCATAGAAATTAATAGATGACTACTATTCTCCGGCAGAAACACTCATTTCCTCCCCAAAAAAGCACTCTTGTGTGCCTACTCCTCGACTTAGCCGCCGTCATAGAGAGCTTTCTAATCGTTGAAAAGCCCTAACACTCAAATCAAAAAGCCCAAAACGAATTATTCCCATATATAAAATATTAGTTCCAAAATAACAACCGGTTTGAAGTCTTAACTAATGTTTTATCATGATTTCAAAATTGTTCCAAATTTTGGAATCAACAATGTGGCATAAATGACATGTCATAATTTTAACGACGTCTCACTTCCATCATTACAGACATCATTATCCACCATATTCTTATTTAAGCTTAGTTCACTATGATGCAACGGAATTTAAAACATCATCGAGTGCTTGATTAACTCCACAAATAGATTTCTTAAGTCTACACCCTATATGTGACTTGTCTTTAACAACAAAAAAACCAACTCAGGCTATGCTATGTATATTAATTTTTGCAAGTCACTGTTAAGAGATGCAAAAAGTTTAGCAAAATTTTACAACTCAGGCAAAATTTTAGCATCCACATAATGGAGATATGAATCATAAATGAGGTAGAATAACTCTCTTATTGGAGATTTTGATGAGCTCCCACTGATTTTATTATTTATGCAATGGAATCATTAATATATGATTTTCCATCAACTTGAATCAAATAATTTTAATTTAATTTTAATTAGTAAATTATTATCTAAGTAATAACGATGTAAAAAAATTTCTAGGAATGAAATGTCTCTATCTTAATGAGATATCTATTATCCACTAGAAATGTGGCTAAATAACAAGGCCATAATTTCGAGAACGTCTCATAACGATTTAACCCTAAAAATATACCATTAATTTTCTTTTGTAATACTTTGTCAACCAGGACATTAAGCATGTCCCTATTCTTGCAAAAAAACATACATAAGAAAAAAAATCAAGATATGTATACGTAAGATATAGAGGCAATTTTATTTCCCCTTATAAGGAATATATGAGCTTTATTATCATTAAATTTGGAGTTGCTACTCCTCTCTCTCTCTCTCTTCCTTAGTAAAGTTTATCTTGCCATTAAATACATGATCTTACTTAGTTTGCTTCTTAGTCTTTTGTATTCTTATTTAGTTGCTTCTTAGTCTTTTGTATTTCTTATTGATATATAAAGTGATAAAAACAAGTCAATTATGCTCCACTTTGTCTCACTGAATATTACAATTCTGAAAAATGATCGTAGATTAGTAGGAGGAAAGGTCACATGAAATGGGCAAGTGGCGTATTTAAAATGTGCGATGTCTTTCTCTAACCTTTTTAATGACCTTATCATTGTATCGATGAACTCCTAAAGTTCGCCTCAACATTTGCTAGATACAGTTTCGCATTGTCAAGCACAAATTATCCTCTAATACTGAGCAAAGATATATATATATATATATATATATATATATATATATATATATATTATATATATATATATATATATATATTATATATATATATAATAATAATATATATATATATATATATAGTAGCTCTATTATACACCCTCCTTAGAATAACTATTCTACACCCCCTCCCACCTTCCATCCGTCCCCACCTCCCTCCCTCTCCCTCCCGCTCCTCCCTCCCCCCGTCGCGCCCCTTCCTCTCTCCCTCCCGTCGCTCCTCCCCCTCCTCCCGTCCCCACCTCCCTCCCTCTCCTCCCGCCTCCCCTCTCCTCCTCCCTCCCTCCCTCCTGCTCTCCCTCTCCTCCCGTCGCGCCTCCCCCTCCTCCCGAAGTCTCGATCTCTCATCCCCCCAATCTCCCCTTTTCTTCTTTTTTCTTCTCTCCCTCCTTCTCTCTTTTTTAGAAAAATAAAAATAAATTGGTGAATTCAAGACTTGAACCCATTGATCTCATGGTTCATGGCAAGCACTTCTAACCAAATCACCATTGATGATTTGTGAACAAAAATTAGTTATGTACCTATAACAATCATACCTTGTTACTATGATTCGACAGTAACATTATCCCGAATGGTAGTAACATCATATGTTACTGCAAAAATGTATAGGTTGTTACTGTAAACTTTATAGGTTGTTACTTCACTTTTGGCAGTAACACTATGACGAAATTTGCAGTAACAGAGAACATGCATAGTAAAAGTGGCCCTATAGTAGTAATGTTTTTTAGATCTAGAGTATTTTAAATCTCAATCTTTAGAGAGTACTAACATACATGTCATGTCTTATTTCTAACCCATTTGCATCATGGCGTTCTAAAAAAAAAAGTGCCTTAACGAAACTAGAACCCATAATAACTATTTTTTTAACGTTGTTACTGCGAAAAGCAGACGTGTTACTGCATATTGGCCGTCGTGTTAATACGCTTTTCCAGTGAGATGAGGACTTAAAAAAGAGGTAAATCTCAATCTTTAGAGAGCAATTATCTCTCACATCATATTTGTATTTCCAATCGCGTTTGCACCATGAAGTTCATAAAAAAAACGCTTAACGAAACAAGATCCATCATGGCTACGTTTGACGTTGTTACTGCGATAATGTTGTCTTGTTACTGCACGGATGACCGTCCTGTTACTGCACAATTCCTTCAAGACGAGAGCAGCAAAGTGGTGGGTGGGGGAAGGAGTGGTGGGCGGTTTGACCGGCGGAGGACGCTTTGACCCGAGGTGGGAGGGTGGTTTGGGCCCAAGGGAGGGTGGGGGAGGTGAGTTTGACCCATGGGAGGGAGGGGGTGTAGAAATAGATTCATATATATAAATATATATATATATAATATATATATATATATATATATATATATATATATATATATTATATATATATAGGAAAGCAGAGATATGAGCTCGGGTGGATATATACCTACAATCTCTCCCGTTCAGCCACGCAAAGATTCGTGCGGCCTTGGTTAAAGGCTTGCGCGCGCAGGCTTGCTTAAGGCAGAGAGCAGGTGGGGTTAATGCAAGGGGGAGACATATTCAACTAGTACAAGCGTACAGAGGAACATAGCGAAATACCTTTAATGCCCAGCTGAGGACGTGATGAGGGACTTGATGTTGACAACACATATGCAGCTAACAGGTGAGTTGACAACACCAGTGAATGATGACTCAAGACAGCACGCATAAGACAGCATGCATGCAACATCTGCTCGAATGTTTATCTAAAATACTACTCCTCCCTTTTTAAGTGCAACCATAAGTTTTCGTATGCAACTTTGACCATCCGTCTTATTTGAATTTTTCTTATTGTTATAAGATGATAAACATGAATAAACACTTTATGCGTGACTTATGTTCTCAAAATTTTTCAAAAAATTTTCAAATATAAGACGGACGCGTCAAAGTTGGGCACGGAAAATCATGGCTGCACTTATAGTGGAGATGGAGGGAGTATATAAGCTCATAAATCCGTAAACATTTGCTCCAAAAATTAAAGGAACATGAGGAAAATAGAGGAGTGGATTAGCCGAAAAGTTGATTAAGCTATTTATTAAAGGCAATGTACTGTATATGTTGACGTGAATAAAATAAAAGGCGGACGAATCTACACCCTATATATAGCTGTATGAGTTATATACGAGTTTATGTATATGTGAGTTATATATATATATATATATATATATATATATATATATATATATATATATAATATATATATGGGTTATATATATACATGTGAATTATGTTTTTAAAAATTTTGATATACGAGTATAGCAAATTGGTTAAGGGTGTGGTTTTGTGAAATTTAGATATAATAGATGGGCTAATTATGCTGGTACGTGCTGTACGATGCATGCGTGGGTGCCAGCGAGTACAGGAAAAATGTTTGATAATTTTTTTTATTTGTTTGCATTTTTTATTTGGGGGTGTCCAGTGTCCTACACGTCAAAAGCATTTAGCAAGTACTGCACTGTCTGCCCTTTTTTTGGCAGATAGCGGCAAAGTCATCGGTGGAAAAACCAGCATCGTGAGTAGGCAAGCCCATATAGAATCAAGGTGTGGTTGGTACATTTTGAATGCAGGTTAATATCCGATCAGAGAACACTAGTAATGACAGGTGGGTACGTGTCAGTCTTGGACCTAGGGTGCACATGTGCTCGAGTCCAAAAAATCCATCTCCTATTATATATTATATATATATATATATATTATAATATAATATATATATATATATTATAGTGATATGCGAAACATAACTCTATATTGGCCTTCTCCCAGGATAATTTTCAAAAATGCCTCTGAAGTTTAGGAAAACATTGACATTAGCCGCGGAAGCCACAAGGGATCTTTTGTTAATGTTAAGTCATTCTCAAGAAGGCCTTAGGCTTAGCTAAATCAATGAGAGAAATAATTCAATAGACTTAAATTGATAAATAACATTAGCTAAATTTGTACCGTCTTATATCCTATTTTTAGGCAGTTCACAAATGGTGAAATTTAACATGGAAATGACCTCACCTTGTGTTACGGAGAAGACCACAATTAATTACCACTGCTAAGCTCCATCCTCCATGCTCTCATCCTCCTCTCTCTCCTCTCCCATGGCGATCGAATTGCAAAACACCAAACCATGCCCATTGCTTCCTTCAAAAATGGCTCCTCCACACCTTCATTTCCTCCTCGTCTCTCGCCCATTAACGACATGGGATCTCCACGTTCAGCCATGGCCGCCGTGAACATAACACTAATCCGGCCCCATCGCCTTCACCAGCTGCCGGTGGCGCGGCGCCGCCAAGATGCCGGAGAGGGCACCGTGGTGATGAGCCGCTACGAGCTCGGCCGCTCGCTGGGGCACGGCACGTTCTCCAAGGTGTACCAGGCCAGGAGCCTCGTGTCCGGCGAGACCGTCGCCGTGAAGGTGATCGACAAGGAGAAGGCGCTGCGCCCGGCGCCGGCATGGTCGACCAGATCGAGCGCGAGGTGCCGTCATGCGGCTCGTCGGCCGCCACCCCAACGTGGTCCGCCTCCACGAGGTGATGGCCAGCAGGAGCAAGATCTACTTCGTCATGGAGCTCGTCCGCGGCGGCGAGCTCCTCGCCAGGCTGGCGCCGGCGGCGGCCGCCTCGGGGAGGACGCGGCGAGGAGGTACTTCCACCAGCTCGTCGCCGCCGTCGACTTCTGCCACAGCCGCGGCGTCTACCACCGCGACCTCAAGCCGGAGAACCTCCTCGTCGACGACGACGGCGTCGACGGCGGCGGCGGCAACCTCAAGGTCACCGACTTCGGGCTCAGCGCGCTCAGCGCGTCGCGGCGGCCGCGACGGCCTCCTGCTCCTCCACACGACGTGCGGCACGCCGTCGTACGTCGCGCCGGAGATCATCGGCGACAAGGGCTACGACGGCGCCACCGCCGACGTCTGGTCCTGCGGCGTCATCCTCTTCCTCCTCCTCGCCGGCTACCTCCCGTTCTTCGATTCCAACCTCATGGAGATGTACAAGAAGATCACCAATGGCGAGTTCAAGATCCCCGAATGGTTCACACCCGACGCACGCAGCCTCATCTCCAGACTCCTCGATCCAAACCCTACCACTCGCATCACCATGGACGAGCTCGTCAAGCATCCATGGTTCAAGAAAGGGCACACCAAGCGGCCGGCAACGGCAAGCTCGAACACCATGAAACTCAACGAGGAGGAGAAACCAGCGAACGCCGCCATGAACATGAAGCCGGCGAGCTTGAACGCGTTCGACATCATCTCGCTCTCGCAGGGATTCGACCTGTCAGGGATGTTCTGCTGCCATGGCCACAGCAGCAGGACGCAGGATCAGCTGTTCGTCACCGGGAAGCCGGCGGCGGCGATCGTGTCGAGGCTGGAGGAGATCGCGGAGACGGAGCACTTCACGGTGAGGAAGAAGCAGAAGAAGAGGCAAGAAGAGGACGGGATGGCGGTGAAGCTGCAGGGGTGGAAGGAAGGGAGGAAGGGGCAGCTCGCCATTGACGCCGAGATCTTCGAGGTCTCGCCGTCGTGCTACGTCGTCGAGGTGAAGAAGACGGCCGGCGACACGCTGGAGTACCAGGCGTTCTGCAACAGAGACCTCAGGCCGTCGCTGAACGACATCTGCTGGACCTCACCGGCGACGGCAACGGCGACGGCGGCGCCGGAGAACCAGCTGCCGGCAGTGTCAGCGCTGTCGCCACTAAGTAGTCCTCGGAATTGATAATGGCAGATAAATTTTCAGATATGTGCTGTTTCCCTTGTTGTTTCCTTTGCTTTGAATTGTTGTTTTGATTTTTTTTTTCTTGTTTGTGTTTCATAATGATCTTGGGGGTAGTGGTCTGGTATTTCCAAGTTCAAGATGAATTTCGGTTATTGGGTTCTTTTGTTCTTTTGATGTGTGGTGGACTGGTGGTTTAGTGTTGATTGTTGCACATAGGTGATAGAATGTGTTCTCCTTTTGCTTAAATTGCATGGTCCATTTGTAAGGAAAATTAATGGCATCACACCACCATAATATCCGATTTATAAATGTTTTAGTAATCTCTTTTTTTTAAGTCTTCTTCAGTTTTTTTGTTGTATTTTTGGGAAATTCTCGATCTCAAATGTTGAAAGCAGTATATGGGTTGGTCCCCTACAAGGAAAATTGGTAAACAGACACAATAGGCCCAACAAATTGACGGCCCAACTGTTTACGTAGCTCCCTGCTTTTCTGGATGCCGCGTACTCTTCTCTGAATATGCTGCCCCTCTGGTAGTCAGGTACCTACGATCTTGACTTCAAGTTTCTGAATGCTAAGTAGCTTATAATTATATGGTACCTAGGATAGTAAATTTGAGTTTCCGAATAAATCGTGTTTATAGATGAAGAGAGAAAACAATAGATTTGCTTTGAGCTGAAAATTACACAACCGATTTGGCTGTCGGACGCATGACTGCTGTATTTGTTTTCGCGTACAAGTACTAGGTTAGCAAAACACAGATCCATTCCACTGGTCACCAATAGCACATAGGAGTATGAGTCACTGGTCGGACATATTTGTCACATACAATCTTTTTGTGGCCATTGCCATGTAGACAAATGTCCGATTCCAATAAGAACACATTGGCTTCCAATAGAAACAATTGCTGAAGATCATTTGAGAGATTTTGAAAATCTGTATAAAATGGTCCCATTTAATTCAATGGCGCAAGCAGGAAGTATCCCCCCTCATGGCTGAGTCCCAGCCAACAAAAATAAAGTATGTCCACCCCAAAAAAATCGCCCCAGTTACAACAAATGATTCGATTATTGTAAAAGACACAATAGTACCACCACTGCAACATTTAAGCTAGGATAACTTGGTTTAAACTTTTGTCTACCAAAACCAACTACCGATAGTGTAAGCAGCTGGAACGTTATTATCTCCACTCGAGCAAATGATATAGCTCCGCATATTAACCTCCAACTGAAGACCTTATATTCCAATCTGCTTCTCGAACTTCTGGATTTGATTCAAGAATATCCATGTCATCTGCACAAAATACCACTCAGTGAGGATGCATGTGGAGAACTAGAGACAAAAGGTGGTACAAGTACAGTGCAAAGATGTGCTTAAACATTACCATCACATGGGGAGCAATCCTGACACAGTACACAGGGAAGCCAGTGTAGAACTTGAATGGGCCACCGCTCTTGAAGGTCTTCATGGCACAGTCCAAAGAACCGGTGTACGGGTACTTCCCACTGGCATCAGGTTGCATCTTCTGGATTTGTGTCTTCACATAGTCAAAAGGCAGACTGCAGGCCGATGCAAAGAACCCAGAAACAGCACTGGCTCCTGTAAAAGAAGTAGTAATATTTCATATGAAAACTTTGTCCTGAGCATAGAAGAAGGGCAGCAGGCATGTGCTAACATAAATTTGATAGTAATGTGCAGTATTGAAAGATTATATTTTACACAACTACAGCAAAGTCTTGATGCATGTAAAGCAAAAGCTATGCACCATAACAAAATAGGTGAAAATTTTCTACAAGTTTAGCAAAGAAAAACAATAAAGTACTCAATGCTGTAATCTTACCAAGTACAGTCGAAACTTCTCCAGCACCAAGTTTGTCTCTGAATAGCTCAACACTCTGATCGTAGGAAGCAAGCATACCCATGTTCAGGGCCATAGCTCTAACCACAGTAGGTCCTGCTCCCTTCCAAAGGGCAAGGACACCTTCATCAGCAATAATACGGTAGAGCGCATGGAAAGCATTCTTGTAGTTACGGCGTTGTGCAATTGGCAAGGTCGAATCAGCTTGCATCCTAATGAGTGCCAGATCAGCAGGGCTACCAACACATGCTCCAATAGCTCCAGCAGTAAGGCCAATAAAAGCTTTCTGAACTAAAGGCAATGGCTTTCCATCATTCTTTTCAATTGCTTTGTTTGTCAGAACCCTGAATAATAGATAATCAAATATCAAGTTCCAAACTAAAATATTGACAACCATCTAAATCAGAATAAATACTAAAAATCATGAAGCAATGAACTCAATTAATCCAGCTTTGTGACGAGTACATTTCTCTACACCACAAAATGGAACAGCCACAGGACAATAGTAACAAAAAAAGATGTTGAACTATTCCTTAATACTCCAAAATAGCAAATGATACATCAGGCAAAGTGTTCCATAAAATAATTCTGTCAATAGCACGGTTAATCATTCTTAAAAAAAAATCCCAGAAAAATAGAGAATAATGGTATCCCCACTAACCTAGTTCTCCTCAAAGTTATTGAGCAAAACATCATTGGCACATTTCTTTCAGTTACTCATCAGCAAGACAGCAACAGCTAGCAATCAGCATAACTCATGCACATGTTTGGCTCTCTTGCCCAGTGAAGCAGGCACGTATCATTGTTAGGTAATGATATAGTTTGGTGGACCTAAAAAGGCTTTGCTTTGCTTCCAATAACAGGATGATGACAACATCTGATATCGTGCATGCACATAACTAAAATTTTGAGTTCCTAGTACAGTACAAAAAGTGAGAAGAACTGGTACTCTTCAACTTGAAATAAATATGGTCATCCAATTAATGACTTCCCCCTAAGAAATGTGGCAGAAAGATCCTAGCTGGCAACTACAAGATTCTGAGTCATGTTTACAAATAGTCCAACTAATCGTGATTAGTCATCCTAGTCGGTACTAAAGCGACTCGATTATAACCACGATTAGTCACGAAGTCATCCGATTAGTAAAGATTAGTCAAACTAGTAGGTACCGAGGCGACTAGACTCGACTTTCCAATTTGAAAACAAGGATCAAGTAAACTATACAGAAAAAGCAGTAACCATTTAAAATATTTCTGCCCATGGAAAACAAGTGAACTATACAAACCTGAAGGATCCAAGACGAGCAGTAGTATATGTCGCCTGCCTTAGTAAACCAGCTGACAAACCCTGCAAAAGACGTACGGAAGAACTTGAACATATTAATCCAAGACTGTAACAACCGAACATGGTGTAACAAGTGCAAAATAGTGAATCCTTGTTGGTTCAATGTAAAATGCTAACATCATATATTGAGACATTTCAAGGTTAAACAAGGATCAAATCATTATTAATACAAACATTATATACTGGATAACAATGTACGAGTTGGACCCAGTAAGATTAACATAACCAGCATTGAGAACACACATTACGATGTTTGAAAATGAAACTAAAGCACCTTCAGTAGAACGAACCTTGTAAAAGGAACCAATACCCTCATTAGCAAGCATGTTCTTTGTGACCTGAGCTGCAGATCCCTCTCCCAGCTGGATCTTCACCTGAAATCAAAATAAAAGGAAGAATTATGTACAGGAAGCTCACGTGCTAAATAAAGTAGGTACCAACCATAAACCAAGCCATCAGCACATTGATAGTGATGCTACTAGCCAATTCCCATGTTCCAACAGATCTTGCTGACATTTTTTTTCCCCATTTTGTGCTACTAATCGATAACAGATCACGAAAAGGAATAGCAAGGAATGCATCTTCTCCGCCCACCAGACTAAAAAATTAGCACGTTTGCATGCCGCTGCACAAATGTAGAGCCATACACTAAATCTGCTACTGCTACAATTTTCACTGATTAAATGTTAATGGATCATCTCAGGATCGACCAATTAGGCAATTTACTACACAATCCACTGACAAATTTACCTAAGATGGCGATATGAAATACCTCAAGAAAGCACAGCGAACAGCGAGCAACACCAAACTGGCACGGCTCTACTACAATCCGCATCACGTAAAACCCAAACTCCACGGATCTAATAGATCGTGGCGACCGAACTCCATCCGAGACAATAATTAGCTAACGGAAATGAGTTCCCAAGCATCCGCGCGGACGCCATCGACAAATTGCAACAGATCTAAAGCGATCCACACCCAGCCACCCCTACAAGCGAGCTCCACTGCACCACTCGAACCCACGCATCATCAGATCAAACCCACTCCTACGCAGCTACCCACCAGATCCCCCTCCATTACAACGGATCCAAGCCCTCCACCCCGAGCAAGCAACCCGACCCACCCCAAAACCCCGATCCCGTCGCCAACCTCAGACCCTAGGGAGGAGGAGGAAGCACAGCGTCCGGTACCTTGACCATGTCGATGGCTGGATGACGCAGGTGGCGAGCATCCGGAGGCCGCCCGTTGACGAAGGGCTTCACCGTCTTCCACACCCCCGTGGCGGCCGCCGCCGTCTGCCTGCTGCTGCTGCTGCTTCGCGTCCGCCATTCTCCCGCTCCTCCTCGGCTACCGGCTTCCTCCTCCTCCTACTCTACTCCTCGGTGGCGGCGGAGGAGGCGGCGGCGGCGATAAAAGCGAGGAAGGCGAGGAGGAGTGGACGACGGGCGCCTAGATCGCTGCCTGCCGTTGCGCTTTATAACGCCGACGCGCATAAAAAAAAATATAAAAGAAATTACAAAAAATATTATTTCGTGCGAAATTGTAAGAAAAAAAAAATGTTCCCCGTGCTGCGGCGTCTCCTCGTGGGGGACGACGATGGTGGACTGGGCGGGTGGACCCGCTCTACGGATGTTTGGGATGTTGGGTGACTGACAGGTGGGCCGAGGGGAGTTGTGAATTTGTGAGAGGGGGGAATGGTGGGGGTGGTGTATGGGGCTAGGTTCATGGGGAGGAATTGGGAGGTGGAGTGTGGGGACCAGCTATGGTGGGCGGGTGTGGGGCCCAGTGCGTGGGGCACGCCCCAACTTGCGGCTGTGGGGAAGAGGAGGAAGGCCACGTCACCGGACGAGGCGGCGGGGGGGGAATTTTGCTGCCGGTCGCCGTCGGAGTGTCGTTGCCGCCGCAGTTACGACTCGGAATTAAAATTTGGGGTTAAAATTTGCTTATTTTTAATGTGGATTTCAGTTATTGTTAAATTAAAATTTGAAATAAAAAATAAAATGAAATCCAAAATTAAAATAAATAGGAGTACAACTGGGAATATAATTTATAAATAGCTAAAATTCGTAATAAAAATAAAAAACCTATTGAAAGAAGTGACATCTAGGAACACATTATGAGATCAATAAAATTTCGAAATAATAAATAAAATAAATTTTGAAATAGAAAAATAATTATAAGAGTTTATGTAGGAATACAATTTATAAAATAAAAAATATAGGAATGAAAAATATGAAATTTTCAAAAAAAAAAAACATCTAGAACAATAATAACAAATGGCAATAAAAGATGGGAGAAGCAATAGACCTGTAATGAAGCAGGTAGTGGTGATTGATAGAACATCTAAAAACTACAAACATAACCCCAAATTGAATCCCTATGATGATTAAGAGGAGGAACGACGAGCATGCCATTAAGCAACACCAGTCACCACGATTGGTGGAACTTCTGAAAAGTAAAAAAAATAAACCCCAATGATAATCATGTTTGATTTTTACAATCTCAAAAACAATTAAGAGTGGAAGCAGCGGGCAAGCTGTAGAGTAGTATAATAGCGAAGCCGCTAACGATTTTACTAGACTTCAAAATAATAAACTCAAACGATGATTATGTTCAATTTTTAATATCACAATGATAATAAAGAGATAAGGCAGCGGATGGACCGTAGCGGAGTATAGTGATAGCGTTTGACGAGACTTCTAAAAATTATAAAAACAAAACTCACCAGAAACTAATGAATTATACTATGCATGTAACCAATGAGGACTAAGATAGTTGTTTAGATTTCGGTCAACAATTTAATTTAGCACGTTGAGACTATAAATATGACCATCTCTTTTGAAAAAAAAACAACATACTGAAATGTGTAACACTTTTGGATAGAGTGAATAAATTGACCCTTTTGATAAAATTATAAATAAGTTCTAAAAGTTTTTCTATAGCGGACCTAAAGCATACTCCATCCGTCCCATAATATAAGGGATTTCGGTGGATTTTGGGTGGATGTGATACATCCTAGTACGATGAATATGGACTGACCGAAATCCCTTATATTATGGAACGGAGGAAGTACAAAGGGTTTTGTTAAATAGTACAACCTTAGAGCATGGCTAACAGTTCTATGTTTATTTGCCTAAGGGCAGTCCCAACCCATAGTGTCCATAAGTAGTGTCTATGGTGCCATGTCAATAAGGGCAAGTACAAAGGTAGAGACCGGTGTGGTCTCTATGTTAATTAGAGACTATCATGCTACAATAATTAAGACAATACAGTCTCTAACCATTAATGTACCAAAATACTTTCTTACTAGTCATCTTTCTTTTATTAGACTCAATGCAATGAAAAATTTCCTAATAAATGCTAAGAGTCGACTCTATACCGTTGTCATGCGTAGCAACAATCTTTCTCTTTCCTTCTTTCTCTCTCTTCCACGTCACCAAATATGCTTGCATGACAATAAAGAGAGACCGCTAATAAAGACCATTGTACATGCCCTAAGACATCATAATAGAAACTACACTCCACAACCCATGGTTTCTTAAAGTGGGCCATTAATAAATACATCATCTCTCTTCTCTACCAATCATATTTATTCTTCATCTACTATGAAGACACTATTATTTCCCAATGCAAAACTGCAAAACTTGATAGTGTCTAGTGCATAGGTTCTCGTGTTAAAGCTGTGTCTTGCATGAGACCCAGTTTCTTCCTCTCTTCACTCTCTCTCTTAATTAATATAGTGCCACATAAGCTAAAAGTCTTACATGGCAATGTAGTTAATGCCATAGACACTATCCTAGGTGGAGGGTTGGGACTGCCTTAAGGATTGGAGTTCTCTTCCCCATAAAATTCGGTCCTCAGAAGTTAGGAGCCACTTTTGTCCCAAAATCCTCACTCGTAGCTACTTTCCTTGCACTGAGCGGAGAGGAGAGGAATTGCGCTCCACCCGCAGGAGATAGCCCAAAGTGTGGAAAGGGAGGTTGGCCCTCTTCTTTATTATTATTTAGGGCTCAAATTAGAGTATATTTGGGGAAGAATAATATTTCCATGTCTTAAATTCTCCTTATTAGAAAAGAGATTTAGGAGATTGAGTTTATGTGAACTGTTGGACATGCTTACGCGGACAGCAGATCATCTTACATGGGCACATTGCTATTTATCCTTTAAAACAATAGTATCAATTAACATGTAGAGAGAGAAATGAAGATTTGGCTGGCTAATGTTTATCTTTTGAACGAAGTGAGAAGATAGGAAAAGGTCATATTTTGTGCGTTGTTGTCTCCGCAACGTTGGGGTTAACATATTTGGTTGCCTTGGTAACTATATTCTATATATGACTACACAGAGGCTAACCATCATAACTACAAAAAGTTTCGAATCTTCAAATATAAAATATTTCGCACTTTATAAAGAAAAGATGTTTTTTTTATTGTAACAGTTCCTTTAAACCCCTTTCATTCCTAAGACTTTTTATTCTTTGGCTCATGCATTACATTGCAAAAGTGAAATGGACATTAGGGGATATTCTTTGGCTGAAGCATCACTTTCCCTAAAGATGTCTTTACTAACAAGAACCCAGGATAAAGGCAAAATAATTTTACACAACTTGCAAACACACAAATACTCTTCCAAACGGTTTAATAACCGCGTTGACCACTCTAACATCCTAACCCAATTAAAATATTGTCTATGTGACCTATGAGTGACATGTGCACTTGATTAATACCACCTTGATAGTTAAATAAGAGTGAAACCAACTTATAAGACATTGTTCGTTATGAAGAATGAAAGTGTAAGTGGGGTGCTACATATAAGTGGTGCACGGTTATGAAGGGCAAAGGAACCATCAATGTCAAGGAATAAAGAAAACCTTACATATAGCTTGATAACATTAGACAACCATGCAAAATTTCAATAAGGAGCTCTACTTCATTTGATTGTGAGATATGAAATTGCCAAATTGCAGAGAATTTTTTTTTAGGAAAGTGTTTTTTTCAACATTAGTTAATTTCATATTTCACAAACAAAGTCAAGTTTGCTTTTGAGATTTTGTATAGTTGCACAATATAATGTGAATTTTTTTTTAGAAACTTTGAGTTTTATGGTTTTCACCTAAGTTGTGGTTTGCAACCAAAGGTTTCTTATCGACTCGAGATCATAAACCATTTGGTAAACTAGTCAAGGTCAAACTGGACTTTAAATTTTTGATAAAATTTGGTCAAATTTCACTGTTAGTCAAGGTTTTCAAACAGTTTCCGCGAATACCGGAAACGAAAGCGGTTCGGTTACCCCCTTTGCACTACATGTGTTTGCCATGACAATTAAATTGATACTGTTCATTGTTCCAAGGGTCATTGCACCAGGTGTCCTTGATCCAACATAAATTTTGTTGGACCATGGTGAACTTCGCATTGAAATAGCACGACCACAAGTGTATTTTTGCCGTCCTTTTTCCAACCAAATACGTGCAAACATGCGTCGATAGCCACAGTACACGTACTTAAGTACTGAGTAATAAGGTACATAATTGATAGTTTGGTGCAGTGACCACCGACCACAGAAGTAGAGTTCTTAACGGAATCCACCTCAGAAACTTTGCTTAATATCCCGGTCACCTCGCACAAAACTAAACTTCATTGGCATTGCCGTGCAAGCAATATATGGACGAGACAAACTGACATTAGCTACCGGCTATTCATGTCATCAATGTCCAACCGATCCAAACAGCTGAAGCTCTGCTAAAAATGAACATTAGCCTGCATGCTTAAAATCTCAAAAGAAACATAGATTTGAAACTTCGAGCCTAGCTCACTAACACGCCAGCCCGTAGTAATGATTAATTCGCACCAAATTCAAATCATAGCTATTTCACTTCGTCAAGCAGAGATGCAGGTTAACTGGAATAAAATCATTTACATTAGTTTATTTTTCATTAGAGGACAAACTATTGAAGTTTCAAACTCAGTGCAAAATGTTCACGATAGCAAAAAACTCTTCACATTCATTGAAATAATAACTAGGATCATAGGAAAAACAACTGATCACTCAAGGTAACAGTGTTATGGCTCAAGGTTAAACAAGACATATTACCAACGAAAATAACAAACAAACATAATTTCATTAAACAACTATGAAAATGAAGTAAGATTAGAGAGCTCACATAGTTAGCGAACGAGTCAATCTTCAAAGGATTGAAGCTTCTCGGAGTATCCATCAAAAAGAGTTCCACGTAATGGAGTAAGAACAAGCCACAATCAAATGAATTATCCTGCTGAGGGAGCTGGACCACGAAAGGAACACAACTATATTACAATCCAAAAAAATCACTCAAGTATGCTAGAAGCTTAAAACAATTATATTTCATTTTTCTCAGATGATACTTTTGCTCATATTGTCAGCCTGTCAAGCGGATGTGCATAAATTGTTCAATGTTTTAGGGCCTATTGAATCCATCTGCCTTCCAAGAAAGACCTAATAGCCAGGTAAATCATAGAAATTGTTGAATAAGTGCTAATTTCAGTGAAGCTAAGGGCCTAAAACCTATTAGATCAATTTATATTTTGTTTGTGCCAAGTTTGACCCATCAGTTGGGTTGCCCAATCAGCAAAGGGTCGCCAACTAGGATGAAAATGTGAACTCTCAGCAAAATTTGGGTGGCACACCAAGTGCGTACCAAATATGGTCAACATTACAGAATATTGACAAGCAAATTCAGTAAACATACAGGATGTTTTTAATTATTTTACATCTTGAACTTTTTATGCAGTTAAGACTTTGGCTGAACCTTTTGCACAAATATACAAAGGGGATACTAATATCAATCCTCTTAATAATCCACATGGCAAATGGCAACACAATTCTAACATCATTGATCTACAAGAATTTACAGGACAATTTCAAATCAAATATTTATATTCAAAATATTGTAACCGGGCTACCAGTTACTCTGACTCCAGTTACTAGCCAGAAAATGCAGCTGGAAGAAGTTAACAAAATTTGGAGTATTCAGGCAGGTTTGTTCCTGTACCAGTCATGGGCCAGTTACCACCAGGTTTTCATACACTGATTATGTATCACCGAAAGAATAGGCTTTCCTTCAGTTCCTGACCCCTTCAACCATTGCATTCCACCAAACATAAAATGGTTTTCGGAACTTAGGACAGAAAGACACCAACCATTAAGGTCCTTCAGAACATAGTGGAAAAGGGTGGACCGGTCATTTAGCCAGTGGTGCCCTCAGTTCACTGGTTCAGTGGTATGACCAATGGACCATGCAGTTCAACTGTGGTTCATGAAAGATTGTGTTAATAACTTAGGGCCTGTTTGGTAGAACTTCAACTCCTAAATTTAGCTCCAGGAGTTGGGTCTGGAGTGGAGTTGTGGAGCAGCCTAAACCCAGCTGCACCTCTCTAGTTCATTTTGTGAGAGCGCTTCACCCAGCTCCGCTCCCATTTTAGGTGAAGCTAAAACTGTTTGGTTGAGCTCCAGCTCCAGGAGAGGTGCTGGAGCCGTGCCAAACAGGCACTTAATATATAGGAGATGCATTCTAGTTTGCAATAAGAAAGTTGCCCAGATGGCTCATGCAGCCAATCTTCGCCATGGCAATCTGAATTCAATCCCTCACCTTGCCCACCTATACATAGCTTTCGAATTTTTACATGATATATGATGTGGCCCCTAAGATGAGTAGTTTGGGCCTTTGTTTGGTTCTGGTTCGCCACAGTTCCAACAATAACCTGTAACCATATGGTTCACTTGTTTCACCGGCTCAAATGCATGGAGCTGAACCAATTCAGAAGGACCCTAGTTCTGAATTTTTTTTCCCAGTTTAATAGTGGCCCAGTGAAGTTTTCTGTATTATGTTTCAGACTAATTCAATGCATATGAAGCTGGTACCATAAAATATAAGACAGCATGGACAAACCTCGAGGGAGATAAACCTCAAGTTTAAGAACTTGTCCGAACAATCTGATGCTGATTCAGGATGCCTTTCCTTCCATTCTTCCCATAAATAACTGCACAATAAAGAATCGAACATCATAAATGATTCTTTGCACCAGATATTGACCACAAAGGAGTGATTCTGAATCACCTAACATGACTAATACAGGAAGACTGAACATTTTCAGTTACTACCTCTAATCCAAAATATGCATCATTTATAACATGGGCATGGACATAGTATTCAATACAAACCATCGACCATTATCATTTCAAGTTATATATGACCAACATGGAGTGTCTATAGTAGATCCCTATGTTGCAAGGATACCGATTGTAAGTTTGTAACACCCAGGGCCCGAAAACGATTCTAGGGCGAACTCAATTTGTTTAACCACACTACTCTGTGCACTGTTGCTATTTTGTCCTCGCTTCATGCAAAAGGTTCAAACCAGTGTTAATCGAGCTCGGGTTCCCATCGTTATAAACTAGGCAAGCTCCACTCACACTAGGAAGGTGGTACTAAACGTTGCTAGTCGCTTGCTTGCTACTCCCTCCATTCCATAATGTAAGGCGCGCATGCATTTCAAGATTCAACTTTAAAAACATTTGACTAATGATTAGTATAATATAAATTGAATTTCATTTGCTGAAAATATTGTCATTGGATTGGTATTTCAATATACTTTCATATATGGTTATAATTTTGTTGCTACCAACTTTATAGTATATGAGAAATTATAAGTCAAAGATTAGTTTTGAAGACCGTGCCAAGTTTGATCATGCCTTACATTATAGAATAGAGGGAGTATCTACTACTCCCTCCGTCCAATAATATAGCAACCTAGGATCGGATGAGACATTTCATAGTACAACGAATCTAGACAGCATCCGGTCCTAGGTTGCTATATTATGGGATGAAGGGAGTATTGTTTGGCTAGAACAGGCCCAAGGCCACAAGCAACTCATTTACCTTGGTCTTCTCTTTCTTTTTTCTCTTCAACTATTTTGGTGCATCGCAAGGCTATACATATTTAAATGATAATTAAAGTATGTATGTGTTGCTCCTCATTCCTCAAGCTTTCGTTAATGATGAATGACTGAACAATATCCCTCCCACATTAAGGTTAAACATGCTGAGTCCAAGCTTGATGCAGATAATGCTTTCTAGAACTCGAGAGTGCTATGAAGAACTTGAATTTAAGCATCAATGGAGCTAAAAAGAGAGATGAATCAAACAAAATCACAGGTGGCATGGGGAGTTGGCCACGGCCTAGATTAAGAGTAAAAAGCTCATCTAGGGTAACTGGTGGTAGCTAGTTGCAGCATGGATCGAGGAAAAGTTGAGACACACAATATGTGTAGTTGGTGGCTGCACTAAAGGGGAGGATCTTTGTTGAGTTGTGTAGGGCCCCCACATCGGTCAAGGGCTAGATGGCAAGCTTTCTTCCTCAGAATCAGGTACTATCCCCTGATAAATAATAACAATATTGCAGTAGTAGAAAACGAATAACTAGTTGTATAAATACATTAGCATTAAAAATGCATACTTGTGGTTGCAGCTCAAAGGGTTGCGTACTGTCAAAACCAACTTCCTCTATAGGTTGAATTCCTGCCATCATCTTTGTATGTTGGTAATCATCTACGCATGCATTAGCATTGTTATGATCACTGTGCATTGTTGAAGCTGACATTACTGCATCCAACTTGTTTGTTTCATGTGAAGAACCCTGGTTCATTTTTAGACATTCAGTTGCATACAATTCGTCACCCCCATCTGTTTGATGCAATCCAACACATAACAAACCGGAAACCTCAGGCTGATTCATCTGTAACCTGACAGCATACAACACAGTGAAAAGAATATGAGAAATTATGTGCTAGATGATCGCCACCAGCTGAGCTTATATTATCTCATTGACTGCTAAATCAAATACATTAGGAGAAGAGGTCCGAGAAGTAAAATGCGCATTAACAAGGAGGGTATTACTAAAAAACGATATGGTTATAGCGCAAAAAAATTGTAAATCATTAAACCAGTAAACCTCAATGATGTCACAAAATAACACACAGAATGACATGTTATGTAAAAGGGTAGAGAATAGTGAGGGCTGAGAGGGATTCAGTTTCTGTAAACATCACAATTCCTTACCAATAAATATATAAAAATTGGAAACCTGCAAAGAATAATTAAAAAAATTACAGATGATTCACAGTTTGATTTTCTTCGCTGTAACTTACTTTTATAAAAAAAATACCCTCCTACAAGTATGTGAAAGGTTAGAAAACCCACATTTTAATTGTTTGCTCCTGTTCACAAGAGAGAAAAAAAACCGAGATGGCTACTTTTCTACTGACTGTGTTAAGAATAGTCCGTGGTGTGGCTTCTAACTCACAGTCCTCCCTCTTGTTCCCTTAGGTCTGTATCTAGCGCCCACCGCTGAGAGAGATGGCATGCCTCACTTTTGACTTTTGAGAGCCCTGCCATCTTTGGGGAAAAGGTGGAGAGGAGAAAGTAGTGATACAGAGGAATAGAAGAGGAGGACCCTGGCGTCGGTATCGGTCCGTGGAGCAATGGTGCTGAATATCACAACTATCATGGTTTATTATTATTATTATTTTTACTTTGGGTTAGGATGCACAATTGCACAGGACAAGTATAAAGAGTAGTATACACATTGTGATGAATGTTAAAGAGCACAAAATATCCAGCGCCAGAGTTGTACATTTCAATGTCTAGTACAATGTTGAAGCAAAAGTTATAGTATAGTAGTGTTGTTTCTCTGGACAATTTACTTTTTACATAAAAAGTTAACAAATCATGTATTCAAATTGTTGTTGAAGAAGTCACCAAAACTATCATATTGATAAGGAACTTTGCATACTCTCTCTTCAGTACAGTTGCTATGAGCCACACACATATTAACATTCAACTGCAATACGAAATCATTTAATAAAAGGGGAATTGGTCAATCAATAAGTGCGCAGATTGCACATACTTCCAGAAGAGCAATTACCAGTAAACAAAATTTTCGTTGAAGACGTCGCTAACCACCCCCATGCAATACTGGTATTTAGTGGCTAAAGGCATTTCAGACAAAACTTTAGCTGAAATTGTCCTTAGGGTATGTTCTGGGTATGAAAAGGTATCTGGAATTTGAAATTTCTAGTTCCAATTCAGTGCTAATTCGACTAGAATCAAAACTGGCAGTGATTCCGTTTCTATGATTTGGTCTATCGAGAGATGCTAGCTGAACAAAAGAAAAAAAACACAATCTGGCGACAATTCAAACTGTTATTACAGGGACGGACCTAACATGGGGCATCAGGGTTCAGTTGAACCTCAATATTTTTGGGTAACAAACAAACTGTTATTAGCACTTAAGGTTAAGGCAAACAGTAAAGCTTCCACATTCATAAGAGAAGCTAATGTTAACACAAATTCGAGCAAAAAAAAAAAGGTACGGGTGCTCGTCGGCGAGCATGCGGCGGAGCAAGCAGCCGGACACGCGAGGGGACTCGGGAGCCGAGGCCGAGGGGACCGAGGAGATCGACTAGGGCGAAACGCAACTGAGTCACTCAGAAGCTGCCAATTACGCTGGAGGGGTGTCCGCGGGGGGTTGAGCGCCACACGGCGGCGAGGCGAGGCGAAGGCGAGCGGCCGTCGTTAGGACGGAGGGGTGGCTGGCCTCGCCGGAGCAGCGGGAATTGGGAAGATAATGAGGTAGGGTTGCGGCGGGAATTAGGGCTTACCACGCCACGTGGAGAGGGGCGAAGCGGATCTCGCGGCGGCGGGCGGCGATGGGAGGGAGGGATGGGAGGGAGGGGGAGGGCGGAGGAGACGGCCGCCGGCTCCCCGCCTCCGACGGTTCGGCGGCGCCGGCGCCGGAGCGGGCGGGCGGGAGGGGCGGCGGCTTCCGAGAAGGCACGGGGAGGAGTCCGTGGAGTCGCGGTCGGGGGAGAGGAGATTCCGAGTGAGTCGATCTACTCACTTCTTCTTTCCCTTTTTTTAAAAAAAAAAAATATTAAGGCCTCCCCGCGCAATTACTGCCGCGACCCGCCGCCCTTCACTATTTCTGTCATATTTTTTTTTCGGCTACTCTATTATTATTGTCGTAGGTTATTTTATTTCACCAAGGGTGTGTTACACCAAAATTAGAAGTTTAGTAGAAATTAAAACGCTATGATGGAAAAATTGAAAGTTTGTGTGTGTAGAAAGAAAAAGTTTGAAAGTAAACTCGGCCCAATTTAAAAATAGGGGTAATTATAAAATTGAGTAAATTGCATCGGCGGTACACGAACTTGTTAGGTGGGTGCAATCTAGTATATGAACTTGTGAAATACTCGTTTTGGTACATGAACTTTGCACGTGCGAACTAAGGTCAAAAGGATATCACATGACTAATTTTGTTGATTTAGGTGCTGATTAGGATACTACATAAACATATATATGGGAAGGTTACTACTATACTGTTAGACATATACTTGTTCAATAAAAGATAGAATGAGATATAGTGATTGTAGAGAAAAAATAAAATACCGAGCAATGATACATGGGTTAGAAACATACAAAATTCAAGATAAAGTAGAGAACAAATTTATAAATATAAAATGTTTATGCAAACTTACTATACGTGTGCACGCCATATGTCACACCATGAACTTCCTTCCCAAGCCTAAAAATGGAATTTATAATCCACCCGAGAAAATATTGGTGTCAAGCAAGAGAAAACCCTAATAAATTAATGTAAATAATAATCGGATTTGGCATGTGGAATTTTTCTTGAGTTCTACATGTCGAAATACGCTAACAAGATTTTTAGTGGAATTTTCAGAGCCCTAGAAATAATTTTAACCAATTAAAATTGAGCATAAGCAATATTTAATCCCTGGAAAATTCTTTTCCTTTTCTTTCTTTTCTTTTCTCTTTTCCTTTACATGGGCCGCCGGCCCATTTTCCTTTCTCCCCTCCCTTCCCGCTGGGCCGGCCGAAGGCCGAGGCCCAGCTAAGCCGCCCGTCCGGCCACCCGCCTCCTCTCACCCGGGGGTCGCCGACCGTGTCGGGCCCGTCTCCCACCACGCGCCCGCGCCGCCGCGCCCGCAACCGCCGCCGCGCCCACGTCCCCGCCCCTCCGGCCCACGTCGGCCACGCCGCGCGTGCTCCCCCGCCTTCCCCGCGCCCACTCCCCCTCTCTCTCGCCGCGCGCTCAACCGAGATGGTCGGGATTCATCCCGTCACTCTCTCTCTCTCTCCACCTCCACCTTCCCCACGTCGGCCGGCGAAATCGGGCCACCCCGGGCCGTTCCCGGCCTCCCCGCCCCTATAAAATCCACCCCCGCATCCTCCTCCTCATTTTTCCTTTTGCCGCCGGTCTCTCCCGAGCTCTCCATCGCTCCCGCGCCGTGCAACCACCCGCCGCCGCCGCTCCCGCTACTCCGGCCGCCGCTAGCCGCCGCTAGGCTCGCCGCCGCACCGCGCCGTCGCCGCCGTCGGGTTCGCGTGGTCAAGGCCACCCCGTCCGCCCCTCCTCCGTCGAGGTCCGTCGCCGGAACCCGCATCCCCTCGCACTCCTGTGAGCACCACCTCTACCGCCGCCTTCGGCCATGGTTTCGATCGCCGTGGTTCACCTCCCTCCCCTAATCTCTCTCTTTTCCTCCCTTAGGGCATCCCGGAGCACGTCCGCCCGTCGCCACCGTCTTCCCGTGACTCGCCGTCACCATTCGCCGTCGTCTCCCTCCGCGCCGGCCACTTTCGGTGAGGCACCTCCTCCCCTCTATTCCCCTCCCTCTCCCTCCTAGCCGCGCCGGGTCGAGCCGCCTGCCCCGGTCGCGCACCGCCGCCTTTGCGCCGCCGCTCCGCCGCCGGTTGCCGTCACCGGCAACCGCGGCGCGCCGCCGCCCTTGCCATGGCCGGCCGGCCGGCTTTGTGCCGAGCCGAGCCAGGCCGCCGCAGCCCGTCCGATCGGCCCGGGCGATCTGGGCCGTCGATCCCGTGGACCGCGGTGGACCACCCGCGTGGTCCCGGTCCACGGTAGACCGGCCACCCATGCGCCGCTGACACGCGGGCCCCGCCTGCGGCGCCGCCTCCCCCTTTGATGACGTCAGCCCTGGGATTTATTGCGCAATAAATGATTTAAGGACTTTTTGTTATAGTAATAAACACAGTGAATCTTCTAAAATTCATAACTAATTCATCCGAGCTCCGTTTAAGCCTATTCAGTCTCAGTAAATCAAGAAAAATGTGTAGAATCCATTAAAAATGGTTTTGTTCTCTGTTTCAGTAGTCTTATAGCCTGTTTGCATTGTTTGCTTTGTATGTCGTTAGATTCCGGCTCTTCCGACGCTCCGGTGTACTTCGAGATAGTCGCCGAGGTTCCTCCAGCAGCAGAGCAAGGCAAGTCATGCCTGTCACTTGATCATGTTGATCCTATATTGCAAATGTTCTAATGTTTTCTTTCAAATACTGCATCGTTTTGCAATAATACTATGGGATGTTTACCTATTGTTACAACCATGCTATTTTGGTACCATGCTCCTTTGTTAGCTTGGGTTATAACATGAATAGACTTTGGACTAGGGATTGCTTAGCCATGCTTAGTTCAACTAGCACACATTGGGAAAAATCCTATTAAAATATAGACTGCAGGTTCTAATGGTAATGTTGGATTAGTACCACCGCTTTGGTGTTGGTTAATTAATTAAAATGAATCACATGGTGGGCTATGGGTGCATGGTTTTGCTAGTCGCACCCATGGCAATTAAGGACCGGTTCACGGGAAACCCTGGAAGAATTTATTCGTGCTTACACAAGCCAGCGTGGGCAACGGCTGGCTTGTAGTGTAGCTTTTCTCTAGCTGACGCATCCAGGCAAGGTGGGGCGTGATGGAGTTTGGATGGGCCCTGCGACGGCTATGTGGCTTCCGGATTCACCTAGGCACGGAGAGGGGATTGCCCGTCGCCCGCTGAGGACGGGGGTGAAACCTGAGGTGTGGTGTGCTTGGCTAGAGGGGGTTATGCGAAGAGTTCTGTCACGGCCTCTTTCCGGTATGTCGTGGTGGCATGTCGGCGCACGGAAACGTGTCGTGGGGCTGTCTTGTGGGTACAGTTGTACACCTCTTATCAAAGTAAAACTATTCGAATAGCTGTGCCCGCGGATATGGGCGGTCAACCAGATTCACCGTGATAGACTCATACTAGTTTAATCTAATGAAATTGGATAGTTTTGGAGGATGGTTGGACCTGTTGCAACGTGGTGTAGCGTTGGACAGTGGATGGTTATTATTGATTAATTATTACAACTGTTTTCGCATTCTACCTCTGTTTATAAATGCCAGTATTATGCAAATGAACATTTATAGCTATCCCTTGATAAATCCCTGCATCATACCCCTATTCCGGTATGACTTGCTGAGTACAGTGGATAGTACTCAGTCTTGCTCTATTTTCCCCCAACCCCAGAGTATGAGTATGTGTCCGATGGTGGGTTCTCCGAGGAGTAGGCTTCGTCTGTGCCGTCGAGGATGCCTGTGGAGTGGTGTTCCCGCTGCAGTTCAAGTCAAGGCCTAGCTCCTGTTATCTTTCGTTTTTTCGCTGCATTATTGTAAGACTTTTATAATGTTTGTAAGACATGGATCTGTATGTCAACATTGTCGTTTGTGTACCCCGGCCGGTCCTGGACGGGGGGTTTTAATGCACATTCTGCTTGGAATTCTATTCGGGAATTTCTGGGCGTGACACCATATCCTAATCAACATCAGCTAGGTGAAATTAACCTTGTTAAGCCATTTTGGACCTAGTTCACACGGATCAGATAAGTTCGTGTATCAAAATGAGCATTTTACAAGTTTATATACTAAATTGCACCCACTAACAAGTTTGTGTACCACAATGTAATTTCAAAGCCGCCATTAGAATATTGCAAAGTTACCACTGAAATGCCGTTTGAATGACACTCTTACGAGATATAAAAAACTAGTGGTAAATTTATAAAATGCCCCTTAAAATGTGTTTGCTGAAAAAACTTTCTTACACTATTTACTTACACTAATTACTTGCTACTCTCCCTACTTCATATTTATAATAAGTCATTTTGACTTTTTTCTAGCCAAATTTCTTTAAGTTTGATCGAATTTATAGAAACATAATAGTATTTTCAATACAAAATAAATATATTATTATTAAAATGATTAAATGTTATATTTAATAAAACTAATTTCGTGTCGTAGATGTTGCTAATTTTTCTATAAATTTGGTCAAACTTAACAAAGTTGCCTAGAAAAAAGTCAAATTCTCTTTTTACTAAGTTTGTTTGTTAAAATATTGAACTTCTATACTCCTCTAAAAAGGTGTAGTAGTAATGGTGATGAGTGGCAAATCTATCACCACCACACCACCAATACCCTACAATTTTAAAATGAGAAAGGACATATACGGCCAGAGGGCCCACATGTCAAACTGTTTATGAGAAAAAAAATAAACGTGTCTCTCTATGTTTAGAGATGGATATATGCGGGCATGCCAGTGTAACTAAGTACACAAAATGAACAAAGAACATAGGAAACATATGCTTTATTAATCTCAAGATCATAAATACAAATTCCCAACTTAATATATATGTGCGCTCCATTGCCTGTCGTTGAACATATATGAACTTGAAGAAGTGGTCATCTGGTTCCTAAGGTCTCGAAAGACGCCTAGTTAATTACCTCCGCAGGTCTAGGCCTGCAGAGCGCCTTCGATTAAACTGCTTGTGGTTGTCTCTTCGTCTTCACTTCACATTCTCCATTCATAATGAGTGTTGGTGAAAATGGTAGATGTATATGTGGGCGTTGGCAACGTATCCATGGCCTCATCGGTCCGTGCGCTGGTGTTGGTGACGTAGCCTTCATATAGGCTCCACCCACCCTCGTCACTCTGCGTTATTAGTCTTGAACGACGTGGTGGTGTAGATGAGTTGCTTTTCATCATGCATGGATCTCGTGTAGCTTAGACAACTTAGATGTCACCGCAATGGCGTCGGAAGGTGTTGAAGGGAAGAGGAGTTGGTGAAGTCACTTGGTGTACACAACAACTGAATATGCATGGCTGGGCACCTCTTGGCTAGCTGAGATTAAAAGAATGAAAAGTTGTTGAAGATAGCTGGTGTAGATGGCAGCCGGATTAAACATGGTTGGGCGCCTCCTGGCTTGTCAAGTCCTGGGTACAATAGGGATTTGTAAAGCGATGTTAATGAAGAAGTAGATGCAAAAAACAACTAGACAAACGCGGCTTGGCACCTCTTTCGAATGGTGGGTCTACTATTGATCCGATCGATATGACGATGAACCCAAAAAAGGGGCTCTACGAGGGCGTCGGTAACAACGACAACCTTAGAAGAAGTAGATGCCTCGACGTAGCGCTTCGGCATTCGTGTGAGGATGCCTGCGCTCGGTGGCCCGGCGACCTCAGTTGCAGTACCTCGACATCCCACGAGAAGGCGCACGTTGAGGAGGAGATGATCGAATGGGAGAAACAAGATGACGCCACTTCGGTTCACTGCTATGGGTAACTAGTCTGTCTCAGCGCATGTACGTTGGAAGGCCAGTACGCGGGCGCGTCGCCATCGCCGGAGTCATCAAGCTGGCTCATCTGTTGGCATCGCACTCTCTTCATCCCGCCAGAGGTTGCACTACTCCATCTAGCTAGAATCTCCGGTCGCGGTGACGCGTCCTGGCGCTGTTATGCCATCAAGATGCCAAGCGTCCTTACTTTACTGGTCGCAGCATATGCCTCACTATGCCACCGACGTCTATTCACCCTCGTCGACAATGCCGTCTTCCTCACGCTCATCGTCAAGCTGCTCGAGGAGAACATCGGGGCGTCATTGCTAGGTGCCCGCACGCTGTCGTCAAGACCATCCATAAGATTTTCTCTTTATCACACCAGAGTCATCGGTTGTCCATCCGTGATGCTTTCTCCTCTCGTGTTGGAGTCGTCATGCTGTCCGTCCGTGGTCCCCCCCCCTTGTCACGCCAAGATGAGATGCCATCTGTTTGTGATGTCGCTCATCCATGACGTCTCCTCTCCGTCACGCACGGAGTCTTCATGCTATCACGACCCATAATTTTTTTTCATGACAGTCCGTCGTATCCTTATAAGCATATATGCTAACTATTTATATATATGTTCATAAGGATACAAGGCAAGATGTAATGTCTAATCATCACAGCTGGAGCTTGGACACCTATAGCAGTGGTTCCATTTATTTTTTATCAGCTACATTGCATATTACATCGGTTGATTCACTGACCAACTTATTGTCACCAGGACGATACCCTATACCTAGCATCTGGTATGTCCTCTTGTATGCTTCTAAGGACTAAGTAGACCGCACCCCCCACTAGGTTTGCATGTCATCATTTTCCTCAGACATCTCATCTTGACTAGTTTCTGCGCACATCAAATAGTAATAATATATGAGTATGTTATACATACTCAGCAAGATTAGTACATATAGCTATAGGGATGTTTTTAAAGACAGAAAATACTACTACCCATAGATATTAACAGCCGATAAATAGTAAAGGACATTTAACATAGTAAATGAGTTAAAAAATACACTGCAGAGGTATTAAAGTAATCGTCATAATCTCGTTCCTTCAATCTATTTTCTTCCCCAATTAGGGATACCCTCATCTGAGAATCACGCTGTCGAATTCCTACTTGTGTGAGGCATTCCTCATCTCAAACTGATATCAGCCGACCTGATATCGTTATTTCAGGTATCGACCGTCTCAGGCTAGATATCCTAATCACGTTATTATTCTCACTGATAAAATCATCAATCCATTATTCGGGTGTTAATATTGTTTATTGTTAGATTGTTAGTATCACCATCTCAATATAATACAGGTAAACAAATTCAGTTAGAGATGATTAAGTAAAATAGTTGATGGGCGCAGTCTTGCCTAGTTTCCTGCCGTTCTACCCGTGCGTCTCACCTAGTCAAATATGCAAATCTTTGATATTAATCAATATATAAATTTGCATGCAAGATAGCTACTAAGGGCATCCACAATGTGGAAATATAGAGGGTCTTAAGCCCCTCAACTCGTCTTTATACATTGTGCAAGTGGTCATTATAGGTATCTTTTGGATGAGCCATCCTTATAGCTAATGCCTACCCTTATGGAATAAAAAACTCATTATCTCTCTCTCTCGTGAACTCTCCTCTCTCTCACCTATCTGTTTCTTGCCGCCACCGGACAGAGGGCACCCGCGGGAGGAGGTCGCCGGAGATCCGCCCACGAGAGCCGTCTCCCCAGCCACTGGAGGACCGCCGGAGAACCGCTGCTGCAGCCACGACCTCCTCGCGCAGGTCGTCACCACCGTCGCCTCCTCACGTAGTCGCCGCCGTCACCTCCCACGGCTCTCCTCGCACAGGTCGTCGTCGCAATCGCTGCCTCCTCCTCCTCCTCCCGCTCCCCGCGGGCGTCGCGGCCGCTGCTCCTCCTCCTCCCGCGGGCGCCGCCGCCGCCTCCTCCTTCTCCGCAGGCGTCGCCGCCGCCGCCTCCTCCTCCTCTCGCGAGCACGCGTCGTCGTCGATGCAGATCCAGCCGCGCCCGTGAGCGCCGAGCCGCCGACGCCGCTGCCGGAACCGCCCGCTGACGCCGCTCCATCGCTCTCACGAGAGAAGAATGCCAGAGAAAAGGGGATCGGATAAAGAGGAAAAGAGAGGGGGTAGTTGAGGAGTGGTAAGATTTTTTATTTAGATAGGACCCACCTTAAGGACTACTTTCTGATATATACATTGTAGCAAATGCTATTAGTTAAGATTGAATTCATATGGGCCCACCTTAAGGACCACTTGAGCTATATACATTGCTCATGCCCTAGGCATTCACAATGTAGGTAGAAAATGGGTAGTAAGACCCCTTACTACGTACTATTACCATTGTGGAAGTGGGTAGTAGAGGAGGTAGTAACTATACGCAAAATAGCACTACTACCTAGTAATAAGCAATAAAAAAATAAACTCTCTTTCTCTCTCACTCTCTCTCTCTCTTTTCTACAACTAACCATTACTCTATATGTGGACCCTAGCTTACTATCTCTACATTGTGAGAGCTAGAAGTAACTATAACAATGTATCGTTAGGTCCCACCTTACCACCCACTTAGGAAATATATATTGAGGATGCCCTAAACAACCTACTAGAATATTAGCTAGCTGATGTGACTATGCTAAAGGGAGGGAACCAACTAAGTACTAGTAGGTGCTTGCATGTATCATGTAGCTGCTGCTAGCCATTAAAATTCGATGCATGCATGTAGCTGCTGCTAGCCAGCCAGAGTATTAGTCTTTTCACTAATATGGCCCGGTTTAGTTCTCCAAATTTTTTTCCCAAAACATCACATCGAATCTTTGACACATGTATGAAGCATTAGATGTAGATAAATAAAAAAACTAATTACACACGAAATCGCGAGACGAATCTTTTGAGTCTAATTAGTCCATGATTAGCTATAAGTGCTACGGTAACTTACATGTGTTAATGACGGGTTAATTAGGCTCAAAAGATTCGTCTCGCGGTTTCCAGGCAAGTTATGAAATTAGTTTTTTCATTCGTGTCCGAAAACCCCTCCCGACATCCGGTCAAACGTCCGATGTGACACCCAAAAATTTTCATTTCCTCAACTAAACACACCCTATGTATATTTTCTACACTAATCCATCTACTTATAGCTAGACATCAGGTGTTTATTCTAGCCATGTACTCATAAAAACCAAAGGACAAGGGTCGTGTTTAGTTCACCCACAACTACCCCAAACTTCCAACTTTCTATCACATCATATTACATCAAAAACTTTTCTACACACGTAAACTTTCAACTTTTTTTTCCAAACTCCCAACTTTTCCCAAACTTCCAACTTTTTTTAGGAACTAAACACACCCAAGGTTCAGTGTATTACCTGGAAGGCTTCTACTAGCTCTAAACTCTCAAGTCTCTCACAGACCTCTCGCCACAGCCAGAGCAGGGAAAAGTACTACTGATGGGGCAGGAGCTGTGGGGTCACGTACGGGTTAAATAGTGCAGCTTCCTTCAGTCTGAAGCGGACATCTGTCCAAAGCCATGATGATGGGGATAGGATTCACCCTCCCTCTTCCTTACACTAGAAGGGTTCAATCCTATCCATCAACCCTCAGTGATATTTATCTATCCTCCTCCCAAAACAATTCAAGAATGTATGAATGGTTCCCTGCTGCTATTATTCACTACTACTCTCACTGATAAAATCATCAATCCATTATTCGGGTGTTAATATTGTTTATTGTTAGATTGTTAGTATCACCATCTCAATATAATACAGGTAAACAAATTCAGTTAGAGATGATTAAGTAAAATAGTTGATGGGCGCAGTCTTGCCTAGTTTCCTGCCGTTCTACCCGTGCGTCTCACCTAGTCAAATATGCAAATCTTTGATATTAATCAATATATAAATTTGCATGCAAGATAGCTACTAAGGGCATCCACAATGTGGAAATATAGAGGGTCTTAAGCCCCTCAACTCGTCTTTATACATTGTGCAAGTGGTCATTATAGGT
Organism: Oryza longistaminata; assembly: GCA_009805545.1. Classification (NCBI taxonomy): domain Eukaryota; kingdom Viridiplantae; phylum Streptophyta; class Magnoliopsida; order Poales; family Poaceae; genus Oryza; species Oryza longistaminata. The sequence continues at coordinate 11,419,358 of CM020182.1, read as the reverse complement.
ATCTTTTGGATGAGCCATCCTTATAGCTAATGCCTACCCTTATGGAATAAAAAACTCATTATCTCTCTCTCTCGTGAACTCTCCTCTCTCTCACCTATCTGTTTCTTGCCGCCACCGGACAGAGGGCACCCGCGGGAGGAGGTCGCCGGAGATCCGCCCACGAGAGCCGTCTCCCCAGCCACTGGAGGACCGCCGGAGAACCGCTGCTGCAGCCACGACCTCCTCGCGCACGCCGCCTCCTCCTCCTCTCGCGAGCACCGTCGTCGTCAATGCCAGATCCAGCCGCGCCCGTGAGCGCCGAGCTGCCGACGCCGCTGCTGGAACCGGCCGCTGACGCCGCTCCATCGCTCTCACAAGAGAAGAATGACAGAGAAAAGGGGATCGGATAAAGAGGAGAAGAGAGGGGGTAGTTGAGGAGTGGTAAGATTTTTTATTTAGATGGGACCCACCTTAAGGACTACTTTCTGATATATACATTGTAGCAAATGTTATTAGTTAAAGATTGAATTCATATGGGCCCACCTTAAGGACCACTTGAGCCATATACATTGCTCATGCCCTAGGCATCCACAATGTAGGTAGAAAATGGGTAGTAAGACCCCTTACTACCTACTATTACCATTGTGGAAGTGGGTAGTAGAGGAGGTAGTAACTATACGCAACAATAGCACTACTACCTGGTAATAAGCAATAAAAAAAATAAAATCTCTTCTCTCTCACTCTCTCTCTCTTTTCTACCCAACCATTACTCTATATGTGGGCCCTAGCTTACTATCTCCACATTGTGAGAGCTAGAAGTAACTATAACATGTATCGTAGGTCCCACCTTACTACCCACTTAGTAAATATACATTGAGGATGCCCTAACAGCCTACTAGAATCTTTGATAATACTTGTCGTTTTGGACAAGGGTGAAGTCAAACTTTAGAATATTTGATTATGAATCATTTTAAAAATATTTGTCTTTCAAATATGGTGACTACATGTATAGATTAGTATTAAAAAGTACTTTAATAAGATCATATATTTGCTAACAATTTTATACGTATTATAATGAAAAATAGTGGTCAAAGTTGTTTTTTTAGAGACCGTGCCCTTGTCCAAAACGACAAGTATTATCAGCCCAGAGGGAGTAGCTAGCTGATGTGACTATGCTCAAGGGAGGGAACCAACTACTAGTACTAGTACTCCTAGGTGCTTGCATGCATGCATGTAGCTGCTGCTAGCCATTAAAATTCGATGCATGCATGTAGCTGCTGCTAGCCAGCCAGAGTATTAGTCTTTTCACTACTATGGCCCCGTTTAGTTCCCCAAATTTTTTTCCCAAAAACATCACATCGAATCTTTGGACACATATATGAAGCATTAGATGTAGATAAATGAAAAAACTAATTACACAGTTAGGGACGAAATCGCGAGACGAATCTTTTGAGTCTAATTAGTCCATGATTAGCTATAAGTGCTACGGTAACCTACATGTGCTAATAACGGGTTAATTAGGCTCAAAAGATTCGTCTCGCGGTTTCCAGGCGAGTTATGAAATTAGTTTTTTCATTCGTGTCCGAAAACCCCTCCCGACATCCGGTCAAACGTCCGATGTGACACCCAAAAATTTTCATTTCCTCAACTAAACACACCCTATGTATATTTTCTACACTAATCCATCTACTTATAACTAGACATCAGGTGTTTATTCTAGCCATGTACTCATAAAAACCAAAGGACAAGGGCCGCGTTTAGTTCACCCCCAGCTACCCCAAACTTCCAACTTTCTATCACATCATATTACATCAAAAACTTTTCTACACAGATAAACTTTCAACTTTTTTTTTCCAAACTCCTAACTTTTTCCAAACTTCCAACTTTTTTTAGGAACTAAACACACTCAAGGTTCAGTGTATTACCTGGAAGGCTTCTACTAGCTCTAAACTCTCAAGTCTCTCACAGACCTCTCGCCACAGCCAGAGCAGGGAAAAGTACTATTGATGGGGCAGGAGCTGTGGGGTCACGTACGGGTTAAATAGTGCAGCTTCCTTCAGTCTGAAGCGGACATCTGTCCAAAGCCATGATGATGGGGATAGGATTCACCCTCCCTCTTCCTTACACTAGAAGGGTTCAATCCTATCCATCAACCCTCAGTGATATTTATCTGTCCTCCTCCCAAAACAATTCAAGAATGTATGAATGGTTCCCTGATGCTATTATCCACTACTACTACACATGCTGATCTCTGTGACGTCTCCTTTTCGCCATACCAAGATGATGGGATGCCACTCGTCTATGTATTGGAGCGTCACTCATCTACATCAACATGAAGCAAGAACGGTGTCATCTGTGATGCCAAGGAGTCGTTCATGCTTGTGCTACACCAATGATGCTATTGACCGTTCTGCCGACGAGGCATATACTTCTTCCAAGGTTGTTGTTGTTACAGGCGCTCTCATAGAGCCCCGTTTTGGGCTCATTGTCATATCAATAATCAATCGAATTAGTAGTAGATCCACCATCTGAAGTAGGTACCAAGCCACATTCATCTAGTTGTTGTCTGCATCAACTTCTTCATCAACATCTCGTTACAAGTCCCTGTTGTACCTAGGACTTGACAAGCCAAAGAGGCGGCTGGCCATGTCTAATCCGGTTTCCATCTACAGCGGTTGTATTCATCAACTCTTCATTCTTTTAATCTCATCTAGCCAGGAGATACATTAACCAACTCCACCAACTCCTCTTCCCTTCAACACCATTCCTACGCCACTGTTGTGACGTCTAAGCTACACGAGATTCATGCATGCTGAAAACCTATCCATCTACACCACCACATCGTTCAAGACCGATGAGCGCGAAGCGACGAGGGCATGCAGAGCCTATATGAAGGCTAGGTCACCAACACCGGTGCACAGACCGATAAGACCGTGGATACGTTGCCGGGGCCCATAAATACATCTACCATTTTCACAAACACTCATCATGCATGAAGAACATGAAGCGAAGACGAAGAGACAACCACGGGCAGCTTAATCGAAGGTGCTATGCATGCTTAGACTCGTGGATGTAATTAAAACAGAGGAAGTATTTTACGATAGGGGAGTACTATGAATACTGTGCTATTGACAAAACCAAACTGTTGACTTGTGAGAAAGCGTCGCCACTGTCGCAGTCACTGACACTGCGGGCCCACCCCCACTCCTCCCTGTCTCCAACCTCGGTTTCCGCGCATAAAGTGCGGAGCGCAGCCGATCGCTTGAATTGTGAGAAAAGGACGATGTTGACCCGTGTCGCGAGGTCCACGTGACGAGCACCGAGAGACATAGAGTTTTTAAGCGCAGAGCTCTTCCTACCCCCCCCCAATTTCCCCCTCCCTGGGTTCTTTCCCCCCAACCCCCGCTCGGTTTTTTCCCCGGCGCATAAAAGAAAAACAAGCTTTTTCCCCGCTTTTTTTCCGGCCCCCCCAACCTCCGCCCCCTCCCCAAAACCCCCAAAACCCTCGTCGTCTTCCTCGCGATCACTATTCCTCCTCCATTCCCTTCCCCTCCTCCTCCACCTCCGAGAACCTAGGGTTCCAATGTCGAGCGGCGGCGGCGGCGGAGGCGGCGGCGACGACTAAAAGCGGAGAGTCGGTGGCACTGATGGTCATCGTCTCCCTCGCGGCGCTCTCCCTCCTCCTCCTCGTCGCCGCCCCTTCGCCTACTACTGGCTACATCACCCGCAAGGTCTTCCGCCGCCGCCTCCACTCGCTCGACCTCACCCAAGCACCACCGCCGCTCCTCACTCACCTGCTTCTCCCATGCCCCGGCCGCCTCCTCCTCCGCGAATGCCCCGACGCTCGGAAGGAGAGCCCGTCCAGCAGCACTC
>CM020182.1:11393340-11415481 GCA_009805545.1 Oryza longistaminata | reverse complement strand
AGAGACAGCTTCGCCTTCCGCCCCCATACTCGCCCCCCAAACCCCCCAAAACCCTCGTCGTCTTCTCGCGATCACTATTCCTCCTCCATTCCTTCCCCTCCTCCTCCCACCTCCGAGACCTAGGGTTCCAATGTCGAGCGGCGGCGGCGGCGGAGGCGGCGGCGCGAACTAAAGCGGAGGAGTCGGTGGCACTGATGGTCATCGTCTCCCTCGCGGCGCTCTCCCTCCTCTCCTCCTCGTCGCCGCCTTCGCCTACTACTGTCTACATCACCCGCAAGGTCTCCCGCCGCCCTCCAGCTCGCTCGACCTCCCCAAGCACCACCGCCGCTCCTCTCACCTCAGGCTCTCCATGCCCCGGCCGCCTCCTCCTGGCGAATGCCCCGACGCTCGGAGGAGAGCCCGTCCAGCAACTCCGGCAGCGACGGCGCGGCGGGGGCGGTGCGGTGGTCGGCGGGGAGAGGGGGGGCGTCCAGGTGTTAGTAGCTCCCGCCAGCTGCACGCCGCCACGGGCGGGTTTCGGGCGGGCGCACGTGGTGGGGCAGGGGAGCTTCGGGGCCGTCTAACCGCGGGGTGCTCCCGATGGGAGGAAGGTCGGGTCAAGCTCATGGGATCGCCCGCGGGCAAGCAGGGGGAAAGAGGAGTTCGAGATGGAGGTAAATAAAAAATAATCTGCGTTTCGAGTAATTACCAGCATTGAAATGCGGGTTCCGTCTGAGATTGGGGCCTGGGACAGAATAACATGCAACGGGCGGTAAATTCGAATTTACCACCCATTTGCGAGTTATATATGTATGTGATGTTGAAAAAAATTTTGGCGGAAATGGAGACAATGAGACACTGCGGAGTTTCCCGAGCGAAATGGGGTCACTGTCGTCTGTTGGGTTTAGTTTTGGTTTGGCATCTTGTCAAGATGTTTCCAAAAAATGGAGTGTTGGGTCTTGCTTGGTTTGGCCTGTAGTTGGCTCTAAACACAAACACATGGAGCCTAATTTAACCGTAAATTTGGGTTAGATGTTGCTACTGCTGGCAATTCTTAAGCTGTTCTAATCAAGTTTGAGCGGTTAAAATGTGGGCATTGTGATTTTTGGCAGGTGGAGCTGCTGAGTCGGCTTCGATCACCTTTTCATTTGGGCTTGATTGGCCATTGTTCAGAGGGTGGACACCGGCTGCTGGTCTAATGAATTCATGGCCAATGGGGGTCTCCCAGGAGCATCTCTACCCAAATGGAGGTATGCACACGTTTTAGCTCCATTACAACATAGTGAATTTATATTTTACAATGATTTTTAGTCAGGTTGATGTTGTTAGTTAAGTGTTGCAACATTTGAACACCAACTATGAGAGCAAATTGAACTGGGAAGCTTCCTGAACTTAGTTGACTATTGGTCTTTGGACGGCAAACTGTCAAAACACTAGTGATGCCACAGCTGAACTAGGGGACCTAGCTGGAATTAATTGCTTTTAGGCGCACATGAATATTTGGTTGATAACCTATTATGTCCTGATACTTTGAAGGGAAGAAATGGAGCAGTTGTAACAGTTGTCTTGCTGAGCTGAAAAACAACTTATATCTGACTAATAAGGAGGAAAGTGAGATTCAAATAATAGAGGAATAAAAATTCTAATTGATGCTTAGTAATTGCATATCAGAAGACAAACGAATTGGGAGTTGAATATTTCATGTAATGTGCTTGGTTTTTATTACTAACATATACCATTGGTCGTATGCTAATTCAATTATGAATTTTTCATTGGGACTGGCTTGGTCTGGATACATGATATAGCAATGAAAATAATTAATTCTCTGTAATGCTGATATAGGATACGCTGTTTGATGTTTACATATGCTCTTGAAGATTGACTATGCCTGTCAGAATGAAACAAGGTTTTAAAAGAAAGGGAAAAAAAAGAGAACTTACCTTTAATTTGGTGAACCCTATCAAATCACCTATCTCAAAGTCCACAATGTCAAAAGAATCAAAACAGAATTTCCAGTTCATCAAGAAAATAGTTTATGTATTCATGTAAAGCTTTATGCATTTTAGGTGGCCTTATGATCTATAGGTAATTTAAATGATTACTGTCTACAATCTATTTTGCTTGTTTATATTGCTAAGAGAAAGCATGCTAACCTCTTATCAGTGGTGAAATATTACTGATTATTAAGTCTGTTTAATACTCTAGCAAGAAGTGGGAAAACTGACCGTTTTAGCCCCTTCTCTCTCAGACAAACCTCTTAGAGCAGGTGAACAAGGTGTCTTGCATCTTAAAATCTGGTGTTTGTTTCCACAAAAAAAAAATCAAGGCTTGTAATATTGTAAAATACGGTACACACTGGCGCTTCTGTTGAGAGAGCACCAACATATTTTTCATCCTTACAAATTGAGTTATTAATCTGTTTGAGTCTTGTAATATATGTGCCTGCGAGCTAAGGTTTCTAAAAGTTATGGTTTGGAAATCAAGTGAATGTGAATCCATAAAAATTGCAAGTCATTACATATGCACTTGTGTTTCTTTTCTTTATTGGTATTACTTGATACTGCTTTAAGTCGCTTAAAGTGGGCAGGTAGCTTGGCATACTGTGAATTACAGATTGCACACATTTCAATTCTTTTGGTTGATATGAAAATGAAGTTTCTGAAAATGTTTCCTTGTCATTTACCGCTAGCATATTTTTTAGTCGCCCGGTATTCATTCAGCCAAATTTTTCTTCGGGAAATCCCTCACCGTCGGGCGCGAATGGGGAGAAAAAAAAACGGCGGGGTCGCCATACCTGCGCCGCCCACGCACCATCGCGCGCCTCACACATGCGCCCCAACCATACGGGCGCAGCGCGCGCGTTGCAACAGCCGCACGGAGTATAACGGAAACCACCGCTATTAAGGGGGATTCCGTTTTCATTTTTTGTTCCGCACCACAATGTTTTTCAGCTAGTATAATCTCTGATGTTTCCGCTAATGTATGGATCACAATGTTGTAGTGAATTTTTTGATACTGTGTTAAATATTTTCATTCTTGGATGACACTGGGTTTTGTCGATGTACAGCGAGTTTTTTTTTCAAGTGTTGCAATGGCATCAATCATTGTTCATTTACGTTGAATCCAAATTGTTTCATCTAGCGATCCCTACCGTGTTTCCTTTTTTTAAGAATTGAACATTCTTTTCAATATTGTCGCTTGAAAACATTGTTGTTTTATAATAGGGTGAAACAACCGGCCTGATTTTCTGGAACTCTAGTTCTGCAATTTCCATCGAGAGACGTCGTAGTCGACTAAGACAAAAAAACAGCTCACCATCACATAACGAATTCTCACTTAACTGAGCTGTGACCATAATTTGGACTAAGTGTTTCAGACTATCTTTTCTGAAGAAAACGGATTCGAGCAACACATTAAATTTACGGAATTATCAATGACTACACACTTGCATGAAAACAGTAATATGCCGCACCATAGTGACAGCTCTCTCTTGCACCACAAAATATCAAACTCCGGAAATGACACCCATCACTAAATACCCACGACCCAACTAAATCATCAACCCACAACATCACATAACACATGAAATCCCGGGCCCATTCACCTTACTACGCGACCATTGAAGTGAGCAGTCTCGCATTACCGTCAACAAACAGCCCATCAACTCTATACTCAACCATCATACTCGTCATAACTCACTGATACATTACATCTCATAACCCTTTTCCACCAATAACTTTCCGTACAAAAAGCAGTTGAGACATTTTGTCATAAGGTCTATCACTCATGCTGTTGATGCTAATCACCAAAAAATACAATAACTAATTTTGGACTGTGTACCTATACAATAATGTAATATGTAGCACAATAAGCTCTTGAAAAGCAGCATAAACGTGTCTGATTATATTCTCTCCACAACAAATAGAACCAGTAGTTTTAATCACCTGTTAATACACAGAGACTTCAAGAGCAGCAAACATTCCTATTACTGGACAAGGGACTCCCGTTGCAATGAGTTGTCAGATTTTTTGTTGAGGCTAAGCTTGGAATCTGATAGAAGCTGGTGGTCATGTAATCAACTCGAAGCTTCTATAGAGGAGAAGCACACATAAGAGAAAAAATACATAATTCGTATGCTAAACCTATAAGATAAAGTAAGAACAATAATCTACTAGACCGCGATTGTGAACGAAACTTGAGCTTTATGATAACTGAGATCATGTTCAATTTCTTCTTTTTATTCTACATTTTAATTAACATCCCAACCGTATCTTTAAGATAATAATAGATAATATAAATTAAATATAGAATTGTTGAATCAAATTAACAATCAATCAAAAACAACACATGATTAAATAAGTCCTCTAATAGTGCGCTGACAACATCGCTATCTAAATCATACTACATGACGATCTAATAGCACATCTATAGACACATTGAGAGAAGAGAGGCAGTTAAAATATACAATAATACGCACATGTTGAGGACAAAAACCAAATCCGATGTCTAAATATGTTTACGGGTTTTTTGTACTTTCTGGAGTTTGCTTAACTGGAGGGTGCCAGTTGATATGAAGAGGCCTCCATGGGAAGGTGTTCAGTTAACTGGGTAAGAAAGCAAATAAAACCCCAATTCAAGACATTAGAACCAATCACAAACAATCTAATAAAGTCTAAGATAACCACCGATGAAATATATCCTAAACATCTTTCTACCCTCTTGCACACACAACATAAGCACTTTAATCATTCAAAAAAAGAGATCGCCCCCATCTACGCAACATTCAATTAACAGAAAAATTCAGTATCACAAAAAACACGCAACCTAGTTATAGCTTCCATAAATATACAAACACGTAGCAACAGGGCATATACATTAGGATACACTTACCGAATCCTATACTAATCCAATCAAAACTGCACACAGTATAATTTGAAGTATGCTATTATAATCACACAAAACGTAATAGAGAATAACCCACCATAATGAAAAAGAAATCAAGGTACAAATACATTTACCATATTATGTACTATCCTTACAATAAACACACAATAATACTTAAAAAATAATACCACCACATCAAGACCCACTTCACAATCAATCACAGAACCTCAAGATCATTATATATACTCTAATAAGTCACATACAATAACATATATTGCTCTAAAATAAAGAAAATCACAGTAGACACCCAAAACAGAGAGTTAATTAGTAGACATCCATCATCTCGTAACACTCTCACTTATGTAGAGAGACAAATACAATAAAATAAAGAGATACTATAAGGATTAAAAGAAGCTCTCATAGTATTCGAAATTATATTAAACAAAACAAAATATTTTAAAACACAATTGAGACATAATATAATCTGCAACACTGAATCAATCTAGTTAAACATCTGCACTCAGGCATTGCTTATGCCTACAAGAGACCCCAGAGAGTAAGTTAGTAAGACAGAAAATCATATCGGAGAATCCTGACACCAATAGGAGAGAGAGGGTCAATTATTCTACATGTAAGAAAACGACTCGCGCAAACTAAGTCCACAAGTGAGACTGCCATCTGAAGAGCCAGCACCACTCGCCTTCGCTCCACTCAAAGTTCAAGCAGGCTTCTGAACCTCTGAACTACATCGGGCGCAACTAAAGAACTCACATGATTGTGCGTCATGTCAAACACCACAGGTTCGCGATCCTCGCGCTTCGTCAAGAATAGTTCCTCAGCCATCAACCAAACGACAAGCAACCCTAATTGTAACCAACCCAAACGGCCCACACCGCGTAGCACACGACATACACTGTATGAAAGCCAAAGTTGAAATTGCACTCAGCTCCAATTTCATCCCACAGGATCTGGTAAGACTCCTGAACCATAAAGACAATAATTCATACCGTAACATCAATAAACAACTAATCTCGCTACCCCACTATCATCCCGTTGAGCAGCAGTCTATCGACATCAGTTATGCTCCAGTTAACACACCTTTAAATCTCCCTACACACACACCACACACGATTCCTCCTGCCAGTGAGAGCTCGATTCTCGCACCAGCGAGTTGATTCTAAATACAGTATAGGATTCCATAGAATTCAAACGCAATTAATCATCGTAGAGATGGCCATGAACTCTCAGCCGAGAAAGCCCTATCATTTCAATTCGCAGGAGCGACACGAACTACTCATACGAGGTCATCGACGGTGCCACTCACTTCACGTGACATACGGTATTACGATTAGGCGACTAATGGACTCCTCTCGAGCATTAGTATCTTACGGTATGCTGCCCATGTGGGAAAATTCGAACTGAATGAGATGTTTCCACCCGAGCTGCAGAAAATTGCCAAATGAGTACCTACTCGCAATTACTACTCATTCTCTTCTCTGAGCTATAGTCATTACTGTTAACCGGGTGGCTTTGGTAGATCCATTCGGTGTCGCTTGTTTAAACTCTAGCTAGCAACTCCCCACGAACTTGGTTATCAGCTTTGCCTATACACACAACACCGCCCAGTGTATCCTCTTATAGAGTAATAATGTAACTACACGGATACGCGATCCTCGGAACTTATACCAAAACAACCTTCTCGCAGTTAGACTGTCGCTCTTCAATCCGCATTCACACTTTCCTCGTTTTATACTCTCTAAGCGCTTCCACGCGCACATACTCTCAGCCAGAGAGCCGCCACACCCTATGACTTCATTTCTTCGCCTACTGTAATGTGACATCCCACTAAAGCACCACCAAAAAAGAAACATACCGAGTGGTAATACCCCCACCACATGGTCTCCACGAAACGAGACCCCCCACAAAAAACTTACACGATCCACCCCCCGCTGGATTAGGCACAAACACCGTGGCATGTCAAGTTTTCCAACCCGCAGAATCTATCTGTGGGCGTGCTTCGCAATTTGGAGACATTCGCTATATTCGGGTTCGTCCCTTCATTTTATACGTTATTGAGAGGGACCTGCACCACATGATTCTCCGCTCGAGATTGACTGACCCTAAGCAAGCACATACTATGTGTTGATCAGTAGCAAACATTCATCATTTCTTTGCGAGCCACCTATCTGCTCCATTTCGAATCCAGTAACACACAGAATTAAGAACAGAAACTGCACACTCGCGAAGGTTGATACTGAGTTCTTCAGTCTCGCCATTCATATATCCACTCTATGAATTTATGATTGCACCACCCCCTATCGACAACTTCGCCGGAGGATGACAGCTCCGCGCACTCACTGCCATTATAGAGACATCACACCAAATAGAAATGAGAAAATACACAAAGATAGGCATGCCAATCTATCACGACAGTCAATCAAAAAGTACTACCCCACCACCCCAACCCACCCCACATGCCACTATTCACGCTCTCGGACTTGCTAGAACGTATCAATTCAGGTCAAATCCACGCCACTCACTTCAGCACCTCTAAACACAACACAACACTCTCACCGACCGCACTCGTGTTTAATACACACAAATTCTCTGCGAGAGAACTATCCCAGCACCTCTCTAGCTCATTCCTTCACACAACCTCGACACTAAACCTATGTCATGAGACCCACAACCCCCCCACAACCACTCCCGAGAGTACCTATTTCGTCTCACCTCATCCTCCACATTCTACTATACAAAATCTATATTACTTAATAGGCGCACCTAAACACACGCCCTCCAGTATATCTAAACAGACAGGCCCAATTCGTACTGATTCTGCCTCCCCAACGTACTTTAGACTTTAATAAAGAACCCAAAAAGCTGGAAGTAGGACGCAGGTCAAGACAGCCATACCCAGCGAGAGAGCAACTCACACCAAAACCGCAACTTCTGCAGACTACACGCGCTGGTGTTAGTTCGACGATCCACTTATTTTGGTTGAAAACTTGGGAATGATCGGTGACCTCGAGAACACGCCTTTCGAACGTGTGTCACTGACAGGCCATGCATGTGATGCCACATGACACACAAGGAACATAAGAGATCCATAGCTCCACAACATTGGCACTCTAAACACACCTACAGGTTGTATTTGCATGCACTATCCACTGACTCTTCTAAACCCCTGAATTTTTGTTCGGTTGCAGTCGACTAGAGTACATCATATTGTCTTGGTCACACGTTATACCTCAGACAATTCACCCCACGACCCATGGCACAAGTTGCTATCACAGAAAATTACCCCCCCTGAATACAATTCTCCTAAGATTGGTTCACACACAGCAAACTCCCCAAAAATCCTACGCACACATACGAACATACTGTGAGGCTCGCTTCAGACTAAGCACACGCCCAATAGCTGCACCGCTACCTGCCGCTGCCATCGTTGCTTCAATACAAACTTCCTCACTCTCATAATTATTTAATGTCTAAGAGTTATCAGACAGAAAAGACTACAAAAGATAACAAGAACTCATCCGTCGCGCGCTGCAGCAACAACCAATCCGGTACCAACTCAACAGCACATGGCATAACGCCCACAACGGATTATACGCCAGGATGCGAGAGCAAAAATCTCAACGACGTCATCAGCGCAAGCAAACCACGCTACACTAACCCCTCTAGTCACACACACTTACCCCACAACAACCCGACAAAAGCGTAATCAACAACTCCGTTGACTCAGCCTGCACAACAAAGCCCAGCACATCCGTAACAAAATACACCTAACACGCACATACATTCCACACATCCGAAACGAACGGAGTTAATTCACCACATTCATCCAACCCACCCCATAAAATTTTCACACACTATCTCTACCAATACCCAAGTCAGTACATACACAACAAGGGATAAAGGATTTTTTTTATTTTTTTAATTTTCCCTCTCTCACGATCACAAAACATTATCAACACCACTCAAGAGCTATGGCAATACCGAGTATAGAACAATGTGCCTATCAACAACAAACAGACTCTTAGAAAATAGAGAGATTCAAAACTTATATCAATTTTGGGGGCTGTTATTGGCCTTCAATCGCGAAATGCTCCCCAGAGAATTATCCCATTTAAGCAAATCGATACCACTCACCTACGAGCAATATAGAGCACATACAATTAGAAAAAAGAGAGAAAACCAAAGCACTAACTATCAATAAGAATAATCAATATTTCACATACGGACAAAAAACTAATGGAAAATGTAACAACTGAACTGCCACAGTCTCATATATTGATACATCTACTAAGCTATTATATGGATCCTCGATATTGTCTTAAGTTGCACCGCTTTGTTGTTATCTAACATAATAGAGAAATCTAAATTTAAGGTAAATGTCAGTAAAATTAATATTTTCCCTACCTCCAATCTCAATCCCTTTTGGAAAACTTTTTGATAATTTTAGGATCAGCCACTTCTGATAATTTGGGCAACATATAAACTTTTTAGAAGATTTTATCCAATAACTACAAAACAACAAGGAAAATTTATATGCTATGAGGACCTTTAAATAAGCCAACGAATGAAATCAATATGATTTTATCCATCTGTAAATTTGCTCATGGACATAGAATAATTATCACATACGATAATCTATTACAGAAGAAACATTTAGCAAAGAAAGCTTCAACCCTCTTGGGAATTTCCCTTGGAGTCTTGGATTTCCCTTTGAGTCTATCTCTGCTCAAGGCCAGAAAAATTCTAAATGTTATTCACTAAGTGGTCGCTAAAACACATTACAAAAAAAAAAGTTACATTCCTCTCGTGTGTATTCACATAGTCAATTAATAATCCTGTACCATACTCTTCGCATAAACTTGGTAGATACACCTTGAGGAGCGAGCGAGAGAGATGAACGCTGACTGGCCAACCATACTTAGCTCAGAGAGTACAAACAATGAAACAAACCAATGCACAGAACATTTATAACATATCTCACTAACCCTAAACCCCTAATCTCACAACCCATAGACGTCGAGATACCTGAAGAGGATTTTTTACACACACTATAGAGAACCAATCTTGGGTCAACCCGATATAAACGATTACAATACCAAATACCTCTTAGACCAAAGTAATACCACTATCGCAATCATGAGACCTTAGCTCCTAAGACGCACCTGAGAAGTTGTTATATGTACGATAGTCTATACGCACACCAAAAGCAGCACTAGGAAAAATAAAAAAAAAAAGAAATATTCTTTGAGAGGAACAAGACTAACCCACCCCCCCACCCCACAGACACAATGTGAGAATACAAGATCACCACGTAAAAAGAAGTTAAAGGGCCCACACATATGAATCAAAAGGAATTAATAGTAGAAATTCTTCACCAATACAGATTCAAATCCTATAAACACAAGGGAGAGAGTGATTTCATCATATATATGAGACCCATTGATTAAAAAACCAAACGGAGAGAATAATTGAAAGCACTATATAACCAAAAATCACCCCAATAATGAATTTAACACTCTAATATAGGAATAGACACATTGAGCACGATATAAGGACTCAATATAATTCAGAGAAGAAAAATATCAAAAAATAGCAAAAGAAACACACTAAACATAAAAAATACTAGCCAAAAGGGATAAACAAAATAGTTATCACTTGAGCAAATATATATACTATTTTATTTATCATACTCACCATAGATAACATCCCGCGAACAAACAAAAAACACCCGATTACCACTAACGCAAACTATATTTATATTTTCTATCACCACACTATCCTTACCCAGTGTTACCGAACTATCTAGGCACACATCTCGCCCGCTCGATCTTTATACAGACAAAAACGACCTTGCACTAATTACAATCTCAACCCAGATCAAAATCATCACCACACACACGTGTTTTTCCTCTGTTCCTCAACCCGGTACAGAGCTCGAACCCTCCTCGCAGATACGCCACACTCCTAGTCTTCCAATTACTTCAAACTCAACCACACTAAACGATATTTCTTCTCCAAACACTACAAAAATGCTTGTCGCCAGCCACACACCAAAGCCAGGACATAACGCACGTATCTACGTTATTCAGAAATGAAACAATAAGATCCACCGAGACAACAACAACCCACAACACCCTGACTTGAGCACATACTCCTACCGCAGTTGGGAGACTGCCAGACACACCTAGAGCCCCGACACAGAACCCCAAGAGAGAGTAGAGAGAGAGAGAGTGTATGCCCGCATCCCATCAATCGACGGCATCCCCACCGTGGTACGTCCGCACCTAAGCCATTACACCACTCCCACACCGCGCCATTAAGCAACGCCCAATCGAACACCCGCTAAGGACGAACCGCAAAGTGCTCCGCCAAGAACATATCGACTCTAAACAAAAGGAAACCACCGAACATAATACACGCAACGCCACAGAGCTCCCACCCGCCACACAGCCCCCGCGGAACCAGCAAGCGCTCCGATCCACCCCCCCAAAAGACCACCCCTCGCACCCCTCGACCTCCAACCCACCGACCCGACCCCGGCCGACCAGCCCACCTCACCACTATACCGGCTCCCCCACCACCCCCAACCCCTCCACCCCCCAACAGAACCCCCATCAAAAACTACACCACCGTGACCCCCCCAAACCCACAAGACACCCCCCCACCCCAAACATCACACAACCCTCCAACCCACACAGGCCCACCTACCCTCCCACGCACCCCACAACCAAAAAAATAACCCCAAAAACCCACCCACAACCACCACCACCGCCCCAAGCTTACACCTCTCTCCACAAACAACACAAAAAAGAATAAACTTCGTCACACGCGCTCCGCACACACCACGCCATCACATCACCACCCCGAGTATCCATCCCACCGCCAGTACCACCTCGCCGTCGCATATGAAGACGCTCGACTTGGACCATTCACGAGAAGGCGCAACAGACTCACAAACGGGACCACATCACTCCAACGAGAACCGGAACAGGTCAGCAGCACGAACCGCTCACTCAAGAGAGGCACAACCCCGCCCAGACCCCAACCACCCCACACCCCCGCCCAACACCGCGACACCTACAACACACTAGAGAGAGCCCAAGCCGCGCTTATGACACCGACTCAAATCTTGGACCCCACACAGACGAGCGCAGGACTGTGACGCCCATGACAGACCTATCGCAGCCCCATCTCGAGTCTTCTTAAGGACCTCCCGAGCGTCCGAACACACAGAAAAAAACAGGCACATCCACACACCTGAATAGGAGGGAGTTCCTCCATGTTGGGCTCTACCACCTTACAAAACCTCAGCTATACTCACTATTAAGAGAACAAGGGAGAGACATATACCACTAGATAAAAACAACACATACCAAATCCACACGTACTCGAATTCACGACCCAACCCCCACACACCATCCCAACCACACCACCCGCAGTTTTCCGAAACAAATTGAGAGAGAGGGCACAACACCCCAAACTATCACCTCCTCCTCTCTAACACTAAAACTATACGCCCACCATCTAATACAACCCCGAGAAAAAACTCCCACCATCCAACTATAGACAGAGAATTCCATCACTCCTGACGACAATGAACCAACTCTGAGTCATCCTCTAGCATCGCGCACACTGACAGACGAACCCACAACCGCATCACAACAACACAACAAGCTATTCCTGGTACCGCCCAAAACAACCAACCAAAACACACCCACCCCACAAACTAGAGAGAGTAAACAAACATCACACCCATTAATTTTAAGCGTACCTCATACTTCTATCTTCTCTGTCTAGATGTCTTACATTGTCCGCTCACTTAATTTCAACTCGTATTATTTTATTTAGTATCACGAATAATAAGACACATGAATAAAGAACTTCCTTGCGTACATTATGTTTTTTTTTAATTTTTCAAAGACCTTTTTGTTAAAAAAAAAGAACGACTTTCAAAATTTAGTACCACACACTATCAACTGTGAATATATATAATAATGCGAAAACAACACAACAACTGTGTATTTGACACAAGGAGAGATCTTCACTTTGAATACGGTTATCGCGCAATGAAAACACAACGAGGCAGATACCCGCGAAAAAAAACACCCACAGGCATTCACTGAAGCGAACCATCACCCACTCAATATGGATAACACAACGCGCATCTGAGAACACCCCTCAACTCACCAACACAACATCACGGAAACACACCAAACGCGCAATACGCCACAGAGTACTCTATGAATGGACCACAAAGAAATCAAAAGCAAAGGAATACCCAAGACACCTGAAGAAAAAAGATCACTCAGAGGATAATAATTCCAAAGAAGGAATTAAGAACAACACCATTAATGACATCATTACACCTTTCTTACCAAAAAAGATGCAAATCACGGATAACCTCCAATCGCACAGTAGGAAGAAATTTATAAAGGAAATTGGAGGATATAATGAATTCCCATAATTTCTGTACCTTCATATAGAGACATATCATAAGGAATATAATTATTCACATAGGATACTAGAAATCCTCACATCAATACATTCTTCATAACATTTATTTCCATACAACTCAACAGCGCGCGCCTTAGGAGCCACACTTCTGAATCAGAGCAAGAGAGTAGAAAAACAGATGAGGAGGACCAACAAATAGGAGAATAACCAAACCAAAACAACAAGGATTTCACTGGCAAGCGACACACCAATATGAAAGTAAGTAAAAACAAAGGAGCACAAAATAGAAAAAACCATAACAAAACATAAAACAGAAAAACCATACAGGAATGGTCGTCTTGATGAGGCGCAGGATAAAGACAAAAAAACACACCAGGAATCCTCGGCCAAGCAAATCAAGAGACAAAGACGATCAAAAGACTCGTAAGAAAGAAGAATAAAAATTTTCCACGACGAGACTACTCGGACTCTTCTGAGCTACAACCAAAAATTTCATTAAACACCAAGTACCCACGATATAGCACATGTGCCCATCAACACCATCCAAAGGACACAAAAATTCCTCCAACATCTCAGGACAAGCCAACACCATTTAGCAGCCAAAGCAACATTCAATCGCTTTTGACCCATCAAACGCGAACAGCACAAATTAGACACACTAATATATACCAAAGATAAATAAAACAAAACTAACACTTTGACCATTCTAAAAATGAAATAAATTCACTGACAACTAAAGAATAATACATCATAATCACCAGGGGCCCTTAAAAATGGAGAAGAGCAGAGAACGTACGAGAGAAGAAAAAGTCAACCACGAGCACCTCACCACACAGGAGACATTATGGACCAAGACCAACACATAACGGTCGCAGACAAACTAAAAAAACCTAAAGAGTCACTCATTCTGTCATAACAGCCTAAACAGACAGGCGAAGATGCCAATGTGAGACGCACAAAGCAACCTCCGCCAGCGACGGCGCGGCGGCGGCGGTCGTGGTCGGCGGGGAGAGGGGGGGCGTCCAGGTGTTCAGCTACCGCCAGCTGCACGCCGCCACGGGCGGGTTCGGGCGGGCGCACGTGGTGGGGCAGGGGAGCTTCGGGGCCGTCTACCGCGGGGTGCTCCCCGATGGGAGGAAGGTCGCGGTCAAGCTCATGGATCGCCCCGGCAAGCAGGGGGAGGAGGAGTTCGAGATGGAGGTAAAAAAAACATTATCTGCGTTTCCAGTAATTACCGGCAATTGAAATGCGGGTCTCCGTCTGAGATTGGGGCCTGGGACAGAATAACATGCAACGGGCGGTAAATTCGAATTTACCACCCATTGCGAGTTATATATGTTGATGAAATTTTGCGGTCCAATGGAGACAATGAGACACTGCCGAGTTTGCTGAGCGAAATGGGGTCACTGTCGTCTGTTGGGGTTAGTTTTGGTTTGGCATCTTGTCAAAGATGTTTCCAAAAATGGAGTGTTCGGTTGCTTGGTTTGGCCTGTAGTTGGCTCTAAAAACACACATGGAGCTCTAATAACCGTAAATTTGGGTTATGATGTTGCTACTGCTGGAATTCTAAGCTGTTCTAATCAAGTTTGAGCTGTTAATATGGGGCATTGGTGATCTTTTGGCAGGTGGAGCTGCTGAGTCGGCTTCGATCGCCTTATCTGTTGGGCTTGATTGGCCATTGTTCAGAGGGTGGACACCGGCTGCTGGTCTATGAATTCATGGCCAATGGGGGTCTCCAGGAGCATCTATACCCAAATGGAGGTATGCACACCTTTTAGCATTAGGCAGGTTTTATGTTGTTACTGAAGAGCTGTAACATTTGAACACCAAACTATGGGAGCAAGTTGACTAGGGACTTTCCATGAACTTAGTTGACTATTGTCTTTGGATGGCAAAACTTCAAAACACTAGTGATGCCACATCTATAACACAGGACCTAGCTGAATTAATTGTTTTAGCACACATACTAGAAGTATTTGAAAACTTTCTTATGTCCTGATACTTTGAAGGGGAGAAAAGGAGCAGCCGGAAGAGTTGTCTTACTGAGGAAGCAAACTTAAATCTGACTAAAAGGAGGGGAAGTGTGATTCAAATAATAGAGGAATAAACATTCTAAATTTGCTGCTTATCACATATCAGAAGACAAACAAATCGGGCAGTTGAATATTTCATGTAATGTACCACCGGATTTTTATAACTACACATCATGGTAGTATGCTAATTCATTATGAATTTATCATCAGGACTGCTTGGTCTGGATACATGATATAGCAATGAAAATAATTACTTCTCTGTAATGCTAATATAGGATATATTGTTTGATGTTTACATATGAGATTGACTATTTCTTTGATATGACACGGTTAGAGGGAAAAAAACCTAATTGGTGAACCTATCAAACCATCTATCTCTAAAGTCTCAATGTCAAAAGAACCAAAGAGAATTTCCAGTTCATGAAAATATAATTTATGTACTCATGTAAAGCTTTAGCTAATTTAGTGGTCTAGAACTTGTCATGGGCATTGGACCGAGAGGATGAGGCCCACAGGCTGTCCAATATCTGGTGGGTAGAGGTAGGGCTAAAATTTGATTAAATTCTTACTTAGTGGTCAAGTCATACCATCTCTATATAAGGATGGGGTTATGTTCATTTGGGGTTAAGAAATGAATCAAGATTAATCTAATATCTCCCCTAATGTACTTCTCCCCAAACTAAGTCTGCATCCCTTCCCTAGCAGCCGAAGCTGCCTCGGGTCATGACAGAACTATAGTATTTAAATATGATGTCTATGCTATTGTATTGCTTTAGTTTCTAAATAAAGCATGCTGACCTCTTATCAGTGTGAATTTACTTATTTTATTATGTTCAATACTCTAGTAGAAAGTGGAAACTGGAGCTGAAACAGGCCAGGTCAGTGTGAATAATGTCCATAGAGCGTTTTGTATATATGGCCTACCATCAAGTTAGGAACTTGAGATGCTTCTAAAAGTTATGGTTTGGAAAACAAGTGAAGTGAAATTCACTGGAGTACTGAATTGCAGTCATTACATATGCAATGTGTTTTTGTTTCAACGGTAAATTGATACTGCATTAAGATCTTAAGTGGGCAGGTAGTTGGCATATTGTGAAATTCCAGATTGTCACATTTCAATTATTTTGGTTGATATGAAAATATGAAGTTATTGAAAATGTTTCCTTACCATTTACTGTAGCATATATGTTTCAGTGATGCTATCCATCCAACCCAATTTTCTTGCCAACTGATATCACGCAAATCTGACATTGTAGGTTCTTGTGGTGGTATCTCAAAATTGGACTGGGCAACCAGAATGAGAATAGCTCTTGAAGCAGCAAAAGGTCTGGAATATCTTCATGAGCGTGTTAATCCACCTGTTATACACAGAGACTTCAAGAGCAGCAATACCGTAAATTTGGGTTATGATGTTGCTACTGCTGGAATTCTAAGCTGTTCTAATCAAGTTTGAGCGGTTAAAATGTGGGCATTGGTGATCTTTTGGCAGGTGGAGCTGCTGAGTCGGCTTCGATCACCTTATCTTTTGGGCTTGATTGGCCATTGTTCAGAGGGTGGACACCGGCTGCTGGTCTATGAATTCATGGCCAATGGGGGTCTCCAGGAGCATCTCTACCCAAATGGAGGTATGCACACCTTTTAGCATCCAATTACAACTATAGTTGAATTTGATATTTTACAATGATTTTTAGGCAGGTTTGATGTTGTTAGTTAAGTGTTGCAACATTTGAACACCAAACTATGAGAGCAAATTGACTGGGAAGCTATCCCTGAACTTAGTTGACTATTGTCTTTGGATGGCAAAACTGCAAAACACTAGTGATGCCACAGCTAGAACTAGGGACCTAGCTGAATTAATTGCTTTTAGCGCACATGAAGTATTTGGTTGATAACCTTATTATGTCCTGATACTTTGAAGGGAAGAAATGGAGCAGTTGTAACAGTTGTCTTGCTGAGGAAACAAACTTATATCTGACTAAAAGGAGGGAAAGTGAGATTCAAATAATAGAGGAATAAAAATTCTAAATTTGATGCTTAGTATTGCATATCAGAAGACAAACGAATTGGGAGTTGAATATTTCATGTAATGTACCTTGGTTTTTATTACTAGACACCATTGGTCGTATGCTAATTCATTATGAATTTTTCATTGGGACTGCTTGGTCTGGATACATGATATAGCAATGAAAATAATTACATTCTCTGTAATGCTGATATAGGATACGCTGTTTGATGTTTACATATGCTCTTGAAGATTGACTATCCCTTCAGAATGACAGTTAGAGAAGAGAACTTACCTAATTGGTGAACCTATCAAATCACCTATCTCAAAGTCACAATGTCAAAAGAATCAAACAGAATTTCCAGTTCATCAAGAAATAGTTTATGTATTCATGTAAAGCTTTAGCAATTTAGTGGCCTAGATCTATAGTATTTAAATATACTGTCTACACTATTTGCTTGGTTTAATTGCTAAGGAAAGCATGCTAACCTCTTATCAGTGTGAATTTACTGATTTTAGTCTGTTTAATACTCTACAAGAAAGTGGAAACTGACCGTTTTAGGCCTTCTCTCTTCCAGACAAGAACTCTTAGCTAGTCCTATGGTGAACAAGGTGTCTTCAATCTTAAAAATCTGGTGTTTGTTCCACAAAAAAAAATAATCAAGGCTTGTAATATTGTAAAATCGGTCATCTGGCCTTTGTTGAGAGAGCACCACCATTATTTTTCATCCTTACAATTGAGTTATTAATCTGTTGAGTCTTGTATATATGGCCTGCCGAGATAGTTCTAAAAGTTATGGTTTGGAAAACAAGTGAAGTGAATTCACTACAAAATTGCAGTCATTACATATGCATTGTGTTCTTTCTTTATTGGTATACATTGCTACTGCTTTAAGTCGTTAAAGTGGGCAGGTAGTTGGCATACTGTGAAATTACAGATTGCCACATTTCAATTCTTTTGGTTGATATGAAAATATGAAGTTTCTGAAAATGTTTCCTTGTCATTTACCGTAGCATATATTTTTTAGTGATGGTATTCATTCAGCCAAATTTTCTTCGGAAATCCTCCCCGTCGGGCGCCCGATGGGGAGAAAAAAAATCGGGCGCCCCGCGCCGCCCACGCCTCGCGCGCCCTCACCATGCGCCCCCCACCACGCGCGCCCGTTGCAACAGCCGCCCGGATATAACGGAAACACCCTATTAAGGGGGATCCGTTTCATTTTTTGTTCCACCAACAATGTTTCAGCTAGTATACTCGTGATGTTTCCCTATGTATGGATCACATGTTGTAGTGAATTTTTGATACTGTTTAATATTTTCATCTTGATGGACACATGGTTTGTTGATGTACACGAGTTTTAAGTGTTGCAATGGCTTTAAATCGTTTGTTGCATACGTTGAACCAAATTGTTTCATCTAGCGATCTAACCGTGTTTCACTTTTTTTAAGAATTGAAACATTCTTTCATATTTGCTGAAACATTGTTTTTATATAGGGTGAAACAACGCCTGATTTTCTGGAAACTGTTTGTTTCATACGTTGTAGCAAAATGTTTCATGAGGTGATTTGGTTGTGTTTCAGCTTTTTAAAAGATTGAAACATTTTCGATCTACTTGGTGAAACAGCGCCCGATTTTTGACAAAAATATCGGGCACCCGATTTGTAGGCGCGCCCATTTTTCTCGTCAACTGATATCCCACAAAGCTGACATTGTAGGTTCCTGTGGTGGTATCTCAAAATTGGACTGGCCTACTAGAATGAGAATAGCTCTTGAAGCAGCAAAAGGTCTGGAATATCTTCATGAGCGTGTTAATCCACCTGTTATACACAGAGACTTCAAGAGCAGCAACATTCTACTGGACAAGGACTTCCGTGCAAGAGTGTCAGATTTTGGTTTGGCTAAGCTTGGATCTGATAGAGCTGGTGGTCATGTATCAACTCGAGTTCTAGGCACACAAGGTTATGTTGCACCAGAGTAAGACCAAATTCCCTTGGTTTACAGACATTTTGAGAATCCTTTTTCACAAGGACTCGTGAATCCATTGTGCAAGAACTGGAGTTTGATACTGATATGCTCAATTCTTTTTACATTGTACTGTTTGATAATATAAATCAAGTGTTGAATTGATTATAATTTTTCTCTAATGTGGTGTACACTGCACAAACTCTGTAGATATGCTTTGACTGGGCATTTGACAACCAAATCCGATGTCTATAGTTACGGTGTTGTACTTCTGGAGTTGCTTACTGGTAGGGTGCCAGTTGATATGAAGAGGCCTCCAGGCGAAGGTGTTCTAGTTAACTGGGTAAGAACATTAGCTGATCATCACATAGTTTTATTGGTGTATCTTTACTTTGAACTGTTTTTCTTCAACCATCAGGAATTATAAAATTAGTACTACTGTTTAGTTCATAGTATAAATGAGGTAATGGAACACTTAGTACTTTAGTTGCAAAAGCTTGAGGTATTTTCAGTGGCGCTCCCACGTTCAATTACCTGGGGTCACAGGACCCTGGGTAATTTATCCAATCCTAACTAAAATGTGCCACTTTAATTAATATACCACCTAAGATAATTACTATGTATTGGACCCACCAGTAATTTTTGTTCTAGGTTCGTCACTGGATACTTTCCATGTGAGGAACCAATATGTAGTACATACTAATGTACATCGGTACATGTACTTCAACTCTAGAAATGCACCATGCACTTCAATTGACTATTTCATTATTCCTGTCATTTTCTTATGCTAGTGAATCACGCTACAGCTTAATTAGGATCCATCTGCCTCTCTTGTCTCTTGTTGTACTAGGTAGGAAAGGTCCCGTTTTATGATTTATCTTCAAAAATAATATTTAAACATTGCATATATCTGACCTGTCGCTAGTTGCATTGATGCAGGCATTGCCTATGCTCACAGACCGAGAGAAGGTTGTGCAGATCTTGGATCCTGCACTGGAGGGTCAATATTCATTGAAAGATGCTGTCCAAGTGGCTGCCATTGCTGCCATGTGTGTTCAACAAGAGGCTGACTACAGGCCACTAATGGCTGATGTGGTTCAATCGTTGGTTCCGCTTGTCAAGAATCGTTCTACTCCAAAGACGTGCAACCCTATTGTCCAAGCGTAGAAGCCACTTGAAGGGGAAGTTGAATGCTCAGTTTCCAGGTTGGTGCTTGACTTTTCTTGAAATTTTCTTCTACATCTAACAACTACTGCTGAGGTTATGAGATCAGTATGCTCCATAACTTAATTCTCTTCCTCTGCCAGTGAATTCCTGATTTTGCGAGGTGAATCGTAAGCAGTTAGATTTAGAATTCAAGCATTAATTTAGTCCGATGGACCAGAAAGCTAGTTTCAGTTTGAAGGGAAGTCCTCTAGTCATGTGCAATTAGTGATCATGTTAGGTGGTTTGGCTTAGTACTTATGGTTGTGCCCTGTGGGAATGATCAGAGAGTGTTGTTTCCAGCTGGCAGAATTGCAATGTACTGCTGAATTTTCTTTTGGCTTGTCAATTATGTTAGGTGTCTTTGGAGATCCATGTTCGTTGTCTTAACTCTTGTGCTAATACGTTGGTCTCATCAGCTTGGCCTATAAACATCACCGATGTATCTTTTTGTATATGTATATAGTAGGATTCTGGAACTTATAAAAACAAACATTTGCCAGTTGAGCATTTTCATGCATTTCCTTTCTCGTTTTGTTTAAGCTTCCAGCACATACTTCAGAGAAGTGGCAAATTTATTATTTATGTAGAATGTGACTAAAAGTTCCAAAAAAAGAACAATGTGGTAATAATGTTCAGGTGCATGTCAAGTTTCCAACAGCAAACTATTGTGGCGGGTTGCAATTTGAGACATTGTTTATGTTCTCTCTTTTATATATTGAGAGGGGAGGGCCACATGATTAATGTCGTTGATGACCCAAGGAAGATTTGTTGATAGTGCATCATATTTTTGGCCTTTTGTAATTTATCGTACAAGCATCAGAAACTGCAATGGACGGTTGATCGGTTAGTTGTTAATTATTATGAATTATGATTGCCCAAACCTGAACTAAAGTTGCCGATGAAGCTGCATATGCATTGCTGTCCAGAAATGATGGACTTCACCAGATTGGATGGAATTATTTGCAGTCTTCCAAATCAAAAGCACTATGCTATTGTTTGGAATTTGTGAAGTTCATAGGAATCGAATTATTAGTGGAAACAATTCAGTTTCTCTAAGGCCCAATTCGTATTGATCTGCCTCCCCAAGTACTTTAAGATTTATGAACCTCAAAAACTGGAATACTGCAGCAATTCTTCAGACTAAAGTTGTTTGCATTGCATGATTTAACCTGAATTTTTGGTTTGCACTGGAGTAACATATTGGTTGTCCTGGTTATCAAACACACAGAAAGGCATAAATGCCACGATTACCTGAATATTCTCCAGAGGCAAACACACTGTGAGCTCGCTTTCAGAAAGCAAAGCATGTTGCATCCTGCCTGTTGCCTGTTGCTTCTCACAAGAAATTTATTTATTTTATTAAATTTTGATCAGAGAAAGCTATCCAGATTCCAGATCTCGTCGCTGACCAGCAAGCACATGGCATGGCCACATGGCCCAGGTGTGAGAGATTCTCGACGTTTCAGGAAGAATCCTACACTAGTAAATTACCCATGTTTTTCACCAGCTCCTCTAAAATCACTACGAGCATTAATCGAAACGACGGTTAATACCATCAATCCATATTTTTAAATTTGATCCGTGTATGCCAAAGGGCTAAAG
>CM020182.1:11334011-11393320 GCA_009805545.1 Oryza longistaminata | reverse complement strand
TTTTTTTTTTTTTTTTTTTTTTTTACTTTCAAGCTTGGATCCGGTTTGAATGTGCTATCAACAACAAAAGTTTGATAAGTTCAATCAATTTGAGGGCTGTTTGGCTTCAATCCAAAATGGCCTTTAATCTTGCACATCACTGCCATGCAAAGTATATATTATGATTTCAATTTCCACGAAAACATAAGGAAACTTGCAGGAACTACCCTTTATTTGAGCTCTAAAGCCTATAGGATACTGACTATTGTTTAGTTGCAGTTGGTTGTTATCTTGGAATTTGGAAATGTCAAAATTCTGAAATTTTAGTAATTAGGGCCCTTTGATTTGGACGAAAAACATAGAAATTTTGGAAGATTTCAATCCTATAGGAAAATTTCCTATGAAGGCCTTTAAAACAAGGGATTGAATCATATGTTATCCTTTGAAATTTCTATGGAATAGACAATTTCATAGATATTTTGGAAAAAATTTAGCAAGAGCTTCAACCTATTGAGAATTTTCCTTTGAGTCTATCTCTCTCAACCGATTCCTACGTTTTTCCTGTGGTCCAAACAAATGGTCATTCCTGTGTTTTTCATGTATTTTACAATCCTCTGTTTTGCACTTACATTCCTATTAGAATTATATGTTTTTCCTATTCCTCTATTTTTGTATTTCTGTAATTTAAAAGGACCCTTAATATGTGAGAATGGCTATATTTAGTACGATCGTAACATCAATCTAAACAACACCCATTTCATCTCTACCCTACCATCAATCAATAGAGTCGTACTGAACTGGATTTTTTTACACTATGGCCCTTTTGTAAAATTATTTTACAAATACACCTCTTAGAAAAGTAATTCGGAATATGGACCTTAGCTCTTGACGCCGAAGTTTTTATGTACGAACGTCAGAGACGCTATGGGTCCCCACATATTAGTGATCCACGTAAAAGAAGTTAATGGCCCTTTTGAATCAAAGGATTTATGTAGGAATTTTATAGGATTCAAATCCTTTAGGAATTTTTCTATTTGGCTCTTTGATTCAAAGGATTGAAGCTTTCCAAATCCTATGAAATTCCTATGGAATGACGCATTGTATGTGGATTTTAGAGGAAATATAACAAGAGCTCCAACTTCTTGGAAAATTTTCTTCGAGTTTATCTCTCATCCAATTCCTGCGTTTTTATTTTTTCTGTGTTTTACAATTCTCTGGTTTACATTTTAATTCTTATCAGAATCCTGTATTTTTCCTATTTCTCCATTTTTTCCTACGATTCAAAGGTGCCCTAAATAAGGTGAACTACTTTCCTAGGGATGTTGACGCCAACAGACAACATGTGTGGCAACCAAGTCAGGATTACGGTATGTGTACATGATGCCGAGCACCACACTCTTGAGAATGTTGTAGTGTGGGATCGCCCACACTATCGACCAACCCTACAATGCTTGCGCATGCGGATGTCGCTGCCATAGCGGCATAAGACCATGACACGCTCGACGTGCTTGACGCCAACTAACGTTGGTCTGGTGTTCACCGCCATCATACAGTCAAAGTCAGTGCGGTCCAATGAGCTCACTGGCATTGGCGCAAAAGTCACTGGCTCAGCAATGAAGGAAATGAGGTCAGCGCCCGAGCCATCGACACCGACTCCTAGCCACACTAGTAGCCAGGGCTCGACCGCTATGTTGGGTAAGAGGAGGCTCGACGCCAAGGACTTCAGCACCATGGTTTTGGACCTCGGCGCCAAACGTGGATCAAGGGAGGATTCAAAGTAAGTATGTTTAGGCTTACTTACAAAATCAAGTTTTTAGAAAAGGGGCTAAAATGTAAAAAATAAATCCAGTAGTAGGGAATCAAAACCAAACCCGCAGTTTCCGAAAACCAATTGGATGGCGAGATCATGGCCCAACCCCCAACATTCACTCCAAAACAAAAACCTTGCACATTGACCGAATTCCATCCCATCTGACGACTGACCAACATTGTCATCTCTAGCTGGACAATGCAGGACCACCACCAATTCTGTACATAGTGAGGGGCGTTTTGGTCAAAGCATCCGACATGTGGGGCCCACATAACGGTCAGTGCTTTGCTACAGCCTACAGGCAGGCAGGATGCATGTGAGAGACAGCAGCCATTTTCCCCCCCTTCTTTTTCTCTTTTTTTTTCCGTACTGATTTCGGCAGCATCAAGGACTAGAGGAGGAGGAGCAATAAACAAGTGCCGCCATGTCGCTTGCCCGGCTTTCAGGGGCGCTTTTGGAATTCTCGTTTGACCGCCACAACCCCCACAGCCTGTCCCTGCAACCAATTTGGCCCTGCGCCACGCCACCCCCAAAGTTATTAGTACTACTAACCACACCCTCTCTCTCTCTCTACTTAGCAGTAGTACTAACATGGACAATTAGGCTGTACTACAACCTTTTGCCAAGCTACGTGTACAGGTAAATCGCACACATTTTGTCATCTTTGGAGGCTGAAACATGGGGAAATATAATGTGAAAACCGTTAAATAAGTGAAAACTCATGAAAATTATACTTAAAAGTTCTCTAAATGACTAAATTTATATAAAATTAATAGAGATAAATATAGACATGAAATACATTTACATCAAATCTCAAGTCGAAACTCAACTTCATTTGAGAGAATATAAAAGACAAAATTTAGGTGAATAGTGTTCTATTATTTTTATCCGAAATTTGGCATTTTTGTTACTCCCAAATAAAGTTGAGTTTGCAATTTTTGTTACTCCCAAATAAAGTTGAGTTTAACTTGATATTCGGTGTGAATATATTTCATGCCTACACTTCTCTCCAGTAATTTTATCATGAATTTATAAACTTTTAGTTCCGATTTTCATGTGTTTTTACTTATTTGATGGTTTCCATCGGATATGTCCCTGAAATATGGTATTGAAGTACAACATAGTTCATACTTGAACCGTGTTTGAAGTCATGTAAGGGCGTTACAAGCTCATAGGTTTTACTTACATACAATTGGTGGGATAAAAGGCACCGGTAATTTCTTCAAGATTGATAAAATAAATGTCTAGCGCTATAAGGCCATGGCACACATCAAATATTGTTTAGAACAGAGTATTTCTAGCTCCATAAATTGTTGGATTTGAATTTGTGATTACATTGATAATAATTGATTGAATCAGTATGTTCTTATTTTAGAGAAAATAAAAAAAACCACTATAATTTAACTTACAAACTCCAAAACTAGTCTGGATCTGTAATTTAGGTTATGCTAAACAAGGCCTAAAGCAAAGAAGTAATGCTTGGAGAACATGTTTTTAAATCAATATGGACCATCTTCTAAAATGGGCACACTGTGCAACCGAAATGGTTATTAGCGACTTAATATCCAATCCTTAAAAAAACTACGTTGAAAATATCCTAAATCCCAAAATTAAATTTTAAAATCTAATTTTGGTAGCGATTGATTATTTGTAGGGGCAAATGATGAGGCCCTAAATCAACCATGTTTAGCTACTTCCTCGCTTTCTTTAAACATGTTTCATACGCTACAAACTGATATTTTTTTGCAATACCTTTTATTAAAAAAAATATTTTAAGTTTGCAAAAGCTAATGTTTAATTAATCCTACACTAATAACTCTCCTCGTATGGCTTACCGCCGATAAGCTTAGTCAAAACCCTGATCCGAACAATACATAAGAGCGGTCCCGGGAAAAAGAGAAACCATTTCGGTTACACCACACAACACAGCCTCACCTCTCATGCTGTCATGCATGTGGTGCACCTAGCAATTCCTCCCTCCCTATCTGTCTTTCTCCTCTAATCTAATCCACCTCCCCACTAATCCACCAGCTGTGTACACTGCAGCAAGCAGCAGCAGCTAACCACTCTCACTAAAAACTATAGCAGCTGCAGTAACAGCAAGCAGCATCACCCACCTTCTTCTTGGTCAAAGCCATCCATCCCACCACTCACCCATCCCTCCCAGTATAAGCCAAACCAATCCATAGAGGAGGAAGAGGAGGACCAGGTGGTGGCACACCTAAGCTTTGTGCAGTGCCATTCACGCACCTGCAGCTTCCAGCTTTGCCACATGGACCAGCCGGCGCCGGCGCCGGAGCCTATGCTTCTCGACGCGCCGCCACCCGCCGCCGTCGCCTGCGACAAGGTATGCTGGCCGGATCTTGGCGTGCTGATCCGTGGTTTTGCGGTTCTTTGCTGTGTGCTGATTTAGTTTGCTGTTCTTGGTGGAGCAGAAGCAGCAGGAGGGGGAGGCGCCGTACGCGGAGGGGAATGACGCGGTGACCGGGCACATCATCTCCACCACCATCGGGGGCAAGAACGGCGAGCCCAAGAGGGTGAGACACGAGCCTTCCCCCGCTTTGTTGTTTTGGTCTTGGTTTCCATTTCTTGAGTTGCAGTGAAATGCTGCCGGTTCTTGGTTTAGGAAGGTGTTCTTGTGTGTTCTGCAGCTAGTTTCTTGACTCCGTGTAGTGATTTTGGTGATGTGAAAGCCATTGGCTCTGAGAGAGGCATGTGGATTAGTGGTCAGATTTGGCTAAAGAAGCAAACTATATTGGTAGATATCAGCCAATTTATTTAGTGTTAGCTGTTTATGTTCTTGTATTACTGTAAGATCTGTTGTAAATAACTAATTATGGCTTGTTTGGTGCTCATTTTTGGTGGTTTGTAGGGGAAAAAGTTGGGTGTGTTGGATTACATTGTTGTGAACACTAGTGCTCATAATTAAATTTTGGTCTTAAGATGGTAATTTTGTACTTGATTTTCAGACAATTAGCTACATGGCGGAGCGCGTTGTGGGCACTGGTTCTTTCGGTATCGTGTTTCAGGTGATTCATCTTTCAGAAAGTTGTTATTTGTTTCTTTCTTTTCGTGCTGTCGACTTGTTGGTCTGATGTTTAGCTTGCTTGTTTCATGTGTAGGCTAAATGCTTGGAGACGGGAGAGACTGTTGCCATTAAGAAGGTATTGCAGGACCGACGGTACAAGAACCGCGAGCTTCAGCTTATGCGCGCAATGGACCACCCCAATGTCATCTCCCTGAAGCATTGCTTCTTCTCAACCACAAGTAGGGATGAGCTGTTCCTCAATCTTGTCATGGAATATGTTCCAGAAACGCTCTACCGTGTGCTTAAGCACTACAGCAATGCCAACCACCGGATGCCACTTATCTATGTCAAGCTTTACATGTATCAGGTGTGTGGATTGCTAATCAATTATAAATTTTGAAATGCCTGCCTTCCTGTCATCCTGTGTGCCCCTTCTAAGTCTATTCTACATTGATTGCAGTTATTTAGGGGGCTTGCGTACATTCATACTGTTCCAGGGGTCTGTCATAGGGATGTGAAGCCACAAAATGTTTTGGTAGGTATTCATGATCAGATTATTGTGCTGCTATGCAATGGCCTTTGGTTATTGGCTCTGAATTCCTTTCTTGCAATACAGGTGGATCCTCTAACTCACCAAGTCAAGCTATGTGACTTTGGGAGTGCAAAAGCACTGGTATGTTGGCCTTTTTCACCCTAAAGTTTTGTAATACACACACATTACTTTAGACCATTCTTTTTTTTTAATAGGACTTTAGACGATTCTTGCTGTAGACTAGTCAGTTTTGAATCTTACCACTTGTTAAGTTGGAGCTAGCCCTGTGTTACTGAATCGTTCAAAGAACTCTGATATACTTGGTGAATCTTACCCCTTTTTTTTTCTTCCTTTTTCTTATGCCCGATGGAAGCTTCATGGAAATTCCTTAGTTTTACACCTTTGTCCACCTTATTCTAGATGTTTGCTACAATTGTACTTTTGATAATTTTGATCGTACTGTCCTACTAATATCCATTACTTTACTGTTCCATCAGGTCCCGGGTGAACCCAATATATCATATATATGTTCACGCTATTACCGAGCTCCGGAGCTCATATTTGGTGCAACTGAATATACTACGTCAATAGATATATGGTCAGCTGGGTGTGTTCTTGCAGAGCTACTCCTTGGTCAGGTTGGTTTCTTTTTTCTTATGGTTGACAGATCTACAAACTTTTGGTTCCGTTGTTTAAGCATGCTGCCATCGCTGTTGCTGTGATTTTGATTTATCTTGTATTTGTTTTTGGTAGCCATTGTTTCCAGGGGAGAGTGCAGTCGATCAGCTTGTAGAGATAATTAAGGTACTGCAAGACATGCCATGCAGTTCTAATTTTGCTCCTACTATTGAGTATGGACATCTTCTCTAACCTTGTATGATATTCTTGCAGGTTCTTGGTACACCAACCCGTGAGGAAATACGTTGCATGAACCCGAACTATACAGAGTTTAGGTTTCCGCAGATAAAAGCTCACCCTTGGCACAAGGTAAGCATACAATCTTATGCATGTTGAGTCATATATCACGTCATCTTTTATAGTTTCCTGGACAACTATGAAAATGTAGTTGGGCTCATTTCCAATAATAGATTCTGGACACCAGATTGCTTTACAATGCAATGTGTAAATAAGGAGGTGCATACAGGTACTGATTTCTCTAACTTCTGCGTAGGTTTTCCACAAGAGGATGCCTCCTGAAGCAATAGACCTTGCTTCACGCCTTCTTCAATATTCACCGAGTCTCCGCTGCACTGCTGTGAGTATATTCTTGCTGCAATTTTAAGTATCAGAACAGTAGAAAACAAAATTTTTTCACTACTGCCCACAGCAGTGGGGGGCACTGTAAAATGCCCCTTTTCTTATTGCTGTTATGCAAGTCTGCCTACTGTAGCAGGTCATATGAGCTGTTACTTTTCACCCTTAAGAGTTGCACAAATTTGAGTGTAACCAAGGAATTTTCTTAATCACTTTGCCCTCCAAGTGCTCTTTGATTTGTGCAACTCCTGAAATGGGGTGGAGTGGAGAAACACTCCTTGTTTCTCTCTTTTTTCTTTTTTCCTAAAGTAGATTGAAGAATGCTAGTCTTCACTAACTTTGGTTTTAGTGGGGCATGGCCATTATGGTTATGATCTTTAGTGGTCCATTACCAAATCAATGTTGGGGTGGATGATAGTTGTCTCATGTTTAGTCGTTATTCAGTGTAATTGCAATAGCCAGATGACAACTTAATATTGATTTATTTCCGATGTGCTTATTCATTTGAACATCTTTATGCAGCTTGATGCATGTGCACATCCTTTCTTTGATGAGCTGCGAGAGCCGAATGCACGCTTGCCAAACGGACGTCCATTTCCACCACTATTCAACTTCAAACATGAAGTAAGTGAATCAGATGAAACATAATCTGCTACACAACTTCAGATCTTGGTATCCATGAGAAAATGTATGCTCTCCTTGGTGCTCATTGGTGCTGCATTTTGGTCTCTACAGCTAGCAAATTCTTCTCCAGAGCTCATCAGCAGGCTCATACCAGAACATGTTCGACGGCAAGCTGCCCACAGCTTCTTCAATACTGGGAGCTAAAAATGCTAAATGCACACCACCAGACCTTTTGTTGGATCGTTTTCGCGGAACCGGTGAAGTTCACATGAAGGCTGAGTCAGATGATTCTTCGAATCCCCGCAAAACAAAAAGAAAAGAAAATATGATTCCTCAGATGATGAGATGCAAATGCTTCGTTGGAAGTTCAATTCAATCATCGAAGAAGAACAACATTGTAAATCGAGAAGTTTTTGCATCGTGAGTTTGGTAGTGAAACCGGGATAAAAGCTGGTATGACGGAGGAAACCGAAATGTTTAGATCCATGACTGAGTTTTCTTTCATTTTTTTTGCCCAATTGTAACAGAAGAGTATAGTTCCCTAATGTAGGCGTAGTTGTAACCTGTAAACTGCCCCTGTTTTGTTCCCATTCCATGATGTAAATGCCACCATGCTTCTGATGAATAACTCTCCTTGTAACCTTGTTCCTTCCATCCTTGACTGTTTACCTTAATGCAAGGAGATTCTAATCAAAGCCGTGGACGGTGTACACTGTACATGTACCGTGCTACACGGAAGGACATATTTGAATTTTTTTTTTCTTTCTCGAAAGATTAAATCAAGCAGTGCTGGATTTTTATTTTAAAAAAATGGCACAACTTTCGATGGTCAACCATAAGCAATCAGTGTCGTCTTAAAACCCCTTCCCCCATATGCACAATACCTGTCTTTCTAAATTGTTTAGTATAAATTAAGATTTTTTTAAAAAAACTATATTGCTATTTATTTGAATAGAAATTGTTGGGGTAGAATGGGAAAACTTTTAAATGAAAGATGATTAATGTAACAAGTACTAGTACTATAGTGTGAACTGAATTGGGACAAACTTTAAACACTGTAAAACGAAAACTAATAGAGGGAGCACTGAAAAGATGAATTACGTACCACCTGAACCTAGAGATGAAAAAAAAAGGCATGGGACAGTTAGGGCTTAGGAGTTAGGACCCATAACTTGTTAGGTTTGTAAGATTAAATAAAATTTAATAATATATTTGGTTTGTATGGAAAATGTTATCATTTTTTCTATAAACTTAGTTTGACTTAAAAAAAAGTCAAAACGTTATAGTATTGTACTCCCTCCGTCCGTGAATATAAGGATATTCACTATTCTTGTGTAACGTTTGACCACTCATCTTATTCAAAAAATGTGCAAATATAAAAATCAAAAAGTTGTACTGAAAGTACTTTAGATAATACAGTAAGTCACAAATAAAATAAATAATAATTTCAAAATTTTTTGAATAAGACGAATGGTCAAATGGAGCAAGAAAAATGTTAAAATCCATTATATTCACGGATGGAGGGAGTATGAAACATGGGACTGGGAAAGTATATAATTTGTGAAAATATTTAAACTTAGGCCCTATTTGGTTCTAGGGGTGAAAAGTTTTGGCGTGTCACATCGGATATACGGACACGCATTTGAAATATTAAACGTAGACTAATAATAAAACAAATTACAGATTCCGCATGTAAACTGCGAGACGAATTTATTAAGCCTAATTAATCCGTCATTAGCAAATGTTTACTGTAGCATCACATTGTCGAATCATGGAGCAATTAGACTTAAACATTCGTCTCGCAATTTACACGCAATTTGTGTAATTAGCTTTTTTTCTATATTTAATACTCCATACATGTGTCCAAACATACGATACGACAGGGTGAAAAGTTTTTGCGTGGGAAAAAAAACAAAACATGCCTTACATTGATTCAGTCCTACTGGTGTGTTTAGTTCACGCCAAAATTGGAAGTTTGGTTGAAATTGGAACGGTGTGACGGAAAAGTTAGAAGTT
Organism: Oryza longistaminata; assembly: GCA_009805545.1. Taxonomy (NCBI): domain Eukaryota; kingdom Viridiplantae; phylum Streptophyta; class Magnoliopsida; order Poales; family Poaceae; genus Oryza; species Oryza longistaminata. The sequence continues at coordinate 11,384,077 of CM020182.1, read as the reverse complement.
TATGTGTGTAGGAAAGTTTTGATGTGATGGAAAAGTTGGAAGTTTGAAAAAAAAAGTTTGGAACTAAACTCGACCGTGAAGGTTTTCTAGAAGTAAATTTCACAGAACTACAGATACTTGGGTCAAATTATCACAAAACTATAGATATAAGAATGTGTATCACTCCCTTCGTCCTAAAATAAGTGCAGTTTTGGCACTGTTCATGTTCAACGTTTGACCGTTCATCTTATTTGAAAAAAAATCATGATTAGTATTTTTATTGTTATTACATGATAAAACATGAATAGTGCTTTATGTGTGACTAATATTTTTTAGTTTTTTCATGATTTTTTTAAATAAGACGAACGATCAAAACGCTGAACACGGATATCTATGGCTGCACTTATTTTGGGACGGATGTAGTACAAAACTACAATTTAGCATCAAACTTTTCACAAAACTACAGATTTAATACACCATATCACAAAACTACAGATTTAGTGATGAAATTATCAAAGAACTACATATTCTAGAGTTTAGATCATAGCACTATTATTTATTTCAACTTATAAAACCTGTAGTTTTGTGATAAAACCGTTTTCAAATGTGCAGTTTTGTGATAAAATAGTTGTTAAATCTATAGTTTTGTGTGCTATAATACCTTAAATCTGTAGTTCTGTGATAAATTTTACACTACATCAGTAGTTTTATAAAACACAATCTTAAATCTGTAGTTTTCTGATAGTTTGAACTAAGTATACCTAGTTTTGTAAAATTTAGTCTGTTTTCTAGCTCCGCCGCTACTTGGACCCACCTTCCTCGACATGTGAGCATTGCGCGGATCGACTTGACATGGCCTGATTCGTCTCCAATCCTGCCATCCCATGTCGTAGGTCAACTTGTTTATAGCTTCGTCCCTCCCCCTCCCCGCGCCTTTTCCTTCAGTTCGCAGCATCTCCCCGTCCCCCATCATTTTCTCCCATTTCTTGATTTCTTGTCATTATTATTATTACTATATTCCCCAACACCAAGATTCCCTTCCCTGGTGGTTGATCGATCGATGCGCCCAGCCCACATGGCCGCGTGCCGATCGCCATCATGACATTGCCATGGCGGTGATCGCCGCCGCCGGAGGGGAGGACGACGCGGGCGGCGTCGCGCATGTGGTGGTCGACGTCGAGGATGATCATGCCGCGGCGGCGGGTGATGATGATCGCAGCCGGCGGCCGAGCACGGGCTGCAGGATTTGCCACCTCGGCGGCGGCGGCCGGCGGCGACGACGAGATGACGGCGGAGAGCGGGAGCGGGCGCTGGTGAGGCTCGGGTGCGGCTGCCGCGGCGAGCTGGCGGGCGGCGCACCGGCGTTGCGCCGAGGCGTGGTTCTCCGTCAGGGGCAACAGGTACTCACTCCCATCCGATCCGATCAACCTCGATCCATTTCTTTGTACAAGAAGAAAGTTAATGGATGATGAATTCCTTAATAATAATTTCAAGAAAAAATTGTTGATGGAGCTTTCTTTGTTTCCCTACAATAATCGAAATTCTAAATTCCAAGTAAGATCAGTTCTAAAGATAATTACTATCTTTGCGCCAAAATATAAGGGCAAAATCTAAAATCTGTTATATTTTAGGCTGAAGTTATAATTGTTACAGCATTTTGGCGAAATATATAGAAGGGGTTGTATACCTTGTGTTTTGAGTTCGCCTTTTCTTTTTCATGAAAAAGGACTCATGATTTCAAAGCGATTTAATTAGCATGTGCTGGTGAGGTTCATGTTTCTGTCGAAACCAGTTTGAAGTACGTAATATCTAAGTTATTTATTTATTTATATGGCCATAAATTATGACAATAATGGGATGGAATCTTCGCTGTAGTGAAAAAGAAAGAATAAAGCCGTGCAATCATGGTGGAATAATCCCTTGCAATCCTAGCATATTACCTAATACTAACTGGGAGCCTGGGAGCATTGACCTGGCATCAGTTGGGCGCATCTTGATTGGTCCAATAAGCAATTTTATTTAATTTACAAGTTAGGGTGCTATTAATTCAAAAAATAGCTATTATTACTAGCTAGCATAAAAGAAAACTACCCTTTTAAAATATTGATAGAAAACTACACATGTGAATTATTGCAAACACTCGCACCATGTGGACCTAAGTATCATTCACACTGTTCAAGAACTTATCTTTGATGGTGATTCATTGCTTTGTACTAGTAGCATCTTTGAATTTGCCTTGCTTGTAGCATCAATCCAATCTCTTTCCTCTAGCACTATTCTGCTTCTAGCATCAATACAATGAATTGAGACCCGCTGACTTTAGCGGTTAAAGTGAGAGGTGAAGTACCATGACTTTAGGGTTTTTCCAGCCATCCGATTCGTAACGAACGAACGAGATCGACCACTACTGTATGATACAATATATAATAAACAATAATGTGATAGTACAATTCCTGTTTTGCACTGTTGCTACTGTAAATAATTACAAAATAATTGTTTGCTACTGTAGTGGTAGACTCATGGTACTGCACGCCTCTACTTTTAGGCTCCAAACTTGGTGTATGAATCTCCTTAAAATGAAGATGAAGATGAAGATTAAGTATTTCACGTAAAATGAGGTGGTAATAACGTATGATTGATTGAGTTTTAATTATCACAAACTTGAAAATGAAGTAATATAATATTTTAGAGCAACTTTCATATATAAAGTTCTCGTATGAAACACACCGTTTAGCAGTTTAAAAAACGTGCCACGAGTATCCAAAATTTCATTCAACTCTTGGAGAAACGAACGCAGCCTTACGATCTGGATCCACAATACAATGCCTTCGTTTCAACCCCCTCAGGTCCGAATAAGTGCTGCCTCAATATTTCGTAAGGATAAAAAATATCTTCAACTCGAGTAACAATTCACATTTATTTTTTTATTTCATCATATGCTTTATACGTAGTTTAATACCATGGTAATTCAAACACAAATATTTGAATGCATAGAATTCAGCAGCTTCGTTTTTAAGCATGTTAGGTATAATCAAGGGCCTTGCAGGAGGAGGTTTTGTTTAACGGCATTGTTGAATATATATACCTCTAAGCACGATTTGTTTCTAAACTATAACGTTTTTACAGAAAATACATATATTTATCAACATATATAAGCGATTCGCAAAATATTTACAATATTTTGCATGGAACTCACAAAAATGGCAGGCGCTGCGAGATCTGCGGCGAGACGGCGGCGAACATCACCGGCTGGGGCGGCGGAGGCAAGGAATTCATGAAGCGGTGGCACGCGACGGCGGCCATCGACGGCGAAGGCTCCTCCAAGGCTTGTAGCGGCTTCTGCAAGAGCCACTCCTTGTGCAATCTCTTGATTGCGTGCTTGATCATTGTAATCGTCTTGCCATGGTTGCTCCATAAACATGTGCTTTGAGATCCTCTAAATCGCCATTTTGGATAAATCATTTTCAGCTAAAGGTTTGTGGAGATCGATTCAATTGAGATGGCCATTTTAGATGATAAAACGTTTGGTGTTTTTTTTTACCCAATTTACCATTTTTTTATACTACGAACAAATACGCACCATATCGATATAAAAACATGCGCCCAAAGCATAGCAATGCATTGACATTACCAAGAGAGCAAGATGTATACCAGTCAGGGTTTACCTTACCGCCAGGGCCGGGGTTACCGCGCCCCGGCGGTAAGCACGGTTACCGCGCGGTAACCGCAGTAACCGTGAAAAACCGTACAAAACCGTGCAAAATTTATCAAAAATTCAAATTATTTTTTAAATTTATTTGAATTTAAGGAGGTTACCGCGGTATTTATATTACCGTACCCCCGCGGTAAGCCCGGTAACCGCGGTAACCGCGCGGTTACCGGCGGTAAGGTAAACCCTGATACCAGTGTGTTTGTGCAAGTTATCAGCCTTAGCCATGAAGATGTCACAAGTCGCAGTCCAAAATAACAAAATGGCACCCAAAATAACCTCACTAACATGAACAATTTGACTGTTGCTACTTAGCTTTTGCCTGACACAGGAGAAGGCAGAAATACAGATAACAAAAGCGGGTGGATTGATTCCAAGTCTGCCTCAATATTAAGATTTAAAACAAGGATATCATTAAGCATTTGATGGAAATATAGACGCAGGTCAACTCCAACAGAGGCAAAATTGACAGTGCATTTGGTTTTTCAAGAAAGACAGTTCCATGATTCAGATGAACCCTCACTTAATTCTACAGGATAACTGGTTAAACTCTTGCCAATTACGACGTGTTTGCTTGGGCCTTGTTGAGGATGACACCCTCATACTTGACCTGGAACCACTTCATGGCATCTTCCTTGGTCACCCTGTGCTGGATTCCAACACGGGACTTGCACCTGCGCCGGCGAGCAACACGGTATCCAGCACGCTCAAGAACAACATAGAAGTCCATGCCATAAATACCAGTTGACGGGTCGTACCTGAAAAATTGATTAGACAAGTTAATTGTCTTAGCATGAGTACTCCTAGTTACGCTTAGTATAAGATTGTCTACAATACGAATTATCTACAATACAAAGCACAGAAAAGGTGTTTCAGATATACAAGTGGCTCAAGCAAATGAGTTGCAAAGTAAACCGAAATAAACTAGGAAACATAAGGAATGTTGCAGAATGTTAATTGTAGACAAGAACACATCGTAAGTCAGGCCCAATGTGCCTTTGTAATAATGTAAATATTATCGTGATAATTAATAAAGATGTGTCTTTTGTATCAAGTTTGTTGTGGTGTACCAAAGAGGGGCAAAAATTTCGTTCAGGCCTCAAAAAATTCCCCTTCATGTAGAAATAAACAATGGCGCACACATCAGGAACATTCAATGGCTATATGTGCAAATAAGATCATTCGGTGTATGATAGAATAATGATTTACAACAGCAAATGTAGAGAACGAGCAACTGAGCATTAAGAATGCACATTTGTGTTTATATTTCACATAGGAACATCTACCAACCCTACTATCCACTAAAGCATATCGCGATCGCATCAGGTAAATAAACGTCCAGAGACCAAACAACCGCAACCAATTCGCATTCATGTTATAGCCATATAAACACAAGGAAAGCACACTGAAACCGTATGAATTAACATGAGAGCAAGACAGATAGATGGTCTTTACTTGATGCCAAGATCAATGTGCTCCTGGATACCGAACCCGAAGCATCCGGTCTCGCTGAAGTTCCTCCTCAGCAGCTCGTACTCCTTGACCTTGAGGCCGCTCTCCAAAAGCTGCATGGCCTTCTCGCCCCTGACGGTGACGTAGCACGCGATCTTTTCGTTACGACGGATACCGAATGACCTCACGGTGTACCTCGCTGCAAACATCGCATCACATCACTCTCACCGTAAGAACCCAACATTGATAAACAACGCGATGAAAGAGATTACAAAGCTTGGAACAAAATTCGCTTACCCTTGGAGAAAACTGGGCTCTGCCCACTCAGCTGCTCCAACACCTAGGAAGGAGAACGAAACAGAGAATTTTTTTTGATTAAAAACAAATCAAGAGTTGCATACAGAAGATCGTGGAAGTGGAAGCAAGAATTCGATTCGAACTGCGACGCATGCATTTCTTGAGACAAGTTTTTGCTTAAATCATATCGCGGACGAGCAGATCTATCACCCAAATCGAACCAATGGAGGATATACCTTGGAGGCGCGGGTGAGCCTGTCGCCGCTCTCGCCGACGGAGATGTTGAGCACGAGCTTCTGCACCTTGATCTCCCGCATCGGGTTCGATTGCTTCTTCTCCGACGCCTGCAAAACCCAAATAAAAAAAAAACACGCGGCGTGAGCAACCAACCAATCTCCACGGAACCCATCACAGGATGATGGACGGAGAAGCCGAGCATTTCGCCGGTGGCGGCGAGGGGGGAAGGAGGAGCTCACTCACCATGGCGAGACGGGAGGGCGGCGGCGGCGGGGGAGGAGAGGGAAGAAGGGTTTAGGTGTGGTGGCTTCGGCGGCGGAAACCCTAGAAATGCACCCTCGGGTGCTTATATAGCGAGGAGGCTGGCGGAGAGAGCGCTCTGATCGCGGAATGGACGGCTCGGATGGAGTTGTTGTTCTGTTTTGTGACTTGTTATTTTGGGCCGTGACATATGACTTAGCCTGGCCCAGATAGTTTGTTGGGCTAGGATTAGTCACTGATAGGCCTTCCCTTGCTTGGACATACTTATAGTTAACTATTGAGAGTTACTGCTCATTTCATTCACATCTAAAAAAAACCTCAATTTGCAAAGTTGAGCTTAGCTCAATTGGCTAAGTTTGCTGTGGTGCAACCAGTTAGATTTAATATCGGTGCTCGTAGTTATTTGTTCTTTCAGTGATAATCGATGTACCCTCGACAACAACTCGACGACAAGGCAACTGTGATGATTTCATCAATCTAACTTCAATGTGCCTCGAGATCTGTTTTTTTCCCGATGTTAGCGACTGACAAAAATGTCACCAGATCTGTTGCACTCGTGTTGTTCTTCTTTTCGTTGATCTCAGCTAGTTACCTCGTTATGGGGAAAGAGAGATCTTTAGGAGATATCACGGGTATAGGATAAAAATAGAGGGTACAATCCCGGAGCTCATATTGCTATATACAACCCTGAACTTGGACTGAAAATACAGCACAACAGCATTAAGTCCTGATAATTTTGCATTCCAGGCAATTTCATGTCCTACTCTACCAAGTTTTTTTTTCTTAATTTTGATATCTCCGCTGCAAGTTTTCAGGCATCTTTCTTCGGTGTAAAAAATTTGGATGGACTCCATGCCACATCGTAGAGAAATAGAAGCTCAACTGGATTTGCAGTGCCTTACTCAACGATGATTAGGCAGTTGATCCAAATCTTTGCCAAGGACAGAGCATATTTGCATGCTCAAACTCTGTTTGCAATCATTGCTGAAGACGGCAGCGTTATGAAAAATAAGACTTGGTCTGTATCATCACTTGCAATCATCCCTATGACTCCTTGCTTCATTTGCTTCAAGAATGCACCATTGATGTTAGATTGGCATGTATTTTTAATGACAAACTCCTCGTATTGATGATGTTGTATCTCTTCCCTTCCCATGATAATTACTCAAGAGTCATCAAATTTAAATCAGTAAACTACTGTGGCAGATCAGAAAAACAACCAGTACAGTGACAACAATCCATAGGGATATATAATCAAGCCAAGCTCAAATTATCCAGCAACTTGACAATCTTCTGCTCTGCAGGATCATGGAGCACACCACTCATTGCCTTCTCCCACTCACTTGATTCCAAAGCGTTAACGCTAGCCAATTGGCACAACACTGACTCCAGTGACGCCGCATCTCCTTCCCTCTCAATCCATCCAACAAATTTCCTCACACCGTCCTTGCTTGGTGCAAACCCCTTGAATACCATCTCATTGAAAACCCTCCTCGCCTCGTTGAATCCCCCAGCATCACAAATCCCATCAAACAGCCTCCTGTAGGTGACTACATCAGGACGGCATCCCCTTCGCGGCATATCCTCAACCAACTCACTTGCATCCCGCCACCGCCCCATCTTGCATAGACCACCAACCAGTGTATTATAGCTCACAGAGTCCGGCTTGCACCCACCCTTCTGCATGTCATCAAGCGCTGCAAACGCAGCATCCAGATCCCCTTCATCCTCGCAAAACCCTGCAATCATCGCATTGTGCACCTCTCTACCAACCTTGATTCCCTTTTCCTTCATCTCCTCCAGCAAACTAACAACCTCCTCTTTCTTCCCTACCCGGAAAAATGCCCTTGCCAGCGTCGCGTAAGCTCCTGAATCCACCAAAGGTTCTGAATTGCTCACCATCTCCTCCTTGAGCTTGTGCGCATCATCCACCTTTCCCTTCTCGCAGAGCGCCTTCATCAGGCTAATAAACTAGGAAACATAAGGAATGTTGCAGAATGTTAATTGTAGACAAGAACACATCGTAATATAAGGTCACAAAAACAATCAAAAGTAAACCATTTGATAAAGATGAGAACAGTGTTCTGATCTTGGTTAATCATGGTTAAATTAAGATATTTAACCTGGAATAACATTATCTAACTTGAGGTCATAAGCCCCTATAGTTACACCTGGGTTCATATAAAATAACTTCTATGTCAAACTATTTAAACTAGGACAGTACCAAAGAGGGGCAAAAATTTCGTTCAGGCCTCACAAATTTCCACTTCATGTAGAAATAAACAATGGCGCACACATCAGGAATTCCATGCAATGTCAAATTGTGGCATATATGAAATGACATACAATGACTAAGGAACATTCAATGGCTATATGTGCAAATAAGATCATTCGGTGTATGATAGAATAATGATTTACAACAGCAAATGTAGAGAACGAGCAACTTAGCATTCAAGAATGAACATTTGTGTTTATATTTCACATAGGAACATCTACCAACCCTACTATCCACTAAAGCATATCGCGATCGCATCAGGTAAATAAACGTCCAGAGACCAAACAACCGCAACCAATTCGCATTCATGTCATAGCCATATAAACAGAAGGAAAGCACACTGAAACCGTATGAATTAACATGAGTGCAAGACAGATAGATGGTCTTTACTTGATGCCAAGATCAATGTGCTCCTGGATACCGAACCCGAAGCATCCGGTCTCGCTGAAGTTCCTCCTCAGCAGCTCGTACTCCTTGACCTTGAGGCCGCTCTCCAAAAGCTGCATGGCCTTCTCGCCCCTGACGGTGACGTAGCACGCGATCTTCTCGTTACGACGGATACCGAATGACCTCACGGTGTACCTCGCTGCAAACATCACATCACATCACTCTCACCGTAAGAAACCAACCACACGGTGACACCATTGGTAACAACGCGATGAAAGAGATTACAAAGGTAGAAACAAAATTCGCTTACCCTTGGAGAAAACTGGGCTCTGCCCACTCAGCTGCTCCAACACCTAGGAAGGAGAACGAAACAGAGAATTTTTTTTTGATTAAAAACAAATCAAGAGTTGCATACAGAAGATCGTGGAAGTGGAAGCAAGAATTCGATTCGAACTGCGACGCATGCATTTCTTGAGACAAGTTTTTGCTTAAATCATATCGCGGACGAGCAGATCTATCACCCAAATCGAACCAATGGAGGATATACCTTGGAGGCGCGGGTGAGCCTGTCGCCGCTCTCGCCGACGGAGATGTTGAGCACGAGCTTCTGCACCTTGATCTCCCGCATCGGGTTCGCCTGCTTCTTCTCCGACGCCTGCAAAACCCAAATAAAAAAAAACACGCGGCGTGAGCAACCAACCAATCTCCACGGAACCCATCACAGGATGATGGACGGAGAAGCCGAGCATTTCGCCGGTGGCGGCGAGGGGGGAAGGAGGAGCTCACTCACCATGGCGAGACGGGAGGGCGGCGGCGGCGGGGGAGGAGAGGGAAGAAGGGTTTAGGTGTGGTGGCTTCGGCGGCGGAAACCCTAGAAATGCACCCTCGGGTGCTTATATAGCGAGGAGGCTGGCGGAGAGAGCGCTCTGATCGCGGAATGGACGGCTCGGATGGAGTTGTTGTTCTGTTTTGTGACTTGTTATTTTGGGCCGTGACATGACTTAGCCTGGCCCAGATAGTTTGTTGGGCTAGGATTAGTCACTGATAGGCCTTCCCTTGCTTGGACATACTTATAGTTAACTATTGAGAGTTACTGCTCATTTCATTCACATCTAAAAAAAACCTCAATTTGCAAAGTTGAGCGTAGCTCAATTGGCTAAGTTTGCTGTGGTGCAACCAGTTAGATTTAATATCGGTGCTCGTAGTTATTTGTTCTTTCAGTGATAATCGATGTACCCTCGACAACAACTCGACGACAAGGCAACTGTGATGATTTCATCAATCTAACTTCAATGTGCCTCGAGATCTGTTTTTTTCCCGATGTTAGCGACTGACAAAAATGTCACCAGATCTGTTGCACTCGTGTTGTTCTTCTTTTCGTTGATCTCAGCTAGTTACCTCGTTATGGGGAAAGAGAGATCTTTAGGAGATATCACGGGTATAGGATAAAAATAGAGGGTACAATCCCGGAGCTCATATTGCTATATACAACCCTGAACTTGGACTGAAAATACAGCACAACAGCATTAAGTCCTGATAATTTTGCATTCCAGGCAATTTCATGTCCTACTCTACCAAGTTTTTTTTTCTTAATTTTGATATCTCCGCTGCAAGTTTTCAGGCATCTTTCTTCGGTGTAAAAAATTTGGATGGACTCCATGCCACATCGTAGAGAAACAGAAGCTCAACTGGATTTGCAGTACCTTACTCAACGTTGATTAGGCAGTTGACCAAATCCTTGCCAAGGACAGAGCATATTTGCATGCTCAAACTCTGTTTGCAATCATTGCTGAAGACGGCAGCATTATGAAAAATAAGACTTGGTCTGTATCATCACTTGCAATCATCCCTATGACTCCTTGCTTCATTTGCTTCAAGAATGCACCATTGATGTTAGATTGGCATGTATTTTTAATGACAAACTCCTCGTATTGATGATGTTGTATCTCTTCCCTTCCCATGATAATTACTCAAGAGTCATCAAATTTAAATCAGTAAACTACTGTGGCAGATCAGAAAAACAACCAGTACAGTGACAACAATCCATAGGGATATATAATCAAGCCAAGCTCAAATTATCCAGCAACTTGACAATCTTCTGCTCTGCAGGATCATGGAGCACACCACTCATTGCCTTCTCCCACTCACTTGATTCCAAAGCGTTAACGCTAGCCAATTGGCACAACACTGACTCCAGTGACGCCGCATCTCCTTCCCTCTCAATCCATCCAACAAATTTCCTCACACCGTCCTTGCTTGGTGCAAACCCCTTGAATACCATCTCATTGAAAACCCTCCTCGCCTCGTTGAATCCCCCAGCATCACAAATCCCATCAAACAGCCTCCTGTAGGTGACTACATCAGGACGGCATCCCCTTCGCGGCATATCCTCAACCAACTCACTTGCATCCCGCCACCGCCCCATCTTGCATAGACCACCAACCAGTGTATTATAGCTCACAGAGTCCGGCTTGCACCCACCCTTCTGCATGTCATCAAGCGCTGCAAACGCAGCATCCAGATCCCCTTCATCCTCGCAAAACCCTGCAATCATCGCATTGTGCACCTCTCTACCAACCTTGATTCCCTTTTCCTTCATCTCCTCCAGCAAACTAACAACCTCCTCTTTCTTCCCTACCCGGAAAAATGCCCTTGCCAGCGTCGCGTAAGCTCCTGAATCCACCAAAGGTTCTGAATTGCTCACCATCTCCTCCTTGAGCTTGTGCGCATCATCCACCTTTCCCTTCTCGCAGAGCGCCTTCATCAGGCTCGCATACACATGAGCGTTCGGCCTAATGTTGTACTGCAAAGACATCACCTCCTTAACCTTGAATGCCTCCTCTAGACGGCCGGCCTCGCAGAAAGCAGTGACGAGGGTGCCAAACGTGACGACAGTCGGGGCGACCCCCCGCTGCAGCATTTCGTCGAACAGGAGGCAGGCGTTGTCGACGGAGCCAGAGTCAGCCACCGCGGCGCGCATTAGGATGTTGTAGGTGCACGCGTCGGGGTGGATGCCGGAGCCGCGGCACTCGGAGAGGAGCTCCGGGAGGGGCGCGCGGCAGGCGAGGAGGGCGTGGAGGAGCGTGTTGAGGGCGCGGGCGGTGCGCGGCGCCGGGAACGCCGGGTGCGCGAGCGCGGGGCGGCGGCGGGGAGGCGGCGCGGCCGTACGCGGAGATGACGGGCAAGGAGGGGCTCGGCGCGGCGGAGCGAGGAGGGGAGCCGGGCGAGGACGGACTCCATGGCCGGGAAGAGGCGCGCGGCGGCGAGCTTGCAGACGATGATGTCGTAGCAGCGGAGGGAGTAGCGAACGGCGGCGCGGGGAGGGAGGATGGCCCGGCGGCGGCCGTCGGGTGGGGCTGAGGAAGAGGCGGAGCGCGGCCGCCGGGTCGGGCTCGCGGCGGAGCGCGGCGGCGAGGTGGTAGGAGGAGGAGAACTTGGCGGTGGCGCCGCTCATGTCGGTGGGCTTACGGCGTCGCGGCGGGCGACGTGGCGTGCGCAAGCTTTGAAGCCGTACACCTCTATTGGGCTTCCTGGGGTAAGTAGCCCATCGTAGCCCAAGGCCTACCACTCCCTCCGTTTATACGGTTCGATTTGTTTTTTCAAACTTCCATATGTTCGATTAAGTTTGTAAAAAAAAAACAACAACTTTTATAACAAGGGATTAGTGTCATTAAATATAATATTAAATATCTTTTGATACTGTTTTTTTATGTAAAAGTATTGCTATGTTTTTTTTATAAAATTGGTTAAACTTAAAAAAGTTTTACTTAAAAAATTCGACGTGTATTGTAATATGTACGAAGGTCAGTGGAGATTGTCTACAGTGCACGTCAGTGTCTGCTACTGCATCAGCAGTACTGTAGAGGATGTGCATTCGTACGAAGGGAGTACTCAACAAGTAAACTAAAAAAATTGGAATAGCCCAAAATCCTACTCCATCCGTCCCAAAATAAGTGTAGCCGTAGGTATTCGTGTCCAACATTTTACCACCCGTCTTATTTGAAAATTTTATAAAAAAATTAAAAGAAAATAGTCACACATAAAGTACTATTCATGTTTTATCATCTAATAACAATAAAAATATTAATCATAAAAATTTTTCAAATAAGACGAACGGTCCAACGTTGGACATGAATAGCATAAAACTATACTTATTTTGGGACGAAGGGAGTACTAGTTTCTTTTAGTGATGTCATTGATGTCACGCTCAGAAATTCATGAACCAGAATTCCAAGCAGAATATGCATTAAACCCTGTCCAGGACCGACTAGGGAACACAAATGATAAAGTTGACGAACATATGCACGTCTTACACAACATATAGAAAGTCTTACAAATGCCACGAAAAAAGGTAAAAGCTAGCTAAACTAAGGTAACTGATGCTAGCAGCACATGACTCCACTCCATATGCATCCTCGACGGTACGGACGAAGCTCTCTCCTCCGACTTGCCTCCGTCTGAGAAATTCTCCAGCTTTGAGATGGGGGAAAAATAAAGATTGAGTGGTACTCACTATACTCAGCAAGTTACGACAAGAGAAGGTACGATGCAGGCATTTCTTAGGAGGCTAGGTTTTTTTTAATTTTTTTTTGTGTAAAGCAGTAGTTGAAAGCAGTAAAAATGTTGAATCAAAATTAAGCAATATTAATCATCGCTGTCCAACGTTACACCACGTTGCGACAAACCTAACCATCCACCTGAACTTATTAAGGTGAGACTAATCATGACGAAGTTGGTTGATCGCCCATAACCATGCGCACGGCTATTCAAATAGTTTACTCTAGGCGGAGGTGTACAATTATACCCACAAGACATGATTCCACACATGTGTCATGCCCCAAAGTACCACTACGGTACTGTAAAGGGAAAACCGTAACATGCCCCTTCGCATAACCCTCCCATAACCATGCACACCACACTGAGGTTTTACCCCACCCTTAAATCGGGATGGACAGCCCCTCCTCGTGTGCCGTGGTGACTCCGGCATCCAATCAACCCTTAAACCGGGGACAATCCAACTCTATCACGCCCACCCTCGCCTCGGTGCCTAGAAAATGGTCGAGTTATACTACAAGTCCAGCAATTGCCCATGCTTGCTTAAGCACGGTAAATCTTCGAGAGGTTTCTCGTGAACCAGTCATCAACTATCCCTCCCCATCCCCATTAGGAAGAAAAGAGAAGGAAGAAGAGGGCGGATGACATATGGGACCCACATATTTTTTTTATTTTTTATTTTTTATTTTGCTGACTAGGATGCCACGCCAGCGAAATCAGAGATTCATGTTGCTATAGGACCCGAATTGTATGGTTTTGTATAGTTTAGGGGTGAAGATTTCTGGTTTTGGAGATTATGGAAGTCAAACAAACTAGATGTAAAGTTGAGAGACGACAGGTGAACTTATTCCTTTCTCTCGATTTACCACGTGAGCACGTACATATGGGCCACGTCCTCGTGGCTCAGGCACCAGCAGCCCAGTCGATGGCCCAAGCCAGCCGCACCAGCCAGGCTCTGAGCTCCCAGGCACATGCATGTTTCATGTTCGTCATGCATGCGTGACACGAAAATTACGTTTTATTTCTTTCGGAGGAGACTATGGATCGGTCGCCGGATGCAGATTTGCAAAAATCGGGCACGGACGTCAGCATGATGTCAGTGCCACGCATGCGTGCAAAACCACTTTAAACTAATTTTTCTTTTAAATTACTTATCCAAATCATGATCCGATTGCACCATTAAATTCGTTGCAATTAAATCTTCAAAACAAGACCACATATGGATATATTCCGACGAATTTTTTTTAGATTATTATTGAATTATTTTTAAATGTTGCACGATGTTCCACCAAGTATATTGGAATTGTTTCACTAAATAGATCGAAAATGTTTCAATAGTTTAAATCGGGCGTTGTTTCATCTTATATAAAAACAACGTTTCAGCAAATAGTGAAGGAATGTTCTAGTTCACTGCAACATTAGATCTATACATAGTGAAATATTGTGAGTACACTAGGTGAAACATTTTTGGTGAAACAAAAAAATGAAACGAATTCACTTAATAGAGGGTTTCCAAAATATGTGGGTGATTTGTTGCAAAGGAGTATGTGGTGTAGACACGTGGCAGGTGGACAGGGACACGTGGTGGGGCCCATGGGGGAGACACGTGCGCGAGCGACCGATCCTGGCGCAGGGCGCCGATCGATCGATCCGGAGCATTCTCCATTTGTTCCACCATAAAAAATACTGCTCAGTTTGATCCATTTATTTTTAAAAATAACATATTTTTCATATAAAAACTTTATCATTGAATTTGTATTTCTTTTCTTTTTTCTTTTACAATCTCTAGACACGTAATATGTGCTAATTTGTACTCCTCTTCCATTTCATATTATAAGTAGTTACTCTTTAAGTCTAGTCAAACTTTGATTAGTTTGGCCAAGTTTATAAAAAAATAGTAACATTTACATCACCAAATTAGTTTCATTAAATTAAATATTGTATATATATCTACGTTTGGAGCCTTTCGAATATTAATTTAAACCTAAATGACGTGCATTTCAATATTTCTATGTTTGGGGCCTTTCGAAATTAGGAATTCTTTCTAATCAACATTTGATTTTGAAAAAGGAAAAAAAAACAAACAACTTTAACAAAGCTACTGTAAAATATATGTAAAATTCTTGCGTTCAAAAAATGGAGGGAACTTTTTCCAATACCATCAAATATGCTAAAAGATTAATGAGATAAGTGCGCATGTTTGTACTCATATGCGTGCATACGGATGTATTTTAGAACATATAGTTAGAAATACTTATATTTTATATTTTGGAACGTAGGGAATATATCCATCTTACCTTCAAAATGAAATTAATTGCTCACCCAGCGCCATCTTAGCAAATGGATCTCAAGATCTCACTGTTTCCGAATCCTATGATTGATTGTTTTGGATGCGTTTCAGATAGCTAGAGAAGTTTAGTTAGCTTCCATTCATACCTAAGATCGAATATAACATGGTTGTATCATTGCAGTTAACCAATAAAGGAAAATGTCAACCATCAACTGGTGATTAAACCGTAAAATGGAAAGGAGTAATCTGTAAGAAAAGTAGAGATCACTGCATACAAATAATTAACAATTGTCCTGCTTCCTATCATCACGTACTATGTCCTGATAGCCTTTTAGAATGTGATGCAATGTTGTTCTGTGTACTTGCAGTGTCAATTAAGTGTTGCAGGCGTTGGCGACAACATCATGCTCACTAAATGATCACTTCACGACTGTTAGCTAAATGAGAGCTTTTATCTCTTCAGTGAAAGCAAATGGAAGAAAAAAGAAGTTTGGAGAGATGATTTATGGCAGTACTTTTGTGATGGTTGAACTTGGGAGTACCCTTTATGGTTCATTAATTCGGATAAAATGATTGGGTTTTTGCAATTCCCATGGAATTTCTGTTGCATCAAAATATATGGGAGCAAATGTACCTGACGCGGTCAAGCGATGACTTCCAAACTAGTGTCTTTTCACTATTAACACAGGTGAAATCTTGTAGGACCTTTTGGACTTAATTAATAAATGAATGATTTTCGCTTACTATAGATATCAACATATTGTAAAAAAAAAGAAGGAAAATAAGCATCCTACCTCCTTTGAAATGCATGAATCTACCCCAGTTAATGGGTTCTCTGAAATACGTAAATGTAATTTTATACTCTCTGTTCCCTTAGAGCAGGTACAATAGCAGGCTATAAGCCGGCTGTAACCATATATCGAGAAGAAAAGAGAAGAGAGAGAAGAAAGCGGGCTACAGATTTGTAGCCGGCTGCAACACGGACTCCAAGATGTTATGTGTGTATGAGAGGTGGGACCGTGTATTAATGGTGCAGTATATTTTTATAGTTAACTATTATATAATAGGCTATTAGATTGGCTATAGATGTTTTGGAGCCAGTTAGGTGGCTATACTATTGACCTTGCCTCTTATGCACAACGGTATGAGGGGTAGCGGCATCGGATCGAGCTAACTTAATTAAGACTATTGCATTTTCCAATGACCATCCACTTTTTTCAGACATCGACGTTAGTAAGTGGAGTAGTCGACAATGAACGGCAGGGAGAAGCTAATGCGCGCCACCAGCCACCCGACTACTCCCTCCATCCAAAAAAAAGACAAACCCTGGGTTTACGTGTCAACGTTTGACCGTCCGTCTTATTTAAAAAAAAAATTATGAAAAAAAGACAAGTCACACATAAAGCATTAATCATGTTTTATCATCTAACACAATAAAAACTACTAACGATTTTGCTATATATTTGTCCACAAATTTTCTCCCCAAAAATTTAATAGATGGTAATTGTACAGTACAATCGTAGTGTAATTACACTGTAACTTGCATATAATTACACTGTAACTATAATGTAACATGTATGTAACTTTCAAAAATCTCTCTGTAATATGTTATTTCGGTAAAATAGAGGTTGTGGGAACAAATCCTTACACATATGTGTGTGCTGTGATTTTTTTTCCTCACCAAAACAAATCTTGTAATAGATTTAACGATTCAAAATTACGTGAAACTTATATACAAGTTACACTATAGTTACATGCAAATTACAGTGTAATTACATATAAGTTACAGTGTAATTACACTAGGATTGTACTATAATTACATCTGTCAAATTTTTAAAAGAAAATTTGTCGACAAAATGTATAGGTGGTCCCAAATACTAATTATAAAAAAAATTCATATAAGACGGATAGTTAAACATTGGACACGAAAATCAGGGTTTGTCTTTTTTTTTTGTTTGAGACGGAGGAAGTACACGGGAGGTGGCTCTGCCAGTATGCATCCCTTTCCTACCATTGCATCCGGCCTCCCTAGACCCTAAGTCTGCCCCCTTCCCCACTCCTGCAGGCTGCAGCACAAGAGTATCTTTTCTAGTTGTTGGAATCGTCCTTTCGCCTCCCCTCCAGTTAGAGATGGTAATTAGCCTAACTTTTCAGCATAGAAAACTTGAGGATCGGTTTAAAATAGGTTGGGTTAGATTTTTTACTGTATGTCTTCACCTAAAAATTTATAAGGGTTAGGTAGGGTTGTAAAAATACTTATGGATATTGACCAATAATTACCACCTCTACCTCCAGTAGATGGAGCCATATTAAGGTCGGGTAACATATACAATTATATAGAATGATCAAACAGCTGTTTTGAGCTTGAGGAATGGTTGCTATTTTTATTTGCAAATTTACCACTATTTTTTTAATTTTGTAAAGATGCCACTCGAATGATAGTTTTAATGGTATTTTTGTAATTTTTCAGTGACAATCTTACAATAATGATTCAAAACAATGATAAATTTACACCTGTTCATTTTTATTATCGTTTTCACGCTAAGGTGCAGCGATATTGGTTGCACTGTTGCACAATGGAGGAATGTCCTGTTCAAACAGAATCTCATAGGGGGTCCATCTCAACGCATCTCCATTTATCTCCATGGATCCATAATTTCACACACATCAACTCATCAATGAGGGTTTAGATTTATCCAATTAATGCCAACTACTGAAGCCACAGGGCCCCTTAGCCCCAGATTATCACAAGGCCCACAGATAGCATCATTTTTCCATTTAATTTTTAATTTTTAGGCAAATATAACCATTCACGCTTAGGCTGTATTCGGAAGTACTTGTTGCTAACTCATTATACCCTCCCAACAAAGAATGAGGTAGGTCATTAGACCATGACTAATGAAGTATCAGTAAAAAAACGTAAAAAATAAATTAATATGATTTTTGAAAATCTTGTAGAAATTGCTTAAAAACCTTATTTTAACATTTCAAAAAGTGTGCATGCAGAAAACGAGTAAGTAAAAATTGAAAAAGAACTACCAAACACCCTTGGTGGTGCACATGTCTTAAAGCAGTTTCACAATACTCTAATTTAAAAGAAATTGTTGGTGTTGAAAATTTTGATCTTCGAGACTCGAGTCAAATTAAATTTCAAGTCGTTCTGATATAAATCAACATCATGGTGTGGCGAAGAAGGTTTTGACCTCTTTTTACTACAGTAGTTTTCATGTGCTTAAGCATTTTTAGATAACATGATTAATTGGGTGGATATTTCTTCAAATCACTTGTGCTCTGATGTCTCGCGCACATGAATATGCGAATATATCCCATGCCTGATTTGAAAAACGCAAAGCACAAGAATTAAAGTTGGGTGGGACAAGGCTAGTTAAATACTACGTTCGTCGAAAAATATAGGAGATTTTAGTTAGATTAGCACATTATAGAATACCGGCTTTTAGGCTCTCTGTCTAAACTCTTGACTCTTAATATTAACATATATTACATCCAACCAAAATCCATTGTATTTTAGATAGAGAGGTGCTACATATCTAAAACTGAATAAATGTGTTGTATTAAGGTTTTATTGGTTGCCTATATTCTCGTACTACATATCTAAAATTGAATAAATGTGTTGTATTAAGGTCTTATTGGTTGCCTATATTCTCTAATAAGTCAGAACGGTTTATTAGGACATAACAACTAATTTATAGGTAAAACTTTTATATACGTGTTCTTAACGACTTAAAATCAATTCTGTAAAAGAAACTACATATTGAAATTCAAATTTTGGTTTCGGCTTTGGCTTATTAGGACAATTGATGGGGTTAGTTGCTACCGCTAGAGGGAGACTGGTGTGTTGGCGCCTAAGATCGATTTCGATTTGTGGTTATAGAGCTCAAATTCACCGCGATTTCGATGATGTGGAGGAGAAGGCGCTAGATATGTTACACTGCTGGATTGATGGATTGATGGTACTATCTAAGTATTCCCTCCATTTTAAAATATAACAACTTCTATCATTTAGAATTTATCATAAAATATGAATAGCAGCCACTCAAGGAGGGGATAGAGGGGTTTATATACCTGGGCCCCCGTTGTAGGCAAAGATTCCATCTTTTGAAAGTTCCGAAATGTATTTCAGAAATATCTGAAAATCACTAGAGAGCAGCTTCACTTTCATAGCCATTTTCAGAATTTCCGAAAATTTTTAGAATTTTTTGGAAAATCTGAAAATCAGCAAAGAGCAAAACAACTACTCCCTTCGGTTCCATAATTCTTGACGTTTTGGACAATGACACGGTCTCCAAATATATCTTTGACTTTGTTTTTCTATTATAGTATATACAATAAATAAATGCATGTTTTACTTTTCTTATAGTACTTTGAAAGACAAATCTATATTTGTTGCTCTAGTTCCTTTGAACTACATATTTTTAAAGTTACTGATGATCAAAATTATAAAAGTTTGACCTCAACCTTGTCCAAAACGTCAAGAATTATGGAACCGGAAGGAGTATAACTTTTTTATTGGAGTCCACTTTTTATGATCTTGGACTCTATGGAAAGCTTATTTAGAGGACTACCCAACTCAACCAAAAGCAATGTCTAAAACCACTCAAATGATAGGTTAATGCTTGAGTTTCTCTTAAGATAGCACTAGGATATGTCATTTTGAGCAACGAGACATCACAAACACATCGATGTTGCATTCCTCTTAATATTACAGTTTTCCTACACTCAAATATAAATAGGTAGAGAATTATACCAATAGGAATGTCTTCATGCCGTCTTCCTTTCTTTGTCTTAAGGATGCCAACACCAAAACCGTTTCATCATATATTCTTGAAATGATTGATGTGAACACCTTGTATCTTCAAATGGACACGGTCTATTACGACAAAGCCGTTACTCGCCCTTCACCACCGGATTTGGTCCTTCGACGCCAAGCCCCTTGCTTTCCCTTCCCCACCTCATGGTCCATCGCGACTGAGCATCACTTGTCTTTTACCGTCTTACCATAGTAGCCACTTTGTACCTCTCATCTTCAATATCTTCACTTTGTCATCATTGATATCTTTTGGTATCATGATCTCCCTTGAGCATCAACACCTTTTTTTTAATTCTTGAAACTATTTTTCTCATTCAACTCAATGAAATTGTTAGTCCCAATGATCTAATTATCAACCTCCACTTGTTGACCAATTGATCGCATGCATAGAATGATATGAATAAATGATGAGTATTAATCAACACCACAAGTGTCATATAGTCAAATGTAAATATCTCAATTAAATGAAAGTGAATAACTTAGATCAAATACATGCATAACTAAGGTATATGATTTACTCCCTCTAAATGTATGCATACGAAATATCTGTGTGAAGCAAGAATATGCATAAAAAGAATATGAAACATTGATATCTTATCCTATACAAGAATATAAGGCATTTATCAAATATAAACAATAAAATAAATATATACCTTCATCATCTCCATATTCTCAATGTAATGAGACTAAACAAGAGAAAATGTTCAAACAAAACATTAATCTCACATGCATATATCAATCACATGAAAATGATACATAAAACTTGCTTTCCGTGCACTTCATCCTTATTGTGTTTTAGGTCCACCATCAACGAATGTTTCTACCTCAACTTATATGAAGTCCGGAAACTACCTCTCACGATTTCCACTTTCATATTCACATAAGACTAGACAAAGAAATGCTTGTAAAAATATTAGTCTCATATAGTTGAATTTATCACTAATCATCAAAATCAAATTAATGATATTTGAACTTTCAAATATAAATCACAAACTAGTTGTTCATCATAAAATATATACATTAAAAACCATTGATTTCACACCTAAAAACTTCAAATATTTAGGATGGAGGTAGTACTCGACATCGGTTACTACGGTTCAGTGGATAAATCAGAAATGTTATAGCCGGTAAATCGGACATATAGCCGTGGTTTCAGCGGTCCAAACAATAATACTATGAGCCGCATATGAAATGATTGATCATGTGATCCCTTCTCTTGAAGTCGTGGTGCAAAGACATTCTACATGTGCTACGTACAGCCCCTTTCAGCATGCATGGTACAACTACAGTGCTTCTCAGTAACTCAGTAAGGCAGTAACTGGTGGTATGTCCTGTAAATGAGCATTAGCAACAAAGTACTATCTCTCGGTTCAGAATAAATTCATTTTTATGCTCCCATTTATTTTTGAGTAATCATTGTATTAGAGTTTATGAAAGTAGTGAATAAATATATAAGGAATAAATAAAGGAATAAATAATTGTCTTGGGATTTAATAAAGTGAAAGTATTGTAGTCTTTTAGTTTTGTATTGATATGGTCGAGATGGTTAAAAATGAATTTATTTTACGATTGGATGATGAATACTGCAATCATTACCTAGGGGTGTGATTACGTTCAGGAGAAAAAAAAATAGCACCTAAACTATCGGGGGCGATTGAATACCTCCTATACCTTTAACTATACAAACCGGACAAATGACCCCTCCCCCCTCCCCCCCCCCCCCAACAAAGCAGAGTTGGGAGCAAGAGATGTACAGCGTGGCCGTTCAGCGTGGCATAATGTGCCCTGTTAGCATTGCCCCCCCCCCCACCAAAAAAAAAGATTCCCTTTTTCTCCAAATCTCTAGCACTGGTAACTACGACAGCGACTGCGTGAGGACGTATGGTGCAGTCCACGGTGGCAACTATGGCGAGAGCGCACGGTGCAGTCCACGATGGTGAGCGGGGGTGACCTCCAGGATGTTGTTGATGGCGTCCTCCTTCCTAATGCCGTGCTTCTTCTCGACGATGGAGATGGTGGCCAGTGAAGGCTTGCGCGGAGGCGACTGCAGCGAACGACAAGAGCTATATAGCTCGTGTGGAGGCAGCGACAAGCCCGCCGCCGTCTCGAGCTTGGTGAGGGTGTTGGAGGCGGCGACCAACGACAGAGCTCGACGTCGCTTGGGGAGGGCTGCGGAACCGGAGCTTGCATGGAGGCAGCTGCAGTGGCGGCGAAGATGGAGCTCACGGGAAGAAAGTGATGAGACAGCCGCCATCTCGAGCTCTCTCGGTGACACTTTCTCGATCCCGCCCTCCATCTCGACCGTTATCGCTGCCTCTTCCATCCTCCCCGAGACCGGTGGGCATCGCATGTCTCGTCCCCAACCTCCACTGCTTCTCCCCATCCTTCCTAACCTCGGCGTCTCATCCTCGGTTTCCCTCGGCACGTGGTTCCACAATGGTGGTCCGGAAGAGCTCGGAGCCTTCGATCCAGACGACGGCAATACATTCCTACTAGTCGCAGGTGCAGGAGACGAACAAGGTGAGCACGGCGAAGGACCATGGCGCCACCCTACCTCGCCTCCCTATGCAAGACGCGACGTAGGATGTGGCGAGCGGGAGCCAAGCGGTGGTTGGCAGCGACGAGAGATAGATTAAGAAGATAGGGAGAGATTTGACAAGTGGACCCCACCAAAATTTTCTAAAGGATTATTGACTAGACTGCCACGCTTATGCCACATAGTACTGAAACCACTCCGGATTGAGTCAGGGGGTTATTTGTCCTTTCAATAGTTAAAGGTGTAAAATATCTGATATTCGAGTTTAGGGATATAATTCGATCGATCGTGATAGTTTAAGAGGTAACTCATACTTTTCCTTTACGTTTAAGCACGTTACATTATTCTTTTCGCTCGAATAATCGATCGGTGAGGTATATTTGTCCTCCTGAACAACAGTGGTCTTCTTTGACACATGATAGTATCCAGAAAACACAATCTGACGACAAGTTGAAAATTTTAAAAAATAAAGATCTTTGATCACGTACTCGGTCAGTACGTGATCGCTGCCATTGCACGTGATATCTGATCGTCCCATGCGCTCTGAAGAGAAAAGGGAGCCGTGCCGTGCCGAGTGGGTCCCACCCTGGGTAATAACAGTCACTCCTGATGACGAGTCAGAGATAGGCTAGGGCATCTTTTCTTCTCGCATGTATGTACGGCCAAGCATTTTTTAATGTGTGTGTTTTACTCCACGCCCAATGTACGGCCAAGCATCCGAGGTGGTAGAATGGTGCAATTTTGACACTATGACATTTTTTTACAGAACTTATTTTGCAAAAACTATACTCTTAAGCAAAAAATAAATTTCCTCTATCCCAAAATATAAGAACCTAAAACCGTACTCTACTAGAAAAACCATTTTTCCAAACGTGGATTTTTTCAAGCGGGTAGGCCCCTCGGAGCCAAACGGCCGCCTACGAAAATGACAATCGGAGGTGAGACCGTCGTCTGCTTGCGAAAATCAATTTTTTTTAGATAGACCTCTCAAGAGATCCACTTGGAAAAATACTTTTATTTTCATTAGAAAAAAAATGATTTTCGCATGCGGAACCTTAAGTGGTTTCGTCTGCAAAATGTGAGTACACTTTTAAATTTGATTTCCACAGCCCGTGCGTCTCCCTCTCCTTCTCCCTCACTTTTTCCTCCACTTCTCTCCTTCTCCCTCCCTTTTTTTTCCTCTCCCTCTCCCTCTACCGGACACGGCATCTGCACCGGCCACAACCGAGCGGAGGAGAAGGTGGGTGTGGAGAAGACGGCTCCGGCAGCGCAGGAGGCGGCGCACACGCGTCGTCGGCGGAGGAGGCCCCTCCCTCTCCCTCCGGCTCCCTCCCCCTCCTTCCCTCCCCTCCTAGATCCGGCGGGAGGGGAAGGGCGTCGGCGGCGGAGCGGCTCCCCTCCCCTCTCCCTCCCTTTCCCTCCCAAAACCCTAACTCTAGATCCGGCCGGAGGTGGGTAGAGCGCGGGTGCATGGGGGTGGTGGCAATTTTTTTGTTTGCCCAAAATATTTCCGTAGGTGGATGGCTGTGGCGCTTGCAAAGATGGAGTTGCTGCCTACAAAAATTATTTTCACAGGCCTTTGCATGCAGGCGGGCCTTTCTCCCGCCTGGGAAAACGTTTTTTGGCCACCTGGAAAAATGATTTTTCTAGTTGTGGTACAAGACACTTCGTAATACTACGAATATGGACAGACAATAAAGATTCGTATTATTATAAAATATCTTATATGATCCTAGATTCTTATATTTTGGGACAGAAATAATAAATATTTTTAGAGGTTTTATGAGAAAAGAATGTGGTGGATAACTTAAATGAAAGATTTATGATTGGTTAAGATGAGGGTATAGGTAGAGAAATAGTATATTGTAAATAATTATCCATAAATATACGTAACGTACGCGTTAATTATAAGAGTTCGGTGGTGTTCTTTTCTCCTGAAGATAAAGATAAAGATGAAGGTGAAGATTAAGTGTTTTATGCAAAAACGAGGTGATATTAACGTATAATTAATTGAGTTTTAATTATTACAAACTTGAGGAATATATTAATCTGATATTTTGGAGCAACTTTTATATAGAAAGTTTTTGTACGAAACTGTTAACAACCAAATTTGGTAAATATTCGTATCAGGAAAGGGGATTTGATCAAAGAAGGGTTGGAGGCGGAGATCGAGTTCTGGAACAGAGCAAGAATCGGCTGGAGTCTGGATCGGCTACGACTAGGATCGGCTAAGGTTGAGCTGAGCTAAGTAAGCTGGTATAGCCGATTCTGACAATACAATTTGTGCGCGACATCGGGCTCGGGTTGATGTGCTTCAAGATGATTGCCACGCATGGATAGAGTCCTGGGAAGGCAATTGTATCTATTAATTAGGATTATTTATGTAAATTCCTTATAGATAAGTGTGGGCAAGAGTCTGCCGCAAAGACTTGTGATATTTTAGAGTTTGTTAGAGTTAATGGTCGTGGCCGGTACGGGCTTATCTTGTAATCCTCGGGTATAAATAGACCCCGAACCCTATGTAAATACACACAGACACATTCAATACAATTCCGGCGCATTGCCACCTTTTGCTTTTGTTTTATTTCGACGAGTTCTTGCTTTCGGGTTGAGCTGCATCGGTTTCGATCTTCAACAAGAGGTAAAACTCGTTATGATGAATTATGTTCTCAGGGATTAGTGCTTATATCTTCATGACACTCTAATCTCGTTTATATAATTCGCCAAGTTATCATATATTTTACATAATTCTTAACAATATCTCTATTTAATCTACTATCGGCTAAAATTTGCATGCAAAAGACAGCCGATTAGGTTAGATCTTGACGTTGATTTGGATTATATAAGATATCTACCATTCTATAAATCTTCCAGTGGCTTGATTGTCTAGATATTGTTCTTCTTTTCATACTTAATGCTGCATCAGTTGAGTTTGATCTATTAAGTCGTGCTTAGAATATCAATCTCTAGCCTGCTTCCTGGTTGCCGATTAGAGTAGCATCGGAGTTTCAGCCGATCTTATCTGATTTAACTACGTTTGCTCCATACGCTCTATTGACATGTTAAATCTGCCTTTTATGTCAAAATATTATTGCATTTACATATATTAAGCTTCTGTTCGATATATTTTGCTTGTTCTAATATCTTAACATAGAGTTACATCGGAGTATTAGCCGATGCATGCTAGATCTATCTGATCGGCTATGCTATAAACATGCATAGTTCTGTCATCAATATATATTTCAATCTAAGTGATTTATACTGTCTCGGCAGTCGCGATCACTTAATTTAAGTATATGTTGATATAAGAATTATATACTGTTAATATCTACCGCCGATCGAATAGATTTAGTTCTCTATCATCTACTTCCAATTGCCGATCGATCTATATATGACATCGGCTCAAACGTAAATGATATGTCATCGGCATCCGGCCGATCGGCTATCATTTATAGATTTAACCACGGTTCTTTTGTCTTTATTTTTTGTTGATTACAGGATCAAATCAACTAGCACGCTCATACATCCAAAGGCGAGTTTTCGACCTGCACTGGAGTTAAGCAGATCTCCCAGGCCTCGTGTTTTCTATCAACAGAAACACACCGTTTAGCTGTTTGAAAAGCGTGCCACAAATATCTAAAATTTTTATCCACTTATTGTAGAAACGAATGGATCTTTAGTTAGCCATATAAACGAAACTCACGGTAGTCGGTACTAGTAGTTGTGTAATCCACCGCTTTAATTTATTTCTACTCGAGATGTTTGACACAACATTGTCGTTCGTTCACACATGAATGCCTGCAAAGATCCATATGTGAAAATCGATCGACATCGATTGACGAATAAAATAATAAACTTCTTCAAGTAAAGTGTGAGCATATTATTTTTCAATTAAATATGATATGGCCCAACGAGAACACTAGCTAGCTAGCAATTAGCATGCATAATTTGGATTCCATGGCTACAAACTAATTGCCCCCTAAACTATATATACTCCTACTCCCTCCGTTTCAAAAAAACCCATCTTACTCCGATTCGTTGTATTAGATTATATTCCATCCAAGTTAGGTTGGGTTTTTTAAGGACGAATGTCCAGATTCGTTAATTAGGTTATGTCACATTTAAGTACTAGCTTAAGATTTTTTTAGAACGGAGACAGTACATGAACCGAGAGAGTGATTGATGTCAGACTACTTTGCGAGTTTAGAAGCAGAAACATACACTGTGGGAGCTAATTTACAAACTGAAAGGGCTCCCCGGGAATGGGGCAAGCCTATTGTACTTAATCTCCTACAGGGGCCTGAGAGTGGTAGACCTAACACACAGGTTATAATAAATTAATTTGCAAAGCTAACAATTGCAATCGACAATGTTCCCTTTGGCAGATGCTGTTCATGTACAAAAGCCAAAGAGTCTCTATCGTCTATTCTTCTCTCCTTATGGACCTCACCATACCATATCATTCTCATATTTTGGTCCTGGAATTGATGATTGGTCGGAAAGCAGCTAGAGTGTAGTATAATT
Source organism: Oryza longistaminata (assembly GCA_009805545.1). Classification (NCBI taxonomy): domain Eukaryota; kingdom Viridiplantae; phylum Streptophyta; class Magnoliopsida; order Poales; family Poaceae; genus Oryza; species Oryza longistaminata. The sequence continues at coordinate 11,356,748 of CM020182.1, read as the reverse complement.
TTTGTTCGATTTATCCTTTTGTATCTGACTATATATGAGAGTCTCAGCGAGATGAAAAGGAAAAGCTAACCAACATTGGAGTCACTATTATTTCATAACTTTTCCCGAATTTGCTAGGTTAAGGCAATTAAAATTATGTCTAAGCTTTAGCTAACAACAAAGAGATGATTCTCAGAATCGTTAATTGGCGCAGCTGCTCACACAGTTGCTCCTTCGGCTTTGTGGTGCTAGCTGGCTTAGGCCTACATAGACTCATGGTAAGACTTTTTCCTATTAATTGATTTTAGAATATTTTAGTTACTTTAGACTATTATAGTAAATAAAAAAAATATCATATAGGTTGTGTTTAGTTCTGCGCAAAGTTTGGATTTTGGTTGAAATTGGAGATGATGTGACTAAAAAGTTGTGTGTATATGACAGGTTAATGTGATGGAAAAGGACTGAAGTTTGGATCCAAACTTTGGATCTAAACACAGCCATAGTAGTATTTGGTTTCTTCAACATTTCTAGTGAAGTTTTAAATTGCAAACAATTGCATGTTTTTTTATGTTAAACTTGCACCTGTTACACATAGGGTCCTTGCGTCATCCATATGGGGTGACACGTGCGGGCGGCAACCGAGTGGCACCTCAGCGCTCACACATCTCCGGCCACACCCTCACCATCGCCAGAGCAGGCTGACAGGAATCTATATCCGGTGGCGGGGCGTTCTTCTTCCTTTATGGCGGCGAGGTGTTCCTTCCCTCCTTGCCTGTGGTCCATGGATGCCGACAAAGGTGTGGCAAGGCGCTGGGAGGGATGGACAGATCTAATGTATCATCGACTGGATCCGGTATCCTCTAGGGGGTAGGAGGCAATGTGCAACATGAGCCAACATCTCCGGTGTGAGCTGCTTCCCTGGCTCCTATATGGCGACGTGATTGGAATGGCCATATCTAGACCCAACGCGTCCTCGACTAGATCCAGTCTCCCGGGCTCGGACCTATGAGGCCGACGATGGTCATGACGTGAGGCAGTGGTCTAAGGCGCCAAGGGAAGCATTGGCCGTTGGTTCGTAGGGATTATTTAAACTGGTTGTCATAGTAAATAAATAAAAAATCTTTAGATAGACTTTATTGTTGATTTGTTTGTAATATTAACAAAATGTTCAAAATGAAACAAATTTGTCCAAGCCCAAATGGTAGTAAGTAGCTCTCGTGGGACTCAGAGAAAAGGTGACGTATCATGTATCTTCCACTTGAAAGCAAAACCTATCGATGTCTCCCACCTACAATGGCTAAATATTCTCCTTGTTCCTCCTAGCTAGTACAGTACCTGGTATAGGAAGAACAACGTCTAGTGCAACGCCGTTTTCGAATTTGTCCCTCTAGCTATAGCTTTAAAGGTTATAACCTCCATATCACAATCGATGATCTACAGTTCACATGATTTTTCTAGAATTCAGTCCTGTATAAAACATGAACTTGCTCTAAGATTATTATTGTATTAAGTGTTACTCTTTCGGTTTTTGCTATTTGTCCTCTATGAAGCCAATACCGTCTCTAATATACATTCTATAATATACATGTTTTCATGTTTGCTTCTTATAAATATATATTTGTAGTTCTTTAAAAATATTTATAAATGTTATAAAAAATATAACTAAATGAAGTGTTTTTAAGATACACATATTATCATCATCTCTTTACTTTTCCATTTTTAATATTTTTGTATAATTAATATTTTCATATTTGACCGAACATATCTAATATAATACTCCCTCCATTTCAGAATAAGTTAATTTTTGGTCTCTTCGATTTATCTAGAATAGTTTATTTTTTTAGCAATCATTGCATCAGAGTTTGTGAAAGTAGGGTATATCTGTATTGGGATTAAATAAATAGATAAATGGTTATATTAATTTGATAAAGAGAGGGTATTTTTGTTTTTGTAAATGAACTTATTTTAGGATAGAGTAAGCATCTACTATAAGTAAGTAACGATGGTGTAATAATATATTCGTGAGCGTATGACTATATCCTACCATGTTTTAAATCCAGTTGCCTATAAATGTTACGCACACGTATATGTGTTTTCAAGAAGATTTTAGTAACATATTAGGAAAGTGGGAAATTACTGCTGGTATCATGTGCTAATGTCTCTTCAAGCATGTCTTAATTAATAAATCGTATTCATGAGAATGTGAGTGTGCTCTGTTACGTAGAGGTGTATGCTAGTGTTCTTTGTAATGGAAAATTAGGTCAAAGATAGCATTTACTCCCTCCGACTCATGATATAAGGGATTTTAAATTTTTATTTGGATTGTTTGACCACTCGTCTTATTTAAATTTTTTTTGCAAATATAAAAAACGAAAAGTCGTGCTTAAAGTACTTTGGATAATAAAGTAAGTAAAAAAAATAAATAATAATTCCAAATTTTTTTGAATAAGATGAGTGGTCCAACAGTACAAGCAAAAACTCAAAATTCCTTATATTATGGGACTGAGGGAGTACCTCTTACTACTGAGGAAGTAGTACTGTACTCCCTCCATTCCAAATTGATCTACATATAGTTTTTGTGAGGTTATTCCTAAATGATCATTATATTTGTGTTCATTCATTAAGTCTATTCGTTATTTGTGTATTGGAGTAAATGAGCATTGATGCATGCATCCATGCACACAAGTATTTCTAACCCACACGCAATATCTTGATTTGCTGGCTAGGAAATAGTGGGGATAGTGCATGCATTGAATTTGTTGCTAGAGTAAATATAGTATGGCTGTGTTTAGTTGAGGGGGAAGTTTGGATTTTGGTTGAAATTGAAGATGATGTGACTGAAAAATTGTGTGTGTATGACAGGTTGATGTGATGGAAAATGACTGGAGTTTGGATCCAAACTTTGGATCTAAACACAGCCTATGAGAGAGTTATTAGCTTTTTTTTTTGGTTTTGATGTACTTATGAAATATGTAGATCAATTTGGAATGGAGGGATTACATTGCTTTGAGAGAGACACGACCTGGTAAATGATGACATTGGACTGGCGAGGATAATTACGGTGAGGAAGACACGGGCGGCCCCTGTTTGTTTTGTTGCCCTAACGGCTATGACAGGTGGGCCCATCACATCGAGTTCAAATCATTTTCAATGAATGTGTCCGGCCCATTACCTTGGTTGCTTTTCATGATTTAGCCGTTTACATGTTGGACGTTGCCACGGTAGTAGTAGTACTGCCTGTACTGCTTACTGCTCACTTGACTTTCTGCAGGTAAAATGTCTTTTAACAGCGAGATAGAACAGAAACAGTGATGTGGTCCATGTGGATATGGGTAACACTTGATAAACTTTGGTTATGTTGATTAATCCTTTTTTAAGATAATAAAATTTATTTCGGTTTTTTACTTTAATGGAAAAATATAATCAGTTATTACCAAGATTGCAGATCAAATGGCTGCGAATTACAAAATCACAGCTTAATTAGAATAAAAAAACTACACATACTACCAACCTAGTAAAAGATAGAGATAACATAAACCTAAAGATAGAGATAACGATTTGGTTAATGTTTGATTTTAGCTCTTATGGTTTTCCTTTGAGAAACCCCTCTTAAGTTTATGTGGGCATATATGAGTAATTTCATAGGATTTTTACGATAATTGAACTAAATCTTGTGAAAATTCTATAAAATTTTCATTTATAAAAAGGGTCTCTCATCCTTCTTTGAAATGGAGGAATTTCAAAGAATTTTCAAGAACTTGAGCCATTTCCTACCCAAAAAAAAAAGCACACGTATATGTGTTTTCAAGAAGATTTTAGTAACATATTAGGAAAGTGGGAAATTACTGCTGGTATCATGTGCTAATGTCTCTTCAAGCATGTTTTAATTAATAAATCATATTCATGAGGATGTGAGTGTGGTCTGTTACGTGTAGAGGTGTATGCTACTTCCCCCGTTTCACAATATAAGTCATTCTAGCATTTTCCACATTTATATTGATGTTAATGAATCTAGACATATATATATCTATATAGATTCATTAACATCAATATGAATATGGAAAATGCTATAATGAGTTACATTGTGAAACGGAGGGAGTAGTTTTCTTTGTAATGGAAAAATAGGTCAAAGATAATATTTACCTCTTACTGCGAAGGAAGTAGTACTGTACATTGCTTTGCGAGAGACACGACCTGGTAAATGATGACATTGCACTGGCGAGGATAATTGCGGGGGGAGGAAGACACGGGCGGCCCCTGTTTGTTTTGTTGCCCTAATGGCTATGACAGGTGGGCCCATCACATCGAGTTCAAATCATTTTCAATGAATGTGTCCGGTCCATTTACCTTGGCTGCTTTTTATGATTTAGCCGTTTACGGGCCTGTTCATTTTGATGCCATTTTCAACCTTACCAAATTTTGGTAAAGTTACAAAAAAAGTGGCTACATTTAGTTTGCTACCAAATTTTGGTAACTATATAAGAAATCCTGTCAAAATTTTGGCAAGTTTGCCAAAATTTTGGCAACTATACCAAAATTTGGCAATGCCAAAATTTGGTAAGGTTTTTTTTGGCATCAAACTGAACATGCCCTCACTTGACTTTCTGCAGGGAAAATGTCTTTTAACAGCGAGATAGAACAGAAACAGTGATGTGGTCCATGTGGATGTGGGTAACACTTGATAAACTTTGGTAATGTTGATTAATCTTTTTTAAGATAATAAAATTTATTTCGGTTTTTTACTAAATAAAAATATAATCAAGTATTAGCAATATTGCAGATCAATTGGCTGTGAATTACAAAATCGCATCTTAATTAGAATAAAAGAACTATACACATAGGTTGTGTTCTTTTCTCCTGAAAATGAAGTGTAGATTAAGTTTTTTACGTAAAACAAGGTAGTATTAATATATGATTGATTGAGTTTTAATTATTACAAACTTAAAAAATAGATTAATATGATATTTTAGAGCAAATTTCATATACAAAGTTTTTCGCATGAAACGCACCGTTTAGCAGTTTGAAAATCGTACCATGAAAATTTTAATCTTAATCCAACTCTTGTTGGAGAAAAGAAAGGAGATAACATAAACCTAAAGATAGAGATAACGATTTGGTTAATGTTTCATTTTAGCTCTTATGGTTTTCCTTTGAGAAACCCCTCTTAAGTTTATGTGGGCATAGATGAGTAATTTCGTAGGATCTTTACTATAATTGAACTAAATCTTGTGAAAATTCTATAAAATTTTCATTTATAAAAAGAGTCTCTCATCCTTCTTTGAAATGGAGGTATTTCAAAGAATTTTCAAGAAGTTGAGCCATTTCCTACAAAAAGAAAAAACTAATGAGCCTCTAATGAGCCAAAAAGAGTTCCATTAAATTTCTGCATTTCAAATGAGCCTCTAATGTTAATATCTATTCATTCAACATATAGATTCACGCTTTTAACAATTCCCATATTACCCCAAAAGTTACAACTAATTAAAAAACTTGCCCAGGAGATCTAGTCAGGATATATGCAGCCATATTATTCTACTTGTTCCCACAAGTGGGTAATATACCCCCAAACATTTCCTACTTGACATTTAAAAACTTCAAAACTATCACCTGTAAAAATGCCAAAAGAAAAAAAATATTTTGCCCATACATCACAGCAGGAATCCGGATCCAATGTTCTGTAAAAAGAAAATAAACCCTAAAGCCCCCAAAAAAATCACAAAAGGGATTTTTTTTTTTGCCGGTGTGCTTCCTACCTAATTATCAAAACATCAGAAATTAAAAAAGAGAGCAAACATCCCCTCCTAAACAAAATCTGTCAATTTTTTTAAAAAAAAACAAAAAACGCTTCCCCATCTGTACCTCATGCCATTTTAATAATCAGATAGTACAGTACATGACAGCATACTTAATTATTATATTTAATTTAATGAACCTGTTTTACAGTACTATAGCACGGTAGCACCGCCTCTAATTATTCTCTTTCCTTTAATTAATTAATTAATCAATAATGTGTTCCATCCTAGCTAGCCCTCCAATTTCTTTTCCATTTCAAGAAACCAAAGCGAGCAGCAAGAAGCTGAGCCCAGTGGAAGCTTTGCTCTGAGTGAGCTCAGTGAGAGTGAGAGCTTGAGCTACCAATGGAGACGCTAATGGCGGCCGAGCTGCCGCAGCAGAAGGCCGGCGGCGGCCTGGCGCGGCGGCTGGTCAGGCTGCTCCGCCGGAAGCGCTCCACGGCGTCTCTGTCGCCGGCGGCGGCGGCGAGTACGACGAGTCGTCATGGACAGCTCCATCAACTCGCTGAGTAAGCTCAAGCTGTCCGCGGCGAAGCTCGACGTGCTGTTCAGGAGCGCGGCGCAGCCGGCGCGTCCCCGGCGGTGGACGCCGCCGCGGCGCACGCGCTCGTGGCGAGCCTCTTCGCCGGCGTGTCGGCGGTGAAGGCGACGTACGCGCAGCTGCAGCAGGCGCAGCACCCCTACGACGCCGAGGCGATCCAGTCGCGGACGCCGCGATGGTCGCCGAGCTCACCAAGCTCTCCGACCACAGCGGCGGTTCGCCAGGGACCCGTCGCCGCGGCAAGAGCGCGGCGGCCGGGCCCGCGGCGCTCGCCGCGCACGCCGACGAGCAGCGCCACCTCCTCCGGACCTACGAGATCACGGCGGGGAAGCTCGGGCGGGAGCTCCGCGCGCGGGACGCCGAGGCGGAGCGCGCCCGCGCCGCGCTCGCCGACGAGCTCCGCGCCGCGCGCGCGCTGGAGGAGCGCGCCCACCCGGGCCGCACCCTCGCCGCGCTCGACGGCCTCCACCTCTCCGCTCAACGCCACCCACTTCCTCACCGCGCTGCGCCACGCCACCAGGTCGGTCCGCTCCTTCGCCAAGTCGATGCTCGCGAGATCGGCGGGCGGGGTGGGATCCCGTCGCCGCCGCGGCCGCCGCGCACCCCGGGCGTCCCGCTGCGCCACCCGGGCGACGCCAAGTTCGCGCTCGAGTCGTTCGTCGCGCTCAAGATGTTCGACGGCTTCCCGAGGGACTTCGGCCTCAGCGCCCTCCACGACCGGAGCTCCTACGACCGGCGTCGCGCTCTTCGACGAGTTCGCGGAGCTCAAGGCGGCGCCGGCGCGGAGATTCCTCGACGCGCGGAGCTCGCGGTGGGGCGCGCTCGGCGAGTTCCTGCGGCGACAGGTACCTGTCCGTGTTGCACGAGCGGATGGAGGCGGCCTTCTTCGGAGCACGGCGCAGCGCGCGCCGCGGCGAGCGCCGGGGCGGCGCTCCGTGCACGCCGTGGTTCGCCGAGTTCGCCGAGATGGCGCGCCGCGTCTGGCTGCTGCACTGCCTCTTCCTGCGCTCGACGACGGCGGCGCGAGCACCACTTTCCAGGTGGCCGCCGGGGCGCGGTTCTCGGAGGTGTACATGGAGAGCGTCGGCGACGGCGACGGCGACGATGGCGGCGCCGGTACATGCGGCGCGGCGGCCGGTGACCCGCGTCGTCGGTTCACCGTGGTGCCGCGGTTCAAAGTTGGCCGGCGGTGATGCAATGCCGCGGTATACCTCTCACGGCCGGCGCGACAGCCATGACGGCGGTGGAGCTCGCCGGCGGCGGCGGGTGGCTGGGACTAGTCCATGCCGGTGTATCTTTCGCGTATATGTACGATGTATCATCTATGTATTTAGTGTCCAGCAAGCAATTATGTACTGATGTAGTAGTAAGAATACTTATCAGAATAATAAATAATAATTATAATAATATAAATTCTCAATTTTGGCCATGATGATGGAATGTCTGAATGTCTCAGCAAAATGGTCCATTCATCCATTGGTGCCTGGAGATGCGCTGAAATCAAGTCATGGATGTACTATTACACATTTACACCTATCAAAATTTTCCATAATCTAGTGATTTATCAATGTCTCTGTCTTTAAACATGCGTCTTTCATAAAAAAATAAAATCAGTGGCGAATCTGACAGCTTCTCGGGTTCGTCATCGAATCCATTAAACTTTCGTGTACTTCTCTGCTATTATAAAAAATTAAAGATGTTTTTGCCGGTATTTTGGTGCGTCATTCATGTATGAGTCGATTTTAAGTTTGTTTTTTTGAAAAAATACATATCCGTAATTGAGTCAGTTTCTAAGTTCGTTCGCTTTTAAAAATATATAAGGAGTCGTATAAGAAATTAACTTGACACATTGGATTCCTAATTCCAGTTCATGATTTTCTAAAAACAGAATATATATCTAAGCGAATCCCCACAGTGTATAACAATAATAAGATTAAAATAATGTTCACCCGTTGCAACACACGGGAATTTTTCTAGTAATTATAAAAATTGAAATAGAGATTCTATTGCAAATACTAACAATAGTTAAGTTTATTTGGCCTTTGAAATATTTCTAAGGGAGTGTTCAGATTGATGATATTTCAAACCATATATATTTTTTTGGTAAAGTTGTTAAAGATATACATACATTTTATTTTTTGTTTTACCAAACTTTAGTAAATACATAAGGTATTTGGCAACTACAGTATCCTACCAAAACTTGACAATATCGTCAACCTACCACAATTTTGCTATTGTCAAAACTTGGTATTACCTCCGTACCAAAATAAGCGCAGCCATGAGTTTTCGTGCGCAAATTTAATCGTCCGTCTTATTTGATAATTTTTTATGATTAGTATTTCTATTGTTATTAGATTATAAATCATGAATATTACTTTATGCGTGAATTATTTGTTTTAGTTTTTTCAAAAAAAAAATTAAATAAGACGAACGATTAAAGTTAAACATGAAAACTCATGGCTGCACTTATTTTGGGACGGAGGGAATAAGATTTTTTGGCTACGATCTAAACAGCCCCCAGATCTCCCACCGTGTATGCAATGATTTCTAGATTGCATGGCAAATTTGCAATGGTCCATCCCAATATCACTATTTTTGCCCTCAAGTTCATGAGGTGATCTAGATCAGAAACATGTAGGACTACATTCCACTTGAAGATCCTACATACCCTGTGCACAAAAGCTGAACACATGCATTGGAGCAAATCAGCAGCAAAAAACAATGCAAATGTGTGCACATGAACCCCATACAAGGTAGGGCATGCAGCGAATGAAAAGAACCGAGAGAATGCATCTGGGAGCAAAAAGGCTGGGTGGACAAACAAATCTGCATACAACACACGGATTTGTGTAGTAGGTTGGTAGCCCAGCCACTCGTGTTAACAGCTAAGTATCTATCAGGCTACCACTTTGCATATGCTTGATCGGCGCCGCGCGATCTGGTCCGTCGGATCGTGAGATGGACGGCCAGGATTTGATCGGTGGAGTGAGGTAGCGGTCCAGTAGAAGCCCACATGCGCTACAGTGCGGCAAAAGAGGGCAGATCCATAGTACAGTATCATCCCCAAACAGTGGCTACTTCAACATTAATAAGGCGCGTGCGACCTGCAAATCTCTGTGCATCAACCGTGCCTTGCTAGTACTTCGTTTTGTTTGGTAATAATCATTAGGCTGTTGTTTTTATTGCTATTGATAATGTGCAGAGGAAGAGGAGGGAGGGAAGGCGAGAAAATGGACATCGAGCCACGTTCTTTCGCTGGAATGCCATCCAAAAAATGTAATTCTATAAAATGCCAATCTCAAACACACGCTACTTGCCACATTGCCATTTTCGCCGTTTTAGTGATTTTGGAATGATTTTCGCTCGGCCACGTAGTGATGAGACAAAAATGCCCTTGCTCACCGGGGAGAACTCCTCGAAGTCAGTCACCGGCAGTGATGGCGACGACGCGGGCAGGGGGACCAGTTCCACCGGGGGAGGCAGCGTCCCATGTGCCGTCGTCATCGCCGTCGGGGCGGGCCGCTGCAAACAGGGGAGGCGGCGTCCCACGCACCGAGAGATGCACCCTGCATCGGGCGTGGGCTCTAGACCGAACCCGGGCGCGTCCATCAGGGAAGGGAGCGGCGGCGTGTGGGACTCTAGCGGATTCAAACGAAGTTGAGCAGGGCGGAGCGTTGTGGCGGGAGGCGGCGGTGGTAGGATGGCAACAGCGTTGAAGCTGCGGCTTCTGACGGAGCTCCGCAACAAGAGGTGCTCTGACATGGTGGATCGCCGGAGACAGCGAGGAGGTCGACGGATTGCAGCCATCGCCGTCGTCGTCGTCCTCGGCGTCGCACACGATGTGTAGAAAGGGAAGCGAGAGAGGACGACGGTGGGGGAAGGGCGAGGATCCCCTTTCACCGGGCAAGCAGGGATATTTTAGCTCATCACCCTCATTGGGCGTGTCGATGTCGTAGAGGCAGGAGCCGATGACCCGCGTGCTGGCGATGCGCGTGTGCACCTCGCGCGCGCTGGCTGGCTGATGACCATTTGCCCCCGATGACGTCATGCGTGGGCGCGAGCTTGAGCTTGACGACGAGGTTGCAGATGGCTTGCACGGCTGGATGAAGCTGTGGCCGCTATAGTGCCACCGGATGAGGCCTTGCTAGAACGTCGGCGGTCGGGGCGAGGACTCCTCGGCGGGCGCAGGACTTGCACGGGCGGTGCGGGACGAGGCAGGCATAAGACACCGACATGTCACGGCGGTCGACGATGACGATCTCCCCGGGTTCCATATCGCGCTCATCAGATGGAATGGCATTTGTGTTGATAAGGGGCAATTCCGTCTCATCACCTGGCGCGGAGGAGCGAAAATCTTTTCGGAATTGGATAAAATAGAGAAAATGGTAAAGTGGCGGTAGGCACGCACTTCATGTTAGTATTTTATCGAATCGCTTTTTCGGAATGGCATTATAGCGAAACCCATGTTTTGAATGTGACCAAATGTCCATTTTCTTGAGGGAAGGGTGATTTATACTACTACTTATTCCCTCCATCTTAATATAAGGACAGTTGTGGATTTTCATGTTTAACGTTTAACCGTTCGTTTTATTTAATTTTTTTATGATTAGTATTTTTATTGTTATTAGATGATAAAACATGCTTTATGCGTGACTTATTTTTTAAATTATTTTAATAAAATTTTCAAATAAGACGGACGGTCAAACGTTGGACACGGAAACCCGTAACTACAATTTAAAATGGGACAGAGGTAGGATTATCTTAAAAACATTTAGGATCGATGCATTACACTTAAGTCGTTTTTGATTTTTTTTTCTAGCCAAACTTCTATAAATTTGACAAAAATTTAGAAAAAGATAACAATACTTTTGACAAAAAAATGAACATATTATCAAAATATATGAAATGCTAGTTTGAATGAAACTAGTTTCGTGTTACAGATGTTACTAAATTTTTCTGTAAACTTAATCAAATTTAAAGAAGTTTGACTAAAAAGTCAAAACAGTTTATAATATGAAATGGATGGTGTAATATGCGAAGAAGAATAGAAACTAATCGGTCCTATCCTACACTAAGAACTATAGATCACATTTAATCCTAACCATATACTCTAACACTCAGTCCCATCTATTCACAGGTTAACAATATAGCAACATTTAGTACCTCAGGGTGTGTTGGTTTGAAGCACAGCAGGAGAAAACTGTTTTGTTTTCCGCAATGTACGATTTCCGAACCACTAAACGATATGATTTTTAAAACAAAATTATAAAAAAATACTTTAAAAATCATATTAAGTACATTTTTAAGTTTAAAATAATTAAGACTTAATTAATTATAAGCTAATGGTTCATCTCGTTTCACGTGTTTCCTCAGTATTCTCTTTCTCTTTTTCTCGAAAACACTCTTACTGCTGATGTAGAAAAATAATGTCTGTGAGGAAGAACGCATCCATCTAGCTAAGCTTCCATACCGAGTACATTTGGCTTATGAAGTTCTTAGTACTCACAAAACGTGATTTACCAGTAACATTTCATCCCCTCGTTACCGAGTACTCCCTCCGTCCCTAAATGTTTAATGCCGTTGACTTTTTTAAACATGTTTGACCGTTCGTCTTATTCAAAAACTTGTGTGAAATATGTAAAACTATATGTATACATAAAAGTATATTTAACAACGAATCAAATGATAGGGAAAAAAATAATAATTACTTAAATTTTTTGAATAAGACGAACGGTTAAACATATTTAAAAGATCAACTGCGTCAAAGATTTAGGGACGCAGGGAGTATTTCTCTTTGCTCCTTTCCCATGTGCTGTGTCGTTCTTCTGCCTCTATGCCGTTGACTTTTTTAAACATGTTTGACCGTTCGTCTTATTCAAAAACTTGTGTGAAATATGTAAAACTATATGTATACATAAAAGTATATTTAACAACGAATCAAATGATAGGGAAAAAAATAATAATTACTTAAATTTTTTAAATAAGACGAACGGTTAAACATATTTAAAAGATCAACGGCGTCAAAGATTTAGGGACGCAGGGAGTATATCTCTTTGCTCCTTTCCCATGTGCTGTGTCGTTCTTCTGCCTCTTCCCAAAAATCCCAATGGCTTATCCATAGAGCTAGCTTGCATTGAGATGAATGGCCAATTGCAGGGAAGCCGTGGGTGGACACAGACACAGGGTGTGGAAAGTTGCTGGCAGTGTCCTAGCTACTACCCTGGCGTGCGTGACGTTCAAGGGGGCCATTCAGGCATACAACTATAGTACAAGGGGATTGGACATAGTGATGAAAAGTGAGAGGATCCCTTTACACTATGGGATGGAATATATAGGACCTACGTTTTCAGAAAATAAAGTTAGTAGATGAAACTAAAGTGGATTAACCCTCTTTAAGTAAAAAAAAAGTTTATTGTTCTCTATTATTCTTGATTTGCTACCAGCATCATCGACTCCAAAACTTTTATAGCTAGAGATAGAGATATCCAGCTCTAAACAACACTTAAGTTGAGTTGTATCAAACATGATCCATGCTATTGACGTTTCCGCCGATGCTGGAAAGCTCTGCCTCCGCTCCCATCCATTCCACCCCATGCACCATCTTGTCCTTGGACATTTACGCCACCAAGAGCCACCAGGAGGTCACACGTTCCTCCTACTTCCTTGATGGTGACAACCAGAACGACAATGTGGCGAGCCACTTCCTAGCAAGGTCCAACGCACTGTAAAAGTCCCTTATCGCCGTCACTTACCCACTCGATGTCTTCAACCTGATCTTCGACAAAATTCTACCGTATCACCAATCTCCACCATCTCCGACAATTCCTGCTGCCATATCCGCCAAAGTCATCTAGCCACTCGGGCAAGAGATGCCCCCGCTGTCACCATTGTGCACCATCCTCCTTTGTACCAATAGCTCCGGTGGCAGCGCCACTGCCGTGCCACCCCCTATACACTGCCCACTACGAAGACGCCGTTGCTTTAGCATCCCTCTCAACTTGGGGAACTCTCCCCTCTTTTCCTTCCCCAACCCGCTCCTATCCCTCCCTAACCCCGATACCTAATTGGTAGGAGTGGCCACCATGTTATAACTAGAGTTGGCAACAAGATGGGGTGAGTTGGACAAGAACGTCCCCGTGGGTTCACCCGGCCCTGGGTCTAAAGTGAAGCGCGGGGAGAATCAATTCCCGCACACTGTCCTTTCAAGGCCCTATCACCCGACCAAGGCCCTACTGCATCCGCATGCCATCGGCCGGCAAGACAACTAGGATAGCGGCTGGCTAGCGGGCTAGTGAAAGGGCGACAACCGATGAGATAGACGACGAGGTGCTGTGGCGACAAGTGACGACCGATGAGGTAGCCAGGTGGCATAGCCAAGAGCGACGATGTAGCACGACGATGGTTGACAACTAACGAGACGATGTGGAGGAGCAGGTGCCGGCGCCTTCTTGCCACCATTTGCCTGCCTAGGTTGCGGCTATTGTGCTGAATGGTGAGGAAGAGTGGGAGACAGGGGAATTGGAGAGTAGGGAACGAAGGTTTAGTTTATATATGGGCTACTTACTCCATCTACTAGGTCAGCTGGGCTTATATTGTTGAAATGGGCTACTTTTGAAGAGGTAAATCACATGTCACGACATCGCCACGTCACCCTCGGGTAACGGATGCTCGCACCTGCCTCTGGTCTCATAGGGGCAGATCCCAGCCCTAACAGGAAAATTTTCCCCCTAGTTCTCACCATTAGTGGGTCAAAGTTGCTACGAGTCATTGAAGCTTGCTGAGACTGGCTCACGAATCTTCAATCCAATCAGATGGTTCGAAGTCAGTAAGTTTTATTCTCCTATTTTTCTACCAACTGCCAGTTAGCAATAGCAAATCCAAAAAAAAAAGTATCTTTTATTAAGATTACGAAATTTGCCTTTTCTTTCTTTCGTTTTCCTTTGTGTTTGCCGATCGTTTGATGATCCAGCTGCCCTTGTAGCTCGGACATTGCACCTGGGGACGCGTACACGATGCGACGGTGCTCGTGCGTGCATGCATCTGCTAATAATTAGCGGCAAAATCACGCCTACTCATTCACAACCAGGCAGAGATTGATACATTTGCATCCTCCATTTATCTCCGTTCCCCTTTCGGTCGCCGACAACAGTTGTAATTTACCTCTCAAACTACGTGGATTAGCACTGCAAACTAGCGACGTCAGCTGGTGGTAAATGTGAACGTGAGCGAGAAGAACGCCTTTTGCCTCCTTTGAAATGAAGGAATTTCGAAGGATTCGGCGACAATCGAACTGATTATTCTAATTGTAAATTTTTTATAAAATTTGTATGTTCCAAAAGAGCACATGGGGTATGCTTATGTCTTATCACCCCCACACTCTCATGTATATGTTGCTTAATTCTAATTTATAAGAGTGACTTCCTTTGTGTGGCGTTGGGGTGAAATTTTCATCCCCACGTAAAACGAGAAAGCTCATTAGCGTAGGATTAATTAAAGTGACTTTCAATTTTTTTAAAAAAGATTTGTTCGATTTTTTAAAAAAAATCTATATAATTGAAAAATCATAAAGTTTAGCAATTTGGAAACGTGTTAACAAAAGACAATGAAATTATCACTCCAAAATCTGAAATGAACTCAGGCTAAGCATGCATGCAGGAACAACTAAGGAGGTGAAGTAGCATGTAGAGGCGGGGTTTTAATCCATTTTCTTAAAAAAGAAGATGTGAAGCAGCAAAGCTGCAAACACAGACAAGATTTATAGACAAAGCGCCCCATCTGAGTCCCCTTTATTCCATCCTTTTGCTGCCTCATTCTCTCCTCCTTTGAGTTCATTCATTCCTTTATGTTAAACAGTACAGTCCATATATTTTCTTGAGTAGGGCCATCCAGCTGTTGTTGCTGCACAGCCAGTTCATTCATCCTTTTTGCAGCTGGGTGCCGGAAGCTGCTGATTTATGAATTTATGGTAATGTTCACCTGAGTACAATACTGCAATACCATTTGCTAGAATTGAGAGCATTTTTGCTATTTTCCTCGGAGCTACGGCGACATGAAAATGTTCTTTTAGATATTGACAACGAAATATAAAATCGCCGTGGTTTATTAGCTGATGTTTGTTGGGGCCGGTTCACAAATTCATTCAAATTTCGTACCCAAAATGTGGATTTCTAAATTCATCAAACTTTACAGAATTGATCATCTCCAAAGGGTTCGCTTTTCAACTCAAAATGAGATTTCAAAGCCTAGTCCAGCCAGTAGCCAGTTCCTGGCCTCTTGGTAGAAGAGATTGGCCGGTAGACAGACAAGAACCATTACCATTGGACGGTGGCGAATCCATAATAAAAACAGACAGTGGGCTCAAAGTTTAAATCTAAGTCGGTAAACTAAAATAAAGTATATACTCCCTCCGTATTTTAATGTATGACGCCGTTGACTTTTTAACCAACGTTTAACCATTCGTCTTATTCAAATTTTTTATGCAAATATAAAAATACTTATGTCATACTTAAAGAACATTTGATGATAAATCAAGTCACGATAAAATAAATGATAATTACATAAATTTTTTGAATAAGACGAAAGGTCAAACGTTTATCAAAAAGTCAACGGCGTCATACATTAAAATACGGAGGGAGTATAATCTTACGCAAGTCAAATGTAATGCATACACAATAAAATAGAACTCACACAAAAAAAGAGAAGAGAATAGAGTACCTCTTCACTCGTCAGTACAAAGTCCATTCTCTTAGGCCTTAGCAAAGAGGCAAGTGAGCAGCCACCTGTATGTATAGACTAGATGTTGGGGCGCGCCTTTGCGCGCCGCCTGTACACAGTTCAATTCATTTGATATTGTGGTTGGTGTGGGTACAGGCACACATATGTAAGTGATACATTTAAGAATCAAGTTATTTTGAAAAATGCCATCCTGAGAAAACTATTAAAATTTGTTTCCGTTAATAAGCCTTTTGTAAAAAGAACACACGAGTTACTCCAGAACTCAAACTTGTTTTGCAGGTGCACCGATCCATGATTTTTCGTTTGACGATCTTGTCCCCACGGAATGATAGTACTTTCATGAGTGCAATGGATTCATACAATGATTCCCTCGCGGACACCATCTGTGCTGACTGCCGAGGCTTTTGGTGGTAATGTCATGAATCATGAAGATCCAAGTGGCGTCTCATACGAGTTTATCCAGTTCATTATTCAGTCTAAACTCTAAGAGCAGGTACAATAGCAGACTATTAGCTAGCTGTAAATATATTTTATGAGATAAAAGATGAGAGAGAAAAGCAGCGGGCTATAGATCTGTAGCCAGCTGTAACGCGGACTCCAAGACGCAACATGTGTATGACAGGTGGGACCATATATTAATAGTATAGTAAGCAACTATTGTATGAATTGGCTATTAGATTGGCTATAGATGAATTGGAGCTAGTAGTTGGCTATACTATTAACCTTGCTCTCATACAATAGTTGCTTACTATACTATTAATATATGGTCCCACCTGTCATACACATGTTGCGTCTTGGAGTCCGCGTTACAGCTGGCTACAGATCTATAGCCCGCTGCTTTTCTCTCTCATCTTTTATCTCATAAAATATATTTACAGCTAGCTAATAGTCTGCTATTGTACCTGCTCTTAGAGTTTAGACTGAATAATGAACTGGATAAACTCGTATGAGACGCCACTTGGATCTTCATGATTCATGACATTACCACCAAAAGCCTCGGCAGTCAGCACAGATGGTGTCCGCGAGGGAATCATTGTATGAATCCATTGCACTCATGAAAGTACTATCATTCCGTGGGGACAAGATCGTCAAACGAAAAATCATGGATCGGTGCACCTGCAAAACAAGTTTGAGTTCTGGAGTAACTCGTGTGTTCTTTTTACAAAAGGCTTATTAACGGAAACAAATTTTAATAGTTTTCTCAGGATGGCATTTTTCAAAATAACTTGATTCTTAAATGTATCACTTACATATGGAGTTTGTTCCTAGCAAACATGTTTGTGCGGTAATAAACATGAAAGGATGCTTACTCCACATTTAACAATATAAGTGTGCTAAAAGAGTTTTTTACCTTTTTGTTCAGCTAACAGGTAGAACGGAATGTGAGCTACCATCTTTGTTCCTCCTTCACTCCAGTTGACAATACCAGGACCATTTCCTTGTGCGGTGGATGGTCCCAGTACAGATAAACAAATAGCCGGTTCATTCAATAGACCTAAATAGTCACAAGCACGTTGCCACACTCTCCTGTCCGAGGTTCGGGAACGAGCGACCTGTACGAAAGTAAGTTACAAGCTCAAACGATGAAAATAAGTGGTGACAGTAATATATCAAAGCTTAATATTCCTCAAACTGGAAGGATTAGGGCCTACCTTGGCCAATGATACACGTGCTCTTGGAAGCAACTCATTATGGAACGTTGCTAGCTTTGCTATGGCAGTCACCACAAAGCAGAGGAGCCTAGCTTGAGATGATTTTCTAGAAGATGCACCCATAGGATCAAATCCTGTGTCCTGACTTAATCCCAAACGACTTCACAACAAGAGATAAGAGGTCAGTCAAAAGAGATGCCATGCAAGTTTAGAAAAAAAGACTGGTTTAACAGGGCCCACCTGGTAGCCAGATTTTCATATAACAGCAACTCCAAATTTTCAAACAGTTCACGAGCTACATCTTTGCGATTTTTTCCTCCAGCTCCATGCTCACCAATGGCCCAACACAAATGCAATGCTAATTCAGTCTGTGTAAATCACATTCGATCAGAAAACTCAGTTGATGTGGAGAAGAGTATTAATCATTTAAGATAATCAGAACTAGGATAAGAGAGCAGGTGAAAATTAGCAGTTTGGTGAATTTATAAAATCAAAATGTACTTGAAACATATACTTGCCTTTGCAGGATTATCATGAGCCTCCCCAAGTCTGTCTGTAATGGGCTTCTGTAGAATGGGTTGAAATTATAGTGCAAAATGTTTAGTGGAACCAGAAAAAGGAGATATTTACTTTGTTGCTTAGATATGCTACAACATTCACTCTCAGAAAAAGAAATGCTACAAACATGGCATATTGGTTCAGAGAATTGACATGTATATGCATGTCTAGTTATATGTATACCCAGTACCTTTAGCAGTGCAATGATGTCAGGGGAGCGCTGGAATGCAGCCAATATGAAATCTGAAAGTCTTTTCCTCACCTACAGCAATTTTATTGCAAGGAACTTGTTTGAAGGGTGATATAGAGTTGTGGAAATAACCAAATATAAATCCCCATATAAACATATACCATCCTTTTGTACTGAAGGTACATATGATGTGAAAAAAAATCAAAAACATGATTTACTTCTTTCATTTTGTTCGTTAGACACTCCAATGTAATGTATATGTTCCACAAATTTAAACTTTTAGGATAGCTTTAGCAATTAACAATTTTACTTCAAAAAAACTATATAAGCCGTAAATCCAAATAGATGGGTGTATCATCAATTGTTTTCTTGAGGAATTGATTCTCAATTGCTCACTAAAATTTAGTTTCCTATGCAAGTAAGAATTTCGGTTCAATCATCAAGTAAGCACTTCAATGATCTTACCATAGTACTGTAGCTACTACTCATCAGTATTAGATACAATGGGAAAAGGAAATAATGCACCCACTGGCCTACCTCGAAGGAGTATACTTTGTCAGGGAACATTGCTGCATATCTTGACATAACTACAGGAATCAGAGCGCATAGGAGTGCTGAACCGACAAATAGTAGAGGGTCAAATCAACATTATGTTGGTCATCACTCATCAGCATGTATAGCAATTAACAAAGATAGGCAACATACAGTCGTTAACATCCCGCAATGCTGTAGCAAAATATAATGTAAGAAAACGAGGTGCCATTTTCAGTGACTGTTTCAATCTGTCCGATTGTGGGCTATTAACTGCTGCCTGTAAGGTTGAAGATATCGTAGGAGATGTCCAATGTTTTGCCTGAGGAAAACATCAGAAAATGAGAAGACTAGATCAAGGCATTCACTGAAGAACAGGGAACACATACTTCAAGGAACTACTTACAGCAATACCATCATTCTCATCTTTTAGAAGATCAAGGAACATCGGGTCAGCAAGGTCTAGAGGACCACTATCATCCGAACCTGCATTGCCACTGGCATCTTCTATAGCAGAACCAGTGTATGCTTCATCCATTAGTGCAAGTAGCATCTGTACGATAGAAAAAGATTAGCAAGCTTATTAGTTTTGATAGGTGACATTTCATTTACAGCTTTTATGTCAAATCGTTACGAAAATCAACCTCAGGAGCAGCACTCTTCTGTATAGTAGCTATACTACTACCGATGAGAGTTCCAGAACTTCTTTCCACCTTTTCCAATGGTACCACTAACACTGTTCTGTTCCATGAGTAAGCAATAGAACAAATGACACCAATTAGTAAAAAAAGCATAATACTACAGGATAAGCATCCTCAGGAGCAGCATGTTATACACATTACACACATCTCGCATGTTGGAAGAGATATGTCCCAGATGTCAGCAGTCAGCACATGCAACAGTTTAATAACACTATCATAATAAACTTGGCTAATTAGCTTCTAAAATCATGAAGTTTACAGCCTTGTACAATCTAAAGAAAGCAGAAGATAGAGGAAAATTCTGGAAGTCTGGAATCAGCAGGCTTACTTGGAAGATCCATAAGGGACAGGAAGAGAGGAAGAAAAGATCCTGCTGACATCATTAACGGAAGCACTTCTGAGAACTTCCTCTCCAATCTAAAACAAAGGAAAACTAAGTTAGATAGGTCAAGTCGATTGCTGGAAAGAGGTAGAATGAACTTCTTCATATTTACACAGTAAAATATCAGCAAATATGTGAGGAGTTCATGAGCAATTAAGACGGCATACCTCTCACCATTTGATGCAATTAGCTTCAGCAACAATGGAAAAAACTGCACATAGACAGCATCACGAAAGCAATGCCAAATATTAACATCATTAAATAGTAATTTGGAAAGAGAACAAAACAGAAAAGTCAAAAAAGAAAGGAGGAAATTGGATTGAGATCTTTTCAAGAAGTATGCTTGATTCATTGGCCCTTGCCAGTAGAAGCCTAGAGCTATATTTATGCAAAACAATTCTGACAGTATAAAGAAGGGTAGTTGACATAAGATGTAGATATTTTGATAATTCTAGTGCTGTATAACATTATATGGTATGGCACCTGTGGAATTAATGTGGGGAAAGAGCTCAGGATCTTTGTCTTGTTCGCTATCAGGAATTCAAGTGTGCGTTCTGCGACAATAGGATCAGCGAACTCCCTATCACCAAGAAAGAATAGCCAAGTGATTAAGGGTAACCAGGAAAAAAATGAACAGTCGCATACCCAATACATCAAGAAAAAATATTACCTACTTAGGCAAGAGCGGAAGAAGGTCCTCAAGCTACCATCAGCATCATGCAGGACCGCCTCCCCAAAGTCCAGGAAGAACTGCAGAATGGTCTGGGTAGGAAGCAGTAATACAGTATGGATTATTAGACAGGTTTTTCTTCAAATATATTCTGACTAAAAATGTGTGTGCATTACTAATCCAATATAAATGATTCTATTCACCAAGAATTGTTCAGAGAGAATGATTATATGAGGACAAACGGGGTTCATAAGCTTAAAGCTCGCCCTTAAAGATGCAAACATTTCACAAAACTACCAAAACATTGCAACGATATCGTCCTCCAACCTAACATGTAAGAACAACAACCATTTGCAGCCAAGATGGGGGAAAACTTCACATCAGTGAATCGAAGCACAGCTTACGAGTAGCAGCACGCCGCTGGAGGCCACGGATTGGGTCGGCGCGGCGGCGCAGCGCTGGAACAGCTTGCTCATCACCGGGAACGCCCGCGCCACCATCTCGTCGCTGGCCCCCTTTGCCTCCTTGCACATCTCGCACACCCTCCTCACCTTCACGCCGCAAAGCCCACACGAGTCAACAAGCCAAAACGTGAGCACATCCCACCCCCTGATTCGAAGACCAAGGAAAGGGGCAAGGGGGGTTGCAGGGAGATGCGCTTACGGATTCGAGGAGGTTGGGGTCGGAGGCGGGGTCGGCAGCCGCGGCGGAGTCCCTGGATGCGGCGGAGAGGGAGCGGAGGTGGAAGTCGTAGCTGCCACCGCCGGCGGCGAGCTCCGGCGAAGCCATGGCCGTCGCCTCCGACGAACGAGTGAGTTTACAGATGGGGACGTATGATGGGCCTCAGCCGAATTAGAGCCCATTAAACTAGGCCCACGTTGCACTCTGGGCCGTTGGATAACATGTACGAAATGTAACTCCTATTTAATCTGAGCCATCGAATGAATCGGTCTCACTTCTGGATTTTTCACCTTTTGGTCCTTTTAAGAAAACTTATTCCGAAAATGCTTCTCTTCGAACGTCCCATCAGATGAAAAACATCGGACGCCTACAGTCAGCTCAGTCCTTGCTTGCTAATCTCTCATTTCTCTCTGTTGACGACAAGAAAAATAATATTGTAGAACAGCAGCCTAGTACTGTCGTACTGTAACATGCATGTATATATCTAGCTGTTTCTTTTCATTCTTTCCTCCTCTCTTTAAATATTTTTTCTCCTAAATTACTTATCCGATCTACGAACCGATCACACCGTTGTATTCGTTGCAATTAAATCTTTACAACAAGATATCACATGATTATATTATGTCAAAAGAAAAACATATGTTTCGAACCGTTAAAATAAAATGTTTCATACGTGATAGTGATATGTTTCAATATGTGTCTTAAGTGTGTTTCACAAAATTCCTTAAACTACCTACTACTACTCTCTCTTCACCTCATGCATGCATACATGCATGTATTTTAGCAAGCTTCAAAATGATTTTTCTCTTAAATTACCTATTCAATCTAAGATCCGATCACACCATTGTATTCGTTGTAATTAAATCTTTACAACAAGATATTGCTTGATTATATTTTGATAAAAGAAAAACATGTGTTTCAATCAGTTAATACTTGTTGTTTCATGTGTGACAGCAATATGTTTCAACGTGTATCTTCACCATGTTTCATAAAATATTTAAATGTTCCAGTTGCTGATTTTTTTGTTTCACCATATATATAACATAATGTTTTACTTGTTGCTCAACTGCAACATTTGACCATCCGATTTTTTTTTAATTTGAAAATATTTCACCTAATGTACTTATGATGTTTCACTATGTATGAATCAAATGTTGCAGTGAGTTGAAACATCCTTTCGCTATTCGCTGAAACATTATTTTCATATAAGGCAAAACGGCGTCCAATAAAACATTTTCGATCTATTTAGTGAAACAATTCCGATATACTTGGTGCAACAGCGTGCAACATTTAAAAATAATTCAATAATAAGCTAAAAAAAATTT
>CM020182.1:11310137-11333320 GCA_009805545.1 Oryza longistaminata | reverse complement strand
TTTTATAATTTTCTTTTTTTCCCCGGTGTGTTTTTTTTTTTTTTTTTGCCGGTGGTGTATATGAACGGCAAGCGGAAGCGATCGGGTGGAACCATGGAGACTCGTGCCATCAAGTGCAGGACGATGCAGCTTCTCCATGAACTTCAAACAAGTATGCTTCCCCGTCCTCAAGTCTTTGATCTAATTCCTATACAGAGATTGTTGATTCCGCTGTTTCTAGGGTTCATTTCATATGTCTGAAGAAGAAAAATATGTTCCTTTTTTTTTCCTGGGTGAGACGCCTTCTTAATGGAGGGGCGGCGGTTGAAAAAAAGAACAACTCTTTTTTTAATAACCTGGTTGGTTCTTCACCTAAACTACAGTTTTTTTTAAGGTGCTATCTAAACAGAAGGCAATTGTTAACTCTCGTCTGGTCTAAGCTCAAATCTTAGCCTTTATTTTGGTTTGTTCAAATTAGCAGTTCTTGTCTGAATTACATTAACAAATTCAGTCTCTAATAGTTGGTTTTTATCTCCAGACGAATTGGGCGCATCTGCAAAAATAATTGACGCACCACCGCGACGAGGTGATATTTCTACTGGCATAATGCGAGAACTCCCGCTCGATAAACTTCCAGAGGTATGGATTGCTAAGAATGTTTAGCGCGGTCCCAACGCGCGATTTTTCCCTCCTCATGTAATATCCGTCTTGATAAGGGCCTTTACGTAAAAACTCTCCTCACAGGTACTGTTCTTGGGGGACTGCGGCCGAATTACGCGTGAACCGGAGGGCTTTTTCGCAAAAATCCACCGCGCGCACTGTAGTACTGTAGTAAATCGCTGACGTGGCACAGCTCGCTGCTCGCCCAGGCCGCCACCCTTTATGGGTTTCCTAATTGGCAACATAAGTAATAAAATGATTGTTCTCAAAAAGAAGTAATAAAATGAGTGGTAAACAAATATTAATCAAAATAAACAACATATCACTAAGTCACTGCAATTCGAACAAGAGGCACGCATACTTTGTCCGTTTTCAAGGTTTGGAATGGCTTCATGATTGCATCATCACTGGTACTATTGAATATCTCTCATGCAGTTTGGAATATCATCAAGCTAATCATCCAATATCTTATACGCAAATCTGTCTTGATAATGTTCATTGCTGAAAATGTGCGCTCAACAGATGATATCGCAGAGTGAGAATCAATGTTAGCTTAATGAGACAATGCACTAATGGGAAGTACTATGTGTATTGGTTTGAACCATCAGCTAAGCAAGACTTGAAATATCAACCACATTTATTAAATTACTCACTTCTCCTAACATTTGAGAATGAAGGTTTGAAGCTGACTCCGATCACCGATCAGATATTGTAAAATCATTAGTACTAGTAATATTCCCATGCTAACACTACACCGACATTTATTCTTTTAACTTTTACCATGTTGCTTATTAAAAGCAAGTTGCTACAGAAATTGTTTAAAAAAATTGATACATAGCCACAAGCGTTATGAAAAGAATTAAGATCGCAAAGATGATATGCCTTCGTCAATTATATATATATTTTTAAAAATAGTAAAGCATATATACTGGCTTTCATAGTCATGTAATAAGCTACCTATAATAAATCAACTTTTTGGTCACTAGTTTCAGGTAACAAGCAAGTGCATCCCCATAGTAAAAGAACAAAGCATGCAGATAAATGAACTTAATACATTTGCAGTACCGGAAATTGATCTACAATTTCCATTATTGAAGGGGGAAAAGGGTCTAGAGAACAATATATTTAAGTGGGTTTGAAACTTTAGCTCTCAGGCAAGCCAAAGTCCAAAACAGAATCAAGAAATGGTATGTTATCAAATCAAGAAAGATGTATGCAAAAAAGTGTCAATTATTGAAACAGAAAGACTAAATTTTGCATTTTGCAGTGAACAAAGATGTACTAATTATTAGACAGGGCAATACCATCTATCCATTTGCTCACCATACGGCCAATCTGGGATATACTCTGTACCAATCTGTCAATTATTGAAACTGAAACAACTAATATTTTAGAACTCCCATGCATAAATGACATGGCATTAAATTTTGAAAAGAACAACAAAATTGGTAAAATCTGTACAACTTACGCTTCTACGAATCAATAGTCATTAGTATCTGCCCAGAGGCCTTTCTGAATCCAAGGTGATTCTAGTCAGAAGTACCTGAAAGTGCAGAATATATTTGTACCATGCCCAAGCATACAATGCATACAAGAACCCACTCTCAAGATAGCATATTCATATAGAAGCAGATTGGATTAATTAAAGTTCTGTTAAACATTTTTCCTGTGGTCAACACTGTTGTTGTCGAGTTGGCCAACCAATCTGATGTGCATAACAGTAGACCAGCAAGCAGCAACGGCGATGGTTGGCCAGAGAGCCATATAGGCAATGAATCCAATGACAATAGAGAACATGAGTTGGAGCAGCAGAATCCAAAAGATTACAAATATTACAAAAGGGTCCAAGAAAATAGGAAAAATATAATCATGTATTATAGGACCATAGTTGTTTATTTCTCATATTACTATGGTACAGAGACCGAGCCTATCAACTTTTATCACCTAAAATAACCAAAATGCATGTACTTTCCCCATTTTGAGAACACTGTAAATATTATTATTGTATGGACAAATCCGATGAAATACATGGATAATGATACGATCACTGCACTTCTGCTCTGAAATCAACTGGGAGAAGAAAACATAAATAAAGTATTGGAATGTACTTTATGTTTTTAGAACACAGTAGGAAGCTTGGATGTAGCTTAATACTAACCACTTAATGCAGCAATTCTTGCGATTTCGGGTTGTCAATTTCTCACTAATATCCTCCCACACAATGTTGTCGTCCCAGAAAGCAAGTAGATCACTTCAAAACAAGGAATAATGGGAAGTGATAATAACAAACGGTGGGAAATATGAAAGCTAGAGTGAAACATACAATATGAGTATCCTTTTAAAAAGGATTAATATGAATAGTTCTAAAAATTATCAAAGCTGGCTAGCAATACATAAACAAAAAGGGGTAAATAGCATACCTGACGATTACCAGTATCATACTTTTGATAAGCTTTTACCCGCAAGTCCAATTTCACCAAATCAAACAGGTTTTGGTACTTGTGATTAGTCCATTGCCCTGAAAGCACAATACAGTAAAAAATTATGAACCATGAATATAACTTATTGTTTTATATAATTATATTGCATTTGATGCAAAACACAAGGATCGAATCTCATTTGCATAGCAAAGATCTTTTACCCAAAATATAATTAGAGCACCCTTCGGAACTTACTGTGAACTGTATTTGGATTGAACTGAAACACAAGATCACGCAACTGGCAATGAAAATCATGTACAAAAAACAATCCCATAATTCTTTGCAAATAGTTTCCAGTAAGTTCAGACTTAGCCAAAAAAAAAAAAACGATATGAGATTTGTGCCAACTTCTGTTTGCCATGCCAACACTTATTTACTGGAGGTTTGTACAAGTCATGTTTGCCACACCTGCATTCCTGGTAATACAAGTTTCAAATTAGGTAGTCCTAACTACAGGTACCCTTCAGTCCAATTTCCTCTTCTCAAAAAGTGCTACAGATGACATAAGTTTTAAAACTACAGTACAGAGTCAACCTGCAGCTAATGCAAACCATTTCTGACATAATAACCAATTCAGCAAAGTGGGATGAATAATGGGGGAAAAGCCATTCTGGAAGGAGAGAAGGATGCACAGAAAAACAGAACAATTTATTCAATAATGAAAACAGCCATTTAGAAGTAAAAACCCAAAGCATATGGTGAAAAAACATTTCCCTTCAAAAAGAAGAGTTGCAGTGATCAGCACCTGATTTCAAGTTTTTAGGTTTTAATCTTCTCCAAGTGTCTATTATATGGATCTCACTCTTTCCAAATTCATGTCCCAACAATATCCAACAAGTGACATTCAACTGTGTCATAATAACAGTTCTTAATACAGAAGCCTTTCACAAAACATAATCCTAGCATTTGTCATCCTGAATACACAAGATATGTTTGAGGATTGGTGTTCATGCTTCTGAATGTTTTATTTGTGCATCATTTTCTGAAAAGAAAATGATTTGTATAGGTCATTCCAAAAAATAGTGCACTAATAAAAAGCAGTCAGCTTTGCCTTATACTGTGAGTCAGAGGCATAGCTCCCATTTAGTTTTATAGTGCTCGTCACTGCTCACATGTATTCAGGTACTAAACTCAAGAGGAAAGAAACAAAAGCAGTACAAAGAAAGAGAGGATACCTCTGCGTAATTCTTGATGGCTTCCATCAGGGTCACATTTTCTTCTGGTGAAAACGTTTTTTCCATGCACAACTTCGGATTCAGCACTCTTGTCATTCTCTTCATCTTCACCAATCATCACCATTGATGCTAAACACCTCCACAGCATCAGTGAAGCTCACCTGTCTAACCTTGTCCTTGGACCAAGCTGCCATTTATTTTTCACTTTCCCCTTCCTTGCTCTTCTTTTCTTTTCTCTTGCCATTCTTATCACCACCACCAGCCTCATCTCCTCCAGTCAGTGTACCATGGCATAAGTCAGGATTAAACTCATCGTTTTCATTTCTTCTCTTCTCATGTCCTTCAATACTCGCCCCCATCTTAGATATGTTAACTTGATTGCCCTATTCCATCTTAACAGAACTCTCCTTTGTTCTCCATTTGTCCTAATTTGATCATCAGCGAATCCGTCTGCAGCAGAGGCTCACCATCCGCACGCTTCCATTTTCTCTTCTTCGACTTAGTCCATCTCTGTGTGCTCCAAGCCTACATTTTCATTGGGAGATAACCAGGTACCTGATCAATTCCAGTAATCGCAGCTTTTCCCTCTTTCTTCTTCATCAACTTCATGTCATTCTTCATGTCACGTTTGCTCGCATCACCCTCAACATAATCCGAGCCTCCGAGATGCACTGCTGCACCATCAGTCCTGAAGGCTTAACCTGAACCTAGGCACCAGCTGCCATACCAGAAGTCCAGAACAATCATCCAAACCGTCGATGTCACCATCGCTACCCTTGTTCTTCTTCTCCTCCTTTCTGCAGCCCATCTCTTTCCTCCAATGCCCTTCTTTTGGCTCCTCAACACCCAATTCAGCCTTCTCATTCTGTCCTTCCCCTTCTTGATGCGGCCTTCTCCACGCTCCGGGCCATCTTCTCCCATCTGTACACAGATAATTGGATGTTTTTTCTGTCACTTGAGCATCTCCATGTGGAGAAGAAACCCTCTAAGATTAACAGATTCGAAGAAAGTTCGTTTTTGCCACATATCAAAAGAACCTAAGGCCGGTTTAATTCCAAATTTATTTTTTTCAAAAACGTCACATCGTTTGCATGGAAATCGTGAGACGAATCTTTTAAGCCTAATTAGTTCATGATTAGCCATAAATGCTACAGTAACCCATATTGCTAATGACGGATTAATTAGGCTCAAAAGATTTAATCTCTCGGTTTCCAGGCGAGTTATGAAATTAGTTTTTTTTATTCGTGTCTGAAAACCCCTTCCGACATCCGGTCAAACGTCCGATGTAACACTCAAAAATTTTTTTTACGCGAACTAAACAAGGCCTAACTGTTTCTTAGATCGATGCCAAAAATAGAAGCGACATTCGGATTATTATTATAATTGAAAAATTCACTCGCGTAAAAAAAAATAAAATTCATCCAAACAAATTAGGAAAGATGAAGAAAGGAACGAATCGAACCGCGATATCTGGGGACAGGGCCGACGAGAAGAGAGGAGATGCGGGGGGTCGCAGTCGCCGGCGGGGAACAGAGCAGGTGGGGTGCTCAAAAACTCGATTCTGGATAGGGGAAGATAACACGGCGGCGGGGAGATGCGACGCCGTCACGCGCCGATCCGTCGATAGGGTTAGGCGAGGCGGCGGGGACGGTGGAGGGAGGGCGCGGGCCCGCGGGGCGGCGTGGCTGGTGGCCAGTGGGGCAAGGGCGGCGGGCCCTTCTAATGGGCGATCAGTTCGGCCCCCTCCCCCTGTACTCCTCTCTCTTCTCCCTCATTCCTCCTCCCTTCTTCTCTTACTAGGATGTGTTCCAGAGGGGATTGAGGAGATTGGGGAGATTGGAAGATACGCAAAACGAGGTAAGCAATTAGTGTATGATTAGTTGAGTATTAACTATTTTAAATTTTAAAAACGGATTAATATGATTTTTAAAGCAACTTCCTATATAATTTTTTTTGCAAAAAACGTACCGTTTAGTAGTTTGGGAAGCGTGCGCACGGAAAACGAGATGTTTTTTTCTCTAATCTCCCATATCACCTGGGAACGAACGAAGCCCTATTATAGTAAACCACACAAAATTTTTTTAAAAAACAAAAAGTTAGAAAAATTTATGTATAAAAATACTATATATAAAAAATTTAAATTTAAATTCAAATTTGAATCGGGTATGTAACTTTTGACTTATAAACTTTGGGTCTATAAACTTTTAGATGTATAGAAATACTATATATAGAAAATATTTGAATTCAAATTTGAATCGGATATGTAAACTTTTGACTTGTAAATTTTAAGTCTATAAACTTTAGGTGTATAAACTTTAGATGTATAGAAATACTATATATAGCGATAGATCGCCCATCAGCATTCCTGAAGGGCGGCAGCGGCGAGGAGTTGCCGGCTCGCCGCAAAGATTTTCCTTTTAATGTTTAAAACGTTTTCGTAGAAATTTGAACTTTTTTTTTACCATCAGGCCGTATTTCAAGTTTTGGTATCACATTTTGCATACAGCTCAGTTTTATACTCATGCTGTAAAAACAAAATTACATGTCTCAAATTTTACGTATATTAGGATATCTCAGATTTTTTTTTACTACTCGTGCTCAAATGTTAATTTAGAGAATTTTTTTACACGTGCTGAAATGTTAATTTAGATATTTTTTTAAAAAAAATTGGATCACCGCATCAGTATAAAATGTAAGGAGAAATTTGTAGATAATAGTGTTCTATTGGGACCAAAAGTCCAAAACTTTCATGTGGTCAGGACGATTCATTCGTGTTCTCTGTTAAATAAGAAAATTTTAGAGTAGTGCCGTTGGATAAAGAAAGATTCAGGTCAACAGAAATTTAAACTCATGCATCTGTGTTGCTCTAGAAGAAATTCATGCATTCCAAGTCCAGTGAACTTTAGTCCACACTCCACACCGTCCATGTGTGGAAAAGAGCATATGCAAGCGTTCGGAGATGGGAAGCAAGCTGTTCGAAATATGTATCTGTTTTCGTTTCTTTAATCGGAATCGGAATAAAAAACCTCGGATACGAAAACGGAATTGAATATTATCAAATTCGAAACCAGAGCGAATACGACAACGGATATTTATCTAAATATAAAAAGTCTTTAAATTGAACTTCTCAAATCAACGAAGAGATGTAGCTCAATAACTTTTTTTTATAAAAAAAATAAATATGTATTTCTATTTTTTATCAGTTAATAACAATACAACTAGTTATACACTTTACTTTCTTAAGAAAAAAGAACTATATTCATCTATAACTGTAATATAAGTAGTACGGCATAGTCAAACAAAAATAAAAAAAAATAGTCATTATGAAAAAAAAAATCTAAAGTACTAGACTAAAATAATGTCTCCATTTAATTAAGCACCTCAATACACGGCATAACTCTAAACATTAAAGTAGAGAAAGCTGAAGGTAATAGTTGTATATGAGAAATATTTTTTCGAGAAACACAGCACAAACACAGGCGCTCGCAACGTGCGCACACTCACCCATATGAACGCACACACGCACACCCTACCCCTATGAGCACCTCCGGAAGACTGGGCCGGCATATCTTGAGATTGACGAAGTCACCACAGGCGCCTCACTGTCGACGGGTACGTCGCCTACCACTGAAAGCATAATTAGCCGTAAA
The DNA here is from genome assembly GCA_009805545.1 of Oryza longistaminata. Lineage (NCBI taxonomy): Eukaryota > Viridiplantae > Streptophyta > Magnoliopsida > Poales > Poaceae > Oryza > Oryza longistaminata. The sequence goes on along the minus strand of CM020182.1, from coordinate 11,325,376 downwards.
TGCGAGCACCCGTGTCAAATCTAGGATTTGAACCCGGGTGGGCTGGTTCCACCACAAGGAACCTAGCCAGTTGAGCTATGCTCACTTCGCTGTATATGAGAAATATTGTTTCTGATTCCTAGAAAAAAATTTGAATTCGTTTCCAAAAAGTTTCCGACGGATAATAACCTTATGATATTTGTTTTCGTTTCCGAGAAAAAAATTTCCAATTAATTTATGTTTCCAAAAGTTTCCGAAAGGATTTCCGAACAACAGTTTCCATTTTCCCAATCCAAACGTTACTATTGTCAGGGTCACGGGTCAGGCATACCCTCTACCCCTCGATATACGTCACATATCGACAAGGCCTATTCACGTGTGCACGGATAAATCCTTTGGCATCTAAGGAAACTCTTCGTAAAGTCAATGGACGAGGAGAGACCTTCTCGGACAAGAATTGGGTTACTTACGTATCGTGCCAGGTCTGGTATGTTCGAGTCCTACTCGGACAGCACCCAACCTACGGTATAAAAGGGACACCCCGGGGAGGGCATAGATCATCGAATCTCAGAGCCAACATAACCCACACAGCCTACGAAGTCGGAGCCTGCAAGGAGTCAAGTCGACGAGAGCTAGTCGAATCATCTCGACTAGAATCTCGCCAAACCCCCTAAGCTCCGTCCTTTCCTTTGTAATCTGTGTTTTCCACCATATAATCCCATACCAACTGGATTAGGGCTATTACCTTTCAAGGAGCCTGAACCAGTATAATTCTTGTCTTTTGATTGCTCGATGTCGTACTACGTAGATCCTTATACCAACGTACCCCAATACCCTCTATATCCGGTCTACGGGTATCCCCCGTCGACAACTATTATTTAAGAGAATGTGGCTCAATGCATATCAAGTTTCTATTTCTAACTGTATAGGATATATTGATTTCCTAGATAATCTCTTCGGGAGGCATTACACTGTGGAAATTTGGTGTACATAAGTAAGTCAGTTTGATTCTATTACCAGATTGACGATATTTAACTATTTAACACTTTGCCAAATAGTTAAATGCCCCCTATAAAAATTGTCCTACATCCGGAGCTCACTGAATATATCTCGAATTTTTTTCATTTTTAAATTTTTAGTTTTTAATATTTACAAAAATATTATACCATCCAAAATATTTACAAAAATGACCCCTGCCGCACAAGTGGAGGGCGGCAAGGTGTGCGCATTTTGCACTGAGGGCGGCAAGGGGGTAAATGCAATTTTCGCCTTGCCAAAAATGTATTTTTCTAGTCTTTTTTTCATCTTGTCCATCCCTCACATCACCCTGGGTCTACTTCTGTAAATATTTTCACCGGTACAATATTTCTGTAAATATTAAAAAATAAAATTTAAAAATGAAAAAAATTCAATATATCTCAGCTATATATTCTTCTCCCGGCCCATCTCCTTGGTTCCCTCACGCCTTCATGCAAAGAAGCTTAACCTTCTTCAATGTTCCTCTTTGAAGGACAGAGCGGTTGCTTTCATTGCTCGATCGGGCCAAATTGCATCCTTCCAATGAAAGGGATATTGGGCCTAGTTAGCTCACCATGCCAAGGAGAGCCTGACTAGGAATCCGCCTGACTATATGTATACGGAACAATTTTTACCGTAATCTCTACGCGCAGTAGAATTAATTTGAATTTTTTATCTTTATCTACATATAAGTAGAGTAATTTTTCTAGTAGAATTCATACATCAATAATTTAAATAATCGTTTTTATTTATGATAGTACCAGTAAGGACTATCCATTACTACACAAAACATGTAAATTGTCTCTTATCTGTACCGGTTGAAATTAACAAAGCTACCAATATATTTTTTTTCAACATTAAAGCTACCAATATTGATGGAGGATTTCCCCCCCTCAACCTATATATCTCGTGGTCCTGTAACGCTTTCGAACTAGCACAAAAAAGTCGGAGAATACCAGGTGCAACCAAATAGTGTCATGCTACCGGTGCTACCAACACTTAAAAATACATTTAAAAGTCACAAAAAATATGAAAAAATTATGAGATGTGCAACACCATGGAATGTAGTATCACAAAAAAAAATCAACTCAAAAGTTGTAAACGTGAAGGAAAAAAAAGACAAATTCGTGCTGCGAATAGTGCGCAAATAGTTCACATCGCTATTACACTACTAGGAAAAACCTTATCGCAAGCGGTCGAAAAGGATCTTCGCAGGCAGGGCGCCCATCCGCCTGTAAGCCAACGACTGTGAAGATCGCCGATCTTCGCAGGCGGGGCGGCCGTCCGCCTGCGAAGATAATTTTCGCAGGCGGACATTGGCTAGTCCGGTCCGCCTGCGAAAATAGGAATCGTCCGCTTGCAAAAAAAAAAACTTCCGCCTGCGAAGATAGGTAGAAAATATTGAAATTTAATTATAATTTGGCCGTAAATTACTTTTAAATTATTTATTAGAAATTCTTGCAGGTACATATATTGGAAGATTATCAAGCATTTGGTACTGAGAAATCTACTTATATTGCATAAATCAAAAGTGTTGCCAAAATATATATATTACAATATTGTTTTACATTGTCACTTCAAATAACGTCATCTAGTTACATTATGGCATAGCAGTGTTCCACTCCCGAAGATCCTTGAATTCGTCACTTGCCGCTAGGGCACCCTCTGGGTCGAAGAAATCTCCTTTGACATGACAGCACTCATGGTGGATGAAGTGGCACGGATCACGCTGCACATTTGTGATACCTGTATCGTCAAAGCTTGTTCGACATTCTAATCTTGGCAACTGCATGCATTGAAATTAATCAATATATTAGTATCATAAATATCAAGAGCTGTCTAGTACATAGTATAGAGACTTACATCCTCCGCGTTAGTCCTGTACCGTCCATTAACCCTAAGGAATTCGCACGCATAATACCCGCAAAGGACCGTTCCTCGCGGTTGCTTGTGACACTGCAGGACATATCATAGAAAAAAGTAGTTATAATTTGCAATTAGTGAAACTATTGGAATACATAAAGTGAGTGGAGTATTACCGGCCAATAGGTACGTACTAGCAGCTTCTCCCGTGTTCGGGTCTGTTCTCCACCCTTGAACTTGTAGTATTGGTATGCACTGTATGGATGTCATACCGTTTCAGAGTAAGGAGGATATTTATTTGTAATACATCCATATACAAATGCAAGAGTCATAATAACTTACTACTGTAAGATTGTTAGAAATAAAATCTATCCCCTACGACGCCGAAAATGAGATTTCTAGTAGTGTTAACAACAGATTTGTTTTTTTTCTTTACGTTTACATCGAATTTTGAGTTGATATTTTTTTGTGTGATACTACATTCCATGATGTTGCACATCTCAGAATTTTTTTATATTTTTTATGACTTTCAAATATATTTTTAAGGGTTGGTAGCATCGGTAGCATGACACTCTTCTGTATACCTTGATATTCTCTCCTAAAAAGTCCTACCAGACTTTGACGCCTTCTGAAGACCATCAGTACCGGTTATATCCCAGCACTAAAGTTAGGGGTAGCTTGAATCCAGGGACTAAACTTCACATAGGATGTTTGATACTAATTTGGAGTATTAAAGTCGGGCGTTTCTAGCGCACGCATACGCGCCGCGAGCAGAACTACCGTGCACACGGCGCACGGTTCCCGGAAGGATGCGGTAGCATAACTAACTCTGTTAGTTAAGGATAATGACTGTAATTAAGAAAATAATTTTTATTTTCTTAGGAGATTTTTATTACTAATAGATTGAAAAAATTCAAGTTACATTTGAACTCAAATTTTTAAAACTTTCAACTCAAACTTTGAAAATTTTGAATTCGTAAGAAAAATTTTGAATCAACTCGAGATTTGAAAACTTTTAACTCAGATTTGAAAACCTTTAAATTTAAACAAATATTAAAAATATAAAAAAAAAGATGAAAAATACACCAAGGGGAGGGAGCAAATAGGGAAAAAATAGCGCCAAAAAAAGGAAAAAGTCGCGCCAAAGAAAAAGGAAAAAATCACGCAAAAAAAGCAATACGGAAAAAATCGCTAAAAAGAAAAAGGACACGTGGCGGGTGGAGGGGCGCGTGCACCAGATACGGATTTGGCGCACGCGCGCCGATTTGCAAAACCGTAAGACCTCGTGTGTATAGAAATCAATTCTTTGTTGTACATGGAAAGCACGATCGTCCGTTGGTGCTTTAATTTGTTAATTCTATCTGCATTTGTTATCAATTTGAAAAGCAAAAAGTTATGTTGTCATAACCGACCTAGCTAGCCAGAGAACAAAATTAGCAAGAAAAAAAAAATCAAGAGCACACATTGCATCAACTGAAACAATAATGAATTCCTTGCCAACTTTTATCCAGCATTTAGTGGAGTTTGATCTGAGAACAAAATAAAAATACTAGTGGCCACTGGTTTATGTGGTGTGACAAAGGGGGGTTTTGCTTTGGGATGCCATGCACACGTGTCAACCATGTTACGGTTCATAAGCAATGTAACCTAAAAGTTTAACAGTACAAGCGTGGTTTTGGAAAAGACACCTTTTAATCATCAGCTACGTAAGCACGCCGACTCTGCAAGAGGAAAAGCACACTAATTAATCTCCACCTCCGACGGTTAGCAACGTCCCAACGAAACATAAAAGAAGAAATAAAATTATCAAGAGAAATGCTTCCCTCCGGTTAAAAGACATTGGACATCAATATAATCTGCAAAACATAGATTTTCTTTTGAATTGAGCATATATAGCTCAACTGGTAAGGTTCATCATTACGGTGAAACATGCCATTCAAGTTCCAAAATTGACACATGTTCTTGTATTTATGACCAGGGGCGGAGCTAGCGTCCAAATAGAAGTGGTGCACTAATTGAAAGCCTAGAAAAAAAATCAATATAGCACTGCACGTTTTAGTGTTCTTAAGTAAGAAATTTTGGATCGGGGGTTCCTGTGCACCACCTAAGTTGAGCGTGGCTCCACCACTATTTATGACTAATTATTCTATTAATAGAGGACGATATATCCACCGATAACTTAAGTTGGCCAATCTTCGAAGGTGGTTACACGTACGTATGTACATTCATAAGAGATAAGTATATACATTTAAGTGAGTGCATGTGTCTGTATTTTTAAAACAATGTAAATTTTATTTCTGTTGCTAGAATTAAAAAAATGACAAAACTACAATACTGCGAAAGCACTTTAAATCTGAGGCGAATCGATCTACAATATCTGATTATTTTCAGACGATCGATATCTGAAACTATTAAAATGATACTAGTGCTTAAAGTTTTGCATAAATTAAAGTTTTTATTCCTTGACTTGAAATATCTCTAATGACATGTTTTTTGACCGGAGGAAGTAGTAACTACTTATGGTCAAATATATAAAAGAAATCTGTACCACTAGTCGTCCTAACAAGATAAAATAAAATAAAATCCCAAACACTAGCTAGGCCTCTCGTACGTGTTGCTTGAATTAGTTAAATGGCCGATCGATCTAATAAGAAAAAAAGGGAGATTAATGCGTAATGTCGGCCAATTAAGCTAAATGTGGCAGAGGATGATGCATGCAAAAAAGGCACTTTATAGAATATGGTGAAGAGCATGTGAAGCTGAAACCTGGCAATTGGCTGCCAATTTGGACGGCTCGAGTTATTTGGGTTACTATGATTGATAGATAGTGATATCTCAGGTACGTGCATATTAATTTGTACGCGCCTTGGTGATTGAACTCTTGTACTAAGTAGTGATCAAATTTTCATACCACTTTTGACCACGCATAATTGGCTACAAGCTACTCCAAACCTGATAGGTGATTGCTTCAATTCTGTACATTAATTTTCTTATATCATTGGCTAGTTACGGGTAATTAATAAACCAACTAACTAATTAAGTTGAGAGCAAGGAACTATTTAATTATTTATATATTCAACTAATATATGCAGGGTAAGTAGGGGTATATGTATCATGCATTTTATCTTCATAGGTGCATGTGAGGCTGAATTTGATCTTTGATCATGGCATGCATAGATGAACATAGGGGATTCACCCAAGGAGGATGTGCGTGCATATGATATTTGTTTCTTCTCAAGGATTAATTCCAAGCATCCCATAGGTTAATTTATCTCTAATAATTCCACACAATATGTCATCAAATTAATTAATCATTCCTCATCCTCCTGCTGCTGCTATATTGTTACTTTTTACTGGAGTTATGTTATTATTTCCATTCTATGTTTTTTTAATTATATATGTCTGGCAACTCAGATATATGTATGCATATTTTTGTCTGAGCTAATAATATTATCACTTTAGTTTTGCATGCTATTATATCTTTTTGGAACTGTTTCACAATCTTAACTAACTAGTAGATGTAGTGTGATTACATCAGCATGCAATGGTTGATCATGAGAGACAGTAAAAAAGTGAATCAGTTATATAAAAACCGAAAAGATGTCATTATACTTATGGAAACTTATACTTGAATAAATTGAAAATGTCTCATTTTGGAATGAGCCTAACAAGAATTATATATAGCTGTAATTAAGTTGGTCATGGGATCGATATGATGATGGTGCTTAAATTAGGTCACTTGTTGCATATATATATATATATGTGTGTGAATTTCATGCATGCATGCGTGTTGCTTCAGAAGTTGACACATTAAATTAATTGACCACCAATATAATACAAACATATTTTTGAGTTAGACCATCTATATGTACATATAGTCGATGGCTAGCTGGTTTCATGATCAGGTGATCCAAATTTATAGCATCTTCAATTCATTCCCAACATGCAGCACGCAATTGCACATGACTTGAACAAAACGGGCAAGATTGAGAAAGCCAATAATAATCAAATTCATAGTCAATTTTATTAGCACACATGATTGCAGCAACCAATATATGTGACACTATATAAATATACTTCTCCAATATATGTCCAAAATTGGACTGCCAAACACTCTTGTTTTTGGTGAGTTCATTAGATTGCTGATCCGGCAGCTAGGACGTCGTCGTTTGTCATGTCATCACGTTGGTGCGATCGCTAGCTAACTCATGAACTCGATCGTTTTATATATGTATGATCACAACGAATTATGAGCAATGCACGCAACAAGACGTAACAACAAGGCTATCAAGTTGGTGCAAGTTCAGTTAAGTAACCCTGCTAAATTCTAAATTAGGAGTGCTTTGTTGCCTTAATTTCTTGGCGTTGCATGGAGTTGTTTTTTTAAATTAGTGGAGCAATCTAATCGATCAGTTGGTTACTTCACACACTCAATTTCATCAATTTTCAAAGGGGCCCATTGATGGTACCAATGGGAAAACATCCAAACATCAAGACTTGCATGCAGAAAATTCATTTATATATATCCATTCACTCATTATCGTATACAAGTGTTTGATACTATAATATATAATTGTGTAAATATCTCTTCTTTTTTAGGACAAGATACAAATCAAGTCAGTATACAAACAGAACAAATTAAGAACTGCATCCATCTCCATCCATACACATACATATCCACCTTGATCATATGTAAATCAAAGCTGCCGCTAGCTAGCAAGCTAAGCTAGCTAGATAACGACTATTTGATATGTATATTTGAGACAAATATGTGTGTAATTAATGTATATATATGCAAGAACTCTCTACTCATGCAGCTGAACTGAAGGCGAAGAAGATGATCGATCAGCTAGTGATGGCCGATGCCCGGGCTCGGCACCGATCCCTGCACCTGGATAGCTCGCCGGCGCTTGGCGATGTCGACGACGGCGATGATCTCCGGCTTGCCGGCGATCGGCCTCGGCGGCGCCATGAATTCTTGGAGCAAATCTTGCGAGGTCGACGACGACGCTGCTGTATCAGTAGCACTGTTTGTTCTAGCAACAGGAATTTCTGGACGATCACCTGCAGGCATCATCCTAGCAGCCTGAACAAGCGACTTCGACGATTGCAGCAGAAGCAAGCAAAGGATAGCGGCAACAATGGCGTGTGAGGAAGCCATGAAAAATCAAGGTTGCAAACTTTGCAAGCTTGCAAGAATGGGGATATCTGAATTAATGTGCTTAATTGTGCGTGTCTAAGTTAAGTGTGTGTATGCGATGATGAGAATGTGAGCAGCTTGGGCATGTATTTATAGGGTGAGAAGAAGGAGGAGGTGGCCAGCAAGATCGTCGATCGTGCTTGCGTGAGGCGTGGCGATGAAAAGTTCGATTAATTGATCGAAATTGGGTTGAGTCAAAGTGTATAGTGGAGCACAAATTAAAGCATCGCTGTCTCAACAATTAATTTTCAGTTTTTTTTTTCATCAGTTGATCAGAAGAGAGCTAGCTAGCCATATATAGAGAGAGATTGAATTGGTTCTACTAATAGATTTTTGGTTTCTCTACTATTCGGGGCACTTGTGTTTAGTATATACAATTTGCCTTTTCATGTGTCTCTTTAGTTCTGGTCCAAAGATTTTAATAGGGAATTTTGCCGGCTTAAGCGATGAGAGCGTGCCGCGTGGATGCTTTGGTGCGTCTTAGCAATCTCTGCAATTGCCACATAATTAAGCATATGTACCAGTGATTATTGTTAGGCTCTTTCTTTTCTGAAGTATTATCAAATATATTAGCATTGATTTTTCTTACTCTGAAACAAGAACGTTTGATGAAATCAGTAAGTACATGATGTGTACACTCTGCTGTAAGCTAGAGTGCTTTTTTATTTTAAGATAATGGAATGAAATTCCGACGTTTGCTCAAGAGTTACAACCAATTATAACAAAGTTCACATAAAAGCAAACTCACACAGTGAGTATACAGCCAAAGTAACAAAACCAAAAGTAAAAGCAAACTAATAAAAACCAAGCAAGGTAAAAACCCCACAACTATTGAATTCTATTGGAAAAGACCCCACAACTACTGAATTCTATTGGTGAATCTCCACCCGAAGTTAGCAAAGAGCTACATGATCGTCGACTCAAGTTTACGACACGCATCTTTTATTAGCTTGATATAATCATCATGCCTTTGTAGATGAGCCTATTCCCGGAGCCAATACGTTGCCCTGAAAAGAACCTGCAAATAAGATTTTGAAGGTGATTTATCAAAAATCATTTTATTTCTACTAAGCCAGAGAGCCCAACATATAGCAGAAGCTCCAATAAGAATAAGCTCCTTTTTATTAACACCCACAAGCCAATTCCCAAACATATGAGATATACTATGTGGACGGTATAATCCAAACGTGAATTGTATAGATCTCCAAAGAAATCTGGCAAAATGGCAATCCAGGAAAAGATGGTAAATCGTTTCATTTTTCATACAAAAACAACATTTCAAACTACCATTTCAATTCCTCCGAGTCAAATTCCCTTAAGGAGATACCACATAAAAATCTTAATCTTAAGAGGCATCTTAAGTTTCCAAATAAACTTATTTCTCTCGATGTACCCATTATTAATTAGAGACAAATACATAGATCGAACTGAAAATTGACCACTTTGATGAAGATTCCATCTAAATATATCAGCCTCCTGTGTTAAGTTAACATGCACAATTGAAGCGCACAAATTGTGCCATCTAATCAAGTTCTGACCAACTAATGCTCTCCTAAAATAGACATTAAGTAGAACAGTACGCATAACACTTGCAACTGAGGAGTTTTTCCTTCTTATTATGGAATATAATGATGGGTATTTGTCCTTTAAAGATGAATTACCTGACCACTTATCCTCCCAGAATCTAACTTCACCATTGTTAATAAACCAGGAACCCATATTTAGAAAAGAATTTTTAACTTTCATCGATCAATCCTGACAAAACATGGAAATGCCCTTGTTTCCTCTCAACTTGAGTAAGCTAGAGTGCTTGGAAGAATATTACTATGCTTCTAATTGTCTGCTTATTAGCTTATCAACCATAGCCAAAATTTGAAATTTTAAACTTAAGTTCAGAGTTGAATTCAAGTTTTTTCCATCGTAGTCTATTTTCAATATTGACTTCTAAACTGCTAATAATGCGTATATACAAGTTTTCATGTTTGTACAACTCTACGTGAGGTAATTTTTTCTTTGTAAAATTTTAAAGTGTATTTTCATGATTTATTGAATTTATGAAATCCAACTAAGGCCCTGTTTAGTTCCTCAAAATCTTTTCGTAAAAACATCACAACGAATCTTTGGACACATGTATGGAGCATTAAATATAGATAAAAAGAAAAACTAATTGCACAGTTTGCATGTAAATCACGAGATGAATCTTTTGAGCCTAATTAGTCCATGATTAGCCATAAGTGCTACTGTAACCCACATGTGCTAATGACGGCTTAATTAGGCTCAAAAGATTCGTCTCGCGGTTTCCAAGCGAGTTATGAAATTAGTTTTTCATTCGTGTTCAAAAACCCCTTCCGACATCTGGTCAAACGTCCGATGTGACACCCAAAATTTTTCATTTCACCAACTAAACATGCCCTGATCAGTACTTCCCCATGTTCCCCATGTTAACAGAACTTTCAAGCATGTTAGTTTTATAGGTATGGCTTGTAAGCTTTAGCCAATTTTTAATTTGAAACATAACTTTTGGAACTATTTTAAGAGTTTTTTGTAGTATTTTTTTTTTCATTTTGCATTGACTTGGGGAGTGTCAAAGGAATGGAAACAGGGTCCCCATTCCCCCGGGTCATCGGGTAATGAGTAACACAAGCAGAAATATACAAGGTCTTTATCTTCAAGAGAAGTACAAAATATACATCTTTAAGAGATTAACAAGATCTCTAGGTAACCAAAGCTAGATGAAGACGTAACCGGTGGGACGGTACCCCATCGCGTTCCTCACTGACCACGTAGGCCCCACCCCACGCGTTGACCTGATGGCTTCAGAAAGAAGCCTTGTCCCTGGCCTCGGCAGATATCCGGCCAAACCTCGGGGCTAGGGGCCAGCTAATGTCGGAGGAACGGGAACCAGGTCCCCATTCTCCCAGGTCATCAGGGCCCGACTAATACATGAAAAAAAACATACAAGGCCTACATCTTCAAGAAACGTAGAAAATCTATATTTTCAAGAGAATTATAATATCTACATCTTCGTAGCGTGGAGACAGGTAGGGACACAGTGTCCCCATACATGGTGACCACCCAAAGATGGGGCTCGACGTCTTTGGGTAGGCGCCCGAGCGCTTTTTCGCGCCCCAAGCAGGGGTCCGAGCGTGCTCCCTGTCCTGGGCATTCAAAATAGGGAATTTTGCCGGCTTAAGCGATGAGAGCGTGCCGCGTGGATGCTTTGGTGCGTCTTAGCAATCTCTGCAATTGCCACATAATTAAGCATATGTACCAGTGATTATTGTTAGGCTCTTTCTTTTCTGAAGTATTATCAAATATATTAGCATTGATTTTTCTTACTCTGAAACAAGAACGTTTGATGAAATCAGTAAGTACATGATGTGTACACTCTGCTGTAAGCTAGAGTGCTTTTTTATTTTAAGATAATGGAATGAAATTCCGACCTTTGCTCAAGAGTTACAACCAATTATAACAAAGTTCACATAAAAGCAAACTCACACAGTGAGTATACAGCCAAAGTAACAAAACCAAAAGTAAAAGCAAACTAATAAAAACCAAGCAAGGTAAAAACCCCACAACTATTGAATTCTATTGGAGAATCTCCACCCGAAGTTGGCAAAGAGCTGCATGATCGTCGACTCAAGTTTACGACACGCATCTTTTATTAGCTTGATATGATCATCATGCCTTTGTAGTTGAGCCAATTCCCGGAGCTAATATGTTGCCCTAAAAAGAACCTGCAAATAAGATTTTGAAGGTGATATATCAAAAACCATTTCATTTCTACTAAGCTAGAGAGCCCAACATACAGCGGAAGCTCCAATAGGAATAAGTTCCTCGATCTTTTTATTAACACCCACAAGCCAATTCTCAAACATATGAGATATACTATATATGTGGAGGGTATAATCCAAATGCGAATTGTATAGATCTCCAAAGAAATCTGGCAAAATGGCAATCCAGGAAAAGATGGTAAATCGTTTCATTTTTCATAAAAAACAACATTTCAAACTAATATTCCAATTCCTCCTAGCCAAATTGTCTTTTGTTAAAACAATCTCCTTAAGGAGATACCACATAAAAATCTTAATCTTAAGAGACATCTTAAGTTTCCAAATAAACTTATTTCTCTCGATGTACCCATTATTAATTAGAGACAAATACATAGATCGAACTGAAAATTGACCACTTTGATGAAGATTCCATCTAAATATATCATCCTCCCCTGTTAAGTTAACATGCACAATTGAAGCGTACAAATTGTGCCATCTAATCAAGTTCTGACCAACTAATGCTCTCCTAAAAGAGACATTAAGCAGAACAGTACTCAATACTTGCAATTGAGGAGTTTTTCCTTCTAACTATGGAATATAATGATTGGTATTTGTCATTTAAAGATGAATTACCTAACCACTTATCTTCCTAGAATCTAACTTGTTCGCCATGGTTAATAAACCAGGAACCCATATTTAGAAAAGAATTTTTAACTTTCATCGATCAATCCTGACAAAACATGGAAATGCCCTTGTTTCCTCTCAACTTGAGTAAGCTAGAGTGCTTGGAAGAATATTACTATGCTTCTAATTGTCTGCTTATTAGCTTATCAACCATAGCCAAAATTTGAAATTTTAAACTTAAGTTCAGAGTTGAATTCAAGTTTTTTCCATCGTAGTCTATTTTCAATATTGACTTCTAAACTGCTAATAATGCGTATATACAAGTTTTCATGTTTGTACAACTCTACGTGAGGTAATTTTTTCTTTGTAAAATTTTAAAGTGTATTTTCATGATTTATTGAATTTATGAAATCCAACTAAGGCCCTGTTTAGTTCCTCAAAATCTTTTCGTAAAAACATCACAACGAATCTTTGGACACATGTATGGAGCATTAAATATAGATAAAAAGAAAAACTAATTGCACAGTTTGCATGTAAATCACGAGATGAATCTTTTGAGCCTAATTAGTCCATGATTAGCCATAAGTGCTACTGTAACCCACATGTGCTAATGACGGCTTAATTAGGCTCAAAAGATTCGTCTCGCGGTTTCCAAGCGAGTTATGAAATTAGTTTTTCATTCGTGTTCAAAAACCCCTTCCGACATCTGGTCAAACGTCCGATGTGACACCCAAAATTTTTCATTTCACCAACTAAACATGCCCTGATCAGTACTTCCCCATGTTCCCCATGTTAACAGAACTTTCAAGCATGTTAGTTTTATAGGTATGGCTTGTAAGCTTTAGCCAATTTTTAATTTGAAACATAACTTTTGGAACTATTTTAAGAGTTTTTTGTAGTATTTTTTTTTTCATTTTGCATTGACTTGGGGAGTGTCAAAGGAATGGAAACAGGGTCCCCATTCCCCCGGGTCATCGGGTAATGAGTAACACAAGCAGAAATATACAAGGTCTTTATCTTCAAGAGAAGTACAAAATATACATCTTTAAGAGATTAACAAGATCTCTAGGTAACCAAAGCTAGATGAAGACGTAACCGGTGGGACGGTACCCCATCGCGTTCCTCACTGACCACGTAGGCCCCACCCCACGCGTTGACCTGATGGCTTCAGAAAGAAGCCTTGTCCCTGGCCTCGGCAGATATCCGGCCAAACCTCGGGGCTAGGGGCCAGCTAATGTCGGAGGAACGGGAACCAGGTCCCCATTCTCCCAGGTCATCAGGGCCCGACTAATACATGAAAAAAAACATACAAGGCCTACATCTTCAAGAAACGTAGAAAATCTATATTTTCAAGAGAATTATAATATCTACATCTTCGTAGCGTGGAGACAGGTAGGGACACAGTGTCCCCATACATGGTGACCACCCAAAGATGGGGCTCGACGTCTTTGGGTAGGCGCCCGAGCGCTTTTTCGCGCCCCAAGCAGGGGTCCGAGCGTGCTCCCTGTCCTGGGCATTCAATGGCGTGTGTAATCACACCGAGGTAAAGTTGACTGGGTGAGGGAGATGGCCAACCACTCCCCCGCACTAATGGCGATGTAGCACGGGTCATCCATCCATCTTGTCCAGAATGTGGGAGCGTGGGGACGCCTGTGCAAGGCGTCATCCTTGTGGGCCCACGATCGATTGGGGGACATGCGCCTTTTTGACTATTGGCGCGTGCCCTCCATCAGTTGACGGGGAGGACATCCCCGGTTCGGATCGAAGGACTTCGACAAGACCAAACATGACTGGTTTAATGGCATGGGCCCCATTCAAAGACTTGTGTAACAACACTGTGGAGTATCGCTCATAGAGAACCAGATTAGGGTATTGTTTTGGATATGATTTAAGAAGCAGGCAAGCATCTGGTTGGTACTTAGCAAGTTTCTAAGAATATACACTGGTGGAGAAACCGTTTGTAGTCCCGGTTGGTAACCCTCCTTTAGTCCCGGTTGTCCAACCGGGACTACGAATCCGGGATTAAAGATAGCTATCTTTAGTCCCGGGTGAAATAACCGGGACTAAAGATCGATCTTTAGTCCCGGTTATTTCACCCGGGACTAAAGATAGCTATCTTTAGTCCCGGGTGAAATAACCGGGACTAAAGATCGATCTTTAGTCCCGGTTATTTCACCCGGGACTAAAGATAGCTATCTTTAGTCCCGGGTGAAATAACCGGGACTAAAGATCGATCTTTAGTCCCGGTTATTTCACCCGGGACTAAAGATAGCTATCTTTAGTCCCGGGTGAAATAACCGGGACTAAAGATCGATCTTTAGTCCCGGTTATTTCACCCGGGACTAAAGATAGCTATCTTTAGTCCCGGGTGAAATAACCGGGACTAAAGATCGATCTTTAGTCCCGGTTATTTCACCCGGGACTAAAGATAGCTATCTTTAGTCCCGGGTGAAATAACCGGGACTAAAGATCGATCTTTAGTCCCGGTTGGTAACACCAACCGGGACTAAAGACGGCTCTGCCACGTGGCCGGCTGAGCCATCTTACCAACCGGGACTAAAGATCGATCTGACCTTTTTTTTTTGCATGGCCCTGTTTGCTGCATGGTTGATTATATATATATATATATTTATATATATATATATATATACACATACATATGTTACAATACATATATAGTCATATATATATATATGTTACCAAAATATATATTAACACAAAAGCAAATGTGTACATATATAAATATATATATACATGCATATATAGTACAATTCATTTTGCTC
>CM020182.1:11282154-11306273 GCA_009805545.1 Oryza longistaminata | reverse complement strand
GTTTGTACTAGAGCAAAAGCAGCTTTTATGTAGAAAGCAGATATGGCTTTTGAGCCATTTGGTTGGCTTTTGGCTTTTGCAAAAGCAGGTTCAAAAGCCTAACCAAAGGCAATCTTGCTTCTATCGACAGCACTTCTGTCTCATATAGAGCTAACGGAGGTTGTTCCACCCAAATTGCGCCCCCAACCCGTTGTCTTCCTCACGGTCTTACCGCTGCCGCATCACCACCGCCTTCTCCTCTTCCCATCAATGACCGCTCCCCGTCCTCCTCATCCTCCGCTCGATCTCCTCCTCGTGACCAGAGGTAGGGAAAGGAAGCTTCGAAGCTCTAAAGCCGGCGGGGTATTGCCAGCGAGGCGTGGGGACCGGCGGGGAGGAGCAGGCAACAGGGGCTTCTCTGCAGCGTCCTGACTCCGGCTGCCGCATTTACCCGTATCCTTGGCTTTCTTCGGGGCAGCTCGCTTCTTGAACGATTGGGCCTCCTGCTCCCTCTTCTTCTTGGGGTTCTTGGTTGAGGAAGAGGGCCGCAATGAGGGCGAGGTGGGAGGCGTCGCGTGGTGAGAACGTAGCCGCCCCTTCCACGGAGTACCTCCGGCGTCCGGGGTGCAGGATTCGCGTTTCTTGGCCATATGTTTCTTGGATTTATTCCCCCTCAAAGTGTTTATCTGTCAAGAAGCTAGCGCATTGGATTTGGGCAGTGAAAGAAATAATGCTCATGTTCTTAAAATCTGAAATTTCTCACACCTAACGGACAAGTTTTCAGACACGGGCGGATCTAACATGGGACATGGGGGGTTCAAAAAAAAATTTTAGGAACAAACCAAGAAAACTGTTAGTATTAGTATTAAGGTGAAGGCAAAATTCGTAGAACAGAAGCTAGGGTTTAGCACAAACTCGACGTGGGTAAACGGAACGGATGGATTCTCACCAGTATGCGGCGGGGGGATCGGCGGGCGGCGGGGCGAACTCAGTCGGAGTGGCGAGCGGACGGGGAGATATCCTCGAGGATGACGATTTGGGGCCTGTACTGTGTCTGTGTAGGAGCGGTGGCACGGCGTCGGCGGCGGAGTGAGAAGAGGAGGAGCGGCGGCGGCGGCGGCGCACGGGAACGGGGGCGCGCGCGAGAATAGCAGGAGCGGCCGCTACTCCTGCTCGAGTAGGAAGGAAGAATGGAGAAATTTCGATGGATTCAATCGGGGTGTTTTGGTCATTAACCAATGGACAAAATGGACGAAACAATTTTTAGTTTTCTACTCCCTCCGTCTCTAAAGATAAGGGATTTTGGTATTTTAGTGTAGATTCGTTGTATGAGGATGTGTAAAGAATAAGTTAGTGGCATTTAGGTGAAACCCTACTAGTGTTCTGACGAATCCCAATAAGAAGTGGTATTTTGGCGAATTCACGTTTTGATGATGGTAGAGTTGCAATTTTGTAGAGAAAAATTGATCTATAGTACACAAATTAGGTTAGTACCAAAAAAATAGCACAAAATAATTTAGCTTTCAACTAGTAGCACAGGCCACTCATTTTTATGTGTGTTTGGTTGAGCTATGGCTTTTGAAATAACTAGTCCCACTTATAAGTGGGCCTCACATGTCATATACACATTGGATCTTCTTCTTCCTGTTGCCACCATGGGATGCTCAAGCTCGCTGGAGCTGCTCGGTCGGGGCGGTGCATTGGCCAGGCAAGGTGGGGAGTAGCGGCACGTCGAAGCTGGACCCGGTCGGGGCGGGCGGCTTAGCCGGCCGGAGCGCTGGCAACGGGCGAGGGGCGGTGGCGCCCCCAACCTAGGGCGGAGCGCACGTGAAGGAACGTGCCGGTGTGAAGCGATGGAAAAGAAAGATAACGAACCGGTATGGCATTATAACCAATGGCGGGTGGATTAATATTGACCCAAAAGCAGCTGAAAGCCGGGGTGGAGGTGCTTTCGGTTTTTACCAGAGCAAAAGCAGCTTTTATTTAGAAGCATATATGGCTTTTTGTGCCATTTGGTTGACTTTTGCAAAAGCAGGTTCAAAGCCTAATCAAAGGCACTCTTGCTTCTATCGACAGCATTTCCGTCTCATATAGAGCTAACGGAGGTTGTTCCACCCAAATTGCGCCCCCAACCGTTTGTCTTCCTCACGGTCTTACCGCTGCCGCATCACCACCGCCTTCTCCTCTTCCCAATCAATGACCGCTCCCCGTCCTCCTGCATCCTCCGCTCGATCTCCTCTCGTGACCAGAGGGTAGGGAAAGGAAGCTTCGAAGCTCTTAGGGCCAGGACGAAGGGCATGGGAATAGTAATATAAAAAGACGGACCGGAGGTCGACCTGCTGTAGTCTCGGTTTACCGATCGAACTCGCTGGTTTTTTATTTATTAATATTATATTTGATTTGACGCTCAACCCTCACGGCAGAGGCTGTGATGGCAGCTGTGACGGAAATGCCATGGATAGAACGAAAAACAATGTGTTGTGCTACCAGTTGAAAAGTGGAAATATTTTGTGCTTTTTTTAGTATCAGCTTAATTTCTATGCTAAAGATCAAATTTTTCCTCATTTTTTTACTACTTGCATCACAAGGAACTGTGACTCACACGGTCAGCCTCCCCTTCGCGAGCAATAGCCGCTCGGCGGCTGTCTTGCTTACCGCTTCTTCCCCATGCAGTAGAGTTACAAAAAAAAATGAAGGAGCAATCAATCACACAGGCTTTTACATCTCCCAACCAAATGCAAACGTCAGTCATTTAAGAGCTGGTACAAATAGCAAGCTATAAGTCAGCTATACAATTTTTAAAGAGATAAAGAGGAGAGAGAAGAGCAGCGGACTATAGATCTACAGCCAGCTGCAGCACGGACCAAGATATATGTGTGCTATGACAGGTGGGACCAGGTATTAATAGTAATAGTATGCAACTATTGTATGAATTGGTATAGATGATTTGTAGCCGGTAGTTGGCTATACTATTAAACTTGCTCTAATCTCTTGTTGATTGCTCTTTCCATCCACCATAGATTTTAATCATCTGTTGATCATCAACCAAGAAACTAAGAGCAAGTTTAATAGTATAGTCAACTACTGGCTACAAATCATCTATAGCCAATTCATACAATAGTTGCTTACTATACTATTAATACTTGGTCCCACCTGTCAAACACACATTATAATCTTGGAGTCCGTGCTGGCAGCTCACACAGACAAGTCTGTTTTTCCAATTCCTAGTCAGTTCTCTCGACTCTCTATCTTCGCTCCTCCCCTCAACCACATTCTAATCTTCCAGTAAACCGAGCTGTCTCCTTGAGTGTTCTCTCCCGCTAATCAATCTCTCTCCCTCACTCACATTCTTACCAAAAAATTAAACCACCTTATGACCATGATCCATTTTTGGCAACCGGTGACTTCCTGATCTCTTAGGCTGCTCAGTCTCCTTGTCCTCCTCTACGAAAAGCAGTAGCAGTTACCTTCCTCGTTTTCTCTTTCTCGCTCAACTAAGACATCAAGCTCCTCTGCACCCTTCACCACAACCACCGTCCTGCCACACCTCCCATATCTTCCTCACTCCGGTTGTCATGTCCGCATCCCCCCACCAGCGTTCGCAGCGAACTTGCACCATCTGCTCTCGTCCATCGCCATCCATTGGCTGTCGTGAACTACGTCGTCTTGCTGCTACTAGTGCTCACCATATTCCGGCCTCCGAAGGGCACGGGCTGCTGCCTTGGGACATCGAGAGGACTGTTGAGATTATATGCATATAATGATTTAATCTATTCATAAATAAATCATAACATTACAAGATGAAAACTAGCATGAACGCATCATTAGTATTCTACACATGTAAACAACACAGTATAACATGACAGATACAAATATGCGCAACATATTGAACACGTACCGAGGCGACGGAAAGACCGGCTGCTTGGTCGAACTTTTCGCAGACATCTCGAAGGCACGAAACACGCGAGCGAAGAGGAAGGCGAGCCGTCGCGAACATGAACAGGGAGCAGTCGCGCGAAGCGCTTCCCAAAACAACCTTATTGCTGCTTTCCCGGTGCAGGACGTCGAAGGCAGATTTTTCCGGAGACCTGCTCCCCGGTCGCCGGTGCACGCCGGCGAGCGGGATGGAGTAGTCTACGAGCGACGGCGCAGTACAGAGTAGGAGGCAAACCCTAAATTGATTTTGCGTGTGTTTGCGTGAAGACGGCGGGTTCGCGGTTTATATAGAGAAGGGTCGCTTGATCAGGGTCGCCGACGATCTCTACTGCGCGTAACCGAACGCGGATAAGTCGCGCGAACTTATCTGGACTCCATGCCGTTTGCATCGCACGCGGAATTTTTCGGCAACGTTTCCAAAACAAAAATGAATCCGAATTTGCGCAAACAAACTGCAAAAGGAGGCTGCATCTGCGCAGGTGAGGAGCCCAATTTTTCGGAACCATTCGCGCGTACGTCCGTGCACGCGCGCGCGCCTACCCTGCCCTGCCAGGCCAGGCGAGGCGAGGGCGAGCGGCGTTTTTGTGTTTCCCCTCTTCTCTCCACCACACATGCTTTCAAGTGGCTAGGAGGGCATCCTCCCTTTTAAGGAGGTTCCTCTCCTAGAATTAAGTAAGGTGGTACTAAAACTCCACATGCATGCCATCCCATGAGGTGGGCTTTTGTGATTTTACCAAAGAATTAATCTTCGTAGGTGGGCTAAGGCCATTCATTAATTCAACAGAGACGCGGTTGTCACAGACGTTGTTGAAATTTCGGTTTATTTCGGCTCACACCAGCAATCACAAATCTCCCTGAAATTTTTCAGTTTTTTTGTCAAATATAAATTTGGTCAAATTTGTTCACAATCAGTCATAAATATGTTAAAAAATAAAAAAAATCAGCCAAAAAAATACTGAAATTCGATGATTTTGGTTTTTTTTCAAGCCCTACCAGCAAATGCTAGGGTTCGAAATTGCAAACCCTGGTCACAGGACCGAATGAGCACAAACCTGTCACACCATTTGCCATCAGGTTCGTCGTCTTCCCTGCAGGGGCGGATCTACCATTAGGCAGGGTGGATCGACCGACCCAGAACCAGTTATGACCGTGTCGCTCCACACCCCCAAGACTCCTACCCTTATATATTAGTCATGGCCATCAAAATTAGGTATAACAAGGTGTGAACGCACATAGATCGAGGCAGTTAGGCGATTGAACTATTAATACGAATATGTGTTATATTCGATTGCTCTTATGGAGTTGAACATCTCCATTCTCCGCCCCATCTATATTTTAAAGTTTGGTCCGCCACTGTTCCCTGCCTCCTGCGCCATTTTCATCAGGAAACAGCCACCATTTCAACATCATCGTCGGTGGTGAATCACCCTCCATGTGGCGGATGCCATCACATGCACGCAGAGGAGGCGTCGCCGTCGGGGTACTTGAGCTGCTGTTGCATTCATCCTCATGTTGAGACCTTGTTCACAGGTGAGTTCCTGGTTTTCACCATCCATTGTTCGTCCCTTCCGATCAACTTCTTTTTTGAATGCAAAAATTGAATCAAATTGATGAGATGGGTCCATGTTTCATACTCCATAACACCTCTCCCATCTCCTCTATAAAAGCCGAAGTCTGTCTAGTTTTGTTGTCTTCTCTGTTCCCATCGGACGCTCGCCAATGTCATGCCCTTAGACGTCATCGTCCACTGTCAAACTACAGCACTGCTGCGTTTTGTCTCCATAAAATTGATGCCCTTCTTCAAATCACAAGCAACCACTCCTTTATTGTTCCCTCTCTTATGTTCCTTTCATTCATCTCAAGACGTTGTCTCCTTATGCTTGTTCGTCCACTGTTTTTTTAGCGCACGCCGAGATGTTCCTGGATTGGAGCTCCACCACTCGCTTGTACTCTGTCTCCACGCTTGTTGTCATTGCTCACCATCACCAGAAGAGCACGGTTGCTGCATCGCAAATCGAGCGCAGCACTATCACCTTAACAAAGTGCATGCTTTGCTTTGGAGCAAACTATACTTTCCACGAGAGCTTACCCATTAAACTTGTGGTTGTAGAAAAAAAGCTTTGCAATGGAAGCCCATAGACTTAATGTTAGATTCTAAACTCTCTATAGTCTGATGGATTTTGTTCAGGTTGAAAGTTTTTCTCTCCTCGGGGTGTTGCCTGAAGGTGTCAAGCACATGATGACCCTCATATACAACATTTCTTAGCTGCCAGAGCATCCTTGGTTAGTTTGGTTGGAGGCATACTACCATCACTTCTTCAATGATTGTGGTGGCTCTAAGGTGCAGCTGATACAAGATGTAAGTTGCAACCTGTCCATGGTGGCCTTCTTCTGATACTTTGCAACAATGAAGGAGATGACACGTATGGCTTGCAATAACACAGGTTTATTCCAACTATATATCCATGTCTACTTGATACAGAAATTGCTAGAAGAAAGAAATTAAAGTACGACGATAGCTAGAAGTTCTGTTTCGGGAATTTATCATTTCAACTTTTTTTTTTTGGTGCTAAGTCACATTAATATAAAGCTAAGAGGTGAGGAAGTCCCGAAAGCAAGGCATGTGACTTGGCATACTAATTGAATAGAATGCTTGAATCTTTTCATTTGAACAGTAAAGCTGTCCTTATCAAGTGTGATTTAATTTCTCTGAAATATATGTGGACAATTTTATTCAAATATGTACTGTACATGCATATAACGCTAGGTATTTTTAGAGTTCGAGAAACAAATTCAATGCATTCAACTTCAAGACATTGTACTGGATCGATGAACCAAAATTCCTCCAAAGAAATTAATCTTCCAGTACTACACCATGACAAGCATATTTATAACAGGAAATTTCGATGATCCGGCTTTTTCTGGCCTTCACTCACCAGCCATTTTGTCCGGCGAGGGCAGTTGACTTTGTGAAAAAGAATTTTTCATAATATGGTGACACTCATATTTTCTTACAATAATTCCTTTAATATGGCCATTCATTAATTTCAATTTCGTGGCATAACATGTGAACTTACATATAGACAACTTGAGATAAGTGAAATATTATAAACAAAGTAATTCTAAGTAAATATTGACCTAAGCATATTAATTAAAGTCAATATTGTAACGATCACTTGAGAACTTTTGTTCACCTCAATCGGACTTACAATCAACTTTCTATGAATTTCAAAGCTAAGTCATTTTCAAAAAATAAGAAAATGGTTTCCACATGCATACTAATCAATTAGTCAGGTGTAAAGAATCTCCTCTATAGACAATCTTTGTGAAATATAATTATGAAATTGTGGTCCTTAATGAGATATAAAATTTTGCATTGAATGCTTTTTTTTATTTGAGATCATGTAGGGAAACAAATATTCGTTACAAGTTCTTAAATCTATCTTAAAAACAAACTTTTGAACTTTTTCCCAGCCTCGTTACAAGTTCTAGAGCTCGGTGAGATATACAGCTTTATATCTATTAATGATATTTTTATTTTGACATCATTAGAGTATAAAATTAGGCGTACAAATTTCCGGGAGGGTGAAGTTGCTACTGCTAGTCTCATTTGGCACAAGAACATTGTCCCAACAGAGAACGCCCCAGGCTCAATGCAATCAGAAGCAGACATGCATGCAAATGCACGAAACAAAAATTAATGTAACATGACATGTTTACTAACGCCAAGCGATTTTTATTCTGAACCAGAGTTTTACAAAATAACATACTCGTATTCTTTTATAACCTTCTGTTTCTCTTAGGGCATTTCTCTTCAGAAACAACCTGGGAAACTTTCCTAATTTCACAATTGAATATATAGGAAACCTATAAAGGGTGGCGGAAGGGGCGAGCGCTGGGGCGAGCCACGTCGGATTTTTCTACAGTAGCTACAGTGCGCGGGTAGAATTTTTCAAAAAACCCTCCTATTTTATGCAATCAGATATAGGCCCTCACGAACGGTATTTGGAGAGAAAAAATCGCGAATAGGGACTGGGTTGTAAAATGTGGAAGACGAGGGGATTTTTCGCAAAAAAACATCCACTAACACATATCCCTCAAGCCCTAGCTGCCGCCAGCCGCTCCCTCTGCCTCTCTCTCCCACGCCGCCACCGAGCGCCGCCGTCTCCGCTCCCCTCGCGCCGCCACTCCGCCGTCCCCATCGCCGGCCGCTTCCGCCTCCGCTCCCTCGCGCCGCCTCCACCTCTCCGCCCGCCGTCAGGCCGCCGTCTCCGTCCGCCTCCGCCTCCCCCCTCGCACCGTCGCCGTCTCCGAGTGCAGCCGTCTCCGCCTCCGCTCCGCCACCGCCGGCGTCCGGATCCAGCCTCCATGTGGTTGGGGGATGCGGTTGGACCGCCCCCGTCCGCCTGGCGGTGCCGCAACCTCCATCCTCGACCGCCGGCGCTCGGATTCGGTCTCCACGAGCTCAGGGCCCGTCGATCTGAGGATGCCTGCGCCGCTAGGATGAAGAGCCGGCGTCGTGCTGCTCTTCCGTGACAGGATTTGTTTCACGGGAGAGCCACCACTTTTCTTCTCCCCCTCATGTTGCAGACATCATCGGCCAGCTCACCCGTCGGCCGTGCCGCCACCGCCGCCGCGCCTCAGTGGTGCCGGTCTGATCCATCCCTTGTTCTAGGGCTCGGAGCCGTCGGCGGGGAGTCCAGCGACCCCAAGGGGCACGTCAGGGGCGCCGAGCTTTGCATGTACGGAGGCCGCGGTAGGGCCTCGCCTCCGCTGCCGCATAGGCGCCTAACTCTCGATCCCTCGCACGCTCGCATGGATAGTACTCTGGTGGTGCCGGTTCTCGCTATCCTACCTCTGGTATGCCTTGCTCGAGGAAAGGCTGGTCGCTTCCTCTGGTCGGCAGCGGCGCAAACTGCTGCCCCCATGGCTGCGTGCGATTAGGGTGTCCCCTGCCGCCGTGGATCACGACGATGGTTAGGACGGGCTGTGGTAGCCGGACACGGAGGATGATGGAGACGCAGGTAATCTAATATTTCCTTCTTTCTTTGCCTTCCATTATCTTCCTTCCTGTGCTGCTTCAGCGATTACGTTAATTTTTGCATTTTGCATATCTATCCTAGCTTGAATCCTCACCAAAATTTTGTATGCTCCCTATTTTTCATGCCTTCATTGTTACGGGATATGCTGCATTTCATCAGTTCATTTTGACATAAGGGTGTGGAACTACGATGCGTAATTGCATTCCTGTTCTTTTCCTTTTGGCATTGGTTCAGATTAGCAGAATGCTGCAGTTAAGAACCTCAAGAAAAGGTTCAGTTCTTCTCCTTCCAGTTCTTCTTTTGTTTTCGAAATTACTATCAGAAAAAAATGCACATGCTCATGTAGCTCTCTCTCGCCAAGAACACTGCTCTAACTGATTAAATGTTTTCAGACATGACCAGTCACTGAAGAAAGGTGGAGAGAGGTTCTTCTTCTGTTACATGGTTAGCTCTCTCAGCCCACACTGCAAGAGTGCCACCAATATCGGGCAACCCTCATCGTGTGACCTCATCTTATCTCACAAACAGCGCGATTCCGCCGCAGTTTGTTGCGATTCACGGGGTGGACCAGTCATTGCCTATAGGTTCATGGTGAACCCACGGCGGCAGATCCAGCAGACCAGCACCACTAACGGAGGATCTGGTGTAGCGTATGGAGGACCAAGCGTGGCTGCCCATCAGAGGTACTGCTCTGCATCTGCAGTTTCCTCACCAATGTCGCCGCCCTCCAAGGTATGGATTTGCTGCTTTATTGGCAATCTTGACTTTTAATTCCTCTACAAGGAACTACAGAAGTTCAGGAGAAATAATTGGTCTAATGGGTGAGAAAGATAGGTTATTCTGATTTGCACTCACCTGAGTAAGTTGTTATCACCACCTAGATGGTCTGTTGTGCAGTGTGCACCCTTTTACTATTGTGCTCATAAGTTTGGAAATCTTATTCAATCAATCAGTAAAAATCCTCACGATTTTGTTTGAGTAAAAAAAAGATTTTGCCAGAATGGTTGATACTTGATAGCAAGTTGGTAATTTTATAAGCTTTTCTATGATTTCGTTTTGGTTGATAATGAGGAGTTTATTTTTAGTGATTCTTCCCTTTCGGAGTAAATACGAGTCAACCTGTTCCTGTACATGATTTTAGCTGTCTCAAGAAAAATATTCTCCTTTGTGAACCATTCAAAGTTACTGCATGTAATAGTTTCTACACCTCTGAAATTAAAGCAATATTGGCAAAAATTAGGGCAATGCACAGTATAGGCAAGGTGCAAAATACACTGTACACTTGTTTGTAATTTTCTATTGTTTTAGTTCAATGGATCCTTTCATGTTTTTATAGGGTTCCGTAGAATATACTCCGGACATGGCATGCACAAGAATAACTGGTACTTCGAACAGATGGTTATTTTGCAGTTTGCTTGTCATTCCATGCTTCTCCTTTTCCCCATTTTCATAAATGCATGATCCAATGTTCCAAAGTAGTTGCTAACAGTGCATCATTGTCATTACTTGCTTTCAGAACCAATCTAGACTCAGGTTCTTACCAATACAAAGGAATAAACCTTGTCATCAGTTTCTTTTAATATCTCTGAATATGATCTTTTCTGGACTATTACCACCACAAAGGAATTTCAAGTGAAGCACTACTGATTTCTTCTATTTTTTCTTAGCATCTTTTGCATATCTACGTGATCCCTCTTTCATCCATAAATATATATTTTTTGCTATTGATGATCCACGCTTTTGAGCAATCATCCATTTACTCTAGCTTAATTCGTTAAGATGGTCCACATAATCATACCATTAATCTTTAAACTTTAGATAGCTGAAAGCATCATATAGCCAAGTTTAACTTGTAAGGTCTAAGGAATGTTTTTGCTTTTATTTTGTCAACTTCACAGAATGCCATATCAGAGCGTGCCATACAATCGCAAAAGATATGCAAATGTTGATCAGTTTCAGTAGTATTTCTTCAGGTTAATTTATGATTAGAATTGATATAGTTTTGTATATGTACTTTTTTTTTTTTGGGTTTGCACTGCGTTCAGTTCATAGGGAGGTACGCTTTCAATATTGGAAATGATCTGGCGTAATGTGTTTGCATCGCGAACTGCTGTGTTCATGTTGCTAGATGAAAGTAGATGTTTACCTCTTTATCTCCTTTGTTATTTTGCAAGTAGAGAAGAAATTGTTTTTCTGAACTATAAAGTGATGTGCTGGTGGTGTTTGATACTTTTACTCATTCTTGCATCACCTTTTATTACATCCATGGAAGGGGCTCAATATTAATCATGATGGCATTTGCAGCTGTGAAATATGGAATTCACAATTTGAGAGCAAAGTTTAGCGAATCAAATACAACATCCTTAAAGCTCTTCAGAAAATTGGTGAGCAATCAATTTGTTGAACACCACTATTTTTTCCTCTTCTCCTTAAACATGCGCTTGATTTCTATATTATATCATAACTTAGGATTGTATTTGTCCGGTTTGAACACAGGGCACAGTTGGTGATCATAACAGAGGCAGTTGCTCCAGTTTCGGAGGATGATGATTAATTCACAGTAAGACTAGCCAGTAGATTCGCGCGTTCGCGCGACAATGACCTCCCTCCCTCCCTACTAAATGTTATGATATGTAAAGTATATAAGTATTCTAAAAGAGTTTTTGATGGACAAATTTGATGAGAAGTTTAGTTACAATCTTTTTAGCTATAATGGAAAATATTATCGTGATAATAAATAATTAACCGTAATTATACCTATTATGTGAAATTTGTTGTGAATCTTATATTAGCATGTTAAAGAAAAAATATAAAATTTATTGTCTTAGTGGGATTTAGTTTTAAATCTAACTCTTTTCGAATCAAATTTTATAAGCATGCTTGATTTTCATATGTGTTAAGTTTTGAACATCCTGTTTTTTCAAAAAACATAAATAAATTCTGAACCATCTGAGAGCATTAATTATTTGTGTTATTCTAATTTACCTGGAGTATTTATGCCAATGTTACTCTTTTTCTCTCTTTCATGAGCATCGGGACTGTTTAAGGGTCACCTTCTAGGTTATTTCCTTTTAATCTGATCAAAGTTACCCATGAATTGTTTTACTCACAGTCCCAGGCCTTCTCCCAAAGAAGTCTCCTGATTCTTCCAATCTTCCTCTTCTTTGCATATATCCAACCGTTCTTTTTAAATCCAACGGTTCATCTTGTCTATCTAGAAAGAATAAACATTCATCGTTAATTTAATGACAATTTGACAAGTTACCTCATTAACTCCTGGAAGGAGGTTTGAGAATTCCTGGCACAATTTACATGCAAGTATTTGACTACCGGAAAGTAGGTGAGCAGTGGTTATGCTGCTGTTTAAGAATCTGCTGAAGGAGCGAACAGTGCTACTTGATGTTGAAACCCGAGTACCAGTAATAGGAGCAAAGTTTACGAGTGTAAGGATTGTTTTTAGCCTTTGTATAGTTTTATTTATGTTCTAGGCATTTACTTGAAGCCACATCTAACATCATGGTCTTGAACTTTTTTATACCTCATTTAATTTTTTTTTTTTGGCTAGAAATTGACATTTTCTTTTCTTGCATAGATTGCCATTCTTGACAATGTGAACATGGGTGGTGGCAGAGGTGCTTCCATGCATATAACATTTCGCATTGCCACTAGGAAAGGTATGTCAAAAAAATTTGCTTGATTTACTTTTTGTGTAGGACTGCTATTGATTGCTTCACCTTGAGCTTGGATTAGAGAATACTTTCTTGATTATCTCCTGATTTGTTTTGTAATAATTGTCCATCGAACAGGACTGCACTCAGTTCAATTTGTTCTATTACCGATAATGTTAGCCTTGGAAATCTGAACTTGGGATGAATAGTTTTGGCATGTTTCAGATTATGCTACCAAGCTGGCCAATTTGGTAGGTTTGTGGGCATGTTTATTGGCCTTGGAGCTCTAATTCTGAAGCTTAATCTGTATCCTTACAAGTGGCAATGTCAGCTTGACAATATTTGAGGTTCGGACACATTTTCAGTAGTATATAGCGTATTGAGTTTAATAACATTTGCAAAGTTCTCTTCTTCACCCATATGGTTATCTGGAACATAGTTCATAAACATTGTGTTGTTTCGGATAGTGTTTGGGCCAACAATTTGTAGGCACCATATATTAATTTTACTACTTTAGCTTAGTTTGGGACTTTAATATTCTAGGCATTTTGATGTTGATGTAATAGTGTGGAATTTATCGGTGTTGTTCCATATATATTTAATTTAGTTGCTTGAAGGTCGGTGGTTTCAGTCAGTCCACACATCAAGTCACCGCACATATTCATTAATAATTTGTCTGCCTATAGAAGCAAATTGGTTATTAGGGAGTAATTTCTGAATGTTCTAGGCTTAAAAGCAGTTATGGTAACCTGAATATTTCCTCTGAATGACAAGACCTCTATTTTTTCCTCTGACATGAACTGTGATCATGCATCTCTATAAAGTTCACATTTTCCTTACTTCTTTTAGACTAAACAACGGGCTTTATAGTTTATCATCCCCATCATATTTCATGCATGTTGTTAACTTTTGGTTAACGAAAAGCCCATTTCTGTTCTTTTTCAAGGTGGAGTGATGGCAACATATGATGAACTTAGAAAGTTTTTCAAGCATTCTTCAGTCATTCTTCAACATGTGATGACATCGGTATGCCAGCAGTAAGCTGAGCATTTTCAAGCAACGTGCAGGTCTGCAAATGTCAGGCAGGATTTTATAGCACATAAGTTTTTATCTTCTATAGGCTGCAATAATGGCTTTAGAACCATACACCTTAAAGAAGTCAATGTTTGCTCAGTTCTAAAAAAAATGTCAATGTTTGCTCCCCTTCATGAAGAACTTGATGTTCTGTAAATATCCATTATGGGTCTATCATTTGGATTTAACATGATCTGATGGACATATTGCCTTTAGATAAAAACAACAAAATGTTTGTCATCTATCCATCTAGTATCGTGCCAATATTTACAGTTTTGCAGTGCAACTTACTTTGTTGATTTTTATTTCCCATTTTTTATGACCTTGAATTTGTTGCTTGCAATTCGTTGTACTTCTGTAGCTTAATATGCTTATTTTGTTCTGCATTTTAATGATCTTAAATTTGTACTTTGCAGGTCGTTAGGACTTTATTTATAATAAAAATGCTTCGCTGGTTGACACAAGGTTAGGAAACAAGTGGAAGATTACTGCTTTGCTCTTATTGGTGGCCTGGATCTTTGTGATGGGTGTTGACACATTAACACATTATTTGATAATGGTTATAACCTTAAATTTTCAGTGAGGCCAACTTACGTTGCTTCTCATGGCTTTCCGCATTTCCCTTACCAAAATGGAGTAAGGAAGTTATTACACTCCTAGCCCCTGGGGAATGGTACAATGCTTCAGTGGGTGAATTCCCGATTGGACAAAGGGGACTAGACAACCAGTCCAGCTGCAAACCACGACCTGAATTTATTTGGAAGACTGTCCTAAACGATTTGGAAGTGTCTCATTTGAAAGATGATGCCCCTCATAAAATTGAAACATCTCTCATGGATGCTTAGCTCTTTACATGTCCTAATGATGATATTTGCTCACGGGTTTCAAATGATCCTGAAAATTAGCGTTGCGTTTTCATTTCTGTTTGGTAGCGTTATAAGTACGTAGTTTTCAGGTATTCCAGTTAATAAACTTATTACTCTAACCTCATCATCATGTAAGAAGTGCACTGAATAACCTATATAACACAAGATCACCGATTTCTGATTAATACGTACAATACACAAAGGTAAAAACAAAAAACAAACAAAATGTATACAGGAGGCGCGCAATAGGCGCGCCCCATCATCTAGTTTCTTAAAAAGGTCAGATATCTCGTCCTCCAGTTGGTCCAATCCGAGCCAACATGCCTGTCACTATCTTCGTATCTCTAGTGTTTCTGCATGACACTTATCCAAAAGCTC
This sequence comes from Oryza longistaminata, assembly GCA_009805545.1. Classification (NCBI taxonomy): domain Eukaryota; kingdom Viridiplantae; phylum Streptophyta; class Magnoliopsida; order Poales; family Poaceae; genus Oryza; species Oryza longistaminata. The sequence continues at coordinate 11,291,330 of CM020182.1, read as the reverse complement.
CCCGTCTCTATCACCTTTCTTCTCTCTAATTGGACTCGGCAAGCAATAAATCTTTGTTTCACACCTAAAGTAACATGTGTACCGTGATTTTTGTTTATTTATATATTAGTATAAATATTCATAAACTATAGTACTCAGTACTATGGTGGCTCATGATCAGGCAAGTTCTCAACGCTTTGACATGGCAGATACTACCAAAGGACGAAAATGCATGGACTTGGCAGGTTCAGGGTGGATTTAGGAAGTTGAAATCCGTTTAAAATCCTAGGCTGGCTCTGGATTTGATGCTCCCAAATCAATCCATTGTTATGCTACTACAATACGACATCGCAAACAAAGCAAAATTTGCTAGATAGCATTGTCATCACCTTGGCAATTTTACTTAATCAATAAAGCTCTTTTTTTGGAAAAATTTGACAACATTCATACAACACATATATATAACTCCACAAAATCTTAAGTCCAAACTCAACTCACATGTCGAGATATAAAAAAGACAAATTCAGCGTATGAATAGTAGCGTACTGTTTATATATAAATTTGTCTTTTTTGTTTCTCGATGTGTAGATCGAATTTGAACATGAATTTTGGTGGACTAGTAGGTATCATTATACTCTACATTGTCAATTTTTTTCAGAATTTTTCACAACTATTTACATCGAATTTAGAAGAAAAAGGTATACGAGGGGATGTCCCCTCGAGGGATTAGAATCCACTCCCGTACATCTGAACCCATACTTGTGGAACTTAGCTTCGATGCAGAGAGCAACGGCAGAAACAGAGCAGGTGTCTGAAAGAAAAGACGTGTTAGCTAAATTACCCAGTACCAATATGTCATACGCCAAAAGTTAAGTAGTTTTAGTCTGAAAGTAAAGGTATGTGTTGCCCTTATTATCCTTTGTATCATTGCATATCACATATAAAATGATCATGAAAAGAAAAACTTAAAAGGATTGATAACATATTAACATAGATCATTGTAAGTTGTGTCCGTAGACATGCAAGTTTGAATTTAATATATACATGCTGAAAATGAAATAAACAGTCTAACTATGATTAGTACTAGCACATATTGCATACTTAGATTTTAGTTTATCTGTTTTATTCCTCAATTTTCAATTCAGAATTGAAATTTTGTGAGACGATGGATAAGAACTATTCTACAAATAGTTTATTCATTTTTTAACTATTTAAATGATATTTGTGGGTTAGGGGAAAAAACAAGTGAGTGTGACCTATACACAGTAAAATTAGAGATGCCATACACAAGAAAAATAAAGACGAGATTACTTACTGCCAATTTGCTTGATAGGAGGGCCAAGAACATTGAGCCAAGAGTGCTCCACAGGCAGAGGGCACCCAACAGCCTTCAGAACACATTGCTTTATCTTGTCCCATAGACTAGGCCAATTAAGAAATGGTCTTGCAAGCCAATGCAATATCTTGTGCCAAAGAGTTGGGGCTGTAGGGCGTTCTGCTACCTCTCCAATTGCGCCGACACAAAGTCCAGATGGTACCATAAGAGCTGTAAGAACATAGAACTAGTCACAATTAATTTAGATAGACATCCACGTGTTTATTGTATGCCAATTAAATGGTAATAAAAAAAAACTTCATAAAAATGATAAAAATATATTAATATGTAATATGTCACTCTACAAATATGCAAGTTTAAAATTTAAGTTCTACGAATTGTATCAAAAATAATAAATTAAACTCTAATTAGTATGCGTATATGTGCAATTATTTTTGTTTCAACTTGTACAAATCAAATTTAAACTTGCATGTTTCTAAAGTGATATATTTCACATTAATCTATCTTGTCATATTTGTTAAATAAATTTTTCATAACTATTTAGTTGACGTACAATAAATGGGTGGACGCCCACTCACATGATTAGAATCCCTTTCCCCACATCATATTTCAAATTTAATTTTCTATGGCTTCATATTTTCCAGCAGTCTAAGTACAGTGTTGTGTAGTTACAACATTGAATTGTGTAACATATCAATGAATCAATAATCACAGTGTGCACACATAATTGACCGATACTTAGGCCGAGTTTAGTTCCAAACTTTTTCTTCAAACTTCCAACTTTTCCATCACATCGAAACTTTCCTGCACACACAAACTTTCAACTTTTTCGTCACATCGTTCCAATTTCAACCAAACTTCCAATTTTGGAGTGAACTAAACACACCCTTAGCTAAAGTGTTCTTGGCATGACCCTATATGCTGTGTAAAATACTAGTCTGTTTTGACAAACATGTTGTCTCAAATGTTAAGTCAGAGCAATGAGCATAAAGAATCAGAGAATAGATAGTAAAAAAAAACAAAAACAATGATGACAGATACAGCAACAGATGCAACTTCTTAACGTTGTATACATGAAGACAGTGGGTCTGAAAATACTACTAATACGAAGGCAAGTCTTGTTGTAATCACAGGCCCGTTTGAGAAATGAGATGAGCTCGCAAAGTGAAATTAATTACTCCCAAAATCATGCCCCTTGAGTACTACTCCCTCCATCTACTTTTGATAGTCATATTTCATCTTGGCACACAGACCAAGGATAAGTAATTCTACTTATCATCTATTTAAACATACTACTAGTCATTTTTCGTAAATAAGCGATTCATTAATATTTACGTTTCTTAATGTCCATGTAGCCAATCTTGTGTGGAGGAATAGAGAGTCACGCATTAAATCCAAGAAAATCATTAAGATGATAGATTGTTGGATTGAAATATGCCTATCAAAAATAAAATTTTCAGATTTAGAAATATGACTATCAAAAGTAGATGGAGGGAGTAATAATTAACAGTAACAGATTAATCAAGTGATCAGGTCATCCTTGACACATACGCCTCGACAAAATCAGCAATCAGCACAGGAAGCTAAGCATGAATATGAAGGGAGATCCAACCGCGCTAGAAAAAAACATGCGACACACGAATGTATCAATCAATCATGCCCAAGTCTGAATATGTAGAGCATTCCTAATTAACGAAAAACATTGTGTACAAGCTTGCAGGGAACTTGCCTGGTGTCACTGTCAGGCCGACTTCATGCTCAAGCGTCCACTCCGAGTCCTCCGGATCGACCAACGTCCACGAGCTCACCACCGGCGCGTCCGGGATGCCATGGATCTTCACGCGCACCGTGGCGAAGAGCCAGCGGTGGTGCTTCTCGTCGTCGCGCGTGAAGGGGATGGTGTCCGCGCCGACCATGACGCAGCATTGGGGAAGCTCGACGTAGCGCAGGTGGCGGAGCTCGTCGGCGAAGGGGACGCAGCTGGTGAGGAAGCCGTAGGGGAGATCCGCGCAACAGAGCACGCCGCCGTGGCAACCCCCCATCGCGCGATGGTGGTGCGGGCACTCCTTGACGTCCCACTTGTTGTCCCGCGCGGGGTAGTCGACGACGGTCTCGTGCTGCTGGGTGGTGGTCGTCGACGTAGGGTGGAGCTGCGCCTGCGCGACCAGGCAGTAGCCGCGGTGGCGAGAGTCCTCCACGCTTCGCCGCCGCGGGAAGTTGAGGTGGTCGAGGGAGCCGGAGGGAGGCGGCGGGGTGGCGACACGGGTGCGCGCGTCGCAGTCGCTGCAGATGTAGTAGGGGCCGTTGAGGCCGTACCACCCGTCGGTGGCGCGGAGGAGGAAGCGGCCGGAGGGGAGGGCGTCGTCGACGATGACGTAGGGGACGCAGCTTGACTTGCCGGAGTCGGGGTGAAGGCGCCGGGGCACGGTGAGCACGGTGGCGCGCGGGCGCGGCGGGCACACGAACAGCAGAGGCAGGTGCTTCTTCTCGTCGCCGATCACCCACGGCGAGCAGGAGCAGCACCGCACCGGCGCCGCCTCCGGATTGTCTCCCTCCTTCGCCTGACCACGCCACGGCGGCGCCCCTTCGTCCATGGCCATCGGCTTCTTCCCCAGATCACGCTCACGCGACGGCTCCCCCTCGTCGCCCATCGCCGCCGCCCGGATCACGCACGACGCCGAGAGAGAGAGAGAGAGATGAAGTGGTGGTGGTGGAGAGCGAGGAGATGGGAATGGATTTTGGTTTGGTTGATTTGGCACTTAAACCTTGTGCGGGGTTTAGGGGGGAGGAGCTCTTATATTCTGAAAGCGATATGATGGCGGTTGCGTGTTGGGTTTTGGGCCTCGCCGATTTTGGAGTAGCGCGCAAGTTGCCGGCGGCGTTCGCATCGACGGCGTGGTTAGAACGTTAGAGAGCTCGCAAGCGGAGGCGAGGCGTGCAGTGGATGCGAAGAGTGTAGAAACTTCCATCGCCAACGGGGAGGTTTTCTGCTGCCTGCCTGCGTCTGACTGCCGCCGGGGCCCACTGGCTCCAACCTGGCACCTCGCATTCGAGCGCCGCAGATCGCCCACCCCACAGCGGAATCTGGGCCGTTCGCGGCCGGCGTTGCTAATGATGCACGAAATCAAACTAGGATTATGTTATGAGTTTTGACCATGCCATATCCTTCATTTCTTAGCTGTTCAGAAATAATGAAAAGATTTTACTAAGCTTTGTTCCAAGCGTCAGCAGAAGCAAGAAGTCAGAGATCACATAATTGAAGAATGTAAACAGCAGGGTGCAGAGCCATTGCTCAAAACTGACGGGCAAATTAGCTTTTTAGTAAAAAAAAAAAAATTATCATTTCAAATGCGCTCAAGAAAATATCAGAGAGCACAACTGCACAAGTAAAATTTGATGGTAAAAAATAACTCTGTCATGAAGTCTGATTAGTACTCCGTATGCGCTATGCACTACATATACTTTCAAGGATAGCCAAATCTGTCATGGCTTAACAATCCATCAGGATGTTTTTTCCCATGAAGCTCTAGATATGGTGCAATGTAGTCAGGGCATCCAAAAATGAAGAACAGCGGATGAAGTAATCCCATCAACCTCTGATTTATTTTGTTATAATTCGCTTACTGATCAATGCATGCATGTTCCATCAAATTTGGCGACTCAGTTGCAGTTAAGACGAATCACAGGGCAAAATTCAGGCAAGATTATGCAGTTCCGTACAAGGATCTAGGTTCCTGAGGCTGAAATTAATATGCGCACGAATCGGGACGAGTGGTGATCCATCGGTGGCCACGCTGGCAGCCGAAGGTGGCGGCGGCATGGCCCGGCAACCGCGTCGCTCTATGTGCGCCGGGTTGGCGGCTTGGCGCGCGAGGCCATTGACGACGGGCACGGGATTGTGGCCGTGTCTCCTGGTCCTGGGTGGCGCGCGGAGGAGGATCTCGCCGACGGGCTCCGACTTGTGGGCAACTCTCCTGGTGGCGAGGATGAGGAGGCCACCGATGGCGATGTAGCAGTTGACGCCGGTGAACTCCAAGTCCAGCGTTTCCGGCAGCGCAAACAGCACTCGCACCGACCGGAGACCAACCGTCGGCGAGACGGCGAGGAGGTCGAGGACGAACACTTCCGCACCATATCTTCCCCCCGCCGACATGCCTCGCCAGCACCGCCCAAGCTTGCGCGAGGCGAACAGCAAAGACGTCGCGTCGCGGCATGCCACGCCACGGCCACCGGGAGGAACTTCGGCAGAGGGCCCTTCCAGATTTCCCGTACCCGGCGGCGTCGAGGGCACGGACGAGGCGAGTAGGCGACGGAAGCTAGCGCGAGTCCGGGCGAAGACATGCCGCAGGCGACGAAATGTTGGCGAATTGGCGATAGCGGTGGCTGTGGCGCGGGTGCCGCGTTCTGAGCAACGGCGAGCGAACATGACGCGGCTCTGTCTCTGACGTATGCCGCGGAGGAGGACGGCCGCCGATGCGTCTCCCGGCGACGCTGAGGAGGTCGATCGAGGCTACCGACGGGCACGGGCTTGTGGCCACGTACATCTCCTGGTGGCGCTGTTGGCCAATGGCCAGCCGCGGAGGGAGCTCGCCGCCGCCGATGGGCTCTGAGCCTCCGACTGACTTGAGGCTTGTGGACGAGTCTACTGGTGGCGAGGATGAGTATGCCGCCGCAAATGCATCTCTGGCCTCCCATACAACCTGTCGCAGCTGAGGCGCTGAGCCCAAACGTCGACGAGGAGCGCCTCGCCACCATCAAGGGGAGGCACACCATCTGGAAAAACTGCGGCGGAGAGCCCCCCATCCACTCGCCGCCGACGTCGAGGACAACGACGCGAGCGGACCGCGGACGCGGATTGTGGCGAGCGAGGGATCGAGTGCAGGAGGAGCGCGACCTCGGGTGAACAGCCGCCGACGGAGGTGATGTGCTCGCAGATCGGTGGCTACGGTGCGTGCGCTGCCTCCTGAGGCGCGGGGAGCAGGATGCAGCACTCGCTCACGGCCGGCAGCGAACGGAGTTGAGGAAGAAGGCGGTGGCGTGGTGCGCGAGAGGATGGCAAAATGTTTAGTATTAGTCTCCTGCGCCTCTTATGCTGTGGGCCGGTGGCTAGTGCGAGGGGAAAGGAAAAGTGTACTAAGTTTATTTGTGGTCCCTTAACTTTACACCAGTTCGATTTTTCATCCCTGAATCACAGTACCAGATACAACGGGTCCCTCAGCTGTCAAAACCAGTGCAGACAAGGTCCCTCGGCAGGTTGGATGATGGTTTTTCTTGACGTGATACCTATGTGGCTGGTTTGACTAGGTCTTCGTCCTATGTGGCAGTGACGTGGTAGTTTGATCCGGAAAAGATAAAAATTATGGGGAAAACATGTCAGGTAATTCGAAAAATAATTAAATAATGGTGGGGTCCACATGTCAGTGACACAATATCATTTTCCTCCTATCTCACCCTTTCCCCCTCTTCCTAATCTTTGTCCAGGTCCCCAATGGGGCGACAGCCAGTGACCAGCGGGGATGAGCTACACGACGGTCGCAACATTACCGAGCTCGACCACTATGGGACCTCCGTTCCCGCCTAGCCTCTGTGGGCCTCCTCTGTTCCCGCCGCTCGTCCTCCACGGAGTCACCGTCGACATATGAATGAGGTTGCCCCTGACCTCGGAGCCGCCGTCTTACTCCTCTCCCATGCTTGGAGGCTGCAACGAGCGTGGTGGAGGAGGTGTCGGCGACGGCGGATTTGGACTTGGAGGAGCTCACCAGCCTCCCTGCCTCCTCCCTCTCCGCCCGGTGAAGCTAGTGTTAGCGATGACAGATTTAGACTTGGAGGAGCTCATCGGCCTCCCCGTCCCGCTCGCTGGCCCTCCCCACCTTCTCCCTCTCCGCACGAGCTCACAATAGCCCCGCCACCTAGCCGGACGACCCCACCACTTCCTCTCCGCTCGTGCTCGTCGGCCTCCCCGTCCTGCTTGTCGGCCTCGCAGCATCCTCCCTCTCCACTCACACTCTCCGCCCTCCCCGCGCGATGGCTACCGTTCCCTAGGGCCCTTCTCCGCGCCAGCCGGCAGCCTCCACCCTTCTCCCTCTCCGTGCGTGCTTGCCGACCAGTGAGGAAGCTCGAGGAGGGATGAAGGATGAACATGAGGGAGAAGGGAGAAGGAGCGTGCCGTTGCTGGTGGAGATAGAAAGGAGGGTGGGACCCACTAACATGTGGATCCCACTATTTTTTCTTTTGTTGGACCGACATATGGGCCCTACATTTTTGTTTAATTTTTAATTTTTGTATTTTGCTACCTGTGCCACATCACCAGTCAAAACCGACACGTAGACACCATGTCAACCAAACCGCCATCTAAACCGCTGAGGGACCTCGTTTGCACGAATTTTGATAGTTGAGGGACCCGTTGTATCTGCTATTGTGTTTAAGGGACAAAAATTGAACTGGATGTAAAGTTAAGGGACCTCAAATGAACTTATTCTGAAGGAAAATGAACCAGGACTAGTTAGGCCTTGGGCCAGTAGCTTGGAAGTAAAAGAAAGGAATAAGTTCACTTTGTGACCCTCAAAAGTGATCGAAATCTAATCCGTGACCATAAACCACAAAACCGGATATCTCGACCCCCCAACTCTTAAAACCAGTGCAATTTGACTCCCTCGGTGGTTTTCGAGGGCGGTTTCGTTGACGTGGTGCCTACATGGCAGTATTGACTCGGTCTTCTGTCCATGTGGCATTGACGTGGCGCTTAGATGTTATTAGAAATAAAAAATATGTGTGGGACCAATTTGTCATTCAAAGCAAATTTTGTGAACCCATTGACATGTGGGGCCCACATATTATCCTCTCTCCTCTTCATCCTCCTCCATCTCTCTCCCTTCTTTCTCTTCTCTCCCCTTCGCACGTATGCAGGGACGGGAGCTAGAGCGCCGGCGGCGGGGAGCGCTCGAGGGCCGGCGGCGAGGAGCGCTGGAGGCCCGGCAAGGCTCCCACCCCTCGCGTCCCCCTCCTCCGCGGCCGCGCCATCGTCCATGCGAATCTGCTACTCTGCTTGCCTATCTGCAGCTTTGCTCGGTCGGTCAGCCCTTTGCTTGTTGGCTTGTCGCTTAATGTTAGTACACACATGCACTGCCTGTTGCTGTTAGAGCATATAAAGTGAATTGCCCGTCTTTCTCTATCAGATTAGGCTTTTAGGTGTAACTGGTTGGTTCATGTAACTTAATATGGTATCAGAGCCAGAGGTCTTGAGTTTGAATCCTAGCTGGCGCGCAATTAAATAAAATAATTGCAGCCCACTCCAATATTCCACGCTTAAGACTTGAGGGGGTCTCGCGTGAGGGGGAGTGTTGGAGTGTATAAAGTAAATTACCCGTCTTTCCCTATCAGCTCAGCTTAAGCTTTTAGAAATAACTGGCTGGTGCATGCAACTTAATAGTTGCTACCGCTTGCTAGCCGCAGCCCTCATTTGTCGCCCCTTGCTGTTGCCTCGGCAACCAGCAAGAGAATGCTCGACGCAGATGCCTCCCAGCTCCTGTGTGGTCGCGTCGTTGTTGGCCGGCTCGGCACACTGACTGCGTCCATCGGCGGTGCCACCGCCTCCCTCGCCCGCGCTGCTCCTCCCGCCTTCAACGCAGCCGCAGCAGGTGCAGAAGAAGCCACCGCCGGATGCTGCCATCTTCAAGAGGATGCCGACGTGAGTCGCGGTGGCGAGACGCAGGCGCGGCGGGAGAACGGCGGAAGCGGGTGCGTCGTGGCCGACAGAGAGGGCGTGGAGCGCAGTGGTGGATAGTGCGGTGGCAGTTCCGAGGGTGGCGAGGCCGAGAGTCTCCGTTTTCTTCCTTCCGGCGGCCAACCTTCCACGGCGGCC